>CM043324.1:1240912-2479325 GCA_023736055.1 Quercus glauca
TTTAATATATTTGTAGTATATACACTTCATGTTTATGCAGATATAATTTCCCAGATCAAAGTTAAAGTGTTACCTCTCTTCTTAAGCTTGTTTTGGAAGCTTCTTTTCCTGCTAAATGCTGCCTCCTGCATACAGAAGAAAATAACCACTTACCATTCAAGAAGGTGCAAATATTGGCAACAAATAGATAGGGCACAACATATGGAATTTGCAATCCATCAGTAGCAAACTAAGACTTGCATTCATGCAGAGTTCAGTATCTCATTATTGATTCTTTGCAGTTTGCACAATGCACACTATCGAATGAAGAGCAAATACAAAGAAAAGTATGGTCAAAACTCAAAAGTAAACTATATAGTTCAAAAATTCAATAAAAGTCTAACATTGTGGGAAAACATATTTCAAACCAACAGTCAATAAAGAAAGTCAGACAAGTTCTTATATTTTCGGCCAGAACTCCTTCAAGACTTCACACACTTCAAGCAAGAAAACTGTCAGAATATAGATTGTTAGTAGTATCCATAACTGAGCTCCTATCCCTCAAAATTCTTATAATTAAAAAAAAAAAAAAAAGGAGGAACCATATGGCAAATCAAATATTCAAATATTCATTAATACTGTTACATTCAAATCACATATAATGTTAATTTCAAACCACCCAATAATTTTTTCTCACTCTATACTTAATCTCATTTTTCTTTCTTTTCCAATTTTAGTTCACAGTCTAATCAAAAGTTTGTTCCTTTTTAGCTAATGACCAAGAAAACAGGGGAGGTAACACTCAAAACAGGGGAGAAAACATGAATGCAAGACACACGGCTACACCATAGAGCCCACAAGCATACCAACACGGCCAAAGCAAACCCGAAACCCCAAAATCCTAAACCAAACACACTTTGAAAATACCCATTCTGAATAGACCCCTATTCAATGCACATACCCAACTTCAATTGCAGTTCATAAAATACATAGCAAACTTCAAGCAATTTCGTAGTAATACATAGCAAACTTCAAGCAATCAAGCAACCTCAAGCAATCCCATACCTTTGAGTGATTGGGTCCCTAGAATTATGAAATACTTCCCCAAATCTGCAGACCCGCACAGACCTGCTACATCACGCACCCAAAGTTGAAAAAAAATTACAAAGCATGTACCCACAAATTTTTTTAGTACCCGGCAAGAGAACAAATAGATCATTAGCAAAAACAAAGCATGCAAGATCTGGAATTTTTTTTTTTAGGTAAAAAAAAAAATTCAGAATGTCTGCTTTCTAAAATATTCAGACCGCGTCAAAGAATTCCTTACCGTACAAAAGATATTGTCAAAACGGTGACCAAAGGTCACTTTTCAACACATTTTCAAAACAATTTAGTATCGTGAATAACTAGCCAGAAACGTATTTTTTACCTAAAATTTGATTTTGTGTGGATTGGTCTCACGGTATAGGTATAATATTTCAAAACCAAATTCGTGAGAGAAATGTTAGACGTCCATTTTTACGCCCTTCTATTGGCGAATAGTTGGAATCCGAATTTCGGGTAAATTGTTGGGCCATTTTTCAATCACAATAACTCCCATAATTAATTTTGGAAAAATTCAAAATTTGTGTTGAAATTCAAGCTCAAAATATCTACTTTTTAAAACATTCAGACTGCATTTATGAATTCCTTACCATCAAAATTTAATGTCAAAATGGTGGCCAAAGGTCACTTTTCACCATATTTTCTAAGCAACAAAGTCTCATGAATAACTAGCCACTAACGTATTTTTTCCAAAAATAACTCGGTGGGCCATTTTTCAAACGACAATAACTGTCATAATTTGTGCTGAAAAAATTCAAAATTTGTGTTGAAATTCAATCTTAGAATGTCTACTTTCTAAAACATTTAAACCGTGTCTTCAAATTCCATACCGTTCAAAAGTTATTCTCAATACGGTGACCCAAGGTCACTTTTCATCACATTTTCTAAGCAATTAATTCTTGTGAATAACTAGCCATTAACTTATTTTTTTCCAAAATTTGATTTTGTGTGGTTTGATCTCATGTTATAGGTGTAATATTTGAAAACCAAATTCGTGAACGAAACAATCCGAATTTTGAGTAACTCGGTGGGCTATCAAAATTTGTGTTGAAATTCAAGCTCGGAATGTCTACTTTCTAAAATATTTAGACTGTGTCAAAGAATTCCTTTCCGTTCAAAAGTTATATTCAAAACGGTGACCAAATGTCACTTTTCAACACATTTTTAAAGCGATTTAGTCTTGTGAATAACTAGCCACTAATGTATTTTTTCCCAAAAATTTGATTTTGTGTGGATTGGTCTCAAGGTATAGGTATAATATTTTAAAACCAAATTTGTGAACGAAATGTTAGACTTCCATTTTTACGCCCTTCCATCGGCACATAGTTGAAATCCGAATTTCGGCTAACTTAGTGGGCTATTTTACGAATGACAATAACTCTTATGATTTGTGTTAAAAAATTTAAAATTTGTGTTGAAATTCAAACTCAGAATATCTACTTTCTAAATATTTAGACCACGTCAAAGAATTCCTTACCGTTCAAAAGTTATTGTCAAAACGATGACCAAAGGTCAATTTTCAACACATTTTCAAAGCGATTAAGTCTCGTGAATAACTAGTCACTAACGTATTTTTTACCAAAAATTTAATTTTCTGTGGATTGGTCTCAAGGTATAGGTATAATATTTGAAAACCAAATTCGTGAACAAAACGTTAGACTTCCATTTTTACGCCCTTCTATTGGCACATAGTTGGAATCCAAGTTTCGGGTAGCTCGTTAGGCCATTTTTCAAACGACAATAACTCTCATAATTATTGTCGAAAAAAATCCAAAATTTGTGTTAAAATTCAAACTCAGAATTTCTACTTTCTAAAACATTCAAACCGCGTCTACGAATTCCTTACCATTCAAAATTTATTGTCAAAACGGTGACCAAAGGTCACTTTTCAACATATTTTCTATGCAATTAAGTCTCGTGAATAACTAGCCACTAACATATTTTGTTCCCAAAAATTTGATTTTGTGTGGATTGATCTCAAGGTATAGGTATAATATTTGAAAACCAAATTCGTGAACGAAACATTAGACTGCCACTTTTACACCATTCTATTGGCACATAGTTGGAATATGAATTTCAGGTAACCCAGTGGGCCATTTTTCAAACGACAATAACTCTAATAATTTTTGCCGAAAAAATTCATAATTAGTGTTGAAATTCAAGCTCGGAATGTCTACTTTCTAAAACATTCAGACCGCGTCTGAGAATTCATTTATGTTCAAAAGTTATTCTCAAAATGGTGACCAAAGGTCACTATTCAACACATTTTCTAAGCAATTAAGTCTCATGAATAATGAGCCACTAACATATTTTTTTCCAAAAATTAGATTTTGTGTGGATTGGTCTCAAGGTATAGGTATAATATTTTAAAACCAAATTTGTGAATGAAACATTATACTTTCATTTTTACACCCTTCTATCGGCACATAGATGGAATCCGAATTTTGGGTAGCTCGGTAGGCTATTTATCAAATGATAATAATTCTCATGATTTTTGTTGAAAAAATTCAAAATTTTGGTTGAAACTCAAGCTCAGCATGTCTACTTTATAAAACATTCAGACCGCGTCAAAAAATTTCTTACCGTTCAAAAGTTATTGTCAAAACTGTGACCAAAGGTCACTTTTTAACACATTTTCAAAGCAATTAAGTCTCATGAATAACTAGCCATTAAAGTATTTTTTCCAAAAATTTGATTTTGTGTGGATTGATCTCAAGGTATAGGTATAATATTTTAAAACCAAATTTTTGAATGAAACATTATACTTCCATTTTTACGCCCTTCTATTGGCACATAGTTGGAATCCAAATTTTGGGTAACTCATTGGGCCATTTTTCAAACAACAATAACTCTCATAATTATTGTCAAAAAAATTCAAAATTTGTGTTGAAATTGAAGCTCTAAATGTCTACTTTCTAAAACATTAAAATTGCGTCTACGAATTCCTTACCGTTCAAAATTTATTGCCAAAACAGTGGCCAAAGGTCACTTTTCAACATATTTTCTAAGCAATTAAGTCTCGGGAGTAACTGGACACTAACGTATTTTTTTGCAAAAATTTGATTTTTTGTGGATTGATCTCAAGGTATAGGTATAATATTTAAAAACCAAATTCATGAACGAAACGTTAGACTTCCATTTTTACGCCTTTCCATCAACACATAGTTGGAATTCGAATTTAGGATAACTCAATGGGCCACTTTTCAAACAAAAATAACTCTCATAATTTGTGTCGAAAAAATTCAAAATATGCGTTGAAATTCAAGCTCAAAATGTCTACTTTCTAAAACATTAAGACCACGTCTAAGAACTCCTTTCCGTTCAAAAGTTATTCTCAAAATGGTGACGAAAGGTCACTATTCAACACATTTTCTAAGTGATTAAGTCTCATGAATAACTAGCCATTAATGTATTTTTTTCCAAAAATTTGATTTTTTGTGGATTGATCTCAAGGTATAGGTATAATATTTTAAAACCAAATTTGTGAACAAAAAATTATACTTACATTTTTACGCCCTTCTATCGACACATAGTTGGAATTCGAATTTCTGGTAACTCGATGGGCTATTTTTCAAATGACAATAACTCTCATGATTTATGTCAAAAAAATTCAAAATTTGTGTTGAAATTCAAACTTGGAATGTCTATTTTCTAAAATATTCGGACCGCATAGAAGAATTCTTTACTGTTCAAAAGTTTTTGTCAAAACAGTGACCAATGGTCACTTTTTAACACATTTACAAAGCGATTTAGTCTCGTGAATAACTTGCCACTAATGTATTTTTTACCAAAAAATTGATTTGTGTGGATTGGTCTCGAGGTATAGGTATAATATTTGAAAACCAAATTTGTGAACAAACATTAGACTTTCATTTTTACGCCCTTCTATCGACACATAGTTGGAATCCAAATTTCGGGTAACTCGGTCGGTTATTTTTCAAACGACAATAACGCTCATCATTTTTGTCGAAAAAATTCAAAATTTGTGTTGAAATTCAACCTCGGAATGTCTACTTTCTAGAATATTTGGACCGGATCGAAGAATTCCTTACTGTTCAAAAGTTATTGTCAAAACGGTGACCAATGGTTACTTTTCAACACATTTTCAAAGCGATTTAGTCTCATGAATAACTAGCCACTCACGTATTTTTTTACCAAAAATTTGATTTTGTGTGGATTGGTCTTGAGGTATATGTATAATATTTGAAAACTAAATTCGTGAACGAAACGTTAGACTTCCATTTTTACGCCCTTCCATCGACACATAGTTGGAATATGAATTTCAGGTAACTCAGTGGACCATTTTTCAAACGACAATAACTCTAATAATTTTTGTCAAAAAGGTTCATAATTTTTGCTGAAATTCAAGCTCAGAATGTTTACTTTCTAAAATATTCAGACCGCGTCTAAGAATTCCTTTCCGATCAAAAGTTATTGTCAAAACGGTGACCAACGGTCACTTGTCAACACATTTTCTATGCGAATAAGTCTCGTGAATAACTTGCCACTAACGTGTTTTTTTTCCAAAAATTTGATTTTGTGTGGATTGTTCTCAAGGTATAGGTATAATATTTTAAAACCAAAGTCGTGAACGAAATGCTAGACTTCCATTTTTACGCCCTTCTATCGGCACATAGTTGGAATCCGAATTTCGGGTAACTCGGTGGGTTATTTTTCAAACAACAATAACTTTCATGATTTTTGTCGAACAAATTCAAAATTTGTGTTGAAATTCATGCTGAAATGTCTACTTTCTAAAAAATTAGACCTTGTCAAGGAATTCCTTACCATTCAAAAGTTATTGTCAAAACAGTGACCAAGGATCAGTTTTCAACACATTTTCAAAGCGATATAGTCTCGTGAATAACTATCCACTAACGTATTTTTTACCAAAAATTTGATTTTTTATGGATTGGTCTCGCGTATAGAAAAAATATTTTCAAACCACATTCGTCAACAGAACGTTAGACTTCCATTTTTTCGTCATTCTATCTGCACGTAGTTGGAATCAGAATTTCGAGTCACTTGATGGGCCATATTCAAACGACAATAAATCTCTTGATTGGGGTCAAAAAATTCAAAATAATTGTTCAAATTTAAGAATGGAATGTCTACTTTCTAAAACATTATGACCGCACTTAAGAATTCCTTACCGTTCAAAAGTTATTGTCAAAACGGTGACCAAAGGTCACTTTTTAACACATTTTCAAAGCGACTAAGTCTCGTGAATAACTTGCCACCAATGTATTTTTCATCAAAAATTTGATTTTGCGTTGGTTGATTTGGCAATATAGGAAAAATATTTTAAAACCAAATTCATCAACAAAACATTAGACTTCCATTTTTTTCACCCTTCTATCGACACATAGTCGGAATCCGAATTTCAGGGCACTCGATGTGCCATATTCGAACGACAATAAATCTATTGATTTGAGTAGAAAAAATTCAAAATTTGTGTTCAAATTCAAGCTTGGAATGTCTACTTTCTAAAACAGTCAGACCGTGTCTAAGAATTCCTTACCATTCAAAAGTTATTGTCAAAATGGTATCCAAATGTCATTTTTTAACACATTTTCAAACAATTAAGTCTCGTGAATAACTAGCCACCAATGTATTTTTTACCCAAAATTTGATTTTCTGTTGATTGATCTCGCGATATAGGAAAAATATTTTAAAACCAAATTTGTCAACGGAATGTTAGACTTCCATTTTTTCGTCCTTCTATCGGCACATAGTTGGAATCTGAATTTCAGGTCACTCGATGGGTCAAATTCAAACGATAATAAATGTCTTGATTTAAGTCAAAAAAATTCAACCTTTGTGTTCAAATTCAAGCTCGAAGAGTCTACTTTCTAAAACATTCAAACCGCGTCCAGGAATTCCTTACCGTTCAAAAGTTATTGTCAAAACGGTGACCAAATGTCACTTTTTAACACATTTTCAAAGCGATTAAGTCTCGTGAATTACTAGCCAACAATGTATTTTTAACCAAAATTTGATTTTCTGTTGGTTGATCTCACGATATAGGAAAAATATTTTAAAACCAAATTTGTCAACAGAACATTAGACTTCCATTTTTTCGCCTTTCTATCGGCACATAGTTAGAATCCGAATTTCAGGTCACTCGATGGGACATATTCAAACGACAATAAATCTCTTGATTTGAGTCGAAAAAATTCAGAATTTGTGTTCAAATTCAAGCTCGGAATGTCTAGTTTCTAAAAGATTGAGACCACGTCTAAGAATTACTTACCGTTAAAAAGTTTGTATACGTACGCATGCCCTAGGGTTTCTGTGGCCTTTCTTTTCCAAAAAAAAAAAAGTTTATTTGGTAAAAAAATATGTTATATTTTCCATAAACACTTTCCTCAAGTCAATTTTCATCTAATCAGGACCTAAACCAACCTTGGGTTTTAGAATTCTTACATCATTGGGGAACAGAGGCCCAAGTCATAAGGGGTACAAAATGCGATATCTACAAATACTTTTATATTACATTTAAAAGATAACATTACATTTTTTACTGTTACTTATACATATCGTAATACATTTTACACCATACTCTATTAGCTGTGTTATATAAGTGATGCCACAAATGATGCCATCAACAATTTATCATGTGAAGAAGATGTTGGTTCTGTTAAATTACAAACAGTAGATGATGCAAGTGATGTACAACTCCTCTAAATTTGCAACTATGAAGAACAAAAAAAAAAAAAAAAAAATCGTTAACAATTGCAGACCCCAAAAGAGGAAAAGGAAACAAAGGACCCTTTAAACTGTTTAAATTTGTATTACAAAACAGTTTAACTTTTCGTGCAATAATGTAATTCCTATTAGAAAGTGATTTTATGTTGAGAATACATAGCAGATCTTACAAAATAATGGACGATGGCATAGTTGGTGTTATGTTTATAATTAAATTCTGAATGGTGTTCGACATAAAGGCATGTATACTTTATTACTTTATTACCTTCAGCCACTTCCTCTCCCTCCCTCTTGCATGTTGTTTTGTCTTTTCTTCCTCAACCTTTTTGAAACCTCTTTTTTTTTAATCCCTTCAATTCTTCACATTCCATCAACTGTGTACTCTCCTAGACAACCGCAAAGGTAGTTGTTTTTATATCTTATATTGCTTAATGTTTGTATCTATATTTTTATTGATTATGTTGTTTGTCTTTTTGATTTGGGTCCACATATTCTTGTAAATATTGAGACCATGCATACCATTTTGAAGTTTATTTGTTGTGTTGGTATGTTATTATTTTATATCCTTAATGTGGCTTTGTATATCCTTAATGTGGCTTTGGGAATGTTTAGACTTTGGGTTTGTTAATTCAATTTCCCTCAATTGTAAGGCAACAACCTATTGTTTTTTCTTTTTCTTTTTCTTTTTTTATGGAGACAAGGTCTATTAGAGATGATATATCTCTTTTTTATTGACCCTATGTTTGTGTTGGAATTGAGATTATTCAATAAAATCTACCTTTGATTTTTTGTGTACATTAGTTATATTTTAAGATTATGCAATAATAAATTGTAGATTGTCATAATTTTTTTAAAAAATAACATTGTTAATACCAACCCACACAACCCGCCTAATCCGCCGAATTTCAACTTTGGTGGGTCAGAGGCGGATTGGAATATTCCCAACCCACTAGTGGCAAATTGGATAGAAATATTAGCTTTTACCTGCCCAATCCGACCAGCACACACCCCTAGTTGGGTTAGTAAGTAAAGTGTTTCAATGTTGATTAGTTTCTTATTTATGTCTTTTACTTAATAGGATTTTGTGAAATTTTTGGTGTTTTGACTTAAAATTTCAATTTAGGACCATTGAGTATTTAGGTTGAGAAAAGTGATTCAACAACTGCAGCTCCTATTTCTCCTCATCTCAAACTGGACATGGCACTGGCCTTTTTTTGAAGCCACCAATTATGCATGTTTGGGCATTATTTTTATAGATAGTCATGGTTCTCTTATTATAGTCCATACTCAATTAATTCCTTGCCTAGGAAACCCATTGTGGATGGCTACCATGCTTTATTGAGAGCATTACACTCTTGTCACGAACTATGGATCACGGAATTGATTGTGGAGTTTGCCAACTCACAGTTTATGGCATCGATTGAGTTGCAAGAACCATGCATGAAGGAGATTTTGAATGGGTTAGAAACTGAGAATAGATCCATGCTTTTTGTGAAATAGACAATACGGTGATAAGTAAGCGTACGAGTTGGCTAATAATGTTATGGAGTTAAGGGAACCCTCAGCTTGGATTAAGAGAAAGCCGTCGTTTCTCCTCTCTATTGTACACTTGGAATCTTATCAATAAAGTTCTATCACTTTCGAATTTTTTTTTTTTAATTAAAAAAGAGAAACACTTTTTAGGATGTTTCATATATATTTCATTTTTGGAATTTAGCAACCAGTTTAACCAGAAGACGAAGTTCAACCAACGTCTTGCTGTCATTCAATCTTTCCATTTCCGTAAGAACACGTCATTCCCACCTTCATTAATCAATGGAGTATTCCACAAAATTTATCTTTTTAAGTAGTGTTCCATAATCAGAACCTCATTATGAGGTATTTGTTCATTAATCAATTATTAATGCAACTTAACCATATATAACCACAGGAAGAGTTTGCCTACAACCTAGTTTGGAGGAAGTTCCTCCAAACTGCTGTGGCACATTAGGAAAATGACAAGTGTCCTAATCATGTGTGATGCATATGACCAACTCAACCAAACTTAATCACAATTAAACTATTTTCTCTCCAAGCCAAACCGGTTTAAGCCGATGAGTGAAGATAAAATAGTTTAACTATGGTTAAGCTGTAAGTTGGCCAGGACACTTGTCAACTTCGCAGTTCAGAGAAACTTCCTCCAAACTAGGTTGTCGGCAAACTTTGTCCTATAACCACCCCCCTCGCTCCCTCCCCAAACGAATTATTTAACTCTAATAAATTAATGTTTGCAGTAAAAATTTTGAAATAGAAAATGCTTAAAAATCGATAGCTAGCACATTGTACACTTCTGCAGCTTGTTCCTCCAACAGCGTGCAAAAATTTGCTGACTGACCGACTGACTGAATTGTAAAAACCTCTAAAACCATTGTGATTTAGATTTTAAAAAATGCAAAGCAACTTCCCCGGATAGAAGGGTATCCAACCCTTCCACCAACTCCTCTAGAAAAGATAATTATACATATGCACTGTGTATTATTTAATACAGGTAATGCGTATTATGCGCAGGCAAAACAGCAGATAAAGGGCCAACCTTATGAGAGCCGCTGCCCTGACCTGCCTCACCTTCCAATACAGTATCAGCAAACCGATAAAGATCCGAGGTTGTACTCCTATCAGTCACATCCACAGATCTTGGGGAATTTGGCAGACCAGGAAAACCTTCTAAAGATGCAGGTTGCCCAACAAAGCCCTGCCCAATTGATCTCTCCCGAAATGTTGCATCTCCAATTCCATGACCATGCCATCCATATGCTGGACCAATTACCGTCGCACCAAGAACATTTTTAGGCAAGAACCCTGCACCAGATCCATGTGGTATAAATGAAGCAGTAGGATAATTACTGACATGACCAGATTGTTCACCATCTAGTAAGTTTACTGGCATCAACCCATCATATGAGCTCTTGCTTTCCACTTGTGTAATAACTCTTTGTTCTTGCATGCCACCAACTGGAGGAGACATCAGGGGTGGTGCTCTGGCAGTAAAAAACAACCGCTTCATTCCTTGACCCTTCATTTGATTTGAGGACTGAATTTCATCTGCTTTTCTTTTCCGCATTACCTTATCTTCAATTTTATTGTCAAGATCAGAAATTTCTTTCTCCAAGTTGATTATATTTTCTTTAATTCTCCATCCAGGAAGAAGCTTTGTGGGATCAATCTTGTGATCTTCCAAACACCTTATCACAGATTTCAGAGCAGCTAATTGTTTTTCATTCGCTTCTTTCTGTACAAGACATCACACCACTTTTTTAACACATGGATGCATGATAAATAGTGATAACAATAACAAGGCTGATTAGAAGCTGAACAATATAGCTTACCAGTACCATAGAACCATGTGCTACTGCTCTTGTCCTCTTCCATGCTTCTTTAGACTTGCGTAAAAATGATGTCAAAATTGTCTGAGGATGAAATCTTTCCTCAACCCCAAAAGTATAAGCAACATCAACAGCTTCAACACTCCTGCCATTTTTCATCATTTCCTCTATAATATCTGTGACAGGTAGAAGATTACATCACAAAGACTTGACCATTACAGAAAATGAGCAAGCAATATTATCTACATATGCCAAGAGGAATATATATTTATATATATATATATATATATATAATGTTGGACACCATAAAGCAATGCAAGAGCTCCATTTTTGTAGCTATGTTCAGAATAGTTATCATGAGCCTTTACACCTCGAAATAGAAGATGCCAATGAATAATTTAATCAGGAATCATGTACACCAAATTAGTTGCCATAGTTAAGTACCATTTATATTCAGTGCTCATAATTTCAGAGCTAAGATTAGGTTCAAGTCATTCATAACAATGGATAAGAAAAATGTGATGCAGGGATTCTAAGGGGGCTGCTGTTTAGGCTTAGAATTGATTAAGGGAAATAAGCATTGCTTAGAACAAGGAACAAGGTGTGACAAAACCTTCTTAAGAGAAATCCATCTCTTGAAAATAGCACCAGGCTAATCTATGTAATTGCATTCAATTTTTTTTTATATATAAATAGAAATTGCATTCAAAATTAATCACAAACTAACTACAATCTAGTACTTATACTAGTTGTTTGGCATTAGCATCCTTCTAGATGCTTGACAAGTGTCTAAATCCTATTGGCTAATGCTTAAGCAATCATCTAACTAACTAGCTAACTAGTTACAAGAGGATTTGGATGCAACAACTTGAAATGCCCTGCATAAAAATGAAAGCTAGAATGACAAACAGATTCCAAATTCTCATTATAAAGAAATACGAGACATCCCAAGTAACAAAACTTAAGAATTAATAATTCAATACCAAAATTTTCAAATCCCCCTCCCCCAACTATTGAATCATCAAAAAATAATTCAGATGTGGATGTTGATGAAAACCAGAAAAAATTACACACAAAAACCAGCGGCTATGTATGGCCTACTACTCATAATTAAAAAAAAAAAAAAGCTTCGGGTCACTAAACCATCATTATCAGATGATTATGACCAATGTTACTAACCTAACAGAACTCTCCTATTGACATGGGACCGGGAATACAAGGTAACACTAGCAGAGGTTGTACACTCGTACAATAAGACCACTACAACGGAGATGATACATTTTATTTTTTTATAATTAACGATGGAGATGATGCCTCCCCTAACAATGAGATAGGAGAGTAGAAGATGTATTGTTATCTTCCATGAACCAGGCACCAAACAAATTTTTTTCGCTTGACTTGAGCCATTATATATATATATATATATAGTGCATTTTTCTACCACCCTTAAAACAAACTGCCATAAGGTGGTTCATATGGTCTCTACTAGCTAGAAATAATCCAATATTGCACCTATAAAAAAAAAATAATAATAATCCAATATCGCGCATAACTTAACTTGCAAAAAAAGAAAGAACCAATCCTATCAAATTAATTCAGCTGAGTTTCAAAATATTTGACAAAGTTTGGATTTTTCAGAAAGTATACAACAAAAGTTCAGATTTTTTAGACGGTAAACAAGGTTTCAACAAAGAAATGTGCGCTATAAAAACCGTGCTAACAGCCTTGTAAATTGTATTGTAACTCAACTCTCCCCCAACTAAAAAATAATAAAAAACACTAGTATTTTTAAAATTGATTTATACGAAGCATGAGAAGGCAGAGAATAGAACCTGGAATCCTGGCAAGAAGAAGGGGAGAGCGGCGAAGAGCAGTGGAGATATTTTGGGTAGTCAAGAGGATTAGATCCCGGAGATCTTGATTAGAAAAGCGAGAAGGGATACCAAAAGAAGCAATAAAGAGAAGCAAACCCCTGGCATCAATAGGAGTGGCCCGGGAGAGACCGCCCTCAGTGACAAGCCTTTTTCTCCAGGCGAGAGCGGCGGAGTGGGCTTCATCCTTTTCCTTTTCATTGAGTGATTCAACATTAACATTATCACAATCACAATCACAATCAGAGAGGAGGAAAAATTCTAAAATGAGAAGGGAAGCTTGTCTAGCTGGAATCATGGGAGAGTTCTTAGTGTAGGCTTTGCTTCCCTGAAGGTAAAAGCGTCCAATGCAGTCCAATACAAGTTTCGCTGGTTTAGGGGCAAACTTGAGAGCTGCAGGGACTTCTTCGCGGAGTTTGGCTTCGTCCGACATATTTGAAACTATATATTTACGAAGGCTGCGGCTGCACATCATCTCACATAGGTATTCAACTTCAGATTTGGTACCCCGAGACCGAGAAGAAGGAACCTCTTCCTCTCCCTCTCCCCCTTGTGCTGCTGCTGTTTCTAATTCTTCTTCTTCTTCCACCACCACCAGATTGGTGTTTTCGATGAGAAGCAATTGTTTCGACCTAGACTCAATGGTGTTTTCGATGAATTCCAGATGCTTTTGCAATTCATCCAACCTCCGCGTGAATGAATGAATAGCAATGGAGAGGCCGTCCAGTTCAACCACCGATTTCATAAATTCAGACTTTTGCTTTTGCGATTCATTCAACGATTCTCCTGCTTCTTCCTTCACTAACACTGCCTTTTCTTCTTCTTCTGGTTTAATTTCTGATATTATTGATGCTGCTATAGATTCTTCTGAATCGTCTTCCTCCTTCACGCCCACGCCCGCCGCAACATCAGCTTTCATGGCCATCCCCAAATTGCCAAACCCAGTATACGGCTAAACGGCTTTTCTTTCTTACCCTTACTATGTTTCAGTTTCACCCTTATATTAATATTTTAATAATATATACTCGTAAATTGAAATAAACAATAAATAACAATTTTTATATATCGTTATTATTATTATTACTTTGTAATTTAATTTAGTCCCCAAATTTTAGATTTGTTGTTAACATTGATCCTTGACCCTTTTTATCACCTTGAGCTTTGATTGACTTGGCCTTCAAACCTAGATTCGTGAGAGTGAGTCGAGTCCAAAATTCCCTCATTGTTAGATCCTCCAACAAGGTTACCATTTTATCCCTTAAAGAAAGTACAATTTTCATTAGTAAACAACTAGGCTCGTCACATGGTTTTGTGCATACAATGAGGTTTTTTTTTTTTTTTTTTTTTTTTTTTTGTCACAAGTCTTCATTAATAAAAAAAGGATATTAATAAAAAAATAAAATACAATTTATAAACATACATATTCTTAAAACACTAGTAGGAGAATAGATTGATAGGAAAAGTCATGTACGGTAAAGTTTTAGGCCCCTCCACCAACAGAAAAATAGTGTCACCAACTACAAAAATATCGATATCCTTCCGGTAGAATTTGGGCTTGAAATGATCTTATTTTATTAGTGCAATGAAGCGAGAGAAGTGAGAAAAAACCGAAGTGTGGCAACTGGCAACTGATCATGGATTCATGATTTTTTTTTCATGATGGAATCATGGATTCATGATTATGTGGGTAGGTAGTTTTTTATTTTTGAATGTTTGAACAAATGTTACTAATTCAAATAGTCATCTCTTAGAACTTGTGATTGGGATAATTTTTTAGAAAAAGAAAAATAAGGATATGTGATAGTGCCTAAATTTAAGGAATATAGATGAGAAATTATAATAATGGTTTTATAGTAGGGTTTTTTTTTTCTTTTTTCTTTTTTCCTTCTTCAAATTCAAAATAAAGAAAATGAGATTTGAGAAGGAAAAAAAACAAAAACATAAGAATAGGGATTCAAGTAACTGGAAATTCAAAAAAAACAAAACAAACAAACAAACTAACTAACAAATAAAAAAACCAAAAGCGTGAGGTAGGGATTAAGGAAACTAGAAATTCAAAACAGAGAGAGAGAGAGAGAGAGAGAGAGAGAGATATATATATATATATATATATATATATATATATATATATATATATATATATGTTTTAAAGATATGGATTGGTGGGAGAGTGGTCCTATTTTATAGGCAAAGTTTTAGGTGGTGTTAGAAATGTATTTTATTGAGTTATCATCAAGATTTATCATTCTTAAACTTAGAGTGTAGAGGTATTTTCAAAACACAAAAAAATCCAATTCAAAAAAGAGAATTTTACGGGAGAATTTTTTGACATTATTGACCATATCCCTAAAACATTTGTAGGAGAAATCATTAGTTCCTGAATGGGGTCTTTTTGACCTTCAAAAAAGTTCAGATCATAAAGGGAAATCCTATTATAGATAGGATAGATAATCAAGACTAAGCTAGTCAAGGAAAATTTCATAAAAGACTAATTGAAAAAATTTGGTAACAAATTTAGAAGAGAGACAGAATTCTCCACATGTTATCAAGGACCCAAGAAACTAGTTCACCCATGTTGTATTTGGCACAAAAATATTGTGTTTCGTGGAACAATAGTAATGAAGTGGTTGAACCAGTATAAGAAAATTGATTGACAAAGAAGGTATTTGAGATTCTTAGTTTAGGGGCACTTTGACGCTAGTGCTCATAATCATGGTTTTCAAACCCGGACCGGACCGTACGGTCCGACCGGGAAAACCTTGAACCGCTCACTTTTGCGGTTCTTTTAGCCTCAAGAACCGTTCTATGTGGAAAAAGCACGAACCCGCACGAACCGCGGTCGGACCTCACGGTTCTGAGAACCGTGAACGGTTCTTACGGTTCTCATAAGTGCCTTTAAAAAAAAAAAATAGAGCCTTACCATACCGGAATATTAACTATTTTTGGTCGGAAAAAAAAAATCCACCAGTAAAGAATTTGAATAAAAGTAAAAAGAAATCAGAAAAGAAAAATAAAATAAAATAGAGCTACATTACCACCCGCTATTTTATTATCTCATCAACCAAACAGTAACTTAGTTCCACTTCAGTCATTAAAACAAAATCCAAAAGTAAAATCAAAACACAAAATTTTCTGAGCAAGCAAACAAAGACTATAAGAGAGAGGGAGATAAAGACCGTGGAGAAGGTCGTAAATGCGATCGGAGATTTGGAGGAAGGAAGGGGTGGAAGTGACGGCGTCGGAGTGATACCATTGCAGCCGCAGCGTAGAGACAAAGTGGAGATGAGAGAGAGATCAGCTGGTCTGATCACCAAGGTGGAGACTAGAGAGTAGAGACTTCTAGATCTAGAGCCGTTTCTGACTTCTGCTTTCTTCCTTTAGTTTCATTTGCTTTCATGTGTGTTGCTTTTTATTTTTTATTATCTCTTCCTTTAATGTCATTTACGTTTGTTTTTAGTGCTTTTTTGAGTTTGTGGATGTGAGCTGGTCACGTGGCATTGGAAGGTGGAGTTGGAACTTGGAAAGACTGTCTGAGCTTTGTTTCTTACAAAACCTTGAGCCCCACAGCCCACAGGACGGTACAAATGATGCTTTTAATTTTGTTTTTAATAAAAAAATAGTTATTATAATTATTGGATAGATATTTTATGTTTGGGCTTGAGGTGGATATATTAGACATAGTTAAAATATGAATTTATAGTTTTAATTGAACTATTTTAGTTAATTTTTTTATTTTTTACTAATTTAATATATTTATTTATATTAAAATAATTATTAAATTAATTATGACGTCATCACGGTTCGACCCCGGTTCGACCTCGGTTCGACCTCAAAAACCTTAAACCTCTCTCTTTTACGGTTCAATGAACGGTCCGGGTCTGAAAACCATGCTCATAATTTGCTGCTCTATAAAACAAGGTCACGTGAGACAATAGAATTTGCTTTATGGTTCTAAAAAAAACCCATATTTGTAATCACACTTTTAGTTCATTTAATGAAATTGCCAATTTGTATTGCTTAGACTTGATTGTCTTACATTGGAGGAAGAGACTCCCTTGAAACAGTCTTAATAGCAAAAAGTGAGCATGTTTGGTAAGCAAGCTCAAACTTATATTTTCAGTTTTTAAACAACCTTATACACATTTCTACACACTTTTTCACCTACACGTATTTCAAAAAATTACAAACAACATTTTTCAAACTCCTCTATCAAATGAGCCCTCAAGAATATCTTGAAAAAGTCTCAACATATTCCATCTCTCAAGTCATTCATACACTTACATTTAACTTCAACCCAACAACCTTTCAAGGCACAGACTTGGCGCTGACGTGGTGTAACGATAGGCCTAGTACTAACCTGGCACAGAATGGAGTTGACAATGTGGTAGTGTTAAAACTGCAGGGTATGATACAGGGCAAAATGGCATGAGACAAGCTACAAGCGTGGCAAGTGATGCAACTGCTAAGATAAAGTGCACTAGCCGAGCCACTAGGACAGTAGGAAGTGCAGCATTTGCTGATAAGCAATGCAGTGATCAAGCCACACAGTGTGCACTTGCATCAACACCAGAGCTGATTAGCGCAGAAGTCTTGGAAGCCATTGAAGCGTTACCATATCATGAATTCCTTATTCAAGATCGCTGACAATTTAGGCTCCGAGATTTTAGGAAGCAGTTAGACATGAGTTGACACGTGGAGAATTCTGGAAGCTTGAGTAACTGCTTTTGGCGCCATTTCTAATAGTTTGTTATGTTCACTGTGTATATAAACAAAGCATAGTGTATTTTATTATTTACTTCCTTCATTTTTCTTGTAATCACCTTTTTTCTCTCAATCAATGAAATTCTCTCAGTTTATTTAGAATTCTCTCAATTCTTTTCATGGTATCAGAGCAGCTAGCACAGATTACACTGATCTCCTAGCTTTAGTTTGGTTCCAGAAGTTTCTTTCTTCTCTCGTTCCAAACAGGGATTTTCTCGAGAAAATTTCCTTGTTTTCTTTACAAAGAATTCTTTCGAGGAATTTCGTTTGATTTTCTTTTTCAATTAAGGTTTTGTTCAAAGCTTCGAAAGTCATTCATGGCTTCCACTGAAGAAAGTGATCACTCTGATCCAACACACACTCAATCCACGCAACCAGTCTCAAATTCCAATACAATGCCCAATCCTTTCCTGCTGAGTGCAAGTGAGAATCCTGGTAATATCTTGGTTACTCAACCATTGTTAGGAATGAAGAACTATCAATCTTGGTCTAGGGCTATGGTACTAGCACTCACAGCCAAGAAAAAGATAGGCTTTGTGAATGGGAAGATTAAGAAACCTGAAATTGACTCTCCGTTGTATGAAGATTGGGAAAGCTGTAACACAATGGTGCTTTCTTGGTTGATCAATTCGATGCATATTGATGTGTCAAGTAGTATCATGTATTGTGAGATTGCAAAGGAGATGTGGCTTGAGTTGCAGCGTGTGTTTTCTCAGGGAAATGGACCAAAAATTTATAACCTTCAACAAGAAATTTCTCAGATAACTCAGAGTCAATTGTTAGTGACAGAGTATTACTCTAAGTTCAAGAAACTCTGGGATCAATTGCTGCATTATGAGCCTTTACCAGCATGTACTTGTGGTGCAATGAAAATTCTCAGTGCTGCTCATGAAAAGTCCTATGTAATAAGGTTTCTAATGGGGCTCAATGAGAATTTTGAGACTGTGAGGAGTCACATTCTCATGCTTGAGCCATTTCCGTCGATGAGCAAAGTGTATGCTTTGGTTCTTCAAGAGGAATCTCACAAAGGAATTGGTCATGGTCATGGATCTTCTTTCGTGCCTAAGCCTGACTTAGTGGCAATGCATGTCAACACCAAAGAATATTCTAGCAATAAAGCTGGACGCAAAAAGGAGAGGCCCTTGTGCACCCATTGTAACATGCTTGGACACACTGTGGACAAGTGTTATAAACTCCATGGTTATCCACCGGGCTATAAGCACAAAGGGAAGTTCAATGTCAGTGCAAATCAAGTCTCCTATCCACAAGGTGTTGCTATTGAAATTTCTCCAAATGCATCTGTTCAGTGTCCTATTACCAAGGCACAGTGTGAGCAACTCCTTGCCCTTTTCAATTCTGGAATTGATTAAGGTCAAAATCATCATGTTGCATCTGTTAGCACAAGTGGAAATGTCTCTGGTTTGACTACTGAAGTTCATGGTGTGCCTGTTGCAACTGGTGTGCCTTCCTCAACAGCTCTTGAAAATTCCAACTTCATTGATACTGTGTCAGGTACCACTTCAAACACTTCTTTCCAACCTACTCTTCAGCACTCTATTTTTTCAGCCAAAGTAGTTGATAGGGAATGTTTTCATACCACTGATTGGGTCATAGACACAGGGGCTACTGACCACATGGTACACTCTGTCACCTGCTTTACTTCCATCACCACGGTCTTAAATACTCATGTTAATTTGCCTAATGGTGAAATAGCTTTAGTCACACACATTGGTACTATGAAGATTTCAGAAAAACTTACACTTTACAATGTGTTATGTGTTCCATCTTTCAACTTTAATCTCATCTCTGTCAGTCAGTTAGCTAAATCCATTTCTTGTTGTCTTATCTTCTTTGGGACCTTGTGCTTTATCCAGGCCCTTGCTCATTGGAGCACACTTGGTCTGGGTAAAGAATGCAATGGACTCTACTTGCTGGAAAGGGGCAACTCCACTTCACATTCAATTTCTGCTTCAATTTCTGCTGCAATACCCCTTGTTCCTAGCTCTCATGTATGGCATTCTAGATTAGGACATTTGTCTAATGCCAAATTGGTTTCAATTAGGAATAATGGTGAACCACTTTGTACTCCAGTTAAGAACTTTGTTTGTGAAATATGTCCACTTGCAAAGCAAAAACGTTTGCCTTTTAATAAAAGTTCTCAAATTTCTTCTGCTTGTTTTGATTTGATACATTGTGACTTGTGGGGACCTTTTTCAATGTCTACCATTGATAATTGCAAGTATTTTCTAACAATTGTTGATGATTGTTCAAGGTGTACTTGGGTTTACTTGTTGAAACATAAGTCTCAAGCCCAATCTGCTCTAGAAGGATTTTGTACCATGGTGGAGACTAAATTTTCTAAAAGGATTAAAACCATTAGGTCTGATAATGGTACAGAATTTTTCATGAGAGATTTCTTTGCTAAGCAAGGTATTTGTCATCAATTAAGCTGTGTTGAAACCCCTCAACAAAATGGTGTTGTTGAGAGGAAACATCAGCACCTATTGAATGTTGCTATGGCTTTTATATTTCAGTCAAATTTGCCTTTATATCTATGGGGTCATGCTGTTCTTGCTGCTGTACACTTGATAAATAGAACTCCATCTTCAGTTTTATCAAATCAAACTCCTTTTGAAATTTTGGTTGGCCAACCACCCACTTACTCCCATTTAAAGGTCTTTGGCTGCTTATGTTTTGTCTCTACCCTTTCAAATCACAAATCAAAATTTGCTCCCAGAGCAAAGAAATGTGTCTTCCTGGGGTATCCTTTTGGGGTAAAGAGGTATAAGGTTCTTGACTTGACTACTCATAGTGTGTTTCTCTCTAGGGATGTTGTTTTTCATGAACATTCCTTTCCCTTTGTTTCTGCTTCTAGTACTATTGCAGATCCCTTTACTTCTTGTGAAGATGTTGTTGCTCCCTCTCCTTCAGCAGGTAATGAATCTTTTGTCACTCCCATTAGTGTCCCTAATTTTGTTCCTAATCCTACTGTCAATACCTTATGGACTTCTTCCCCTTCCATTGACCCTAGTCTTGATAATAATGACACTCCATCTTTGATTCCTACTGATGTTTCACCTAGTCCTAGTCAGTCCTTTTCTCCAGTTGCTCCTTCCTCTCCACAAATCAACAGTTCCATTCCACCAGTTGCATCTACACCTCCTGTGCCTCTCAGGAAATCAGCTAGAGACATTAGACCTCCTGCTTATTTGCAGGACTATGCCTGTACTACATTTGCTCCTGGTGCTCCTTATGATCTTGATGAGTGCCTCGCTTACTCTCATTTGGAGCTTGGTTACCAATCCTACTTGCTGTCAGTTGGTTCTAGTCCTCAAGAACCTCAGACTTTCTCCCAGGCAGTTCAAGATCCTCTTTGGAGAGCTGCCATGGACAAGGAGATTCAAGCCCTTGAAAGCAATCACACTTGGGATGTGACTGCTCTACCACCTGGTAACTCTCCCATTGGCTGCAAATGGGTATATAAGGTCAAGTTCAATCCTGATGGTAGTGTTGAAAGGTATAAAGCCAGGTTGGTTGCTAAAGGCTATACTCAACAAGCTGGCCTTGATTTTCTGGAAACTTTCTCTCCAGTTGCTAAGACAGTTTCAGTGAGGGTTTTGCTTGCACTTGCTGCTGCTAGGTCCTGGCCATTGCATCAGTTAGACATCAACAATGCCTTTCTTCATGGGGATTTAGATGAGGAGGTTTACATGACTTTGCCTCATGGTTTTCACAGTAAGGGGGAGTGTTCAGCTTCTTCCTCTTGTTCAGCAGCTACTTCTTCTTCTTATTCAGCAGCTACTACTACTCCTAAAGTATGTAAGCTGATGAAATCTCTTTATAGCTTGAGACAAGCCTCTCGGCAATGGTACACTAAGTTGTCAGCAACTATCACACAGCTTGGTTTTGTTCAGTCCCAAGCAGACCATTCCTTATTTGTTTATAGCAAAGGACCTTTGTTCACTGCATTGCTAGTATATGTAGATGACATGATCATTATAGGTAATGATCTTGATTGTGTTGCTTCTCTAAAGTCAGTCCTAGATCAAAAGTTTGGGATCAAAGACTTGGGATCGCTCAAGTATTTCTTAGGCTTAGAGATTGCAAGAAACAAAACTAGCATCAGTCTAACACAAAGGAAATATGCTCTTGAGGTACTTAAAGAGGCTGGAATGACAGGTTGCAAACCAGTTCAGACACCAATGGAGCAGCAGTTAAAGTTGTTTAAAGGTAGTGGGGTTCTGATTTCTAATCCTGGACAGTATAAAAGGCTCATTGGGAAGCTAATGTACTTGACTTTGAGCAAGCCAGATATTACATATGCAGTACATAGGCTTAGTCAGTTTTTGGCACAACCTAGAGCACCACATATGAAGGCTGCTACCAGGATACTTCAATTTATTAAAGGTACTTCTGGACAAGGTGTTTTCTTTCCCACGGATTCAGATTTACACTTAAAGGCATACTGTGATGCTGATTGGGCTGGATGCCCTGACACAAGGAAGTCTTTGACAGGTTATTGTGTGTTTTTGGGTGATGCCTTGGTGTCTTGGAGATCTAAGAAACAAAGTATAGTATCTAGATCAAGTGCTGAAGCAGAATACAGGGCAATGGCTACAACTACTTGTGAACTGACCTGGATCTTACATTTGTTGAAAGATTTGCATGTTAAACATGACAAGCCTGTGTTGTTGTACTGTGATAACCAGGCAGCACTTCACATAGCAGCAAACCCAGTGTTTCATGAGAGGTCCAAGCACATAGAAGCTGATTGCCATGTTGTGAGAAATAGAATCATTGATGGAACCAAGAATCAGTTGGCAGATGTATTTACAAAAGCATTAGGGGTTGAGAATTTTTTGAGGATGATCACTAAATTGGGAGTCATTAATATTTTTGCTTATGTAGTAGAATATCCTTCTCCACCTAAGCAATGTCAAAAGGCAAGAGTTATGCTCTTGAGGGGGAGTGTTAAAACTGCAGGGTATGATACAGGGAAAAATGGCATGAGACAAGCTACAAGTGTGGCAAGTGATGCAACTGCTAAGATAAAGTGCACTAGCCGAGCCACTAGGATAGTAGGAAGTGTAGCATTTGCTGATAAGCAATGCAGTGATCAAGCCACACAGTGTGCACTTGCATCAACACCAGAGCTGATTAGCGTAGAAGTCTTGGAAGCCATTGAAGCGTTACCATATCATGAATTCCTCATTCAAGATCGCTGACAATTTAGGCTCCGAGATTTTAGGAAGCAGTTAGACATGAGTTGACACGTGGAGAATTCTGGAAGCTTGAGTAACTGCTTTTGGCGCCATTTCTAATAGTTTGTTATGTTCACTGTGTATATAAATAGAGCATAGTGTATTTTATTATTTACTTCCTTCATTTTTCTTGTAATCACCTTTTTTCTCTCAATCAATGAAATTCTCTCAGTTTATTTAGAATTCTGTCAATTCTTTTCAGGTAGAAGTCACGCGACTAGCGTGTGTAAGGCTAGCAGATGACATGTGTAGCGCATGGATATTTATACAGAAATTTTGATGGGTGCATGTGACCTGCAATGGTGTCGATTCTTCCACCTTTTGGCGGGAGATCTTTTGGATGGTGGTGATGGTGAGTTGAATGGAGGCTCAGAGATGGTGGTATTGAGGAAGGTAGTGGTCTTGTAGAGGTTAGTGGCTACTAATATCGAGGGAGGGACGCTATAGAGTTTTGACGACATGACGATAAGTCAAAGAAGGCAAAGGCAGCGAAGGAATGCCAATGAAGATAGAGATTGATCCTAAACACACTAGGAAGGTTTGAACGCTAGCTCTGATACTATGTTAAAATTGAGAAGCAATTTATCGTATGTATGTAACACTTTATAAGGAGACCGTCTTTTATATATGCAGGCAATAATTGTTATACAAGTTAGTGTGCGGTACTAGTGTTGAGCCTAGAGGCCATTAGACTTTTACCAATATTTTAAATGTCGTTCCGCTCTATAAGTATTCTGGCCGGAATATTTTGTCCTAGTACAGGGGATTTTGGTGGAATTCTAGTATTTCATGTGGAATATGCATTCCAAACCAAAAATCTTTTTAACGCTTTCTAATAATTTAAATAAATAAATCATTTAGGTTGAGGCTTTCTAATTTAAGAAAAATAATTATTTTAAATAAATAAAATAATTTAAATAAAATGCAAGCCAAGCCATCCTCCAACCAACTTTGCATGGAGTGGGCTAATCTATGTTAAGTTGATTGAATAAGATTATGGTCGAAAAACAATAATTTTGTATGCAAGCTTTTTCCCCAAGTCTTCATGATTTAATTGTTACTATTTCCATTCCTATCTTCATCATTTTATCATCCAACACGATATTATCAAATTTAATCCGAAGAACATGCTAAGACTAGCAATTAAATCTTTTTGTTATACAAGTATTTCCTAATATCAATCAAAATCCTTGACATGAGAAACAGTAAGAACAAGCAAATAGGAAGGAAAGAACCCGCCAACCTCATGGACCATTTTTGCAACGATAACTCCATTATCTACAAAAGCAGCAGCCTTTGTTTCATTTATGCTTCCTTTTTAATCTCTGGAAATTTGGTTTCATTAACTGGCTTGTAGTTGAGCCTTGGTCTGTAGTATCAATGCACTGCGATGGGATAAGAGGCTTCTTCATTGGAACACAGGTATCCATCATCCCACTGCCTGTGTTAATGGGAGAAACTGCTTTTGTTTTCAACTGTCTTGGCACCTCCAGTCTCTCTAAAATCCTTGAAGTTTTTACATCCAACTGCCTATTACTACTTGAAGGCGATAGAACTGATTGATCCAACTTGGGTTTGGATATACAAAGTGGAGAAAATATCTTTGGAACTTCATTGACAACCAGCTGCTCCCATTCTTCTGCAATATGCGTGCCCATTTTGTCTTCTTCAATCATATCCAACTTTGACGATTCCTCTTCTATGAGTTCAACATCTAGTCTTGAAGTGGATTGTACCACCTCTTCTGAAAAATCAAGTTGGGTTAACTTTGGTTCAGAGGGCGCCTCTTCAAATTTAGGAGGTATTGACCTACAAAATTCAAGTGTTTGAGGCAGATGTTAGTGGAGCTTTAACAATTTATATAAAATATTTTTGCTGCTAATCATGATTAAAACTGATGAGTGTAGCAAGCTCAGTCCAACACTTCTGGTGACTGCCATGTACTTGGCCAATTCCATTGTATGGGGAAGTTGAAATTATGCAATCAATTTTCGAACTCTAAAAGAGCATGACAGTGGCTATTGTAACATCTGCCAAGACAAATTAATTTTGTGAATTTTTCAGTAGCATCTAAGGCACAATGCCAGCCCTAGCATGGAGTCACTACAAAACATAAGGTCATCCCTATATATCTCAAATGACAATGAAAATTTGAAACATTTTATACAAAAGTCCTGAATGGAATCCCCGATAATTGCAATAAAACATGTTCAGTTTGAATGCTACAATAGAGACAATAAATCCATCACAAATGCTATAGAAGAAAGTATAGGATGGATGCATTAGCAAATAGCATTCATCCAACACTAATCGCATCCGTTTCCTAATCTAACAAAAAAAAGTACAAGCCAAATTTATCACAAAGTTCATATAAACCTCCTACTCACGGGCTTTGTTAAATATTGGGGAGAATTTGCTGCACCAAAGGTTAGGTGATATATTAAACTACTTATTTGATAAAAATAATAAATAAATAAAATTATAATAATTAAAAAAAAAAAAAAACACATCTTTCATGTATGTAATAATTTACTAACAAATGGTAAGAATGCTATCCAAACTTTGCAGTCCAGGGAGCTCTTGGAAGAAGAATTTTAAACTCTTAACAGGAGTAATTCTTCCTAAATGCTATGAAGGATCAATTTTTATGAAGATAAAAATTACCCGAATTGTAAGCTTTCTTTAACAAGCATGTTTAGTTTTTGATGGAAGCCTCTCTCATGCAGCATTGGATCATAGTCTTTTAGTTCAATCTGCAGGGAAGTTAAAGGATGTAAGGAAAACCTTTTGGTACAGCGTGCAGCTTTTGGTTGCTGCATTCAATGGAAAACCAGAACAATCTTGTCTAATAGCCATTAACAAAACTATGGTCCTATACAGTAACTTCTACATGGGAGATTTTTTCTCAATTAAATTATTCAGCCATCAAATGGGAAGTTTGTTTTTAACAATTTCACAAAACTCAGGGGTTCCAAAACAAGAATGCAACCAGGGAAAAAAATTTCTTTTGACAAAATCTGACCTTTGACAAGGAGGCTTGAATGGAGTCCTGAATTTCCTTAGTTATTGAAGAAAGAATACATCGATTGAGGTCAGGAACACAAGAGACTTCCTCTGATCCTGCAAGACGCTGCAGATATCACTATAATTAGTTAAAATAGATAAAAAAAGAGAGAGAAATACAGTGGTAGAAAAGATAAGCTAGAATATGCCTTGCTTGCTATGTTTATAATCACAGTTATTTCAGAAAACAAATATTTTAGGGGGAAACACATTTTATTACCCTAAACTATACCTCATATTACACTTTGCACCTTAAACTTTTTGAATGCATGTTCTACACCCTAAACTACGACCCTTGTTACACTTTGCACCTTGACGTTAACTTGGATAGGAATTCAAAGTTTATGGTGCAAAATGTAATCAGGAGTATAATTTAGGGTGATAAAGTATAATTTCTCCTTTGTTTTTAAAAGATTGAGAAGATGAGTAATTAGGTCTTTTTACGTAGTGCCATATTTTTCCAGCCAAGTTAGCGGCAAAACGTTGGAATGCAGAATGTAACAAAGATCATAATTTAGAGTGCAAAATATGCATTCGAAAAGTTTAGAGTGCAAAGTGTAATTAGAGGTATAATTTAGGATGCTAAAGTGTAATTTCCCCATATTTTAGCCTATAAGATAAGAGCCTTAGTCTTCACCCTGAGAAGCATTGGACCATTGTCTGAAGGTTGAAGAATATAATAGCAGTGGAAAGCAACCTCTCTCATGGTTTCTATGTTACAATTTGAAGAGCATACCAAACCCTGGTCCAGTGAATGTAGAGCACTACAAAGCCCTTGAAAAACTGCCAAATTATGGTCCAACTCAGAAAGATGGAGGAAACATGGAGGTCATAAAGAATTGGTAACAAATATATCCATGATAAATCAAAATTGAAACGTCCTATATTAAGTCCTTGATTAATCATTCATACTGCAATTAAATACTCAAAGGGCTGCCTTCCACTCACCTTGAGCATTCAACTCTGACTGATCAATGTTATCTGAAGCAGCTTCTACCTCATGACAAGCAGATGGAATTACGAAATAGGAATCACCCATTATACTGCCTGTGTCAAATAAAAAGAGATAATTTACAGTAAAAGCATGATATGGCCATCACAGAGGAGATATTGAAGTAACTTGCTGTCTTGAATCTGTATCTCAAATAGTGAGTGCACTGTACTACACCACAATAATGGTGTTGAATGTTTGCCATCAAATGCCAAAGTAGTAATGATATGTAACTTTCAGTACTGTTTAGAATTCATACTTAATTCTTGCAGTCAGCAGCAGTCATCAATATGTAAGATATGCAGTTTATGTGTATATCAGAGTAGGTACAATCCATATGGGTAATCTTCTATAGCTGAAACCAAGCTTAATTATCGAAATTCACTGAATACTAGCTTTACGTGTTCAAGCACAATTCCTTACATCACATGAAGCAGTCCCTACAACTGATGTTGCAATTTAATTAAAAATACAAGTATCTATAGAAATATGTAATGAGCACAAGAACTGATGGTACTGTCAAAGAGCTTAAGATCTACCTTCACTTAGAGACCCCAAGTTAATCCGCTCAATAACATGGAAGTCAATTGAAGCAATTCGCTGAAACTTCATAGAGCTCTGGAATGACGGCAGAAACAGGAGCATTTTTTCTCCAACCTTCACTGAGCTTTCTATCACATTGCATGTTTCCAGACCATGGCCAGAGACTGGACAAGAATATCCATGTTTCCTGTTTCTTATGCCATCTTCTAACAGCATTCCATGACACCTGCATGTCTATACAAGGTACTGCCAATTACCAAAATGCTAGTTTTTCCTTGAGGTGTGAAAGTGGTAAAACACAGAAAGAGGAAGAATTGTTGAACAAAAAGATATATATAGATTAATGTCCACTATTTTCCTTTCACAATATATAATGTAGGAGCATACTGGCAAATACCAGATATCATCAATTAAGATATTAAAATGGACAATAAACATCTCTTAATCAATTTTGTACTATAACTAGAAACTTAAAGCATAGATATCACATTATATAGCCATCTTTTGCCAGTCATGCTCTTATAAGGTCTAGAACTACTTATTATTAACAAACTAAAACTCCCTAGTCCTCAACATTACTAATGTGCTCTACCTTTTAATTTCAGATCATAGTCTTTTTCTGCATTTCTCTTGTATATTTTCCAGAGACTACAATTGTGCCTTTGTTACAGTTGTGCCTTTGTGTGCTAAATAAATCATTACTTCGTCAAAAAAAGTTTCTGAACATGATTCCCCCTCATTGCTGTCCAAAAATACCACAAGCATGCTTGTTAGCCTTTGAAGTATTTGGCAGCCCATCACACCACTTACCTCATTATATTGAGCTATTGTTGACAGTTGACACTGATGCACTATGTTTATGAAGCAAAGACAATTTATGAGATTATAACCTGTTCATAAATCAGAACTGTATGTCTTTTTGAACTGCTTTCCCTGTTTTCTGTTGAAATTTAAATGGTGGTAAAACCAGATTTTAGGATCAGTTTCACTGACTGAGAATATCAAAGACCTTCAGACCCAATGCTGGGACTCAATTGTTCAAAGTTAAAATTTCAAACTTTACTCTAAAGACTAAAGGTACTTAAAAAAAAAAAAATATTACAAGTACATAGAATTCAGAAAAGAAAAAATTTTCCTTCACCCGTAAGCATTTGGTGTCTTGAGATATATGTGATGCTTAGATTGAATTATCTACATAAATATGATTTCTACCTAAATTGCAATTAAGTGGTTCATCAACATGAATGATGTACGAATGAATACTTTAGAGTGTAGACAAAGTAATTGTAATATATATACCTGACAGGGACTGAACCCATCAACTATTTTATTGACAGATACGTACAAGTTGCAGGAGATCTGATTCATCGATCCTACAAGGTTGGTCTTAAAGAGAAAACGAGCTTGTAATGGTTTTTCCATGTCATCCTTTAAATCCTCTATCCATTGTTTAACCAGGCCATGCAACACTCTGACATCTGCAAAAGTTTGTTAAATGCTTAACATAAACTATACACCACATTCCCCTTCAAATGGCACCTCTTGACCTAGGCTATATATTTGACAATGACCCACACACAGATGGAAAAGGAAAACTATATTAATTGCAACAAGCATATATTGGAGCCCAGTCATGAGGTTCTTCGACTATTCCAAGATTGAGCATAAACAAACTTGACATTTGCAAAAGTTATAAGAAAGAGTTTATGACCCAAATTTACTGACTTCAAAAAAAAAACCTTAATAAATACGTCAGAAAAGAGTTCAAAAGTGGGATTTTGATCATTCATAGTCCTAAAAGGTTAAGCAGTTTGCATTAGTAAGTAACCATAAACAAGGGAAATCATTCTTGGTAATTAAAGTGGAGCATCCTAGGAAGAAATCATTCTTGGTAATTGCAGTGAGAGAGAGCTTAACTAGGAAGATAGGTTTGAAGGGAGCAATTATCGAGATCTGAGATGGATCTGAGGAAATTGCTGACATTTTGGAGCGTATCAGTGAGATGGCCTGATTTTTGCTCAAATAACAGAAATTCAACAGAAACACACTTGTCGGCCGCATCCTAGGAAAGGAAAAGCCAAAATAATAATAATAATTATTGAAAGGTTAAGAGCCACGAAGATAAGGGGAAAAATCGAAATGTTAAAAATATTTTTTAAGCTAAGACTAACCATGAGAGATTTTTGCGAGTGAGAGTCTACATATTGTGGAAAGCAGGAGCTGAGGACTACGACTTTCCTCACGATATCTTTATCAACTCCCCAGGAATATAAAACTTGATCACTCAGGATGTTTGAAAGTTTTAGATCTGCTAGGAGTGGTACAATTAAACCAATAATTATAAGCAATATATATATATAGAATAAACAGTGTGAGAAAATAGAGCTTTCTAGTTTCTAACCCCCGGGATCGTCGATTTCAGGAAGAAAAGAATCGGTAGGCAAGTGATTGACAGCATGGTGGAAGTCGCGTAGATCGAAGTTCCCTCTAGGACTGGGACTGTAAGCGATCTTCAGCTGTTTCCGAAATACAACAAACATGTGCATTGCATTGCATTTCAAGTTTCAAGCATGCCAAGAAATTACTAGTATATAAAAGAGATGAGATGAGTAGAGTGTAGTACAGTACCTCATCAGAAGAAGAAATGCGATTCCTGAACACGTAGCACAACCCAATCTTATCTCTCAGACTCTCAGATTCCGACGAAATGGCGTAGAAATTAGCTACCTCTAGTAAGGACTGAAAATTTTTGTTTTGACGAACAAAATTTAAAATTCATCAATCAATTAAATTAGCTTTCAGAATAGGAACATTTAAACTTTGAAAGAGCGAGAACGAACAATAAGCGAAGCAATCGAGAGAGAGAGGACGGTTCCGATTGGATTGTTTTACTTTTACCTGCTTTACGTCTCTGAGCAACTGAGGAGGTAAGCTCCGCAGATCAATCACAAAACACACCAGTACCATTTCCTTCTTCTTTCTCTCTTATTTGGCGCGAAATTGCAAATAACTGCCAATTTGGGAATGAAATGACGTTGCGATACAGAGGGAGAGTTTATAAAGGATACGGGAAAAAAAAAATTTAATATGTTATATTATTATATACACATTTTATCATGTTATATATATTTTTCCTTGAACTTGGACAATTGGACCTATACTTTATTTTGAAATCTTTTCAATAAAATATATATATATATATATATATATATTTCTCCTAAATTAACAAAGAAGAATGAAACCTTCAAACATTACATACGATTTGCTTAAAATGTTTAAATATAAATTATAAAAAAGTAAATTATTTTTTATTTATCCTTAATTAATAGGAAGAATGAATGTTGTGTTCATATAGTCAACGAAGGGGGATGTTCAATTTTAACAATAAACATAAGGCACCATAAACAATTCCACTACCACCAGCTTATCAATTGAATCCCTAAGTTTGTTAAGTTTTTTGGCTAGCTAATTTCATGACAAGTAAAAGACAGACAAGAGTTATAATAAATTATTGATTGCTCCAAAACTTTAAATTATTATAAAATTGTGAATTTAATTATTTAAACATAATTTAAACACTCTTCTTCACGAGTAAGCTCATACTCCCCTTAATAAATGGGTCCCAACATGAGGGATTTTTAACTTTTTTTCTTAATGTGAAATAAAGTGGAAATATGGTCCAAACTCAAGACTACATTTTGATACCATGATAAATTATTTATTGTTGTGCTATTAAGAAATGATAAATTTTATTAAGTTACTTTGAATATCTCAAGAAAATTCAAAGCTAGAGTGAAACATTAAAAGAAAAAAAAGTCCACTTGATATTCGCCCAAAAGTACAATCCTCTTTATATATAATGGCAAAATTTTGGTATAATTTTTTATTAAATTTCTTAATCAAATTCAAATGCATATCTATATATATATATATATATATATAGATATATATATATATATATATTTTTTTTTTTTTTGAGGAAAAAATACATATCTATATTAACCAATGTAACTATGTGTTTGAATTTAATTTAAAACCTAATATAATGTCCCCCACCATTTAATACCTTAAATTAAACTAAGTAGCCCTAGTTAAATTAATTTAGTGTGGAGGTCAAGTTAACTTAAGGAAAGCCTGACGAGTATCACAATTTATCTATGTGTGGGAACATGAAAATAGTTTACAGTGGGAGATCCAAAGAGAAGGAATCTTGAAATAGGATTGTGGAGGAGATATAATGCCTAAACACTCATGGAAGTTTAGATATATTCTCTCTGTCTTTTTGTCTCGCTCCCCCTCTAATTTTTCTGAACCTTTTTCTTTTTGGGGGTTCCCCTATTTATGTAAGTGTAAATGGTGATCTTGTAATGATAAAGGCCCTGCTCTATCAAGTGTCTCACCCCCTTTTTAAAATCATAGTAGGAATATGTGCCTAGCTCACTATTCAGACTGGTCACTTCAACAATCAATGTGTGGGCCTTTGCTGTCCTCTTCTGACACTGCCACTACTGTTATTCCTTATGATTGAAATCATACCTTAAGGAATGTGCTCAATAGAGAGTGCATTCCTAAGTATTGCAATTCCTCACCCACATACCTTGGGCCAACTCTTCTCAGCAAGCCACTTTGGGTGAAACTCTCTTCAGTGAGTGCAATTGGGCCAAACGAGGCTCTTTGGTATGACTTATGGCTAGACGGGCTGGGCCTGAGTAGGCCTCCTTCTTCTATTGGACCCTCTTTATTACCTATTGGGCCTTCGATCAATGGCCCACTGCTGGGTGGACAATTTATTACCCCTTGCATTTAGAATGAGTGATATATGCTTAGTAACTATTTAATTCTACGTAAGTTAATTTTAAAAGTTACTAGATAAAATGTTCAACTTATGATATGGTATATAAGTTACAATAATGCAACATACAATGCTTGATAGATTATAGCATGACTAGGTAGTCATAGGAAGGATATAATGGTAATTTCACCTACACCTACAACCGATTAAAATTAGGCACGTGTAATACCAAACTATCATGCATGGTGGCACAAGCTCCACACTAAAGCCTAAAATTAGCCACATGGTCGGCCATACAAAAGCCTAATGGTCCGTTTGGATTGAGGGGGAGAGAGGGGGAGTAGAGTACAGTTGGCCCAAAATTAGCCTATTTTCAACTAACTCTACTCTACTCCCTCCACTCCCCCTCCCCCCCCCCCCCCCTCAATCCAAACGGGTCCTAAGAGTCTAAGACTGCTCTAATTTATCTCATCTTACAAAAGAACTAGAAGGAAGAAAAATACTCTCCAAGCTCTCTCTAGCTCTCTCCCTCCTCACCTCACAGTTCCAGCAGCTCTAAAGGGGGAAAATATCTATTTGTTCTCAAAATTCTCATCAAAGACTTAAACTAGAGTGATTCTAGTAAATCTCTAAGCATAGATAAGGGGGAAACCCAAGTCTTTCACTCAATAATCCATGTAAACCTATTAATAGTATAATGGTTAGAATTAGCTTGGTGTGTAGGAAATCTCTTTTAGGAACTAATTTTCAATTCAATGTCATAATTATTAAAATGCTTAATTGGGTGCCTATTAATGCATGTTATCATGTCTAGTATAGGATAAAAATTCCCACATGAAAATAAGACCAATTGCAATTATTTTATGTGTAAATGTGTTAAAACTGGCACTCTAACAGTTATAGATTCTGTGTTCACACATCAAAAATTTTATAATAAATGAACACATAAAAAATTATGTAATAAATAAATTGTATCATGTGAATTGGATGCCTTGGGTAGCTCCTATGAAAGCTAAGAGCCTAAGACACATATGGTCTTAATGGAATCAGTCTCACATCAATTCGATGAATATAAGAATGATGGTACAATATATGGAATTTTTTTTTTTTTTTTTTTTTTTTTTTTTTTGAGAATGAACTTGAGTACTTTTATTAATGTAAATGAGTTACATCCGAATGTAAAACCGAAACAATATGAGAAGGTACATCTTCCATCCATACTTGAAAATCTGGTATGCTTATAGCATATTTCGCCAAATTATGAGCTACACTATTGCTGTTTCTCTTTACATGAGACTACAACACTCTTTGAAAATGACTCAAGTAAACTTTCACATCCTCCACTAGCAAACCCAATGGGCATAGGTTCTGCTCTTGTGATTTCAAAGCTTGAATCAAACCTAGCACATCGCCTTTGAGTATGACATTTTGGAACCCCAGCTCATGTGCAAACGACAAGGCTTTCCAAGCAGCCAATGCTTTTGTCTCCTCTACCTTATACGCCTGAAAAATCTTTTCTGAACATGAAGCTAAAACTGCACCATTGCTATCCCTTATTACAACTCCAACACCTAACTTATCTGAGTCACCAAAGATCGCTCCATCAAAATTAACTTTCACAAAACCAGCTGGCGGTGCTCTCCACCTGTTTCCTCCATTTTCATTGCTCCTCACCTGCGTACCTGATGCTTCTATGTTGGCTCTGTATTGCGCCAACAATTCAGTTGTCTGTTCAGCAACTTGGTGCAGCGAACTGGCTTGCAAATTAAGCCTCACCTTGTTCCTTTAATTCCAAAAAATCCAGGCCGTGTATGCTAACAGCTCCAATGACTTTCCTTCCTCTATCATCCATGACAGCAGCTCCCTTACACATGTGAACTCAATTTCGCACCTAAACCCCCATTTTTCCTAATCAACCCACACTACATCCAGCTCTGGACATGACCACAAAGCATGCACCGAGTCCTCTACTGCCAGTTTACACCTCTCACAGATTAGGTCCTCTAAAATTTTCCTTCGCATCAATGCTTGTTTGGTTGGCAGTACATTACAACAGGCTCTCCAAAGAAAATTTTTTATCTTTGGTGGAGCTTTCATCTGCCATACTTCCTTGCAAACCCGCTTATCATAGATTGGAGGTGTTTGAGAATTTAATTGCAATTCTTCTTCTTCTTTAATGAACCTATATCCGGACTTGCAGTAGTAATTTCCTGAGGTAGAGTAAGGCCAATACAAAGTGTCTTCTATCACATGTCGACTAAGGGGAATTTTCTTGATCAACTTAGCATCCTCTTCCACAAATAATCCATCCACCATCTCTTCATTCCATCTTCTTGTGCTTGGGTCAATAAGTGAGTCTACGGTATGGTTTTCAAAACTCTCCAATGGGCAAGAAGGCAGATGCATTGGATGTTTTCTTGGCAGCCAACGTTGCTACCAAATGTTTAATTTTTCTCCACTTCCTACCTTCCATAATGCCCCCCTTTGAATGATGTCTCATCCTCTAATGATACTCTTCCAAGCATAAGGACTCATCCTTGAATCAACAGCCTCCATAAGCGATGAATTTAGGAAGAAACGAGCTTTAAATACTTTGTATTACGCAAGAGCCGCCATGCTTGCTTTGCTAAGAGGGAATCATTGAACATAGCAAGATCTCGAAAGCCCATACCTCCAATAGTCTTAGATTTTGTAATCTCTTCCCAATTAATCCAATGGATTTTTCTATGGTCGCCACTTTGGCCCTACCAAAATCTTTTGATTAGAGCCTCGATTCATTACACAAACTCACTAGCAATTCGAAACATCTCATAGTGTAAGTGGGGATGGCTTGTATGACTGCCTTTAAGAGCACTTCCCTTCCGGCTTGTGAAAGTAATTTTGCTTCCCACCCTTAAAGTTTTCGCCAAACCTTCTCCTTAATGTCGTTAAAACTTTCTTTTTTTCCTTTCCCAACTAAGGAGGGTAGCCCAAGGTATTTTTCATAGTGCAAGATTTCTGACACACCTAAAGCCGCCTTAATTCCATGCTTCACCTCCTCTAGAATAGACTTGCTAAAGAACAAGGAGGTTTTACTCCTATTCATTTTTTGACCCGAGGCTTCTTCATACTCTTTTAATATCTCCAAGACATTGTCACACTTCTCCATTGTTGCCCTGCAAAAAATAAGACTATCATCTACAAAAAGTAGATGCGTTAGTTTTGGGCCCCTCCTACAAAGAGAGTAGCCATGGATATCACCTTGTAGTTCTGCCTTTTTAATTAAACCATTCAACCCCTCCATACAAAGAAGGAATAGGAAGGGGGAAAGTGGGTCTCCCTGCCTAATCCCCCTTGTAGGAAAAATCATCCCACAGGGTTCTCCATTTACCAAAACAGAATATGATACTGTTTTCACACAACCCATTACAAGATTTATCCCCCTCTCCCTAAAACCCATCTTCCTCATTATCCCCTCTAAATAATACCACTCCACCTGATCATACGCTTTACTCATATCCAATTTTAGTGCCATATAACCATAATTACCCTCCTTATAATTTTGTAAACTATGCAAGGTCTTGAAGGCCACCAAAATATTATCAGAAATTAATCTACCCTTATTGAAGGCTGATTGGTGTTCTATGATAATGGATGGGAGTAATTTTTTGAAGCGATTTGCAAGAACTTTGGAGTAAATTTTGTAAAGGACATTACATAAGCTAATAGGGCGAAATTGGTGTGCATATTCAAGGGAGTTTATTTTTGGAACAAGTGTGATAAAAGTATGGTTTATGGGACTAGGTATGGTACCTGAGTTCAACCATGACAAGATGGATGAGATGACATCATGATTTACCGTGCTCCAAAAATATTGATAAAAGAGTGGAGGCATACCATTCGGTCCAAATGGCTTGAGGGGTGCCATTTGTTGGAGGGTAGTAGCTATTTCACTTGCTTCAAACTCTCTACATAGACTTTCATTCATCTCCTCATCTATCACTGTAGGCACACAATCTAAGATGCCTGTGGAGACCCTTCTATCTGTTGAGGTAAATAGTGACTTGTAATAGTTCACCATAACTTCCCCAATATCCTCCTGTCTAGTTCTCCATACACCTCCCTCATCTCTAATACCTTCCATTGAGTTCTTCCTATATCTCTTTGAGGCACAACTATGGAAATACTTTGTATTTTTATCCCCCCTGATTTGCCCATAGAATTCGTGATCGTTAAGCCCACATCATAGCTTCCCTATCCTGCAACACCTCAATCTCTTTTTTAATTTGTTTCACCGTAATATTGTTCCCACTAACCATAGCTGCCCTCTCTTCTCTAGCTAGGTCCTTTTTCAAACAGTTCAATTCCAATCTCACATTCCCAAAAACATTTTTCTCCCATTGCCCCAATTCCTTTCCACACTTCTCCACTTTTCTTAGTATATCACCCTCAAAACTAACTTCACACCCATTGCCCCAAGCTAAAACTACCACCTCCTTACAACTGGAATTTGAAAGCCACATTTGTTCAAACCGGAAAAAAAAATTTCAGGTAGGTGGGTTCAAGCCCGATAGTGATATAAGAATTGGAATATGATCCGATGAATTACATGACAAATGGTACACCCTTGAACCTCCAAACTTCATGAACCAACTATTATTTACCAAACACCTATCAAGCCTCTCCCAAATTGAAACCCCATTTTCAAAGTGCTTGCTCCAAGTGAATTTAGAGCCCTCAAATCCCAAGTCCATGAACTCACATTCATCAATCACCTCCTTAAATTGTTACATTTGATTATAAGGCCTTCTTGCACCCCAAGTTTCTCATCTTGTCTGGTAATTTCATTAAAATCCCCGTAACAAAGCCATGGCTTTTCAAGTCGTGAGTTTAAAGCCTTAAGCTTGGCCCAAGCTTCATGACGTCTAGCTGTATCAGGTTCACCATAAAAACCCGTTAATCTCCACTCATTCTCCGTATTTTTATCAATTACCGCATCAATATAGTACCTATCTGAATCTTCTACCTTTAGATTGATCGATGCTTTCCAATAAAGAACTAGTCCTCCACCTCTTCCCACTCTTGGTACAACCCATCTATGATCAAAACCAGTACTTCTTTGAACAAACTCTAGCCTTGCATCATCTATAAGCATCTCGGCTAAAAACACTACAGGGGGATCTTTTGCCCGTATGATTTCCACGAGTTCCCTCCCTGTACGTAGGTTCCCAAACCCACGACAGTTCTATGCTAAACAACTCATTGTTGTTGGTGGGGCTAAACCTCAACTCCTGCCACTACAAAATTTTTGTTTTCTCCACTACAGGCTGCTTGGAATTGCTTTGCTGAAACTTCAATGTGATCTGCCTCTGTCCTAGCCATTCTCTTCCTCCCTTGTAACTGAAAACTTGCTGTCGTGTTACCCTTAGGCTTTTTTCTTTCTCTGCGTGTCCAGGTAGGTGATGCACGTGAATTAGGTGCTTTGTGAACCCTACTTTCCTTAGCAGCACGTGACTTGTTAAGTGTTGGATTCTCACTTAAGTTGTCACGTGCACTAGGGTTTCTTGTCAAACTCCTTCCCGATCCTAGTAGATTAGCCGCCCCAAACTCCTGAGCCAGACTTAACTCCTCATTACTTACCTCACCAACAATTTCGGTTTCCTTAGGAGTCTTCAAATCCTCAGTAATTATCTCATTAATTCTGTTTTGATTGACCAAATCTTCCCTGGTAATCCCATCCCCTTCATTACGCCTTAATGATGCATTTATTTCCTCATCCTCAATTCTGATATATGAAAAATTATTAGGTACTCCCGGAGCACCATAAATGTGTGCTCCCTCCTCTCACATGAATGGTGGGTCCCACCATGAATTTAATTAGTGGGACCCACCATTCATGTGAGAGGAGGGAGCACGCATTTATGGTACTCCGGGAGTACACAATAATTTCCCCTGATATTATTGCTAGCCGTTACTCCCTATGGCTACTCCGGTGCTTTTCCTTTACTAGAATCAGAGGTCCGGCCTGAATCAATGTCCCCCAGTGTACCTGAACTCCTCTTCTTCTTCTTGGCATAGAACCTAGGGACTAATATTGCACTTCGTCTTGCAACAACAAATGGTGGAGCTCTTAAATATGGACCAAATTCACGTTGCTCTCGTGTAAGAGTTCCTTCCCTGTCAATCCACAACTCATAGTCTCTGTCATCGTGAGTTAGTTGTCCACACTAGTAGCAGATATTCCGCAACCTCTAATACTTGAAAGATATCCATACCTACTTACCTCCTCACCTACAAAAATCATTTTACCACGGCACAATGGTAATGACAGATCAATGGAGGCTCGGATAAAATGACCACCATCAAATATTTTTGGATCCGTCGGCTCGAAAACCTCCCCCAAAACACTACCAATTTTCTTCGTAGCCTTTAATGTCGTAAATTTCATCAGAATTCCATGCAATTGGACCCATAGTTTCGTCTTCTCAACCTTTATATCCTGAAGTGAGGACTCGTTCTCATATCGGCTCATTACCACCAAGTGTTTATCAAAAGTCCATGGTTCTCCCTCTAAAATTCTATCCACATCCTCCTTATTATCAAAGGTAAAAAGAATTTTATGATCTCCAAAACTCTGGATCTTGAATCCGTTCTTGGCTCTCCATAGCTAGTTAAACGTCTTCGCTATGACCTCCATGTTAATGGCTCGCTTTGTCAAAAACTTTGCAGCGATGGAAAATTTCTCCTTACTATCATCATCAAGCAAACAACAGCCCGATCCCCCTCTATCTGACAGATTAAGCCGATTCCATGACTGAGCCAACTCGTCCATCCTTGCACTCACTCAAACTGTTTCCCACACCCCCAAAAAAGAACCCAACAAGCCTAGAAGTAACAGTGTTACTCCCAGGGTACTCAACACCTTCGTCGAAGGAACACACAAATTCTACTGTGAAAGATGAGTCAGAGAGAAAACCCAACTTCTATACACAGAAACTCTTAATCTTTTTATTCTCTTTGATTATTAAATTACAATATATGGAATTGGTCTCACATTAATTAGATGAATGTAAAAATGATGGTACAATTTCTAAGTTGACTGGAATTTTGTCCACGGTAGGTTTGAGAATGTTAGCTTGTATGATTTTTTTAATAAACCATGACCTTGTTCTTTGGCTTTGAAAATATTATGGCATCAGGCATCTACTAGACATCAATTCTTTGAATACGCAGTAAATAGTAACTGACATACGTAACTTTGAAGATTCAATTCTAAAGCTAGAGTAAATGATTTGAGCTGTGGATTAGTATGCTCAACCATTTAATAAGTCTAGATCATAGGTAAGTTTTTATATGCCTTGGTTTCACGGTTTAGTACTCAAAGGAGGGGTTCTAACTTCTAAGCCACTATTATTGTTTTTATTTTGTTGTTTTGTTAGCTCAATTAGTAAAGTCTCTGATGATTATATAAAAGATCTGGAGTCTAATCTCCGCCTATACCAAAAACTGATTGATGTCTTGATCTGATGATAAAGAGTTATTATCAGGAGTGGACGCCATAGGTTGAAACTCTCTCAAAAAAAAAAAAAAAAAAAATTCCATACAAGAGTATGTGGTTGTGAGGACATGTGTATAGTATCGTGACCTGTTATCATTTACTACATGAGGTGTTATCATTTCCAACATGAGGTACATGAGGTCTTCCGTTGTATTTTGAGTTGTATATGATGTAATTATGGAGCATAATGGGGACAATGAAATGGATATGTATGTTTATGTACTAGAGAATTAGATGCTCTGATGTTATCACTTCTTGATGTTGAGCTAAGCTCTCCATACTATCATATTAAGACAAAGTATAATAATATTTTCTGGATAAGTAAGAGTAAAAGGAAAAAATTTATACACATATTAGACGGCTTATGTTAATATATAGCATGTTGGTCCCGATTACTAAATCCTAGTTTAGATTTTGGTCATGTCACTTAAGATACACCTAAAATACAACATTAAAAAAATTGTACCTAAATTTTTTACCTTATATCTGTATACTTTATTCTTTATTTTTTATTTTTTATTACCAATATACCTAAATAACCCCTATCAAGTATCTGTTTTCACTTGAGAAATGTGTCCTCTTTTTTCGAAAAATATAGAATATCTCCTTCTCACAATTTCCTTTTTTTTTTTTTTTTTTTTTTTTTATGAGAGAAACTGAAACTACAAAAGCAAAGAAAACAGCACCAGAATAGGACAAGAATAGCCAACAGACTAAGTACATTCCATTTGGATTAGGTGTCGGACCATCGGGGGAGAACATTCCTTCCACACCTGACTTGCAGCACTATATCTAGCATGATGAGCAAGCTCATGGGCCACCCTATTGTGCTCTCTTCTCAGGTGACATAACTTCCAACACCTCAAAGACTTAAGGAGGTCCTCAATGCCCTGATATAAGTGGCCTAGGCTGCCATTTAATTCTTTTGACAGAATTTCTTGAACCATTGTAAGAGCATCAGATTCAAAAATGACCTGTGTAAGCGCCATTTCCTTAGCCAAAAGGATCCCTTTTTCTAGAGCCACGATTTCAGTTTCCAAGCTCGAATATTGGCCTTGAAGGACCTCACAGAGGGCAGCCACTGTTTCTCCATTACAGTCTCTAATTATCACCCCGACACTAGATGGACGCCCATCATTGGCAGTAGCACCATCCACATTGATCTTGACCCACCCCGATGGAGGAACCTCCCACCTAGTCGCCTCATTATTTTAGGGTTGACAACACACAGCCATAGCTTCTTTAAACTCCCACCTCAATGTGTTTGCAAAAAACCAAATTTGTTCATCTGAGTAACTTACATTCTCGAAGACGTTTTTGTTTCTGCTATACCATATTGTCCAAGATATTATAAGAAAAAACTCTAGGTCTTGAGCAGTGCCCTCATTCAGAATTTTTAAGCAATATCTGATACATCAAGCTGACTTCCTCGCATATTCACCAGACAACCCTCCCATCTGTCCCACACTTGTAATGCCAAATCACATTGAAATAATGCGTGGGTTATGGATTCCATCTCTTGATGACAAATAGGACACAATGGCCCAATTTTAACCCCCTTTTTACATAAGTTCAGTCTATTAGAAGACCGTTCATGCAAGCCCTCCAAGCGAATATTCTAATCTTTGTTGGAATCTTCAGATGCCACATTTTCTTCCACAGGGTAGTCCTTGGGTCACCAAAAGAGCATTCACCAGATTCATCAGCATCTACCAAACCAAGGGCAATGTAATATGCACTCTTCACCGTGAAGTCACCTTTTATATTTCCTACCCAAATAAGTTTGTCCTCCGGCAAATTGAAACTTAGTGGTATGTTTAGAATTGCCTCAACTTCAAAAGGAAGGAACAAAGCACGAATAAGCTCAGATTTCCATTTCCTAGATTCATGGTCTATAAGAGCTGAGACCATTGGAAAATCATCAAAAAGGCTAGGAGGAGAGACAACCTTATATGTAGGAGGGGTAGGGAGCCATTTGTCATCCCAAATGTGAATTCGCCAGCCATTCCCCACTCTCCATCTTGTGCCACACCTTAAAACTTCTAAAGCTCAAAAAATACTACGCCATGCATAAGATGGGCAGCAGCCAAGCTTTGAGTTCAATACATCACCATGTGGGAAATACTTTGCTCTGTAAATTCAAGCTAAAAGAGAATGGGGATAAGAGAGCAATCTCCATCCTTGCTTTGCTAGCATGGCCAAATTGAAAGCTTGGAAGTTCCTAAACCCCATGCACCTTTTAGCTAGGATTTGCAAAGATTCTTCCAACTCACCCACGCTATCTTTGATTCTTGATCTCTTTGCCCCCACCAGAACCTTCTCATCGTGCCTTCAATTTCATCACAAAGCCCTTTGGGTAAGAGAAAACAACTCATAGCATACGTTGGAATGGCTTGGGCAACCGCTTTTATGAGAATCTCTTTACCCCCAATAGATAACATTTTTTCTTTCCATCCGGATAATTTCTTTGCTACCTTCTCCTTTATTTCAGCCAAGACCTCTTTTTTGGACTTCCCAATAATCGAAGGTAGCCCAAGGTATTTGTTATGCTTTGAATCTTGCATTGTACCCATGACTTCCATAATCTCCTCTTTAAGCTCCGGGGGGGTGTTAGTGCTAAAAAAGATTGAGGACTTATCAGCATTTATCTTTTGTCCAGAGGCTACTTCATAGAGGTCAAGAATAGCCATTAGATTCTGACATTCCTGTGTGCTAGCCTTGCAAAACAATAGGCTAGCGTCAGCAAAGAAAAGGTGGGTGACCATCGGACACCCTGTACAGATAGAAACACCATTAAGCATATTGTTCCTTACTGCATTATTTATGAGGGAAGAGAAACCATCTGCACAAAGAAGAAATAAATAAGGAGAAAGGGGGTCTCCATGACGAAGACCCCTCGAATGCGAAATGCACCTCTAGGCCACCCCATTAATCATGATAGTATTGATCCATTTTTCATGAAAACCCAATTGCTGCATAACTTTCTCAATGAAACCCCACTCAACTCTATTATATGCTTTGCTCATATCGAGCTTGACAGCCATACAACTGTCCTTTCCATCCCTTTTATGATCAAGATAGTGCATTAATTCAAAAGCAACTAACACATTATCAGTAATTAACCTCTCATGGAGTAAAGCACTTTGGTTTTCAGTAATAATTTGAGGGAGGATGGTTTTGAGGCGGTTTGCTAAGGCTTTAGATATAATCTTATAGACAACATTACATAAGCTTATAGGTATAAATTTTGTCATCTTAGTGGGGTTTTAAGTAATACCCAATATCAACATGTCATCTTGTGCACTTACAAATAATAAAAGCCGAGTCACAAATCCTTCTCCTTGTGATAAGTATTGCAATTACATTGCCCACAACTTCATACAAGTAATAACAGAAATCTTTTACACAGTATCCACTTTATTGTTAAAGTTTGAACACAAGAGATACTGTAAAAGTTAAACACAAAATAAAACTACTGTTATCTCACATCACATGTAAAGATGGTAGAGTAATATTTTTGAAATTGCTAACTACATGATTGAAAACCCGGCCAGAGTCATATTTCCAACGCCATTAAGCTTGGATCCAGAAAGAGAGATTAGTTGCCTCACTAGCTTGTCTAATACATTATCTGAATCAGGTCCGAACATGGCACCAGTAAGGGTCACCACCCCCGGATTCTGGCTGTTAAGCACTGAGAAAACAGTAGCAGGTTCAAAGCCAGAATTAAAGCAAAAGTGGAGCAGACCCCGGGGAAACACAAACACATCACCTTCCTTCAGACCAAGTTGGAAAACTTTGTTTCTGGTATCAATGAAACCGGCAACAACATTACCTTTGCTCACAAAGAACATCTCAGAAGCCCTGGGGTGGGAATGAGCCAATACCAGGCCATCCACTTCTAGATCAGTTCTAGCAATTGAGAGGCCAAGAGTATTCAGGCCTGGAAAATCTGCTGCAGTAGCAATGGTTACCGCGGAAAGAAAAATGTTGTCTGTATTGCCGGTATGGTTCAAATTTGAAGTCTTGAAATCAGAAGAAGCGATGTTGGCTGGATTCTTGCAATTGAAGCCATTGATGAAGACTGTTTGTTTTGCTTGCATAGCCGTTGGGCAAGTGTCCTGGAGATTATCAAAATCTGCTAAGCAGATATATTCCATGCAAATGAAGATGACAATGCATAAGAGAAGGCAAGAATTCATCATCTTTGGTTGCTCTTGCGAAGCTCTCTCTATGTCTATGACTGACTTCTTTGGTTTTTAAATTTTAAAAATTTATATAAAATATATTTATACATAAAATGCGTTGAGGTTGGTTGCCCGAAATGGAAGTGACATTGAGGCTTGGAGTTCACTACTGGATTTGGAGTAGATTATGTTGTAAGAATTGCGTTGCTTTAAGAATTGCGTTGCTGTAAGAATTGCGTTCTTGAAATACCAAGATTATTCTTGAGGCTGATATTGCTCCTTATCTTGACGGTCGGTGATGGAAAATCCTATAATGGACCCCAAACATTTTCATGTCTTTGAAAATCATTAAAATCTTATTTATAATTCATGAGCCTCCAATCTTTCTTGGCATTACAGGAAAGCAAATACACACATTACAAGCCTTTGAGCATAACCCCTGGAGAAGCAATGTGACTATTGGTTTAATCAAAACTACGGCACCCCGCAAAAGGACATCTCAATTATACAACAACTATTAGTTTATTTTTATAAAATTTATAATAATAATAACAATAAATAAATTAAAGATACGCTGTCAATTATTAGAGAATCTGTTATTATAGATTGGGGCGTCACTAGCATAGTAGCATATACAATTAAGCCTTGGCATCTCATGTATATGAGTTCTTGCTTGAAGAGATTACCAGAAAGTTCAATTTTTTTTTTTTTTTTTTTTTTTTTTTTTTGGAGATACAGAAGAGTTCAATATTGAGGGTACAAGATTTGTAGGACTAAAAATTCTTCCATCACATGTCTATCAGATCCCTTAATAATAAGGCCTATTTTTCTTTCCTCAATTTCCTCTAGCTACTGCAAGCTGTAGAATCATATTAATTTAACCAACCATAAGCCAAAATCTACGATGCTTAGGAAACGTCCAGCACTCTGTGGATTGTAGGGAACTTTTGAAACATTTGAACCAATGAGAACTGTGCACAAAGCAAAACCTGTTTATGAGCAGCATCCAATATTCTTTAGACTCGCAGAAGGGAGGATCTCATTATTGCAGGAAAATTCCTTAAAAAAAGGGTCCAACATTATGGCATCCTATGATTGCCATGCATCCGCTCCCTCTAAAAGTTTGAAAAATTGTTGTGTACTCCCAGAGTACCATAAATGTGTACTATCTCCTCTTACATGAATGGTGGATCCCACTAATTAAATTCATGGTAGGACCTACCATTCATATGAGAGAGGGAAGTCGCATTTATGGTACTCCGGAAGTATCTAATAATTTTCCCTAGAGTCTAGACCATGGATCTATGCCCTCAGAATTTGAAGATGCATAGGAAATTCGCTGCTTAAAGGGTCTAAAAATTAGTTGCTTTCCAGTTTTCCATTGATTGCAAGTCTCACAGCAGCAGCCCAAACACCATATTTTTCCCCTTATTAGCTGTTAGTACTGGACCAGTTTGGATTGAGGGGAAGGGAGGAGAAATAGAGTAGAATTGACCGGAAATTAATAATTAACTCACGTGAAATTTACAAATAGTAGGAAAAATAAAAAATAAATTAGCTTATAAGTGCATCACAAAAAGGCATTTAGTAGTATGGGTAATAATGGTTAAAATATATTAACATATTTATATTCCTAGTCATACCGCATCTTCTCATAAAAATATGACTAGTAAACACCCCCATGGCTCACCCCACCCCATTGTAAGACCATTTGCATCAACACGCATAAAAATTTCTGTTTATTTTAGCGTAAGAACCCATTTTTTCTATTTTAGATACTCACTTTTCAAAACAGCCCACATCACAATATCTATTTTACATTGCATTTCATTAAGATACCAAAAATATATATATATATTTGTTTTTCCTTCTTCAGACTCAACAACTGACATCCATTCTCTTCCTTCATCATAGAGATACATAAAGAAAATATAAAAAAACTAAATGTATAATGAATAGTAATAATGTAAATTTACACTATTATTATAGCAAACTTATAAATTTACACAATTATACACTAACTAATATGAGTCATTTTTTAGCAAAACTACGTAAATTTGACATATTTTTCTATTTTACACAGTAATGTGAGTGCTCTAACCATCCAAATGCAAATGTGAGTAAATGTGTCAATTTGGGTTAACATGTCGGGTTGGTGTCATGTCGAGGTAGGGATATTCGACTAAATGACTCAACCCTAACCTGACCCATTTAATAATAATGTCATGATCCTTCAACCCTAACCCGACCTGTTAATAAGGCAGGTTGACTTGACCCAACCCATTTGACACGCGTAATAAACGAGTCGTGTTGAGTTGACCCGAATGTAACACAACCCATTTTAACTTGCATCATATTTTTTTTACATACACTTTAAGTCTTTAACCCACATTCAAAATAATATAATTCGACAAAAATATAACATTCATTTAGAAATAAGTTCTTTAAACTCTAAAAAAAGTGCATACACTTCAACTCAAATTCAAAACACAACATAGTTTAACAAAAATAACATAGTTCAACAAAAATATAATATCCTTGAAACTCACCAAATGCTAAGTATTAATATTGAAAGAATTTGAGCAAACAGTAGACTAATTTTGACTATGATTACGATTATCATTCATAGAGAGAGAGAGAGAGACAGCAATAACTGATTTGAGACTTTAAGTTTAAGAATTGGGCATGAGACTACAAGATAGTAGAGTGAGTATTACGGCTGAAATAAAAAAATAAAATAAAATTAGATATTTATAAGAAGGTTTAGAGATTTAGGGTTTTTAGGGTTTAGAGATCTAGGGTTTGTAAAATTTCAATTTCCAATTATATCCTTTGTAAGTTTTTGTAATTACTCATTTTTCTTTGTAAATTTAAAATATATATTGGATATAAAAGGTACTTGACAAATATAAAATAAAATGAATATTTATTTGTTATACGAGTTAAACATGTTGTGTTAAGTGGGTCATTTTGGGTTGACACAAATAAATTAGCGTGTCAAACGTGTCTATTGCGGGTTGACCCGCTTATGACACATTTCTTACCATGTCGTTTTCAGGTTGACCCGTTTATGACCCAAACCCATTAAGGCACAACCCGAACCCGCAAAAACCCGTGTCAAGTTCATGTCATATTTGCGAGTTAGGTCGAACATTGACACCCCTAAATGTGAGTGCTCTTAACTATCCAAATGCAAGGACAGGTCATTAGGTGCTACATAGCAAACAACATAGTGGGAATGTAACTAATAAAATTAAGTAATAATGTAGTAAGCACCACAAATCAAAATTCAATGGTTATGCGTGTCAAGATAAATAATCTTCCAATCCACAAGGGCAATAATAGCATTGAGGAAACTTCTTGAGCAGTCGTACGCTGAAAAGGCCTCAACAATGTCAATAAAAATTTAATTCAAAATAAAATACAAAGTAATACAATCCTAAACAGTACTTTAGATTTCAACATCCAGGGGTAAGCCATAGGCCAATCAATGAGGTGAGGAAGCCTACATTCAAGACATCCTGTTCAATTCTGAGTGTCACAATTGGTATAACAGTAGTTCTTAGGGTCTTGCAGAGAAGCTTTGGCTGTATGCACATCTGAGCATGTCAGAATCTCTGAGATAAAATTTATCAAAGAGCAGAGCCCACCCAAGAAGTTATGATCAATAACACCATTGCCTTCAACAATATGTGCAAAATCAACAAGTTTAACTTCAGCATCGGAACTAATTTCTTTCACTACTGATTCCTTCTCATACACCATAAGAACTGAACAAGAATAGAAATGAAAAATTGTTTGATGCTCAAACCATTCTTTGAGCTCCAGCAGTTGTGCCAAAATTCCACCACAACCACCATAAACAGTTGATACAAATGTACAATCAGGGTCCACACCTGAATCTGCAGATGAGTTAGAAGAAACAAACTGCCTCAGGACTAACCTAACTTCCTCCGCAGTAAATTTTTGGATAAGCTTCCTATCAGGCTTCCAAAACCCTGATCCTTTGCTCTTAATCTGCAACCCAGATATCCTAAACCCCAGTGCAAGGCTCGATGTTTTTCTGTCTTTCATAAAGCAACTTTGGATATAGTCCTCTGATGCTTGAGGGCACCATGTTCTGGATCCTATCTTAATGTCCATGATAGATGGATTAGGGCGACCGGAGACGATATCTTGCAACACAAGATGAGGTTGCTGCCCAGACCCATCGGATGCCTCTATAAGCTTAGTGCCATGAAAAATAGGAAAGAATCTGCGGATGTGATTTGGAATATTAGTGTTGGAAGAGAATGATTTATAGAAGGCTACTTCTTTGGACCCACGACCATCACTTTGAATAGGCTTGTAGAATTTCCCTGAATCATCTATCAAAGGACCCAGCTTTCCATCACCGGCCCGGTGGCCAGCAACCTGATGATCTGGGACCTTAAGCATGTTACAGAGGATAAGAAACAAGTGCCTCCTACAGACTTGAATGGATATTCCACTGTTAAACATTTTATGAACATAAAAAAATATGAAGACTGCATAATAAAGAACAGCAATGGTCTCCATATAAAACAAGCAATAAAATTGTAACCACCATTTTAGAATGAACTTCAATGATGGAAACAAGATATGAACAATCATAAACCCTTCCAAGCATCCATCAAACCCCTTGCCAAGGAAATCAGAGAAAAAATATATATGATTCAATCTGTTTATTCTTTTTTCCACAAAGAAAAATAAATCTTCAAGTTATGAAAAATAAATTCAAGGATACAGGACAAGAAATGGAATAATCATTAGAATTAAGCACTCTTAAATTCTGATTCTCAAGAAGTCATAACTTTTGAAAGCTCAAATAGTGAAAAACACTATTGCTTGTTTAGAGTCCCAATTCTTAATTACGGTTTGATTAATTTTAATCTAAACACACTTGATGTGGAATATACGTGATTAGCAAATTAATCAATCAAAGCATTCAACAATTGCATGGATGCACAAATAAGTGCAATGCTAAAATGGAAAGGGCAGTGAGTAAAAAAATAGCAAACCCAAGATAGCATGGTGATGTGTTATCAAAGAGGAAACCGAAGAACTCGGCGAAAAACCTCTCTACAACCCTCCAAGTCGAAATAATCCACTAGTGAAAAACAAGAAAATAAATCCCATTTGGTCCCATTACAATAAATCCCACAAAATACCAGGAAATAAATTAATGTAAGTAAAACACTTTTTGTCATGGAATAAAGCCAACATAAATGTTATGTGAAAAACCATAACTTAACAACTTTGATCAATACAGATAATTTGTTCTTAGGGAAAATTACAGTAAACCCACCTGTGGTTTGACCCATTTGTACTTTGCCTACCTGTGGTTTAAAACTTAACACTTTGCCTACTTGTGCTTAACTCCGTTTAGTCCCCATTACCCACCTCACCCTTAGACATTAGAAAAACACTTTTTTATACAAATTTATAACATAACATGGATCAAAAGTGAAGCCCCTTAGAAAACTCCTCGCAAGACCTAGAAACTTCGAAATCCCCTCTTTGAATCTGATCTAGAAATCTTGTTACATTTTCAGTCCATCACATTAAATCAATTAAGAACAATAATGAATGGGTCGAACCAGCTGAGCCAATATTTGGCAAAATCGATAGCAATATTGGTGTTTGGAAGCAATGACTACCTCAACAACTACCTCTTGCCATCCCTCTATTCTTCCAGCTACACCTATAGCCCCCAGATTATGCATACCTTCTACCCAATCGCTATACCCGCCAAATTTTGTTATTTTCTCTGTCTTTTTTCTCTTTTATAAATTCAATGAATCATTTAGAATATATATGGGTCTTTATAAACACAATAATAATTTAGAGACTTTAACCTTTGTGTGGGATTAGTGACCAATTTATATGAAATGGTTCGCTGCATGCATTGCAGGCACTGTACGGTATGGGATTAAGGAAGTTCTTATTAACAGGAGTGGAACTACTTGGTTGCATCCCATACCAGAGAGCTAGTGGTCAAACCCAGCCAGGAAGGTGTACTGTGGATTATGTGAATCAGATTCTTGGTACCTTCAATGATGGGCTTAGATTGCCGGTCACTCAGCTCAACACCAACCACCCGGGTGCTTCACTCATATTCTTGTAACACGATTTCTAGATCAGATTTAAAGAGGGGATTTCAAAGTTTCTAGGTCTCGTGAGGAGTTTTCTAAGGGGCTTCATTTTTGATCCATGTTATGTTATAAATTTGTATAAAAATGTGTTTTTCTAACGTCTAAGGGTGAGGTGGGTAACGGGGACCAAACGGAGTTAAGCACGGGTGGGTAAAGTGTTAAGTTTAAACCATAGGTAGGCAAAGTGCAAATGGGCCAATCCACTAGTGGGTTTACTGCAACTTGCCCTTGTTCTTAAGATACCATCAATTAAATGTTTCAAATGTTTAGACAGTCCCTGAATGCATTCTCACCTCAAATTCTGCATTGAGGAACTCTGAACTAATAACTTTTACTCTTTATTTTTTTTTTAAATACAGCTACTATAGTACTATACCCCTTTTTTATGGTTAGTTGATAAGACTGCTCATGCATGATTGGCATATAAACTGGTACATGGTCCAACAGAAATGATGTTGTGATATCTAGCATTTCTTAACCTAGGAGAAAATTTCTCATATACATAAGATGTCTATATAAGGATATCTTTATAATGAGATCACTCCAAATCCAAATCAACAAAAATCTCTAAAGGAAGATGAGTTGTGTAAAGCATGTTTGGACCCTTCAATCTCACCCACTATTTATTTATGTAGTCTTCCCCTTTGGAGAATACAATCTGTGGGCCCAATACCATAATGGTTGGCTACAAAAAGGAATTATTAACCCAGGTTCTTCTTGCAAACAAGACAGGTATACATTTTTGCAATAAGAAAGCCCAAATGGCCATAGCTGCGGTTTCCAACAAATCTAGTCCACTGATATACTACTATGAATATAATTTTCAGGCAAAGAACTAAGGAAGTCAACAAATATACATCATATATTTACATTGAAGGGAATTGAGCTGAACAATGCATGTCCTGATGCAACAATTGCATATAGTTAGAGAATGGATGGCTTGCATACCCCAATCATATTTTTTACTTTTTGAATTATGTGATAGTATTTATCTATAAAATTTATGATTTGTCATCTATTGACTCATTAAAACAAAAAATGCTTTAAATTTTGGAGCAAAAACATTTATAGTATATTAATCATAATCAAAACAAGAGGATTATTCATCCCACTCATATAATAAACCTCAATCAAGCAGAGAGAGTGATGGTGTTACTGGTATCTGGCAGTGGCAAATTCAAGCAATAAGAAAGACCAAAACTTATTCTAAGAAAGGGAAAGAACCATAAAGAAAAAGAAAATAAAAATAAAAATGTACCTTTACCAATCAGCTCTAAGCAGAGATCAAGTTGGAAGGATCTGTTCTCAAAAGAATAAAGGAAGCTGCGTGTTATTATTGAATCAAAAATTGGAAATGGAGGTAGGCGCAGTCTCAATTTCCTCAAGTAAATGTAATGCACATGCAACACATCATCAAAAACTAATTGAAGGCACATAAACAGCCATGTCAGACTCTTCAACCGGAGGATTGGGCTTGTGAGAGAATGTTGCTTTTTCAAAAATAATTTGTGAAATTGCCAATGAGCTCTAGCTCATCTAGTCCCCTTCCTACACCCATAATAATGGGATGGAGGGTGAGGTTGTGAATTCAAGACTCATTTGGTGCTTTAGCAATAAAAAAAAAAAAGCTGAAAAATTACCACATTCTGAAACTTATTTAAGAATTTATTTTTATTTAAAAATCGTGTCTTGTGTCTTGAACTTGAAGAATCAATTTCTTCCTTTAAGTTGACATGAAAGCATCAAAGAAAATGTCCATGTGAAAATTGTGTCTTCAACACATGATATTAGTAAATTATACACTAGAATAAAATTACCCAAATAAAAAACCTTAAGGGCCCATCTAGAATAAAATTACCCTAATAAAAAACCTTAAGGGTCCATTTGGATTCAGGTGGAGGGAGGGAGAGTGGAGGAGAATAGAGTAGAGTTGGCAAGAAATTAGCCTAATTTTTGGCCAATTCTACTCTACTCCCTTCCACTCCCCCTCTCTCCCCCTCAATCCAAACAGACCATAAGATTACAACAAATGATCTTCCAAAAATAAAGTATATACCAACAACCCAACACTTATAAACCCAAAAATTTCTGTGCAAGAAACAAATTATATACCAACAATCCGACATTTATAAACCCAAAAATTTCTGTGCATAAAACAAAATTATATACCAACAATCCAGCAAGAAGAAAATAAAAAATAAAAGACAAAGAAACAAAGTTAAACATTGCAAGAATTTCACACTATGCACAGTAATCATAGGGCTGTCAATCAAGAATAGCTACTAGTGTAAGCAACACCAAACTAATAACTCCAACATTAAACTTTTGATTTCATATAAATTGCTAACAAAGATATCCCATGTATTGCTCTTAGTTGGCACAACTTCTCAATAATCTTTATATCAAAATAGAGGTGTTTCTGCTATGGTAAAAATTGTACTACCTTTAAACAAGACAGCTAGACCCTATCATTGTCACACACAGTTCATTGTCAGTGATAACTTACCACTTGTCGTGGTGAATATAATCATTTAACCTTCTTTTTTTTTTTTTGGATAAGTAAATATAACCATTTAACCATTATTTTAAAACTCTTACTCATGCCAAAGAGCCTTGTAGGCTTGTAGCTCAACACTCCAGCCCCTTGGAGTTTCCAAAGGAGAGATTCAGGGTTCAAATGCCCCCTCCCCTAACTATTAAGTTATAAATAAATTCTTATTCAGCGATTTTTTTTTTTTTTTTTAATTTTTGGTTTGGAGACAGTATCCTAGCTCAGATCACCTACTACCTATGATGTATTTTTCCAATTTACAACAATATTGAAGAAATGAAAAAGAGAATTATGGTATAGAAGATGGCAGAAAAGTGTAGCTCACTATGACCTAATTTAATATAAAAAGATTTAATGAAAAGTTTATGGCAATGCTGCCAAAAAATGCAGACGTATTTAAATCAGTGAATGAAGAACTAGATCTAGATCATATAGTTTACACGGAAAACAAAGACGCTTATCAATAAGAAGAGATTTCTATATTACCATTTTTATCATTTTAAGAATACAATCTTCGAACATCGATGTAAATTAGCACATTGATTCAAGGCAGACATGAAGTAATTGAATAAATCATACGAAATTAGAGCTATTTGAAGCAACCAACCAAAATAAAAAGTTGATAGATTTTGAGAATGGTGGAAGGAGGAGGTTACCTATTTGAAAATGTCTCCAGTAGAATAGAATAGAGACTTTGTATTTCCGTTTCTATTTCTGAACCTGAAGCTCGCCGCCGTAATCTGTAAAGATGGGCGACCTGCAGATCCACTCGCGGCCGCTTAGTCACGTGATTATATCACGTGGGTCAAAAGCTGACTACGAATAACTGTTGTTTATTTATTTTTATGTTTATGTTGGTCCACTTGGCTTGTGGGCCACAGCAGTCAAGCAGCGATAGATCTGAAGGCAGAAAGCAGAGATTTGCAGCATAGAGACGCAGAAAGCAAAGGGAGCCCTACTGCATCTGCTGCCACTAATCCACTGTTGAGTTGTAATTGTGAGTTGATGTGGATCCATGCTGCTAGGCTAGACAAGTGTCCTCCTCCAATACCCGATTGCTTGACACGTAGGCGTAGCTCCGTCATCATCATGAAGCGGTTGTTAATTGTAATTGCACTTTTTTGCTATGCAATTACTCCAGTTATACCATCTCCATCTCCATCTTTATCTCTATTTCCATCTCCTTCTCGGCCCTACAACTCCACTACTTATCCCCCTCCCGTTACATTAGTCCCCAATATGGTGGTATGATCTCTCTTCTTCCCTAACTTTTATACTTTTTACTACTTTTTTTTTTTCCAATGGACGTAATTGCTCTTGGTCTATGTCTTGCTCTAATTTGTGTCATTCTTCAACTTCAATTTAATTTGCATTTCCCACATATGCCAAAAGTCAACGTTGCTCTTTTTCCTTTTTATTCATTGATGATATATTAGTATTTCAGTCCAATATTAATTTTAGATTTATCCTATCCTTACCTTCAATTATGATCATGATTTTGATAGTTCTAGAGAATTTTAGTACAATAAGCCTGTTTCTTAAAATCTGGCATTCATGTTTGTGAATACCTCGGCAAAATATCTCTGTTATGGATATTAATTTTTATTTTAAAAAAAGACAATTGGTTAATCTCATCATGTTAGACATACATTTTTTCATCATATTCGAATAAAATATATGATATATCACTAAATGAAGACCCGGAAATGACTGAAAATGTGTTCATGGCCACACGGACTTTTTTTTGGTATAATATACTGAAATATCTTGTAGACGTGTATAGTGTTGAAAGCTTACTTGAATTGAGTTCACTTGAATTTTCAAATTTCACCACATTAATAAGTTTTCAAAATATGTCGCTCTATGCTAACCTGGAAATCACCAATGCTTTAAGTACTTACTTTCGTGCTAGACTCCATTTGTTTTTGCACCCTAACTTAAATAAAACAGGTGAGAACCTATAAAAAAAATCTGGAAAATGTTCCATCAGAAAGTTCAGGTACATTTGGATAGTTTCACATTCAGTTAACGCCTATTAAACTATAAGGCAAAGTACAGGTACAGCTGCTTGTGTACCACATTCTCTTATAGACTAATCTTGTGTTGTTTGATCAGGACAGTAAGAAGAATGGTGAGTGTCCGGAAAAGATTAATGAAGTTGCATCCCTTAGATGTGCATTTGAGTTATTTGATGCCAACTTTTTCAACGATAAAAAGGTGACTTTTTATAACTTGTAAATTATACTGGTGTTTTGGTGTTGCTTTATATATGTAAATTACAAAACAATCCATGTTGTGATGGTAATTTTAAACTTTAACTCAAACAAGTATCTAAAGTTTCTATCTAATTTAGATTCTGGAGATTGTCAAGGGAGTGAAAGAGCTCAATATCCCTATTATCAGAGCTAATCGGAAATTAGTTGCTTCTGTTAATGGAGGGCTGCATAATCCATCTGCTTTGGTGTTCAATCCTGAGTGGAGCAGGGAGCAACCCCAAAGCATAGGCAAAAGATTTCGTTACCCGTCTCTCATTGGCACTAAGAGACCAAAAAATGAAGAAGATATTGCTTTCATGAGTGTAAGTCTGTTGCCCCCATGCTCCTCTCTCTAGGACTCCCCTGCTTCCTAATGAGTTTAATTCATCTTATGATCTTATGCATATCTTCAGCCAATGTCTTGATTTAACAATACTAAATAGATTTAAATTCTATGAGGACTCCCTATAAAATCCCTTAGGACCCTTACACCGTCCAATTGTATTTTGTCACATTAGATTTTTTTTTACTCCACGTATAAACACATTCCTAATAGAAATATATTAACCACTGTAGGTTGCTTCTTGGAGACAATCATAAGCCCTTTTGGGACCTGGCAAAATCTAAAAATGGGATTATGTGACCAAAGGTAAACCATGTGGATTATTTTTAGGGCTCAAAATGAAGTTTAGAGAGGAGGTTCTTTTTTTTCTTTTTCCCCTGTTTTTTTATCTATTATTTTAGTAAAAATCACCTAGATAAATTAGTTTTAAAAATCACCTCTTTTTCCCTTTTAACATGGAAAAAGATAATTATGGTAGTTAATTGGTTTCTTTTAGGATTGTCTTACTACATAGAGCTACTCATTCTTTTTCTTTTTCTTTTTTAATGAAAAATTAATGTGGCAAGATGTAATTAGATGATGTAAATTTGGCGTTTTATCTAAAATGCTAAATTGTAAATCTTGAAAGATATTCTAAGAAATCGATTCCATTTTGGCACACCAAAAGCAATAGTTTTAATCTACCAAACATTATGAAAAGTAAAGTAATCGACTATGTTAATGTACAAATCTTAGCCAAACCATTCAATCTCTTATGTCAGTTGGTGCAATTGAATAAACACTTATACTTTTCTAAATTTTGACTAACCTTAAGTTTTTCAAATTTTTGGATTGCTCCCACTCAAATGTATATGCTCTACCATGCTGCTTTTGTCTCATTTATAATTTTTTGTTGCCTGTTGTTCAGGTTCTTGAATTAGGGGAACTGATTAAGACAAAACAAATTACTTCAGAGGAGCTTACTCGCATTTTCTTGCAGAGGTTGAAAAGGTAGTAGTGAGCAGAAAAACAGCCCTGGTTTCTTTATTTTCATATTGTAATATTTAAGATCTCTGTCTAATAAGACATTGTGAAAATACACCAGGTACAATCATGTTCTTGAAGCTGTGGTCTCTTATACTGAAGAACTAGCATACAAGCAAGCGAAACATGCTGACAAGTTGCTTGCCCGAGGGGTGTATTTGGGTATACATCTTCTTTTCAATTATTGCAACATACCATCACCCTAATAGAATGATATAACAACTTCTTAGGTTGTTTATTGGGTGGTAAGGGTCAGGGATGTGCTGTTTACCTTAATGGCATGTAAATTCTCCCTTAAATTCTTAGAGCATGCCAGCCAAATGATCTGGGATTTTTTTGTTGATAGAGTAAAAGACTAAAAGGTCACCTATCGGCTATTGGTTTGATGTTCTACCACTGTACTGCTAAATTGTAGATGCTGGTTCCTTCATTATCTTAGCAAAAGTCCCCATAATTCAAGCCAGCTTTTTCAATTGAACTGGATAACGTGTGCTTTGGATGTAGCTTTTTGCTTTAATCTTATTTGCTTATTTGCGAAAAATTGGTTAAAAGTTTAACTAAAAAGCTAAAAGAAAAAGCTCTTGCCAAACAGACACGAATCATGTAATTATACACCTGTACATTTATCTGCTAATTGTATGCAATATCCTTTTTAATAATTTAGGTCCAGTGTGTGCCAATGAGCTCTACCTCAAACAGCATCCCCCCACCCTCATCCCCACTTCCCGGAAGAAGAAACCAAAAAAAAGAGGAAAGGATTGATGGTAAGTGCATGGAATCGAAACCGATGAGTGCATATGTAAACTTCAATCAGAAGATAAATAAATAAAAAATAATTTAGGGTAAGTATCTTTTATGTATGGGGAGGGGGATGCAGCAAAGAAGCAGCAACCTACTGGAACAACTCATGATATTTTAAAGAAGGCTCCGTTTCTATGGAATATCACCTTATTTTGAAAATGCCAATTTCAGATTTTTTTTTTTTTTTTTTTTTTTTTGGTATCTATCCATTTAATTTTGGTTATGTTTTCTTGTGCTTTAGGTCCTCTCCATGGAATCCCTTATGGGTTGAAGGATATAATTTCAGTACCCCATTACAAAACAACTTGGGGTTCAAAAACTTTTAAAGATCAAGTTATTGACATTGAAGCTTGGGTATACAAGAGGTATTGAGCATGTTTTAAAATGTAAAATTTTCAACTAGAAAGTATATCTTAATTTTTACTTTGCTTGCGGAGCTATGACTCCGTTTAATATAGGTTGAAGGCTGCAGGGGCGGTTCTTGTTGCAAAGCTTGTTACTGGATCTCTGGCATATGATGACATCTGGTATGGAGGTAGGACAAGGAACCCATGGAACATTGAGGAATTTACAACAGGTTCATCAGCTGGGCCTGCTGCATGCACATCAGCTGGTATAGTTTAAATTTTGATTTGTTAAAACTTTTTATTCCTTTTCATCTGTTTTGGGGTATGCTTGGCTTAACAGCTCTCCAGTGTGCTTTCCATTGTTGTTAAGTAGTTGGGAAAAATTAAATTTTAAACCCTATAATTTAAGGGTGTAACAAATTAAACCATATTATTTTCAAAATTAACAAATTAAAGCTTGAAGTTTCAAAAAATAACAAATTAAACCATGGGGTCTCGATATGACAAATTATTGATTGTCCTAAAGTTTAAGCTATTAGGAAATGGTAAATTTAATCATTTAATCTAACACTCCTAGTTCATGTTTGGCTCTAAACGGCCCTTATTAAGTGTGGCCAACACGTAGTAATTTTTTAAATGGAAGGTAAGGTGCTCTGCTATCCGTATAAAATTACAATTGTCCCAGCTTAAGCTTTTAAGAAATTGTGAATATAATCTAACACAATAAGTAACAAATTAAACCCTCATCATATATCAAACTCCAAAGTCAATGTTGGTTCACTTAAGTGAGTTAAGGTTTAATTTATTGCTTTTTGAAGCCTCATAGTTTAATTTGTTACTAACATTTGAAACTATAGTGTGCAATTTGTTACTTTTACTTTTTAAAACCTCAAACTTTAATTTATTACTTTTGAAACTACAGTTTGTTACATGGGTAAAAAATTTTACTTTCCCTAAGTAGTTTGTATGCATGCATATGTTGAGGTTGGAAACTTGCTGCACTTCATATCACAGTTTCTTCCTTATAACCAGCAGTTGAACTTGTCAAAGATTTATTTGAAGAATTTTTTATAATAAAAAATTAAAAAATTAAAAATAAAAAGTGCTTTGCTTCAACTGAAACATTATTTATATCATCTCAGGTATGGTTCCCTTTGCAATTGGTTCGGAAACAGCTGGCTCAATCACATATCCGGCTGCTCGTTGTGGTGTGACGGCATTAAGGCCAACATTTGGTACCGTCGGTAGAACTGGTGTAATGAGCATATCTGAAAGCTTGGTACTACATCAATTTTCTTTTTGCATGCCTTTTGGTTAACAGGGGTACAGTTATTAGTTGAATTTACATATCATCTGTTTACCAGGATAAGCTTGGCCCATTCTGTAGAAGCGCCACAGATTGCACTGTTATTCTAGATACTATTCGAGGAAGGGATCCAGGTGATCTCTCATCAAGAGACAGTCCCCTTGATGATCCATTCTTGGTTGACATCACCAAACTTACTGTTGGATATCTTGATGATGCCGAGATGGAGGTTGGTAGTCCATTTTGTTTTCCTAAAGTTGAAGCTCCACATAAGATGACAGTGACCACTCTTCATGGATGCCATTGCTTCTTCTTCTTTTCTCTCATTTAAACCCTTCAAGTTATTCCTATACTTTCTTTGGATGGCAACCTTCAAGTTATTCCGAAACTTTCTTTGGATGGCAATTTCAGGTTGTTCGAGTTCTTGCATCAAAGGGTGTTAATGTGATCCCATTCAAACTGAATTACACAGTTGACTCTGTTCAAGGTATCCTGAATTTTACGATGGATGTTGATATGCTGTCTCACTTTGATAAGTGGCAACGCTCAGGGCAGGATGATGATTACGAAGCTCAAGATCAATGGCCCATTGAACTACGTCGTGCACGCATGATTCCAGCAGTAGACTATGTTCAGGTTTTCATCTGATTACCGTTTAGAGTGATAGGAGCTTTCAGTCTTAATGTGGTTGACTAATTATTTTACAGAATTTTTTTTGTAATATATCGTTTACTACAGAAATAGAACAAAAGTATGACGTAAACCTTATGTCATAATCTTCAAATGAGCTTTGTTTTCTAAAGTTCTTGGGTTAAGTAGTTCAACAATAGATTTTAGTTCTCTAGCAGATTAGACTGAGTAGCTTTTACATGAGGTCTTTGTAATTGGTGAGGGGATTTGTGGTCTTTAGGTAGCCTCAATATCCAACATAAATAAACCGCATTACATCCATCATCTGTCAATCGGGAACCTTGAGTTTCCCTCCGTTTTCAGTTATTCCCTTGTTGATAAAAGTATTCCTATAGAAAATTGATAGCAGAATTTGTTGTAAGTAGACCCCAGATTCTGAGCAACTAATCTACCAGTAGGCACAGAGGGTTTATGTAGTCTGATGGCAGAAGACACTGTTCATGTTTGAGTACTCAAATCTGTGTAGGAGAAACTACTGCAGCTGATGTACGCAAAATTTACTAGGTCTGCAGTGTCATCCTGCAGAGTTGTCACAAACATGTCCAGAACACATCTTCTCCATAAAACCTCTAACCTTTGATTTCTAAGGTTGACAAGATGACGCTCTTAGGATTAAGTAGCTTGTTCTTCATAAAAGTTTTAAGCTTTTATTTAAGGTTGAATGGCAATGCATTGGCACTCTTGGGCATGAGTTTATCAAATCCAATAATAATTTGTGCTGATCGCCACAGAAGTTTTTTTTTATATAATTGTTTATTTTAGTTCTTCATATAACATTAGTAGAAGTAGTAGAAAGGTCATGTCAATTAAATAACAAAGAGTATGACTTCGATTAAAATAGAATGTCAAAAAAAAAATACATGTGGCCAATCTTGACTAATTTGTTAAGGATATATAGTTAGCCCCAAAAAATTTGGGACTAAAGCTTGGTTGTTGTTATTGTATATGATCATGGTGTATTGAATGGATTTATTGTTCTTATTAGAGCTGTTTTGTAAGTTTAAGTACCAAGCTTTCAATTTTTGCCCACAGGCACAAAGAGCACGGGGAAAGTTAATCCAGGAAGTAAGAGAAATTTTTACTGTTGATGCGTTCATTGGCAATGCAACTGACTGGGAGAAGGTTTGCGTGGGAAATCTCGTGGGTCTGCCTGTAATTGTAGTCCCAACAGGATTTAAAAATATATCAAATCCACCTTCTAGTGGCAGCCGACGGAGAACCACCATCACCACTGGCATATATGCACCCCCTCATCACGATCACATTGTAAGAAGAATCTGTAATTTTTTCTCCTTTATTAATTGGTTCAGATGGCAAATAATCAATCTATTGAGTTCCAAATCTGATAATTCTGGAGGGCCTCACCTATGCTTTGCTGCATGAGGTTTTTGAACCATTCTTGCCCCGCTTAATTAATGGATTGTTCAAATAGATTGTTGATATCAGATGAATTTGGCGACGTCTCACGCCATCTAGTAATTCCTAGAAGTATTAAAGTTTGGTCAAAGTATTAGCTGGTGGTTTCTATATGTTACGCACAATGACCTAGAACCAATCTGATTGATCTTTTTTTACCTATGCTGCAGGCTTTAGCACTGGCAATGGCTTACCAATCAGTTACTGATCACCACAAACAACGCCCACCTATTAATAATCTTGGGCCAAACGACTCAATTCCAAATCCACCTACAGTGACCTCCCCTCCCAGACTATTGCATTTCTGATGCCACTCCAATACTACTTTTGATGTTGTTGTGACTTGTGACAACAGTTTCACCGTTGATGATATGGTAGATCAAGTTTTTTTTTCTTTTTTTTAATGGGAAATATCAAGTTTATTTTGGGACTGAACATTGACATTTTTATAACCATATATCGAGGGCACTGAATCATTCAATGAAAGAGAGGAAGATGCCCAGAATTTCCAATGACTGTCTGCTTTTAGTGTTTTTATCTTTCACAACGCAGAATTTACCAGGTCTCGTGGCTAATTTTGAAATTTGATAAGGATGGTCATTTTAATAGCCATTTATTGTAATTTTTATTTTTTGGAAAATCATTATAATTTCGTTTATATATGAAATGATTTGATACTAACATTTTTAGAAAATATAATATGGCAAGATTTATTGAGAGTTTAAATATAGAATAAAATTCAACTAAATTAAGAAAAATATTGTGTTTTGATATGAAACTATTTATTTTACCATTTAAATAATATAAAATTTCATAAAGTCTAGTGTCATAAGAAGTGTACAATTTAGGCCATAACGCTCCCGCAATGCAACTTAGGAATAGTGGAGTTGTGGATTTACATGTGGATTTACATGAGCGCACCACTTTTTATCTTACATTCACAACCCGTATAAATTGTGGGAAAAGTTGTACTGCTTGTTGTGGTTCTAGACTTTTTTATAAAATTTTAATGTAAATTTGATGAATTTATATTAAAACAATGACATGTAACACCAAAAAACTATGGAGCATAATATATTATTAGACAAAATTTAAATACAGTACATTAGGTGTTATTCTTTAAGTTCTCATCTTAAGATTCAGTCATGTGACTACTTAACTAAAATATACACTTCCATACAATGAGAAAAAATTCACATGGCAAAATCTTAAAAGAGGAATTTAAGAAACAATACCTAAGTACTGTACCTAAGTTTTGTTCTATATTATTATTGTGAGGCTAGCTAACAAAAAGTCAAAATTAAACTTGAATTAGACTTTAACCTAGTATAAGAGTTAAGTCATTGAGTGATAAGTTCAACCAACGGGTTACAAATTAAATAATTATAAAAATAAGTTTGAGAAGTCATAAAATAAATATGAAAATAAAAAACAACAAATCAAAAAAGGTGTGGTGGCCCTTTTTGTGTTTTGGGTTGAATTGCTCTTGTTGTACCATTTCCCGTGATTCTGGGGTAGGAGAGTCAGGACTAGTCTAACTGAAACACACCTTAGGCCAGCTTGTGCGCAAGTCGGGCCCTTCTTGTGCTGATGTGTCTTGGCAAAAACATTGAACATATCATGTACTCACGGCAGGAAAGTCTATTGCAAATGTGATAGCAGGAAACACAATGCGGTAGGATAACTAAAACATTTTCTACTAATAACAATAATACATTAATAACTCCGCGAAGGAAGATATCACAATATGATAGTGTACGGGCCCAGGTGGTGCGGGTTTGTCTGTGTGATTTGGGCCTTGGGCCAACAATAGAGGCCAAGGGCCTAACAGCTGGTACCCCCGGGGCCTCAACCCAAGCCCACCTATAAACAACCCGGTCCAAACGCCATTCGTGGACCCAAGCCTTTTGCCGAGCATAAATGTGACTGCTGAGATGGCTGCCCAGTTCGTCGTGCCAAACATTACTACATTTGCCCCGGACACACAGTAATAGGATCGCCCGGTAGTACCTTAAGAGTACCGCTACCGTACAAGTTTGCTATAGTGGGGATCATTCCCAAAGCCACTCCTACCTAAACCCCCACTAATCCCTCACGAGATTGGACCTCTTAATCCAATAACGCTGAGATAGTTATGATCACTCCACTAGTAAACTACTATAAATAGAAGAATCAAAGGAGAAGCAGGGGTGGGAAAGAGGAAAGGGGGGGAGCAAGAGAGAGAGAGAATAGAGGGAGTGAAGAGGTACTCTAAAACAGGAGAGAAGAGTGATCGCATTGAGTCTCATAGCTGCGAACGACCCAATGTAGGAATCTCTATCCCACCATACAAATAGGTTGTGAGTCTAAGTGAGACACAGTTCCTAGAAGTCTCATCTTTGCCATGCACAGATAGCGAGTGACAAGGTCACAGCAAAGAAAAATTAATAGTAAGATGCCAAGTTAGTCATTGATCAACCAAAACAAGAGAAAAGAAAATTTGTCTACTAAAAGAATGGGCTTAGCCCTTTAGTCGATTCAAGTCCAAAAGGGAACCAATCTCCAATGTGGGTAACCTCAGAGGGAATTCCTGCCGTGGAAGTTACACACTTTGGAAAAAGAACCTAAATGGCTTAATCTTGGATTCTCGGTTCACTAGAGAGTGGGCTATTAAGAGGGAGAGAAGTGAGTAGTCTATTGATGCATGCTTTTGCTCATATCACTCATATTTTTCCATTACTCTTGGTTTTATGTATTCTTTCTTTCTTTCTTTCTTTGCTTTGTTTTCTTTTCTTTCTTTTTATCTCTCAATTTTTTTTTGTTTCTGCTGTTCTCTCCTCTCTCCTTTCATTGTGCACGTCTATGGTCTCTTATAATGTCTGTCGTGACAGAATTTGTTATTTTTACCCCTTAACCGCTTTTAGCCTTTTGTGGGTATCCTTCTAGGACTGCCCACTGGTCTGCCAGCTGCCCAGCCATCACTAATACACTGTGTTGACTGTGCCACGCCATATTCTCTTACCCCCCTTGACACTCTCATCCAAATAAGGGTTAAACCTCTCCCTTACCAATTTTTATAGCATGCATCTAGTGATTTCAGCTCATATTTACCTCTTTTGGGTGAGATGCCATCCTAGCATGACATTTCTCCCAAAAGAGCTTGAGCGGGAACCACAAAATAGGCTCCCCTTTCTCCCCACCGCCAGACCACACCCTCTCATACCTCTAGCCTGTGGTCCACTTCCCCTGTATTGGTTGGTTACAGGTAAGTGGTACCTGAGCCTTATGTGCATGCTCCACTTTTGTCTGAGTCCATTGCTTTTTTGGCTCTCACGCGTCTGCATCCCATCTCTTCTTCGGGCTAGGCATTGCTTAGGTATGAGCTTTCTCCTTTTACTTGACCCATGTCCCCTTTTATCCTGCGTCCGTGGGCTGGCTGGTGCTCCTGCCATGCCACTGCACTGCTCTTGCTATGATATTATTTATCCCTTTGCCTTATTGTAACCTTTAGGCTTACAAGCTGAAGTGTCTGCTATGTTAATTTCTTATATTATTCATTCTTTTGATCTTTACTACCCAGCATTCCTGCTAGGCCAATCCATTTCGTACCTTGGGCGTCCTCGGCCTGTTTCATTGTTTGGGCGTCCTCAGCCCATTTCATCATTCCCTACCTCTTTCACTCCCATGGGTTTTTGCTAAATCATTTGGGCTTCCCTGGCCTAATTACCACATCCTTACCTTTCGGGCTTATTGGCCTTTAAGCCACCCCCATGAATTTACTAATTCCTTTCTTTGGCCTTCCTCGACCCATTTTTTCCTTTCTTTCCATCTCTTACAATTCCCATGGGCTTGCTACTTTATTCCTTAGGCTTTCTCGGCTCATTTGCTTTCTCCCTGGCCGTTTATTATTATTTTGGTGGGCTTGTTGATCATTATTCCTGCCAGTATGGCCCAATGATCTTTATTTTACTGCTTTCTTTCTCCATATTTTTCATATTATTGGGCTTCTTCTACCATTGGGCCCTTTTGTCAAAAGTGGATATCAACAAAAGACATACCTAAATTAGTAATTAAAATTAAGTTTAAAAATAAAGCCACCTAATATAATTCAAACTCAAGGTTTCACAAGTAACAACACTAGAAAATTTCTTCCAAATAAAACACTAGAAAATGTAAAATAAAAAATGTTATAAAATAGTAGCTAAGTTTTCGCTAAATGAAATCTTATTACATTATATTTCCTAAAAATTTAGAAATAAAAGTATATCTCAAACTCCAAAATCATATTCAATGAATATTGCATATTTCGCTCATTACTCTAATCTCATGGATTATGAGCCTAAACTTGAAGCTCTATTGTTATTGACAAGTTAAACATCAGTTTCATTATAATATTTTTTGTTTTCATTATGCTCCAAATTCAAAAACTATACTACAATGAACTAATAAAAGTCAAAAATACAAAATTGATATATATTACAGATAGGTATCCCAAGTTATCTTTGTAACTCAGTATCATAGGTGATGTCGCAGAAGTCTAAAGAAAAAACACATGATGTTCTTTTTAATGGAACAGAAACTAAACTGTTAGTTTCTTGTACTAAACCTCAAATCCACAAGGTGATAGGTTTGGAATTCATCAGAGAAAACAATAGGAAAAATCTGTATTTTATTAATTTGAAAAAACTGAATTGCCTTTGGAAGCTACAATTTATTTAAATAGTATAAAATGAATAAAATAAAAAACCTCGGATGGTTAGAAAACCTATAGCGGCTAGAAAACCCTAGGGCGGCTAGGAAAGCATATAAAATCATAATCTGACTAAACAACATTAAAAGCACCTAAAAATAAAGAAATAAATACCCTAAACCTAAAATAACAATAATTACATAAAAAATAACAAAATTAATAAATTTTAAAAAAATATTAAGTTGTAGATTGTGTCCTACATCAAACCCCTCCACTTGAAAAAAAAATACTCGTTCTCGAGTTGATAGTTGAGATTTGAAATCTTCTATGCCAAACAAACCATTACTTTGAAAACTTCGTCTTCTTTGTCTTCTTGCCAAAATTGAAAGCCATTGATTGAGCAAACAAATCAACTTAAACTTTTTTTCTCTGGTCTTCTTGCAATTGACGATATTCACCAAATAAGAGTTGACGATTGCATCAAATCTTTCCACCCCAATAAAATCAGTAAACGTTGGTTTGAGGTCTCTCACCAAAATAATAGGAGTATGAACCTTGTAATCATCTAACTTCACTACATCAAGATCATTGACAACTTCCTCTATAATTTCTTCATTTATGATCTCTACCATCTCAACTTCAATATCTATGTATACTAGGATCTTCATTAATCTCCTCCATAATCTTGATTTCAGGTTCTTCTTCTATAACAAGGCATTCATTAATTTCCCTAGAAATCTCTATATTTTCTTCTTTGACTTCTACATTTATTCTTCAAGAAAAGTATTTTTTTTCAACATGCAATTCCTCCCTTAATGGTGGAATATAGGTTCTTCAAAATAATTCAAGTATAAACTTCTTGGCCAATAATAATCTTGTTTTGTATATGACAAAAGTTCATCACAATCCAAAGGATAATATTTGCTAGCAAACATCTTTTTCATCATTAGTCATGAACAAATTTTGTCTTTACCTTGTCAAATTCTATCAGATTGTACTCGTTCCCACCAACGTAAGGCATACTCACTAAGTTGATACAAAGCAAGTCTAAATTTTCTCTCATCATGAATATTCTCAAAGTCAAATAAATCCTCTAGATCAAGTAACTAATCAAGAAAAACTTATTTATAAAAATAACCATTAAAACATGCAATTCTTTTATAATACCTATATGAAATATGCTTGACAATAAGTTGCCTATGAGTTATGTCTCCGATGCAGTTTTCCCTATTGTTTCCATGCTTCAACAACACCATCCTAGCTTAGATATTTGTGAGTGCTTGTTGTGTGGCACATAATACTTGCTAAATTATTCATTGCCATTGTGGTTACAATCTCGCAGGTTAGCTATCAGATCAAGGTAAGTCAAAGTTCTGATACCAACTAATGTCGCCGAAGCCTGAAGAAAGCACACGCAGTGCTCTCTTTGGTAGAATAGAAACTAAGCTGTTAGTTTTTTGTAGTAAATCTCGAATTTACAATGGGTTCCTTGAATCTACAAGGTAATAGATCTGGAATCCACTAGAGAAAACAATAGACAAAGTCTGTATTTTATTAATCTGAAAAAACTGAATTACCTTTGGAGGATACGATATGTTTAAATAGTAAAAAGAAAACCTAGAATTGTTAGAAAACCTAAGACAGCTAGGAAACCCTAGGTCGGCTAGGAAATTGGGATAATTTTCCCTTCAAATTAAGTCAATCATTTATAGGTAGTTGAGTATATTAAATTTTTTTTCTTTTCTTTTTTGGCTAAATTACAAATTATATTATCTAATCTTGACTTGTTTTTAATTCAGTTATTTATGTTTAGTCTTTGCATTTTAGTTCCGTGACTTCTATTCATTTTTAACGTAGTAATTATGTGTAATCCGCACTGTTAAACCCAACAAATGTCATTCTAGAAAGACTAAAAATTGATAATAAGATTAGGCAGAATTAAACGAAATGACATTAATGTTAAAACTTAAATGAATAAAAAAAACCCCTTAAAGGACTGAATTAAAAGTAAAAGGCTATAATTTATAATTTAATCTTTTTTGTGCTTTTAAGAGTGAGGAGTTTCATACGGAAGAGAAAATTCAAATGGTTAAATTATATAAGTTATATAATATTCCATTTTGCTGAAAATTTATCACCAAATAGTACTAATGTAATTATAGCGTTTGAAACCAGTGAAGTTTGAGAGTGCTCGAATGTGATGGCCTCATGGCAGGAATGGAATGGTCACAGTTGCTAACAGAGGAAACAAGGGAAACGCTGGTGAAGTCCAATGAAGGTGGTCACACCGATGGTGCAGATCACAAGATGGAAAAAGTATAGAATTGGGTGGCTCAAGGTGACTTGGACAAGTCAAGAAACTAGGTGGATGGACAGATGCCTAGATGGGACAGCTTGGAGAAAGCTGGACTTGATCCGCAAATGGGGAGTAGCACCAGTAACCCGCAGAAAATGCTGACATACGGGTTAAAAAAAAAAAAAAAAGGAAAAAGCCATTGGAGATGCAAGTTCAGTACTAGGCCAACAAAAGCAAAAAAGAAAGGAAGAGGGGGAAGTGACAAGCCCAATAAAGCCCAAGACCGATTTTCATGATATAGGCATCACTAGTCATCTGGACTTGGGCCCAAGTAGCGATGGGCATAAGAGAGGTAAAGGCAGGCTGGAGAAATTGGCTAGGGAGTAAGGCCTACAGGGTGAAAATTCTATAATGAACCAAGAGAGTGCAATGGGGACTAAACGTATGGGAAAAATAGAAATACTAGAGGCAGAGGAGAACATAGTGACAAAAAAAGTCTATAGGGTAGAGGAAGTGCCCACGAAGAATTGGAATTCCATGAATGGATCGGCGGTGGCTGCTAGGCAATATCGTCGAAGGCTATGAGTACCTTTGCATGGAATTGTCGTGGGCTTGAGAACTCCCGAACAATGAATGCGTTGAGGGAATTTGTGCAACCCCTAGATCCCAAAATTGTCTTCTTATCGGAGACGAAGATGAAAATTGCGAGGTTAAAGAGAGCAAATGTTAAAATTGATTATGCGAATGGCTTCTATGTTTAGGGGGAAGGAAAAGGAGGAGGCTTAGCATTATTTTGGAGGAAGGAGGTAGACCTAAAAATTAAAAGCTACTCACGGCACCATATAGATGTTGTAGTAACGGAGACAGGATCGGGCTCTAGGTGGAGATTGACTAGGTTCTATGGGCATCCAGAGACACATCAAATAAAGGAATCTTGAAATTTTCTTGCCATGCTAAACAATCAATTTTAGCTCCCGTGGTTGTGCTTGGTAACTTTAATGAGATTCTGTTAGGAGAGGAAAAATTAGGGGGCCTTCCATGGCCTCAACAGCAAATAGATAGCTTTCGATGTGCAATTAATAGATGTGGCTTCAAAGATATGGGATATAATGGGCCGGCCTTCATATGGTGTAACCAACAAAAGGGTGAAAGTAGAATTTCTCTGAGACTTGACTGAGCGTTTGCAATGATGGATTGGCTTAATCACTTCCAAAGAGTCAAAGTCCACCATTTAACAGACACAACGTCTGATCACTGCCCACTCCTACTTTAGGAATCATATGCAGTTAGTCTACGCCGAAAGCGTAGATTTCACTTTAAAGCAATGTGGACAAGAAGAGCTTATTATGGGGAGGTAATTGAAGAGGCATGGAGTGGCAGCTAGTGTCACGAAGTCCAGTAGGCATTGTTGAGGGGCTTAATGTTGTGAGGCTACCTTGATAAGCTGGAGTAGCGAGGTGTATGGCAACATCCCCAAAAAGATTCAGGAAAAAAAGAAGTTTCTAACTGAAGTAACCAAAAGAGATAAGGATAGACAGAATGGGAAGGAAATAAACAATCTTAGAAAGGAGATTAACGAGCTGCTAGATGGTGAAGAAACCTGGTGATCACAAAGATCGCGTGTCCAGTGGTTGAGTGAAGGGGATCGCAATACCAGATACTTTCATAATCGTGCCTCTGAGTGATGTAAAAAGAATACAATCACTGGACTTTGGAATGAAAATGAGCAATGGTGCAAGGATAGGAGTAGTATTGCAACTGCAGCAATATCCTACTTTGAGGATATATACACTTCAACAGTTCCTAGCCGAATTGAGGAGGTGACCCACCTTATCCCAGCCAAGGTAACTGTGGACATGAATGAAAGCCTCATCAAAGAATTCACAATCAAGGAAGTTCAGACAACTCTTCTTCAGATGCATCCAACAAAAGCCCCCAGACTTGATGATATATCAGCTATTTTCTATCAGAAATATTGAAAAATTGTTGGGGCTGATGTAACAAACATGGTGCTAAATGTGCTTAACTCTAACATGTCTATAGCTGATATCAATAAAACCAACATAGTCCTTGTGCCAAAAGTTAAACACCCAACCAGAATGAAGGAATTCCTCCCTATCAGTCTGAGTAATGTTGTCTATAAGCTTATATCGAAAACACTTGCTAATCGGCTTAAATCTATTCTACCCCAATTAATATCAGAATATCATAGTGTTTTTTTGTTAGATAGGCTAATAACTGATAATGTTCTTGTAGCCTTCGAACTAATGCATTATTCAGATCATAAAAATGAGGGGAAGGAGAGCTTTATGACGATCAAGCTTGACATGAGCAAAGCGTATGATAGGGTTGAATGGAATTTTGTGGAAGGGGTTATGAAAAGATTGGGTTTCCATGAAAAGTGGGTTGGCTGGATTATGAAATGTGTCACCATTATTTCATACTCTGTTCTGATAAATGGGGAAGCACATGGGAGCATTTTGCCATCAAGAGGGCTCCGACAGGGTAATCCACTCTCATCCTATCTTTTTTTGCTATGTACTGAGGTTTTCTTGGCTCTTATTGCTGATGCTAACAATTCTCATGAGCTCAGCGGAATCTCCATAAGGGCTGCCCCAAAGTCACTCATTTGTTCTTTGCAGACGACAGCCTCTTTTTTTGTAAGGCAGAAAGACAAAAGGGTCACAAATTAGTAGAGCTTCTTCAGCAATATGAGGCAACATCAGGGCAGAAAATTAATGCAGATAAGTCTTTGGTATTTTTTAGCCAAAACACTCCACACGAAACAAGGTGTGAAATGTTGGACATCTTGGGGCCGATGCAAGATACGAGGCATGGCAAGTATCTTGGCTTACCATCAGTTATTAGAAAGTCCAAGAACCAAGTTTTTGTGGAAATAAAAGAGAAAGTTCACAAAAAGCTCTCCAGGTGGAAAGAAAAGATGCTCACCATGGGTGGTAAGGAAATTCTAATTAAGGCAGTTACATAAGCAATCACAACATATACAATAAGTTGTTTTCAATTACTGAAGGGGTTATGTGAGGATTTGGAAGGGATGATGAGGAATTTTTGGTGGGGTTAAAAAGAGGAGGAAGCGAAAATGGCTTGGGTTGGGTGAAAGAAAATGTGTAAATCAAAAGTTCAAGGTGATATGCGGTTTTGCAGTCTCCAAGCTTTTAATTTAGCTATGCTAGTAAAGCAAGCTTGGAGACTACTCACAGAGCCATCAACTCTAGTTGCCCGAATTTATAGAGCTAAGTACTACCCAAGTTGTGATATTATGGGAGTAAAGTTAGGGGCAGCCCATCGTATGCTTGGCGTAGCATTTACAATAGTTTGGACGCCATAAGGCAAGGCACTAGATGGAGAGTTGGAAATGGAAAGCTAATACACATATGGGAGGATAAATGGCTCCCTACCCCAACCACTCACAAGGTATGTTCCCCTCAACTTGATTTTGATGACTTCCCCATGGTTTCCTCCTTAATTGATGTGGACACGAAAAGATGGAGAGCGGGTTTGATTAGAGCCATATTTTTACCTTTTGAAATTGAAACTATCCTCAGCATTCCGTTGAGTTATAGCCTCCCTGATGACAGTATTGTGTGGATTGGTAACAAGCGAGGAGTTTTTCCTGTTAAAAGCGCTTACTATGTGGCGCTCCCTGTTGTGGAAAAGACTGAGGTAGGTGAGAGCTAATCTGGAGATTTCAGAACTCTATTGTGGAAAAAGATGTGGCAGCTTAGGATTCCACCAAAAGTCAGAATTTTTGCTTGGCGAGCATGTATGAATGGCCTCCCAACCATGCTAAACTTGGGAAGAAGGGGAGTTAACATTGATGCCTATTGCCTCCTATGTGGAAAAGAAATGGAAAGCACCATACATGCATTGCTCTTGTGTGGAAAGGTCAGAGAGGTCTGGTGGAGCTAGCAAACCTACCCAGTGAATATAATGGTTGAAAACCATGACTTGGTGGAGGTGGCTTTGCACATTCTCCAAGTTGGCACGCCTAATGACCTAGAGGAGTTCTTCATAAATGCTTGGTCAGTGTGGTATAGTAGAAATCAAGCAGTCCATGAAGGAAAATGTTTGTCATCCTCACAAATCTAGGGGTATGCCCAAAGGCTATTGGGAGATTACAATGGGGCCATGACTGCCTGCTTCTTAAAGCAACAAGCTCCTAATGTGGGATGGGCAGCACCCCCTCCTGGAGTGTGCAAAATTAACGTTGATGGAGCAACATTAGAGATTGGTATGTTGTCAAGCGTGGGAGTGATTATTAGAGACTGTAGGGGTGTTGTAGTTGCAGCAAGAGAAAAGCTATTACCTGCCCTTTACATCGTGGAAGTGACTAAAGCTTATGCTATTGAGGAAGGGATAAAGCTAGCATGTGAATTGCAGCTGCCTAGAATAATGCTTGAATCTGATTCAGCTATAGCCGTCCAAGCACTGAATTCTAGATCATTTGGAGCTGAATTTGGTATTATCTTACAAGGAGCTCTCACCATGTTGTCTTCCTTTAGGAGCTGGAGTGTGAAACATCTGAAAAGGGACTACAACAGAGTGGTGCACAATATAGCTCAGATCACCAGGAGCACAGAGACATCTCAAACGTGGATTGGATGTTCTCCACCTATAATACAGAATGTATTGCTTATTAATAGATCCAAATGTTAAGTCTGGGTAGTTAATATGTAGTTTGTATCCTTTCTCTCTGTTGTACTATAATTTCGTGATCAATGAAAACCAAAAAAAAAAAAAAAAGCTTGAGAGTGCTTAAAAAGCCTAAACCCTTATATTCATTGTTTTTTGATAAGTGCCTTATATTCATTGTTTATGATGTTTAGGGACTAAGATAATACAGAGTTCGATTACTTATGATGTTTAGAGACAAAGATAATCTATTGGATTATTCAAGAAAGGATATTATTATGTCACATTATCCACTTGAGTGTTGGCCTTTGATGTGGATATTTTCAGCTGAGTAGGTCATATCACCCAATTAACTTAGTCAAAATAATAATAATCTACTTGGCCAAGTAAAATGTTGCCTACTTGACACAACAATACGATACCGTTTCAACTAACCATATGTCAAATCGAATGCCAATTAGTAACCATGATCTCCATGTAAGAACAACCGCATTAATCAGTGCAAAATTTCCATCTATTTTGCAAGAAAAAATCTACTTTTTCTATTTTACACACCCACTTTTACAAAACATCCACATCAGTTTATCTATTCTATACATTTATTCAATAAAATATTCATTTCTTTAACACTGTCATCTCTCTCACAGACCCAACATAACCCACACAGCCACCATCATCAAGCAACCACCATCATCAACCCAGTCATATGAAATCCAAAAAACTTATTCAACCTAGCCATATGAAATCCCAAAACCCACTAATCAAACAAAGAATAAAAAATGGATTAAAACCCACTTATCAAGATTGACGCCTTGCCCTGAGTAACAAGATCGACGCCTTCGGCCTCCCACTGTGCAACAAGATCAACACCTCCTTCCTCCCAGCAATATCAACCCAAAGGAAAACCAAATCAACCCCATTCAACCCGAAACCCACTGATCAAACAATGTACCAATGCCAACAATTACATGCGATTTACCACAATACTAAGATTCAAGGAAATAATTCTCCATCAATTATCGTTTGAAATGACCTTAAATAAGAGAAAAATCAAGAAATAAGGAATGAATAAGAAAAAAATACAAATATTTATTGTCTTTTGTAAAGGAAGTTTGAATTTCGGCTTAAGTATAGGAATATCGGTGGTTTGTAACTTTAAATTTTATCATAGTAAGTTAACTTGGACAACGCTATCTGTTCAAAAATAAAAAAACACAAAAAAACTTTGACAATGATATCATTTTAAGTCATTTTGTCTGGCCATTTGAAAGACGTTAACTCTCTTAAAACGACTTCATTTGTAATATTAGAAAATAATTCTAAAAATGACATCATTTTAAGAGAGTTAATGGTGCTTTTCAAACAACAATGGACGGGATAAAATGACTAAGATGATAGCATTAGTCCTATTAAAAAAAGAAAAAGAAAAAGAAAAGAAAAGATGATGGCATTGTCAAAGCTAAGGAACTAAAATGGAAAAAAAAAAAAAAATAGTAGGCTAAAATGATAATTCACCAAATTTATTAGGTGCATATTGTATTTTTGCCAACATTTTATTATTTCACTTATAATATTTAGTGTTTGTTTGATTTGGCTTCCCCACCTTCCCCCCCCCCCCCCCCCACTTTTTACATGTATTTGTTTAATGTATCACTTTATCTAGATTAAAAATACAATTTTTTTCTAATATTTTTTACTTAAATGAAAGTAAGTTTTTTTTTTTATTTTTTTATTTTTTTTTTATGGGGGAGGATCATGTAAATGAAAGCACGTAAATCACACGACTTTGTTGGTTTAAATATATACTATGTTTGGAAGTTTGGAGGGAGAGAAGAGTAGAGGGGAGGAGAGTAGGGGGGAATTGTTATCCTCCACCTTATTTGGATGTTTTTAAAATTAAGTAAGGGGGAGGGGAATAATTAGTATTTTCATAGTTTGTAATTTTTTTAATACGGTAAGGGTAAATTTGGTAATTCATTTGGTCAAGTATTTCTATACTCTACCCTCCCTCCAAATCTCTCAAATTTGGGGAAATTAAAAATGAGGGGTTAGAAGTAGTTAAAACCCATTCAAATCCCTTTCTCTCCTCCCTTAAAAAACATCCAAACAAGGTAATTTAACTTACTCTCCCTCCCTCTACTCTACTCCTCACCCATCCAAACAAGCTATTAGGATTCCAACGAAACATCCATTAACAATAAAAATGTCATGGTATCATAAACGATAAATGGGATCACGGAAAAAGAGGCATCAATCTCTGTTATTATACAATGTGTTGCCACAGAAGTAAAATGTCGATAAATATAACTTAGCTGTGACTATGATCATACCAATTTTAGAGCAAGACAATATTTGTTTGTTTTTGGGACAAGATATGACAACTTCATAATACCTTAGATGATGGAGTGTGATTAGTGTAACATTGATTTTATATGGACCATCACTTATTTTCTATGTGAAAATATAATGATACAACTTTTATGTCACAATTTTTAATACAGCTCAAAAGTGATATTGGTGGAAAAAAAATTATGACTCCATGTAAAAGTGATTGGCAATATATATATATATATATATATATATATATTTGAGAGATAATTACAATATGCTGCTAGCCTTGCAACTCGAACTCTTTCCCCCTTAGACCCCCAAGCACTTTGTGCATGGAAATGTGTCAATTCAACTACAAGGCCTTTGGCAATATTTCAATTACTCACAGTCACCTACTTTATCAAATTGTGGCAAAATGTGTAGTCATAGTAACTATACATTTGAAAACGTATACATATTACACTAGAAACATAAAATAAGGTTAAAATAACTTATGAGCTAAATGAAAACATGTATATATTATAAGGAAACATAAAATAAAGTTAACTTATTCTCGGGAAAAAAAAAAAGTTAAAATAACTTATAGACTAAATTATTATTGTACATTAAATAAAAATTGATGTTTTTAAAGAGTTGTACTAGCAAATAAGCTTGAAAAAATAAAAATAAAAAACGAATTCAAACACATACAATATATAGAGAATTAAGAATTAAAATAATATGCTAGGTAAAAAAAATCCTAATTTTCTCTATAAATATAGTTTCTTTTACCACTTATTTTTAAGGGAAAACTAAATGAATGGTTAATGAAGAAATATTTTTAGAAACTTTTTATGTAAAAATAAAAAAGAAACGGACTATTTCGACACTTTTTTATATTTTTCAAAAAGTGGTATTAAAATTTTTTTAAAAATAATATATTAACAAATGATCCAAAAATACCATTAGAAGACTATTTTTAAAGGCTTTGAAAAAAAAAAAAGCAAAATATCTAATACCGCAAAAGGCACTTGTAAAATTATTGGCTACCTGAAAATAACAAGTAATTGATCACTGTCTGTCATATAAAGTAAGAAAAATGTCAACGGATATTTTAAGAGTATTAGTTTATGAATTATTTGTAGAAACATTTTAGAATAATGTTATAGTCACAAACTATTTTACAACATTTTTACAAAATACTGATATGACCAACATTTTATTGGTTTTTATTTAAGCCCACCATTAATATCGTTTTTTCATTTACTAATAATTACTCAACACATCAGCAGTTTGTAAATTTTTCTTGTAAAATAGTTTGTGTTTCTAGTTTTATTCAACATTTTATAGGAAAATGATAAAATAATTAATTTTTTTAACAACTTGTTATATTTTTTATGAAAATGGTGTTAAAACTTTTTAAATATAATTTATTAACAATTGTTTTAAAAATATCCGTTAACATGATCTAATAAGTAATTGTGAAAAAAGTTGTGATAATTATTGTGGTCATTAAATTAATATTGTTTTCAGGGAAGACATTAATATTGTTTTCATTTAATGACTTATTTGTTTCTAGGTGCGAAAACGAGGGTCATCAAGGTGGGCCGGTTACTTTTTGTGTGTAGATAGATGAAAATGGCAGATGCTAGATATGAATACATAGATTTGGTACGTTGCTAAAAGGGTAAAACCTTTTATAATAGTAATAATAATAATTATTATTATTTTTTGGTTTAAAAGGATATTACTATTTTTATAAAAGCAAAAAGGAAAGGAAAAAAAAAACGATAGAAAAAAAGAAAAAACGATAATATTGTGTTGACTGTGAGAATCGGATAGAGGGGATGTGAGAATCAGATAGAGGGGATTTGTTCAATTTTGGAGAATGTAATGGTAATTGAGTAAATATACCTGATAAGGAGGGGTATATGCACTGTCAGCTATCTACTACCTCAGGCTGCCTAAAATAATATTGTTTATATTATATATATGCCTCTTCTAAGTTCATACCGCAGATCCTGTCTCTCATCTCAACTCATCTCTCCCTCGCGCTCTCTCTGTCTCGCATCCTCTGTTTGATCCGCCTCCATAGCCAGGGCTTTGCATCTCTGACTCTTCTCTCCTCAATATTACAGATCTCCATAGCTGCTGCAATTTGCTGTTTTGTTTTGGATTGACTCTGAGATTTTGTAATTTCGACAGATCCAAAGGGAGGCGACCTCTGCCTTCGGAATTCCTCACCGTCTGATCTGATCAAGGTTTAACTTACTGTACCCTCATTCATTTCTCTCTGTACGTGATCATTATCAGATTTCATTTTGTTTGCTCTCTGTAATTGTCTGCTGCTATATATATCTATAATAATCTAATATAATGATATGCGTCTTCATTTTGCAGCAGATTTGCATGCACTTGAACTTTTAATCTCTTCTCTTTACACAAATATGTTACACTCCACTCACTGTTGCCCACTTTTTCTTATTCTTTCTCTCTTATTATTATTATTATTATTATTATTATTATTATTATTGAATAAATTCTTAATAATTAAGATGGTTGGATTTTTCTATTTGATTTGCTTGCTCTAATGATAGATCGACCTGTTTTGTCAATGCTCTATCGTTGCTTGTGCTCATCTCAATATTGTGGATCTCAATGTTTTCTTATTTCAATTATTAATATAAAAATAAAACTGGAATTGTTTCTTAATTATTGGTAAATAATATGTATATTTGATCTTAATTGTGTATTACGCGGTTGAATTATGGCTAAAAATGTGGAAAAAAAAATTTGTAGATCGTAGCTGTTGAGAGATGGCATCATCAACAGCTGGGGGCTCAGGATGGTACAAAGGAAAAGTGAAAGCGGTTATTTCAGGGGACTGCTTGGTTATAATGGCGGTGGCTGCTAATAGGGTTGGACCCCCACCTGAGAAGACCCTTACTTTGTCATCTCTTATTGCTCCAAGACTGGTACTCCCTTCCTTCCTTCACTTTTGAATTGCTGCTTTCGGTATTGCCCTTGTTGTTTTACTTGTTGCTTAATTCTTGCCTTCGTTTGAATCGGATCCGCTAGTGTGTGCGCAATTGGATTATTTTGTTTCATGACCATTTTTCTTCGTGATCAGCTTCTTTCCTTTGTGATTTGTTTCTGTTAATTATCATTCAAAATTATGAAATCAAAAAGTATTTGCGTGATTGTGATTTGGGTGATTAAAAACAGAAATTTGTTTATTCTTCTAAAGTGTCTTTGGTCCTGAGTTTTTCTTTTTGTGGGTACTTCAGTTCTTGTCCCGCTTAACACACAAAGTATTAGTCTGACATTACAATTGCTTTCCCTTTTGTCTTTTCTTCCCAGGCCCGAAGAGGTGGTGTCGATGAGCCATTTGCCTGGGAAAGCAGAGAGTACTTGAGGAAACTCTGCATAGGAAAGGTGCCTTTTTTATATTAGTTCACTTGCCATTGGCTAAATTAAAGTACCTTCCTTTAAATAAGGATGTTACATCTTTTTTCTTTTTTCTTGCAGGAGGTTGCCTTCAAAGTGGATTACACTGTACCATCCATAGGCCGTGAATTTGGCTCTGTTTTTATTGGTGACAAAAATGTTGCCTTGCTGGTGGTTTCTGAAGGCTGGGCAAAGGTTATGTCCCTTTTTTTATTTATTAATAAGTACTGCAAAGATTGTGACTTGTGATTTCTCTGTATGGGCATTAGCTGAATCTTGTCCTGCAGGTCAGGGAGCAAGGTCAACAGAAAGGAGAAGTGAGTCCTTTCCTTCCAGAACTGCTACGTCTGGAAGAGCAAGCCAAGCAACAAGGTCTTGGTCGCTGGAGCAAGGTTCACATTTTAATTCTTTCTCTCCTCTTCTTTATCAAACTCTAAATTGCTCACTTTATATATTACCTATTACTTCCATTGCCTAGAGGTCTCCTTATATCCTCTATATTATTACTTGTGTTGGGGTATGAGAGTCCTGTCCTTGTAATTAGAGCATATTGGGATTTTAAGGTGTCATCAAGACGACTGGATTTTTATTATTTTTAGGGCAGAAATTGGTTTGATTTGGTTGGCTTTTGGGGAGAATTTTCTACTTAATGGAATATGTCATTTTTTACAAACACAAACTGACACGGACCAAGGGGAGGGATCCCAAGCCAAACGAGTATAGGGGAGTTCAGTTCAATTGGAATATGTCAGTTTTTTACAAAAGAAAAAAAAAAATTCAGTTAAATTTTAAAATTGCAAGAAACGTTTAGAGAGAAATGGGTGCAAACTATCTCCAGTGTTTGATCTAAAATCCAACTTAAACCAACACAATTTTGAAAGAAATTCAACCTGGAGACCAATAGACTAAGAAATTTCAAATAATTTTGTCAATACATTTGAGGACAATACAAACCTATACATCCATCTTGAATTTAGACAATTTCAAAAGGAAGAAAAAAAAAAACCATGGAAACTACTACCTGAGACTCATCAGCTTTAATAATTAAAGGAGGTATTAGAAATTTAGAATGAGGTAAAACACCTGCATTGCATTACATGTACATTGTCTTGTTTGAGATCAGATGGAAGCTTTTTGCAAAACAGATTAATACATGGTCCTTAATTTCCTGATTGCAGGTTGCAGGTGCTGCTGAAGCAGCAGTCAGGAATCTACCGCCTTCTGCTATTGGTGATCCTAGCAACTTTGATGCCATGGGTCTGTTAGCTTCAAACAAGGGCAGTCCCATGCAAGGTATTGTTGAGCAGGTTCGTGATGGCAGTACCATTCGGGTATATCTGCTTCCAGAGTTTCAGTTTGTCCAAGTCTTTGTTGCAGGAATTCAGGTACGCATCCTATTCAGTGATTAGCGCCTGTCCGCATGAATTCTTTTCTTCTTTTCTCAACCTCATGCTCTTATCAATGTGTTTCCTGCATATATTCATTATGTTCCTTTTTTAATATTAGGCCCCATCCATGGGAAGAAGGACCGTAACAGAAAGTGCTGCTGAAACAGAAGCGACCACTGAAGAACCAAATGGAGATGTTTCTGCTGAATCTCGAGCACCTCTAACATCTGCGCAGAGGCTTGCAGTCTCAGCAGCATCATCTACTGAAGTTTCTCCTGATCCATTTGGTGCTGAAGCCAAATTTTTCACAGAGCTTCGTGTTTTAAATAGAGATGTACGTAAATTGCTGCTATAGGTTATGTTGCACATTGGGTTTTTTTTCCCCACCTTATGAAATTTTTTAAATGATGTATAGGTTCGTATTGTCCTGGAAGGTGTTGACAAGTTCAGCAATTTGATTGGGTCGGTATATTATCCTGATGGCGACTCAGCAAAAGACCTCGCACTGGAGCTTGTTGAAACTGTATGTGCTTACATTGTAGTGCAATTACTACAAATAAATAAATATATATGTGTGTGTGTGTATGATAAATGATTAAAAATTTTATAATATTGAATTATGGATTCTTTTTTCTTTTTTTTCTGCTCCACTTTATGTTTTTGGTGTTGCATCTTGTGTGGTTTTGGCTTGTAACAGATCGTATGTCCGTTTAATCATTCTATTGACATGAGATTTGTAGATTATAGAGTAAGGCAGCTTCAAAAGGCATATTGTCAATGCTACAACTGTACATAATTCACAAAGAAATATTGGATGTTAGAATCTGAGGAAAAAAATGTCATTTACATTCTATATTTGAGTATTTCTGGTGGTGTTGAAGGCAAAGAAGGATGAGGCTATGTTGTTTGGTCAAGTTCTGCCAAGTTATTTCCCTTTGAATTCTGTGACCTGACTTGGACCTTATTGACATGACACTAATTTGGCATTTAGTACTAATTGTTACATTCTTTTTCCTTGTGATTACATTCTCTCTAGGCTTTATAATTTCTTTTTGTTCTTTTGAAAATTTATGCGTCTTGTGTGTGGTATTTGAGTCATTGCTTGCCTAAAGTCTATTTCATGTGCTAGATGTCTCCACCTGACAATTGTTAATAAGGCCATCTAAAAGGATGAGTGCATAGACTGCTAATAACAAAAAATCTTCTCTCTATCCCTCTAGGGTTTAGCTAAGTATGTTGAATGGAGTGCAAATATGATGGAAGAAGATGCCAAGCGGCGGCTGAAGGCTGCAGAGCTTCAAGCCAAGAAAACTAGGTTGAGGATTTGGACGAACTATGTTCCTCCGGCTACAAATTCAAAGGCAATCCATGACCAGAATTTCACAGGAAAGGTAATAATGAGTCCCAAGCAATGCTTATCTCAATTTATTTATTCTCCATGCCAAAAATTTATTCTAAATTGCATTTGGCTTTTTCCAGGTGGTGGAGGTTGTAAGTGGGGACTGCGTTATTGTAGCTGATGACTCTGTCCCATATGGAAGCCCATCAGCAGAGCGTCGGGTCAATCTGTCAAGTATTAGGTGTCCAAAAATCGGCAATCCTCGGAGGGAGGAAAAGCCGGCTCCCTATGCCCGTGAAGCCAGGGAGTTCTTAAGAACACGACTTATTGGCCGACAAGTATGAACTGTCATTACTATACCTTTTTTCTTTATGATAATATAAATTTTAATTTAATTATTGATTGTATGACTTTTTCAGGTGAATGTTCAAATGGAGTATTCTAGGAAGGTCAGCATGGCAGACGGACCTGCAGCTGCTACTGCGTCTGCAGATTCCAGAGTAATGGATTTTGGATCAGTTTTCCTATTGTCTCCTATTAAGGTTGAGGGTGATGATACCCCCTCACCTGCTCCACCCACTTCTAGCAGCCAGGCTGGGGTGAATGTAGCTGAGCTTTTGGTTGCCCGTGGATTTGGCACTGTTATTAGGCATCGAGATTTTGAGGAGAGATCAAACCATTATGACGCCCTTCTTGCTGCTGAATCCCGTGCCATTTCTGGTAAGAAGGGTATCCATTCAGCTAAGGATCCTCCGGTAATGCACATAACAGACCTGCTTACGGTGAGAAATGTGACCATTATACTAAATTCTTTTCTTACTATCATATTGTGCATTATAAGTTTAATTATTTTTGTTATTTTATGTGTATCATTCAGGCTTCGGCCAAGAAAGCTAAGGATTTTTTGCCATTCCTGCATCGGAGTAGGAGAATACCTGCCGTTGTTGAATATGTCCTCAGTGGTCATCGTTTTAAGTTGTTGATTCCCAAAGAAACGTGTAGTATTGCCTTCGCATTCTCTGGGGTCAGATGTCCTGGTCGTGATGAGCCCTATTCAGATGAAGCTATTGCACTAATGAGAAGAAAGATAATGCAGAGAGATGTTGAGGTTTTCCCCTATCTCTGAGAAACTGGTAATTTCCCACTTGTTGCTTCTACTGCTTTGATAAATCTGTATCTTTTATACAGATTGAAGTTGAAACTGTTGATAGAAATGGAACTTTCTTGGGATCCATGTGGGAATCAAAGACAAATCTGGCAGTTTCTCTCCTTGAAGCTGGCCTAGCAAAACTTCAAACTTCCTTTGGCAGTGACAGGATCCCCGACATCCACCTTCTTGAACAAGCTGAGAAATCAGCCAAGAAACAAAAACTGAAAGTAAGAAGCAGAACTTGCATTATATTACCACTATTTTCCTCTGTCAAATATGCTAAATGGAGATTATGTTGCAGATTTGGGAGAATTACGTTGAAGGGGAGGAAGTGCCCAATGGTGCGGTTGTGGAAAGCAAGCAGAAAGAAGTGCTAAAGGTGCTTGGAATGCAAGTGCATCAAGTAATACCCTTTTCATGTGTTTTGCAATGGTAAATGACATGTATCATTGATATAATTTTCAGGTAATGGTTACAGAAGTCTTGGGCGGTGGTAAATTTTATGTCCAGACAGTTGGGGATCAGAAAGTGGCCTCAATTCAGCAGCAGCTTGCTTCATTAAGTCTTCAAGAAGCTCCTGTAATTGGTGCTTTTAATCCTAAAAAGGGTGATATAGTCCTTGCTCAGTTTAGTGCTGACAATTCCTGGAATCGAGCTATGGTTAGTAACTGACTGATACCTAGGTTCTAACTGTTAAATCTCTCTCTGGCTCTCTCTCACATACACACTAAACTACTTCCTTGACGTTAAGAGGCACATTACTATTTGCTGTGTAGTTTTTGTATTCATTACTTGGTATAGTAAATTACTGTTCAAGTATTTCAGCATTTGGCTTCTCCAAGAACTCTGGATTAATTGCCTCAATGAGTGTGAGAGTGGGTTGCAGGAAGTGGGGAATTGGAAACTGGGATCTCAAGGAGCAAGTTGATGAGATGCATAGTGGAAATGTTTTTGAAACATCTTAAAGATACTAAATATTATAACTAATTGTAAACCTTTTTGTCCTTTTCTTAGAACAATGAGTCACATTTCAATAGCAGTTAGCTAAGTGGTTGGACCAACAACCTATGATCTGATCATTTTCTTTCTTCAGCTAGCTCAATTATCTTTCATACTGTTTTGTTCTAGTTATGAAACAACCTGCAGACAGACTACTGTTTCCCCCCCTTTTAAAAAATAAAATAAAATAACCTCACATCTTCTCTTTTCTTCCCCTTTCTCACATTTCCTCTCTGCTTATATACATTTAAATGTATGATTTATCTGCCTTTATTTTTTCATAATTTTTTTCCAATTGATTTGTCAAGATTGTCAATGCACCCCGAGGACCTGTGGAGTCCCCAAAAGACGAGTTCGAAGTGTTCTACATTGATTATGGGAATCAAGAGGTCGTTCCTTACAGTCAGTTACGTCCTATTGATTCCTCAGTATCTTCCGCACCTGGTCTTGCTCAACTATGCAGCCTTGCATATATGAAGGTTCCAGCCTTGGAGGAAGATTTTGGCCAAGAAGCAGCTGAATTTCTGAGTGAGCACACATTGAACAGTTCAAAAGAGTTCAGGGCCAAGGTTGAGGAAAGGGACACTTCTGGAGGAAAAGTGAAAGGGCAGGGAACTGGGCCAACTCTTGTTGTAACTCTTGTTGCTGTGGATGCTGAGATTAGTATAAATGCTGCCATGCTTCAGGTATGAATAGCATCTGTGTTGTTTGCTTTGTTTTTCCTGAGAAGATGGAGGCTCTTGGTACTATCTCCTCTTGCAAAATGTGTTAGTAATAGAATTGGCATAGCCTCACATGTGCTGCAAAATGATAAATTGCACCATTGTCATGGAAACTACTATGTAAAGAAATTTGATGCTTGCAGTTTCTCACCCAAGCTACCCAATTCTAAATTGTTTTTCATGAGAAATATAACCATGTATCATGCTGAAATCTTAAATTGTGGAGGAACTCTTCTTGATTTACCTTATGAGCTTTCCACCATTCGCCTTTTATTTTTGGTTGGTTTATTGACAACCCAGACAAGTCAGTCTTGTAATGCTTTAGTTCTATCTGTGTTTGTTGGTTTGGGGGTGCAACATTTCTACCTATTTTGATGCAGTAATTCAAATGATTAGAAATATACCACTTATATGGCATTTTCTGAATTTTCAGGAAGGACTTGCTAGAACAGAAAAGAGGAAGAAGTGGGACCACAAGGATAGACAGTTGGCCCTTGATAATTTGGAGAAGTTCCAGGATGAGGCACGGACTGCTAGGCGAGGGATGTGGCAGTATGGTGATATCCAGTCAGATGATGAGGATACAGCTCCTCCTGTTAGAAAGGCTGGTGGCCGGCGATAGATATGAATTTAGTGAGGATACCGCAACTCAAGCAGCCTAAGAAGAGTCCAATTATAGGCATGATTGATTGCTTCTAGTGTATCAGAGCAAACAAAAGTGACAGCAGTAAACTTGTGTAAGTTTTGTTTTTGTTTTTGTTTTTTTTTCCCCCCCTTTTTAATTTATTGTTAGCTGAGCAGACAATTTTTTTACACATCTTAATAAGGTGAACATAATCCCCGTCTCCTGTTGGGGGCATCGTAGACAATTTTTCCTCATATCAAAGTTGAAAGGTTGTGTTAGTTTTGGGGTGTCTTTATTCTATACCTATAGTCAGTATCCTCTACAAATTGTTAACTTTTATATATTCAGTTAGGTGATAATGTCACACCTAGAAGCAACTCTTGTAAAGGCTGTAACGCTGCATGTTAATAGAGCCACTCAGGCGACAAGGAATGAAAACTGACATATTGAGCAACCTAATTTTGCAAACAAGAAGCACAACTAGGCATATTCTATCACCTACATATGGAGGCAAATTGAGAAGCATCAAATTCATAGAGTCAAAACAATCGATTTCGGATAGGTCTAGGATTTGCTTTAATGTTCTTGAGGTAATTTGACTTCTTTAAGTTTTTAAGTTAATTTTTAAGACGGTTTGGGTCCCTGAAGCTAAATAGGATCTGATCTGAAAAAGCCTTTCATAAAGGAATAAAATGTTTACATTTTTTGAGTTTGCAAGACCAACATTTGTAGCCACAAAAAATAGTAGACAAAGCTTAGCTACATTTCTTTAGGCATTGTACCGGTTCCTAATCAATTTTAATCATATGGTTGCATCAACCAGTGAGTCACATATTGAATTTAATGGTTCTTGGAGAAAGATAAACACCTTTTGCACACGGTTTTATTGAAAATTTTATTTCTTGGAGAAAGATAAACACCATTTGTATGCATGGTTGAATTTAATTGAAAAGTTAAAAAGATACAATATCTAAGGAATTGTTAGGTTGTTAGGGTGACAACAAGGTGAAGCAGAATTACTCACCCTGCCCTTCTCTAGGTAGGGAAAACCCGTGTGGGTACGACGGGGGTAGATTAGGTTTGAGGCATGTTGGAGGGATTTTACCATATTTATGAGGTGGTTCCAACATTAATAATAGTAGTCGTAAGAGTACCAAAAGAAGAAGAAAACAAGTATTTTAGAATTCATATTTTGAAATTTTATGGTCCTATGTTTTGTATGCTAATTGGACCAATAAAAAAACACAAATGTCCTCTGAGGCTTTCGTTCCTCCTTTGTGAGGCTTGTTGTTCAGGTTCGATCCCTGACTTTGTCACAGCAAAAAAAAAAAAAAAATCCAAAACAAAACAAGCAAATGTCAAATTTATGTTGTCACAGCCAAAAAAATTCCAAGCAAATGTCAAATTTTATGGGGTTCAAATGATAGTAAAGTGGTAGTGACATCCTTTGTGGTGCATAATATTTGTGACTCAAACCTCACTATTTTTTTTTTTTTTTCCATCGTTTCTTCAGCATCCAAACGGAAACCAACCAATCTCCACACATGTAAACCTCCGCGAATTATAAACGCTCAACATTCAAAGATTCCGTTTCTAGTCAAAGCCTTTATAAGATGCAAACCTATTTTCTTGGTTTCTTAAGGAAAAAGAAACCAAATAGAAGTTTAGGAGATAAGTAGCAAAATTTTAATAAATCCCTTAGAATCCATAAAGCCTTTGCCAAGCATTCCCAACAAACAAAATGCCAAATATAAAAAAGGGAAAGAGCCAGTACAAAAAAATCATTAACCCTCATTTCGGTTCTCATATACATATGATATGGGGGTCAAACAAAAACCAAGGAAGAAAGACAAGAGACTGAACCGAAAAGCCAGAAAGGGAGACCGACCTCATGAATTTTACTGATCGATTCTTACAACATGATGCCAACAAGCTCAACTTGAAAAAGAGTGTCGGTTGTTTTGCTTTGCTGCAAAAGAAGGGTAAATCATTTAGGTGCGGTCATCTTTATATTTATTGTACGACAATTACCTCACATCATATTTAATGCGATACAATCTATCCCTCATTGGGTAGGCCAAATCTGCTTAATTGTGCTTTACATATTGGCATGTTAGAGTGATAGAAGTCACATAAACCCTGAAACTCGAGATTAGTGGAACATGTTAAAGCAGGAGCAGGAAAAGGGGATCAATCATTACCTATATATAGTCCCACCATTTATCATTGGAACTAAACTTAACCTTATCATTAGTGTCACCAGTGAACCCTACAAGAAGTCATTTTTACAAATGTTTGTGTTAGTGTTTGTGTTAGTATTTGCGCATATTAGAACCGGTGAGACACGTTCCACCTCCCACACATAAGAAAGTAAATTAATGGATGAAAAAACAGCTTGAAAAAGAAATAAAAAGACCATATTTTTTGCACGTTTCTTTCCTTACTCATTTTTTCCAGGAAAAACTTTAACAAGCATATCACAACCAAGAGACTCCGTTAGAACCATAGAAGCTTCTAAAAGAATAAGCTAAAATATATATTTTTAAAATTAATCAAAGAAAAAAAAAAGACAACGAAAGAGGGAGGGTGAGAGCTAAGGAGGGGCCATGGACAGAAATAATGGTCCCTGTAGATTTTTGTTAAAAACATATATACTATGTAAGACTTTTAAATGAGATGCATGGAAAGAATCCCAAACCTGAAATAATTAGGTATACTTGTTTCTTGTGGGCGAAGGAAAGGTATTAAAGAAGCAATAGAGTAATTTGGCACAATTAATTTCTAGATAAAGTAAATTTGTTGAGATTTAATTATCACAGTTTTAAAAATCAGACAATACCGGACTATTGAACTAAGAACCGAAATCAGTTCGGTAAAAACTGGCTAAAACTAGTTAAAAATAAGTTTCTTTTTTGGTTCTTTCAAAGTTCCGGTTTTTAAAACCATGCTAATTATACATAACTAAATGTGTATATAATATCACTTTAAAATATAAATAAAAACTAAACTATACACCTTTAAATTAAATTTATCAAAACACTTCTAACCTTACATTGTTGTTTGGAGACATTTTTTCCACATGCCATGTTGCCCAATCTTGTTGGGTAATACTTGCTCAATCGACAAAAGAATGGGTTAATAAAAAACGGGCTTAACAAAACTGATTTGTTGATTGTTAAATTATTTTATTTTATTAAGTTTGAGGTTTTTTTTTTTTTTTGTGTGTGTGTGTGAGAATGAGTTTGAGTTATTTAAATTTGATAATAGTGATTGTTTATTATTATTTTTATAGACAGTAATGGCTTAAGAAATTAAATTAAGTCATTATTATAGACTTTTAATTTTTTTTTTATTATAAATCCTCTAGTCATTGTTATGTAGAGTTATAATTAACCAAGGTGTTCATAAACAGTTTGAGTTTAACTCAATCAAAAGCTCATTTATGTTTATATGTTTATAGACTAATTAAGTTTGAACTTTAGTTTTAGGCTTGTTTAATAAACAAAACAAACCCAAGCAAGGAAAAAAAAAAACGGTTCATGAACAAGCTACTGAATATGAGGACGTTATATAAAAGCCTGTTTATGAGTTTGGTAATAAGCGTGATATGAGTTTGATAATTAAACTCATATCTTACTAAACTTTTAAGCAATTGGGAGTTGTGACCATTTGGTCCATTTGTCCAAACCAAATAGGCTTTATATATGCATGGTAATGTACTTGCGTTAGATCTCAAAATCATAAGCATGAAATTGAGCTAGAGCTCAGCTTGATTAATGAATCAAGCCAAACTAAAACTTTTAAACTTTTTTTTTTTTTCCATAAGCAAGCTTTTAAACTTTTTGGCAATCTCAAACATTATTTATAGGCTTAGTACAAGCACAAATTAAAATTGAACATTTTATATTTGTTGTTGAACCAAATTTGATCATTCACTACTTGACAAAGCTTAACCTTTTTATAGCCCTAAACTTGCCAATTAGTTATACTAGTAAATTGTCCATGCGATGCATAGATAATTTTGTGATAATTTATATAAGATGATTTTGGATAATGTTGTATATATATTATAAAAAAAAAAAAGTAAATTAAATTAGAATAAAGAAATATATACTTTTTGATATATTAAAAATTAGTTTAATAGCTTCACTGCATATTTGTAGCCTTCTTAAGGTAAGATTTAAAAAAAAAAAAAAATCATGAAACCAAAAATAAAGGCAAAAAAGTAACGGGATCATAAAAATCAACTAATTTGTGTTGTGTTCACATATTACATACTATGAAATGAAAATATGCCCACCTCTCTGACCGTCTTCCACTTATCAATAGTGTGACATTAAGAAATGATGTGAGCAAGTGTGTATGCATTCGCATGTGTCTTATAGATGATTTAAAATTAAACCATGGTAGAGTATGACTTTACATTACGCATCAAATATTATCTCTACTTATATACCCAAAACAAAAAATATCTAACCAAATTACCTAAGCCCCTAATGTAAAAAGAAGGGGTAATTACACTTAACCCACCTGTGGTTTGGGTGAAAATCACTTTACCTACCCGTGATTTCAGAAGTATCACTTAACCCACCCAAGGTATGTTTCCATCAATCTCCGTAACCCACCTCAGTCTCAGTCATTACAAAAACACCTCTTAACCCCAAAACACAACAAAACGCAAATCAAAACACCAAAAACTTAGAAACTTTTCAAGAAAGAGACCAAAACATGAATCAACGTGCTCTTCGTGGTTTGGAGTGTCTGGAGTGAGAGAAAACACAAGTTTTGCAACATCGAAGCTAGGGGAAGGTATGTGTGACTGTTGTTGATCTGCATTCGGCTTCTTGATGGCATTTTTTACCGCGACCCACCCACGTAGTTAGGGTTTGTAAAATTTTCTCAAAATTGGTGTATGTTAAATGTGCATTTTGCTATTTATATGTAGAATTGCTTAGGATGTAGCTAATGTACTGCTATGGTTGTTTATATAATGCGTATACCTGAAAAAATCAAGTTTATTTGTCAATGATTACACTTGTTTGTGAACTGTGCGTAGTGTGGTCCCTATGAATTTGTTGGAAATCTGGTTTTGCATGTGCTATATGTGGTCCTTTGGCCGTGTGTTGTCTTTTTTGGCTTGTTGTCGTTTTCAGCATATCAGTATGTAAATAAACTACTTATTTTAATTGCAGATGGTTGACTTCACATTTGACATTGAAATTCATGTTGAGGGATGTTTTGTGGAGGACCCAACCCTTAAATATGTGGGTGGGCCTGTACATACATTGACAGAGATTGACCCTGATAAGTTGAGTTTCTTTGAAATTCGAGATTTATGCCATCTAGTTGGTGCTCCTAAACAACACAGTAGATATAGGTATTTACTTCCAGAAGGTAATGTAGAGTTTGATATAAGGGACATAGAAACAGATGCAGGTATGGTGAACATGACTACCCTTCATAGGGCATGGCCAGCTAACAAAATCATAATCTATACTGACATAGATGTGAAGCCAGTGGCAGTTGAGCATCCTGATGGAGGGGGAGTGGCAGATGATGGTGTAGGTGGTGATGTAGGTGGAGATGGAGGAAGGGATGAAATAGATGTGGAGAGTGATTATGATGAAGAAGAAGATGATGATGAGAATGTTGAGGATGTTGAGCTTGGTGATAGTGTTGAAGAATAGGATGCCGAGGTTGAAGAACAGAATGTTGAAGATGATGATGATGATGATCCGCTATATGAAGGCCTAGAGGGGGATGATTTTGGTGATGACATATTTGCTGCTCCAAACTCAACTCCACAAGGTTCTGCTCCAAAATCAAGTGATGCTCCTAATACAGCCCCAGAATCAAGCAATGCATCCCATGCAGACCCTAAATGGGCTGAGCCAGCTCTTGAGGATGACCTGGTAAGCATAGATGGGTCTAATGATGAGCAGCTACCTGAGCAGCCAGAGTTTAATGCTAAGAGTGACATGAGAAATGTTGTACTGAAGAAGGAGATGAAGTTTCCTAATGCAAAGGTGTTCAGAGCTGTTTTGAGGGAGTATGCAATTAAAAAACCTATTGACATCAAATTCAAGCTTAATGAGAGGACCAAGATATTAGTTCACTATAAGAATGAGTGTGGGTGGAGATGTTATGCATCTCAAATAAGTGAAGAGCTAACATTTCAAATTAAGACCTTGACTGATGACTGTACTTGCCCCAAGTCTTTTAAAAATAGCCAAGCAACATTAACTTATGTTGCTAAGAGGTTCATTGAGGATTTTAGCAAAAATCCAAATTAGGAGGTGAGTGGTGTACACAACCATGTGATGCAAAATTTATCTGTTGACCTAAGTGTATAGGTCAAAGAGAAAGGCAAAGGATTTGATCAATGGAGATGAGCAACTGCAGTATGGTGTCCTGAGGGACTATGCACAAATGATAAACACTGTAGACAAGGGGAGTAGGGTTGTACTATAGATAGAAATGGCTGATGAAACTTCCTAGCCAAAATTTAAGAGGATGTATGTTAGGTTCAATACTTAGAAGGTAGGATTTTTAGGTGGATGCAGGCCATTTGTAGGTTTAGATGGTTGTCACATCAAGCTAGGCCATCTCACATGAGGGCAGGATGGTTCTCTTCCTCACAGCCAGAGTTTCACACACCTAGGGAGACCTGGGATACCCTACCAAGTTCTTCACAGGTAACTTAGTTGAGTTCCCTCTTTCCTAGATGGTTGTATAGACTAGGATATTTTTTAACAAGTAGATTTATTTTTTATTTTGTAGCCTTCACCTACAAATGGGAGCACTGGCGGTATGAAGACTAGAGGATAGCTTGTTGCACAAAGGCCACCAAAAATGAATTCAGTGGGTGGAAAGAGTTAAGGCAAGAAATGAAGTTAGTGGGTACGCATGCCATCATTGGGAGTAAAGCTAGTGGGAACATGTGGGCCTGCAGCTAGTGTTTTTTGTGAAGACCACTGTTGGCTTTTTGTAATTATCAATTAGTGTAAAAAACAATCAACTTTTTGTAATTATCATATATATATATATATATATATATATATATGTATATGTATATATGTAGCTGACTTGGAATGTGCTTTTTTGTAATTTACTAGAAGTTAAGGTACAATACCCTCCAGGTTGTTATTATGGTGTGAAATTTTGTGGTATTAGATGAAAGTTGTGGTATTATGCTATGGAAGTTATGGTATTTATTCAATTCAGTTTGTATGGAATATTATTTGTCCAAAATAGTTTGTATGGAACATAATTTGTCCAAACCAGATTATATGGAAGTTTTATTATTGCTGCTACAGATTGTGTCCAAGTAGATTTTTCCAATTAAGAGTGTATGGAAGTTGTTATTGTGAAATGGTTGTTATGGTATGTGCAGGTAACTGTATGGAACATTATTTGTCCAAACCGGATTATATGGAAGTTTATTTATTACTACTACAAATTATGTCAATGTAGATTTTTTTCAATACAGAGTATATGGAAGTTGTTATTGTGAAATGGTTGTTATGGTATGCGCATGTCATTAATAATTGACCAATACTTCTTTCATTATATGCCCAGAGACTAGTGGCATGACTAATAATTGACCAATTCTTTGTTCATTGACACATCAAAACATTACATCAGTAGGCTAGTGTTATTACAATGCAAATTCATTAACATCATTGCCATAACTATCTCTACTAACCAATTAACTACTTCAGGGCAACAACCTAGGTCTCTTCACTCCAGATAACTCAATTGAGCCAAAACGCAACAATAACATAACAATAACTAAAAAGATCCATGACAAAATGCATGAAAACTTCCACATTCTATGCTTCTCTTCAGCAAACATGGCCTTTTCCTTAGCTTTTGCACAAATAGCTCGAGCCTTTCTCTTCCTCTCCTTAGTTTTGGTTTCCTTTTCAAGAGCCTTTTCTGCCATTTGCCTAGCTTCTTCTGCCGTTTCCAGAGCTGTCATTTCCCTCTCATAATCTCATTGGCAAGTTGGAGAGCACTCTGAAGCCTAGATATCCTCTCTAGAGCTAAAGGTGCAGTTTCATTCCCACGAGGACAGGTTGTGTTATGAAGCCGAACAAAAAAAGGACACTCAGGACCAACCTTATAATGACTACAACCCAAGAACTTCCTCCCAAAATTGTACAAACTCAAATTTGTTCTCAAAACACAAGTCTGCTCATTGCACATATGCCCACATGAACCTGAGAAATTACCACTTGATGAAGACATATCAATAAAACACAATTCCTGGGAAGCCCAAATTTAGAGTTTCACATAGTGAGTTTGCACTTGAACAAAATCTGAAACCCTAAATCGAGAATAGACACAAATACCTTGATTTTCTTTACCGAAACTACCTCCCTTAACTTCGATGTTGCGAAACTTGTGTTTTCTTCCCCTCCAGACACTCCAAACCATGAAGAACATGTTGATTCACGTTTTGGTCTCTCTCGAAAAGTTTCTGAGTTCTGGGTGTTTTGATTCGTGTTATGTTGTATTTTGGGGTTAAAAGGTGTTTTTGTAACAGCTAGGACTGAGGTGGGTTGCGGAGATTGACAAAAACATACCTCAAGTGGGTTAAGTGATACTTTTCAAACCATGAGTAAACAAAGTAATTTTCGCCCAAACCATAGGTGGGTTAAGTGTAATTACTCCTATAAAAAAAATATATATATATATATATATATATTCGTAGAGAGACCTATATAACGGAAGTAGTGACTCCTCAAATTCCTCTCTCTCTTTCAAATGTGTTATTAGTCTTAGATATTTTATTTTGATAATATATAGTGAAATAGTGAGTTTTATTTAACAATCCACAATATTTTTGTGTCTCCCTATCTCTCTTCAGGACTTTATCTGATTAGTTATTATTATTAGTCTTTACTTTTCTTTTTCTTTTTTTAAAATACTAAAATAATGAGTATGTTAAAAGACATGAAGAATAGATAAAAGTGCAGTGTAAGCTTAAGCAATTAATGAGATATTAATGAAATAACAGTTAAAAAAACTTTTGGATAACAGTTAAAAAAAACTAAATGAAAGACATTAAAAAAAACTAAATACAAAATTAGAGTGTTACTTGGCAAGACCTTTTACACTCTTGCACGAAGTCTCTACTTTTATATATATATATATATATATATATATTTTTTTTTGAGAAAGCTTTTATATATATGTATTGTTTTGATAATAACGTCATGATATTATTATAAAAGCCACCAATATATAAAGGGTGCCGTAAACAAGTGCCCTAACATAATAAGTTAAAAAGATTAATAAATGTTCAATTATGAGTTATAATACACATTTTTTGAAGAAAAAAAATACACTTGTTAATAATTCATGAGCAATTGGGCATACACACACAAGTTCTGATTCATGGGCATACACACACAAATGCATTATGATGGTTATATATAATTGGCAGGTCCTCTGTGTTGCACCCCACTATCTGGCATTCCATCAATCATCAACTTTTCTGACAACAAAAATAAAATCCATAATTTTCAAAATCCTCCACTTGTAAATTAATTTTAACTTGGACATAGCAAGGAAAGCATCTATCACAGCCTGATAAGATTACCAGATTTACACTCTTCATGCGTTTAAATGTACGTAACAAAGCCAAATGGTCATATGATACGACCAACCAAGAATTGACCTACGCAAGCAACGAAGCTCAAAATTTACCAAAAATGAAAGTGTTAACATCAAAACTCCCCCTTTTCTATCGTTTTAAGTTTCACGTCTGGATCCCCCCCTTCGACGAGGAGCAGCGGTATCTTCCTTCTTCTCCTTCTCTTCTTCATTATCTCCACTGCTTCCTTGATTATTAGAAGTGTCAGCAACTTCTGTTTTCTCCTTTTCCACTCTTGCCTGCTCATTAAAAAATAAATGTGTAAACAACTCCTCAAGGATTTCCATAGAAGCTCACTAGGACAGAAAACAAAATGCCAAATAAGAGAGGAGTTCAACTTCAATACTCACCTGCTTCTTCCCACCAAAAATAAGCTTAAAGATAACTGTGAAGACAATCACAACAATCGAGACAAGGATGCCAATTGAGAGATTTGGCTGTTTCTCTCCCTTCTCAATGAGATCCTGCAAAGACAAGCTCCGATTTCAGGGCCTATTCCTAAAATCATCCATAAGTGGAGATATCGAGAGGAGAGTCCTATAACTTACATATATCTTAAGCTTGTATGTACTTAAAATCGGAAGATCTGCAATCTTGTATAGGATGTCAAATACTTTCTTCTGCAGGAATTAAATGTAACTTTTGGTCATATATAGAGTACCAATCAATAAATAAATAAATTAAAAATTAAAAACCCCAAAAGTAAGACTACCCATGTCATTACCTTGAAGCTTGTAAGACTACTATCTGAACCAGCAGCTAAATCTTCAGCCTTCTGTTTTTCTTTCTCAACCTCAAATTTTGGCTTCCAAGTGGTCTCCCGGTATGACTCAGCAGTCTTCTCATCTTTCGCAATCAAAAAATTGTCAAACAAAATTCCGTCTTGCATTGTCCAAATCTCAATTCCAATAGCAGCAACAGGCTCAAAGTCAGGTCTTTCAAGTTCAAAGTAGTCAGGGTTTGGAATTTCCTGAGGCTTCCAAATACCCTTGTAGTTGGGGTTATCAATAAATGGGGCAGACCATTTTCCCTTGTAAGCTGGATTACTCTTCATGGGCTTCTTCCATTCACCACAACCAGGGGCTGACTCACACTTAGGGTTATCAATCTTGGGAGCCTCAAATTCACCATCCTCTTCATCATCCCAGTCTTCTGGTTTTGTTGCATCAGGATCGTCTATCTCCTCAGGCTCATCATCTAGCCATCCTTCAGGTTTCACAGCTTCCTCATCTTCAATTTCCAAGGGTGCATCCTCATCCCAATCATCTGGCTTTACTGCATTGGGGTCAGGAATTTGCGCTCTCTCATCCCAGTCTTCAGGCTTCTTATCATCTGGATCAGGAATTGTCTTGGCAGGAATGAGTGGAGGCTCAAAATCTTCAGCTGAGAGGAAATTAGCCTTCTTCTTCTCCTCCCCATCGATGAGAATTCGCACGTCATTGTTCGGTTTCAAAATGGCAGTATACACATGAGATAGCTTGTCTGATGGGACAGAGGGCGGGAACTTGAGGTGATGTTCAACGTATTTCCCATTCTTGGGATTCTTATGCTTTAAAATGAAGTGAACCTTATTTGTGGCCCCACATTTGTCAGGTCCAAACATGATAGTATAAGGAGATTCATTGTCAAATTCCTTAGCCTTCCATCCAGCCTCCTGTGGTCGAAGATATTTGAGATAGGCACCACCACATTCGAGCCCATTCTGGAGGCGAGTCTCAAATTGAAGGACAACAGTGCCATCCTTGAGGCTGACAGGGCTATCAAGCTCTTTCACTATTGCATACTTCCTGGCATTCTCACTCACAAGAAGCCCATAATCATCATGTCCCTCACTCTTAGAATGCTTCCACACACCTTGAACCCAAAAAAAAAAAAAAAAAGTCAAAAAAATGTTTGGAATACCCATAATTGCTAATAATATTGTTTGAAATCTCATCACAACAAAATCAACCAAACATAAATTCACCATCTGAGTTAATAATAAGTAGATAAAAGAAAGAAAAACCAACACAGAGGAATATAGATTTGTCTCAAGGTGCAGGATTTCAACAGATTAAAAATGGGAAAGCATTCAATCACTAATATGATTTTTTTTTTCTTTTTTATAAATTTATTTATTTTATAATTCCCAAATTTTCTGAAAAGCTTAAAAAGATAAGAAATCTTAAAATTTCATGGTTAATTAATATTCTAAGAATCCCCCTTACATGTTGGCCTAGACTAGACTCCTGTTGAGATGGGAGGTAGAGTGGAGACAGGCGTTCGAACTAATAGGAAATCACTTAACCAATATTCTAAAAAATAAATAAAATAAAAATCTTTAAAGAATAATTGTTGTGCTCTGCATACGTACGATTTCTTCTTCTAATGAGTATTGTTTCTACCAGTCAAGGAGAAGACTTAACTTAGGCAAGCTTCATTTTAAATAAATAAATAAATAAGAACTACAAACCCACACGTACAAATTGATTGATGTTGTTGTTTCTATGGTTGAAATAATAAATGTTGTTAATTGGCGAAGGAAGTAGAAATAGTTATATATATATATTTTTTATATGGTTTGTATGTAGCTCATGGATACAAAGATTTGATAAAGATAAAAAAGTAAAGTGCATGAGCAACATTGTAATCTAGATTACTTTAAACAGTGGACAATGTTCAGAGTGATCGTGTTAAATCTAAACTGATAATAGAAAAAAAGGAAATCATGTAAATTGAAAAATGATTGATTCCATTTCTTTTCAACATCAATCAAAGAAGGCATATTTGACTAATTTTTCTACCATCGTTATAATTGTGATAACTAATAAGGAAGAAGAGGCATTTGATTAGAAAAAAAAGTTAAGTAAATACCTTGATATTCTTCTTTGCCAGAAACGATCCAACGGCCTTCGAAGGAGTCGTCGAACGAGTCGTAAAATATCTAAAATCCAAAAACAAAATATCAGAATCAGAATCAGATAGATCAAATCTAATCTCTAGTCTAGTCTGTAGTAGACAGACGCAAATAGTAAAGAGTATTTACCGTATGATCATCATCATCAGAAGAAGAAGCGCAAAGCTGATAGAAGGAAGAGCATGCTACGAGAAACAGCACCCCAACAACAAATAGCTGAGACCCTCTCCCCATACTCTCTCTTTTGTCTCTCTCACTCTCTCAAAACAAATCTAAAGCTTTGATATGAGAAAAATGATCTTGTTAGAATTCCTATTCTCGTTGTTGTGATTGTTTTTATACACAAAAATTGGAATAGAACAGATCTAATTATAATATTATGTAGTCAGATTTCTCATTTTAAAGCAGGCCATTTTAGATCTCTCTCTACCCACTGCCTTCGCGCTGTTTTGACCAATCAGGTTACACGCCACGTTATATTTACCAATTGAAACTCGCCACGTATGCAAGCCTGCGTAACTATGAGCCTCTTCTCGCAACTCCTACTGGACTTTGACCCATTCGCCTTTCCTTTTTTTACTAGTCATTTGCCAAAAACAGACACATGGACTTCTCATTCTCAAGGCCCTATCCTTCTTCATCAACTAAACTGGGCCTTTTCTTTTGAATCACCTAACACACCAGGTGTTAACGGGCTTTATATTCACAACCCAAACCCAATAAAAATGGTTAACTAACACAACTTCTTCTTCTTTTTCTTTTTTTTTCTTTTTTTATTATATGGAGTATGTCATTGTTTATGAACACAACTTGTTTTTTTTCATAAACAATGACATACTCCATATAATAAAATTGTATAAGATAAAATATGTCAAATCAACGGTTATTAAAAAAAAAATTTAATAAAAGATATTTTGTTCCTAAAAACATTACTAGTTGCAGCAAAAGTATTAACTAAATAATTGCTCATTACTCAAATTCCTCTTAAACATATGATTAAATGATTAATTTTACCTTTCTTTAACATCTTAAACTTTTGTAACAATGGAAAATTTATCAATTCATCTACTCAAAGTTTGTATGATATGTTTAGAACAGAAGGAAATGAAAGGATGGGAGAAAAACATAGCAAAAATATACTAAAATTTAATACATTTTTTATTCTACTATCACTTCATCTCCCTCCATCCATTAAAACCTAAAACACCAATTTAACAGATGGAGGTAAATGATCAATTTATCGTGAGACTTGCCTTTGAAAATATATATAACCAAAAGAACCAAAAAAAAAAAAAAAGTTCTTTGAAACAATAGCAATCAATCAATTCATAAGCAAATTTCTACTGTCCACGATGTAGCCTGAATGAAAATGCCAATTTCGTCTGACTAATTGCACATTAGAATACCACAGCATGGCTCATGATTTTGATTTTGAGCCTCAAAATCAATGATTCCTTCTACTCGTAGATTTTATTTTTGTCTCTCTTAGAAAAATGATAGAGAACTGTCTTCCTGCAGCTCCAAGCATTTCAAGCAAATTCTATTGCTTCGGGCAGGGCCTCTTCCCAGATCCCTTTGATCGGATTTCATTTTATCTTCTCTCTCTTAGCCTCAGATTGTGTATAAATACAAAGCAAGCTCTATAATTCTTTAAGTCTACTAATATAAATTGTTTCTCTCTTCTTGAATTCACCTTATTATTAATTTTTTTTTTCTTTCTCTCTACCTCTTTCTTTTTATTATGAAACGTTTGAATTTTTCCCAATATTTAGGGTGCGTTTAAATACCGCTTATTTTGCTGAAAACTAAAAACAATAAAAAAATAATTTCCGAATCACTATTCACACCAAAAACACTGTTCATTTGCCTATTTACACTGTTCATATCCCATAAACAATGCAATAGGCGCTTGTTAACAAAAAAAAAAAAAATAAATAAAAAATAGAGGAAACGCAAAACATCCACTTATCCAAATACTTACTTTAGGAATAAGAAAATGACCCATTAACCCAATCTTCATTCTTTATCATTTTCTTTTCGTCTCCAATGTGTCAAATTTTTATATCCAAACACTTACTTACTTTAGGAATAAGAAAAGGACCCATTAACCCAATCCTTATTCTTTATCATTTTCTTTCCATCTCCAATGTGTCAAATTTTTATATATGGAGCAATCCTCTCTCTCATTTTCTTTTCGTATCTAATGTGTCAAGTTTTTATCTATAGAGTAATCCTCACTCTTTATCATTTTCTTTCCATTTCCAATGTGTCAAATTTTTATTTGTGGAGCAATCCTCACTCTTTATCCTTTTCTTTCCCTCTGCAATGTGTCAAGTTTTTATTTGTAAACCATTAAATATAAAAAAAAAAAAAAAAAAAACAAAAAAGTGAAACAAAAGATATAGATTAGTTTGCCTAAAATTCAAATTATAGTGTCAATTTCTTTTCAATAAAATGATACAAAAAAAAAAAAAGAAACAAAAGATTTAGACTCCTTATTAGTTTAGTTTGTCTAAAATTCAAATTGTAGAGCCAATTTGGATTCGATTTATCTCCTATGGAGGATTGATTAGATTTATCTATTAGAATGAAGGATTGAACGAGATAAGTGTACCAATTTAATAACCGGAACCATCCATTGAAGTACCTCATCATTAAATTTAGAATGAATTCAGTACATAACATTATTCAAGTTTTAGCTGTTCCATTTTATAACTTTAAAATAAATAAATATATAAAATAGGTTATTGATCCAACTCAGCACCCAAGTATAATTTACAAACTACCAAAGCATTGCCATACGTAATTAGTAATGAAAGTTGCATCGAGAAACGACGTTGGTGAGTGTCAGGGTCGACTGTGAAACTGAATATGACCGGCCGGGTATGGATAAGATAAAAGAGACAGCTGCACTGCAGTACTGTCAGCAGCATCGGCTAAACGTATCCTCATCTGTTGAAACCTAATTGGCCTAATTAGAACAATGTTAATATATAGTACTAGTGTGTTTCAGTGGATATATACAATATCATAATCATTATCGTAGGAGGAGCAGCCAACAAACCAACATTATTACAATTTACAAGGATTGATTGATCCCATCAAAAAAAAAAAAAAAAAAAAAAAAAAGAGGATTGATTGATAGTGGTACTACCCTTTAGTCCCAAGTCGTCGAAGCAGAAATAACTTTAAAACATACAGCTGATTACCACTTTACTGATGGAGAAACCAAAAGATTAATACTAATATAAGTAGTAATTAAATTTAAAGCTGTTTTGGATCAATTCCAACGGACTGAAGAGTCTCAACGCGCGGGCGGTATGCGGAAATATCTTTACGGATGGTATCAGGGATGACATGGTTGAACTCCCGAATGTGAGCCACCTTCCTAAAACATGATTTCTTGAAAAACCTCTCGGCCTCATTCACCACATGCTCAGGCTCAACCACCTCAGGAATGGTCTCTCTTCTTTTCTTATTGACCCGCACTGTTGGGTCGTTCACCAGGTGTTGCGTTGCGGTGTAGATCCCCAGACCCACCGACAGCGTTATCATCCCAATGGCCACATACACAGGCACAAAGTCACCCTTCACAGCAACCCTCGCACTCTCATCATGCGCGAAATCTGCAGTTGGAGCAAAAGCCTTGAGTTTTGGTGAAGTTGAGGTCGCATATGTTGCGCGTACTCCTCCTCCTCCTCCTAAACCACTCACCATCCGTTTCCAAATACTCTGCACGCAACAACCTCGTATATATATAGTAAGAGCTAAAGAAGCCAAAGACTATAATTAATACTCGAGCAATAAGTAAGGAAAACATACCGTACACCTGAAAGCCATGCTTTCTGGCTCGGTGATACAAAGTATAGAAACACAGAGAATTAAGCTGGCGTATCCTAGACAGTTAGTAGTTAAAACTTTCAGAAACTGATCAAAAGGAGATTCCTAGCTTGCTTCTTGCTGTGATGTTACTGGAACTCACTTTACTCTTTACTCTTACTGATAAGATCCTTATCAGTGGAGATATATAAGGTGAAAATGTTTTTTTTTTTTAAATTGAAATTAGAAGAGGGTTCTAGAGCCACGTAGCATAATATAGAAGCCAAATGGACACTTGTCACGATATCAAATTGTACACCATCACCGTAGAAGCCTCTTGAAGCAGCACGTCATATCAAGGCTCCAGTGGCGGGGGGACTACTAAGGGAGCAGGGGGCCTTGCCCACCATGTTTACCTCTTTTCTATTTATTTTTATTTTTATTTTTTTTTAACTTAAGAAGACTCTTTTAATTTTTCAATTAAAATCAATCTTATAATTTTATTGTCCGATAATTTAATCATTTCATATCCTCTTTCTTCATATTTTCACATATATACTCTCAAATCATCATTTCAACAACACTAAACATAACATTTCATACTATAAAGTATAGTTGATCTTATAGAAATTTTACCAAAATATTCCTTTAACTTTATAGATTTTATAGATATTATATGATCACACAATATTCTTGAATTTTGATGCATTTCTCCACATTAGCCATTATGTTCATAATTCATATCTTCTTCAATTAGGGATTAGGGACGGGAAAAATTATTCACCCCACTTGACCTATCCTACCATTTTTTACCTCACACTAAGAATCGTTTTGGAATTCACTTATTTTGCTAAAACTAAAAACTTGTTGCTAAAAGTACTGTAAATAAAGGTAAATGTTAGTTGAAATAGTACAGTGATACCCATGAATAATACCAAAAAGTGCAGTGAGACCCATAAATAGTAGCAAAAATAAACTGAATAGTAAAAGAAGTTAGTAAAAAATAAGTTAGCCAAACAAACACTAATTTTCAACATTTCTAAGAACTGACAAGGTGGGATGGGTTCACTAGCTCTACCTCTAACATCTATGTAATCTAAATTATTTATATAGATAATTTGTTTTTACTTTTTTACAAATGTCCAATTACTATCTTCAAATGATTTTTATTTCTCTTTTAGCACTCTCACAAACGTTCTATTCCCCTTCTTTTTCATCAGTGCCCCCATTAATGTCGAAATTATCTCATTACAGATGGCAACATACCTTTAATCCTATTTTAGCATCTCTTGATTCAATATATTGAAAGTTCTCGTTTTGTTTTGTTTTTTTTTTTTTTTTTTTTTTTTTTTTTTGACCATCGGGTTTTTAAATCCATTCATTTATATTTTTACTTTTTCAATCCGATTTTGGTTGGTGGATTTTTGCATTGATAAGTTGTGTTCATTCATGCGCACCTGATACTGGCAGTGCTAATACATGAATCCCATCCCTACTCCTGGGATACTTACATGGCCCAAAAAATAAAGACATTAACGTGAAAGGATGACAAAAAAATTTGATCACGTTTTTGGGCATGCCATCCAAATGCTCACATATCTCTTGAGTGATGACAAGTCTGAAAAAAATGTAAATACCATTTGAGAATGGCAAGAGACGAGAGAAAATGGGGCTGATCGAGCATGAAGAAGAGCCATTTATGATGTGGACGCTCTTATCCATCTCACAGTGACTACTTCTCAAATCTACACTGATGAGTTTAGAAAAATCATTACGGTCGTCCATCTTAATGGACGACCACTACATCATTAGTGGGTCATCAAAGAAAGATGAGTAACCGCTCAACACATTCAATAATGACCATCAAAAGTCTTAAACTCTCTCATCAAGACAAAGAACGTTACAATTAGGGTAATAATCACCCTCATTTATGTTCAACAGCTACCTAAGTCACCTATAAGAGAGACAGTCTGTCCATTTACTAAGGTAAGTCAAAAATGACTACGAAACATTATCTCTATACGAAAAATATGGGCTGATACTAACTTAAACATCGGAGGCTCACTCACCTAGCACAACCCAGTGGCCTCTTCGATCAATCTCTCATTTATTTTGCAGGTCCTACAAGATCGTCCAATGCTCCGGATTGGACGAGTAACCCAACTGACGATTTTGGCATCATCATACACTATGCATATACCTTGAAAATAAAATTAAAATGACCTTCATGACATCTGCCGACTGCCGGTATGTCATGGAAAGAAATTCAGTACAGAGGTAGAAAAGAAATCTCGAAAGAACCAATAACAAGAACTTGAAACCGCTGCTTCAAAGGTTACATTACTTATTTTTAAATTTATGTTTATATATCTAAAAGGTGGTGGATTCTACATACATTACACAGGTAGTAGTATTCTCTCTCTCTTAGTTGGGGGTTAGGCATATAAAGTTCTCATGGAACAACATCACAAGTTACTGGTAATCATATTTTGTCTCATTCACAAGCTGGCAAACTCTTGCAGCAACAGCTACTACCACTCCCAACCCTGAAAGAAACAATAAACTTCAGAGGTCTGATCTCAATTTATTAAGCATCCAGCAGCCATATTTTTATCGATATAATATTGCTAAGCATTGTTGAAGAAACTTCACTCTAGTTCAAATATAATTGATTAACGCATCAATCGATTCTTGTAAATCAGAGTGCTGCTTTATCAATTATCATTTGTATTCTACATCAATGCAAATGCTTATACCTAGCTGGCTTTGCAATTGGTACGCGTAGGGAAATCATGGGCTTTGGCAATTGGTCTGCAACCAAAATGTAGAAGAGCCCCATGACTCTTGTGTGCCTTTGGGCATTACTGTAATTAGATTCCAGAATCAGAGTCTCCTTTCGTTTATCTTGACAGAGCCTCGTTGAGGATAACAAGTGGACATTCCTACGATATAACCAGCCTCATTTCCTGCTTCCTTCCCTTGTCCATAAATTGGCAACGAAGAATATAAAACCTGCCCATCCTGAAACACCACACAAAAGCACAAGCAAAAGAAGTTGTTACATTACCAAACACCTCATAATACAATGACATAAAATGTTCCACCTAATTTCCACAGATGTGTGGAACTAAACAATTGAAAGGAAAAATAGAATGATAACTAAGCCAGAGCTAGAGGAACCATAAAATTTTGATCATCAAAAAAAAAAAAAAGGAGCACGTGCAGGTCATGATGAAGTTCATAGCCTAATAAAACATGAGATTTTATCAGGAACCATAAAATATCTTTACAATAGGTTATTCAGTGTAACTAAATTAAAAAGAATCTTGCTTGACATCAAACTATCTAGTTGATGTTTTAAATATATGGAGACATAAAAGTACTGAGAGGAAATGAATGCGTGTAAAAAACTTTTTTCTTGTGAGTCACAATTCCTGATACATCTCCATAGAAGATCATCAAATCAGGTAAGTCATATAATATTCCACGAGATTATAACTTGCATACCAGATAACAATGAAAATAGGAAATGTTGCACTCATCTTGTTACAAACAGAAAAGGTATGTGTTGAATCACCTCTCCATAAAAAGTGGAACCAATACCCCCGAATGTTGATGGGCCATACCGTAGATGACATAGCCACCAGTTGGCATAGTGACGCTGGTCCTTTTGATGTCAGTGCACCCATTATCAGCCATACCAGATGCACTACAAGACTCAACTTAATACTCAACCTGTACCAAAGAAATTCTATGGAGTATAATAGAAAGAGTATTGAATTAACAAAAAATACTACAAATGCAACAGCATATGCATTCGTCAAATGAAATTTCAATAACACTTCTTGTTTTTCGAAACTTATACATCAAGATTTACTAGATTGTTACTTGTTTTTTGAAACTTATTTCACTTCAAGATTTACTTGATCACTACTCAAATGACTGGCTGACCATCACAAAGATGAACCCATTACTTGAAAACTAAAGTTTCTTGAGGCAAGCAAATTAGCTTTTAAACAGGATCAAGGGTGAGATATTCAAAGACAGAAGGCTCACTAAGATGCAGCTATAAGTAAAATTTACTCATAAAAGAGAGAAGAGGAAAGCTCAAATACACAGGACATACACACCTATTCCATTAACATACATTATTAAAATAATAAATAAAAATATTAATGTGTAACTTTCTAAACTCTGGAAACCAAGTTGCAATGAACACATATTTCACAAACCAAAAGTGTAATAAGCCAATTTTTATCTATTTTCTATTTTCATATCTCTTGGTCGAAAGTGTGTGTGTGTGAGAGAGAAAGAGAGATCACTAATTACAAATACTTTTTATATCGATGTATTACTGTAGTTTAATATAATTGTAGAGAAGTTCACTTACATGGCATTAGTGTTCTGAATTTTGTCCTGCTGAATTGTCCAACCTTTTCCAAGTATCAGTGACACCAAATATATAAATCTTAATGGGCACAATAAATTCATCCCAATCAATCCGCTTCACCATATATCTTAGGTAAAGGTTTCTCTGTCACCCTCAGAGACTTCTCTCACTCTGCATTGTGTATGATCATAGCAACATTATAAACCTCCTATATAGTCTAGCCTCAAGGGCCAGCCATATTCATCCCATGACACATTAAGTAGATCACACCTGCATTCAGTGCATCCCAACTTATCTTCCACTCCCCAAGTATCAATTGCATGGACATTAAGAAACCACCTCTCCTCATACCCAGCAGGAATATCTATAGGATTACTGAATTTAATTGGAAAACTTAAGTTACAGTAGCTGACTACCTAAAGAAATGTACCCATTGCCTATTTGTACACCAGGGAAGGAAAAGCCCCACAGCTGAATGTCCAGTAATTGCATTTTCCATGCTGGTTTGGCTTGAGGCTAGCATACCAAATGGATGTCAATTGGTTTGGCTAGAAGATAGCATATCAAATTGAATCCGCTGGTGCCTTCCTTATCAATAAATGTTGTACACACACTATGTGACATGCTAAAATAAAGATTCAGCCAGTGTAAAGAGGAATATGTTGCTAACATACTTCAAACTGATGTTTTCCAATTCCATCTAAGACAGAATATATCACATTACTCTGAGGATGCAAGCTATCCCCTGCAATGAACTCATGCGTATTTCCATTCAACTTAATAAAGCTACAACCAGCGTTCTTCTTGACCCTCTTAGCACTCATTGACCTCCTAATCTGAACCACATCATCCCATTGCTCTGCATTGGCATAAACGTTAGCCATGACTGAATATACCCCGCCATCTTCAGGCTTCAATTCCATCACATGCTCAGCTGCTTTCTTTGCAATCTCAACATCTCCATAGATCCTACATCCTCCCAGCAACCCACCCCACACAAACACATCACCTGCCATTGGCATACTCTTTATCATTTCCATTGCTTCCCCAATAAAACCAGAGCGTCCGAGCAAATCAGCCATGCACCCATAGTGTTTGAGTTCTCGAGGGACCCCATAGACAGATTCCATCTCATTAAAAAGCTTCCGGGCTTCATGGACTAGACCTGCATGGCTACACCCAACCAAGACTCCTAAGAAGCTCACACCGTCCGGTTTAACTCCAGCTCCTATCATTACAGAGAAGTAGTGCAACAATAGCTGGCCATGCCCATGCATTGCAAGCCCAACAAGCATGGCATTCCACGTAAACAAATTCTTATCCGGGCTAGACTCAAAAATCTCCCCAGCAGTTTCCATACAGCCACACTTAGCATACAAATCCACCAACCCAGTGGACAAGAAGGAATCTATCCGAATCCTATTTTGTTTGATGTAGCTATGAATGGTCTTGCCGTGTTCCAATTCTCCCAACTGAGCACAAGCAGAAAGAGCAGAAACCAATGCAATATTATCAGGCTTGAAATCTAAAGCCAGCATCTGGTTGAAGAGATCAATGGCCTCTTTGCATCGGTTCATCTGGGCACACCCAGTTATAATGGTGCCCCATGACACGGTATCTCTTACAGGCATTTCGTCAAACAGTCGAAGTGCTGGTGCAATTTCACCAGCCTTGACAAAGCCATCAATCATTGCATTGTAAGAAACAACGTCCCTGTAAGAGCTCTCATTGAACACCCGGTATGCATCATCAATGCGGTCGGCTAGTGAGTAAACGTGAATGAGGGAATTCAGGACAAACAAATTGGTAGCGAAGCCAAACTTTAAAGCTTGGGAGTGAAGGGTTTTGGCAGTGGGAAAGGCATGAAGTTGAACGCAAGCCTTGAGAGTAAATGGGAAGGTGTGAAAGTCAGGAGGTATAGAGAAGCGACGCATGCGAGCAAAGAGGAGAAGAGCTGAGAGAGGGGAAGAGAGGAGGGTGTGAGCTCTAATGATGTTGTTGAAGCAGAAGGTTGATGGGTTTGGAATGGAATTAAAGATTGAGAGTGCATAACTCAATAAGCTTATAGAGTTGTTGTTGGACTTGGTGTTGAGAATAATGGTGAAGGTGTGGAGGATGTTACTTAAAATAGGACTTGTTGGATGGAGAAAGAGGAGGCCGGTGGCGATGGTGTGGGCGTGAATTTGGTGGAGCTGTTTCATGCTTTTGCATAATTGCATTGCTTTCTTCTTTTTTCTTATTATTATTATTATTATTATTATTATTATTATTATTATTAGCGTAAATTTCAAAAGCCTACCTGATTTGGGGTATTACCAAACACATTTAAAGGTTAAAAAAATGACCAATTCGGTCCTTAGTCACTAACACCGTTTGGAAACCGACAATTATTATTATTATTTTTTTCATTTTCTTCTTCTCTCCCTTCACGCCAGAATTTTTTTTCCTGGCCTCTAACCTCCCTCCCTCTCTCTCTCTCTCTCTCTCTCTCTCTCTCATCTTTGCAACTCTTATGGCTGACCACTCAAGTAACTCCATCTTTGAACATCATTGCTACCACCGGTAGTGGTTCTGCTCGTCGTCCTACTATCATCGTGCTCTTCTCTATCTATTCCTAAGATCGGAGCTCTCCCTTCTTTCTGTCTTTCCGATCTCAAGCTCTCTCTAGAAACCAAACACTAACCATGGCTGAGCCTCCATGACTCTATCTCTGATTAGCCTAAATCTAAGCCTCCTCAACCATCAGCTCTCCTCACTGAAAATCACTATTTTCTCTCTTCGATCTCACCGATCTAAACAAAGTAGAGCCTCCATGCTCCTCCCCGGTGAATCTCAGCCAACACCACCACAAAGATGGTCTCTCATCTCTCATGTCACTTTTCTCTCTAAAACCTGAGACCAACAAACGTTTACTCCCTATCCGATTCTCATTCCCTCAAAACCCCAAACCCATTCTTCGATCTATAAGCTAAAGGGTCCTAGACGACGTGTGAAACCTGGACCAGCAGTATGGAGGATGAGAAGATGAAGGATCCACTGAGAATAAAGGTCTAGTAGCGTGTGGGTCTGTGTTGGCCATGAGAGTTTTAGAGATTAGAGAGAGAGAGAGCTGGGGGTTAGAGACAAAGAAAAAAAAATTATGGCATGAAGGGAGAGGAAGAAAATGAAAAAAAAAATAATAATAATAATAGATTGTTCCCAAACGGTGTTAGTGACTAAGGACCAAATTGGTCATTTTTTAAAACCTTTAAATGTATTTGGTAATACCCCAAACTTCAAGGTAGGTTTTCGAAATTTACCTTTATTATTATTATTATTTTCTCAAGGTGCCGGAAGTGGAAGAAGAACTTATAATTAGACGGACATATAGCGGGTCTACATTTTCTTATTTCTTGCATAACAAGGCTTACATAAATCTCAAAAATTGTATAATCGCCCCCAATTATTTTTATCGACTAAACATTGTATAACGACTAAAGAATGGTCAAAACTTTCAAAGGAAAAGTAAATTGTGGACGTACCTTATCTACTAGCACTCCCACTAATAATTGGATTAGTGAAGTGCCCCTGACCTCATAGATTCTCTTAAGCATTTTAAAATAGGGCAATTCCTTTTTTTTTTTTCCACTAATAAACAATTGGATTAGTGCCCTTGGACGGTGCAAAATGATTGTACCTTGTCCTGACCTAATAAAAAAGTTGAGTGCAATTCCATTTTTTGTTTCCATAACTGTTTTAACCAACTTTCCAATATTTTATTATTTTCAGTCATTTATGTTGGAGGAACCACCACCTGTTCGTTTCCCTCTTTGAGATCTTTATGATTTTTTTTTTTTTTCAATCTATATGGAGTGACTAGGCTATATCTCTCCCTCTTTTAAATAGAGTACTGTTCTTATTTGTGTAAAGAAAGGGAATAATGATATTCTTAATGGAAGATAAACACTAAACACTTACCTAATAAGAGAATAATGCTTAAGGGGGACCATTTGAAGTGTGATCTTCTCCTCTGATCTGTTTTCTTTCTTTTCCTTTTTGTTATTTTAAGTTTGAAAATCAAAATGCTGTCACTTAAGACTCTTGGCAGGGAGGTCTATATATATATTTGAAATAACAGATACAATAACCATCTCTTTCTCACCCTCTTTCTGAACTCTTGAGCTCTGTGGCACACAGGATGTGTTCAAAGAAGAAGAAGAAGAAGAAGAAGAAGATAGTGATCATAATGATAATGGTACCCTCTTCAACCTCTAGTTGGGTGTGAGGGGGGAAAGGGCAAGTCATTGAGGCAAAGGGAAGGCAAAGCCTTTCTTCTAGGTTTGTTATTTCACTGGCCAAATTGCATCTCTACCAGTAGTTACCTATGCCAGGCCATCTTTAACGTACGCCATATATAGTTTTGTTAATGCTATCATATGCAGTTTCTTTCTGCTACCTAGTATTTCAAACTTCAAACCCCCACAAGAAACCTTGTTTCACATATGCAAGTAGGCAGAATTAGAAAAATCATTTATAGTAAATAAGGTTTTTATTTTATTTTTTTTAATATTTTAGCCCATGCAGTTGCTGGTGCATCTCAACGCCTGTTTGTATTTATAATTATCAATAAATATGTGTTTGTATCCATAGGTGCAAGCGTGTATATGTGTTAATTAGACCTACATACACCAGCCGTAGACAGTTCCTCAGAATGAATTTCAGTTTGAAAGTTGTCTACGCAACCGACATAGATACATATGCAAGCATTAAAATCATGTACTCAAAACAGAAATACTTCACTCGACTAAAAATTCAAGAGCAATTTGAGTGTATTTTATAGGAATTTTCAGCGAATTAAGGGAGCCAATCATTCAACAATCACACCATCACATATGTTAGATATACAGAGCACACATTTAAAACTTCTTACTTGCCAACTATTTGTGCTCAAACAGATGAATCTATCCTCCAAATAAATGCAATATATGATTCACTCAAGGTGAAAGGTCAATGTCTACTAATCACTCTCAATCATTTTAAATGTCAGTAACCAATAAGCAATTTAGTGAATAAAAGATATGTGCCAACCTGCAAGTCTACCAATAAAATTTTTTAGGAAAACAAATTTGATACTTATGCCTAACTATAAATATATGCAAACATTTTTTTTTTTATAGATATGCAAACATAAAACTCCCATGCCAACTCAAAAGAATCATTTTGACTCCTAGGAATTAGGATAGATTAGGCACTTATAAAGCCGTTATCTACTCATTTCCTTCCTCAATGTACTTAGTAGGGGGGGATCTATATTGGATCCATCCATAGGTGTCCTATATTGATAAGGTGGAAATTGGGTGATAGCTTTATAAATGTCCAAGCTACCTTGGTAGTCAAAATACTCTTTTGGCAGGGAGCTTATGGCTTACACCTATATGGTCTTCATCTACTCTTATTCCTTAAATTACTTAGCAAAACTAAATAATAATAATAATAATAATAAAAAGAGGAAATTTCATGAAGTTACAGTTGTAGAAGCATAGAAAAGGAATGAGAAGTAAGATACATTGATCACCTTGCAGCCAGACATCAAAATGCTCCTCAAAAATTGGTTTAGATAAGCATGGGAAAAAAAAATTTCTGAAAACAGCCGCAGAAGCATAGAAAAAGAACGAGTAGGATATATCTTCCACCTTGCAGTCAAGACTTCAAAATGTTCCTCAACAGTTAATTCAGATAAGCATGGGGAAAAACTATCTGAATACAAAATTATGTGCCCTGTACCCTGACAGGGATTACAATATATAATATAGCTCAAATGATCATATGACCTACCTGATTAATAATCCTATTCTTTTTTATCTTCATCATCAACAGCACCACCATTTCCTACTCTGGAATAAGCTTAGTTACCATTTGGGCAAAACTGCAGCACTAACTAATCAAGATCTAGTCTATTCTTCATTGTTTCATAAACCAAATAGGTAATGCTTGCTGCTGGCACAACTTTGAGGAGATTTGGAAAGAGTCCTTTGTAGAAACCTCTATAACCTTCATGTTGAATGGTTCTCCAAAATACATCAGACATTCCCTTATAAGCAGCAGCAGCATTAGAACGTTGAGCTTGCATTCTGAAAGGCAATATTATACTAACCTCAATAAGGAGTGCACATTAAAATAAAGCATCACTTGTTCAGATAAGCCAAAGGAAAAGTACTTATCAAAAAAAAAATAAAAAGATGAGCCAAAGGAAAAGTAGAAAAGATAATGATAAATAAAAATTATTTGAACCCCAAGAAAGAAGAATGAATTCCACACATAAATATTGTACCTTGTTCGAATAACCTGCAAGGGGTAAACACATGTTGCTCCAAGTGCTCCTGAAATTGTCCCACAACCTAGTTGCACAAGAGGGCCAGGTTCTGTAGGACAGTTCAAAGTTTTTAGAAAGAATTTTTCTCAGTTTATCTACATGAAGAGGTAAAAAGATTACAATGCTTAAGAGAAGAAAATGACAAACTTGAAACCAGAAAATTAACATAGAGGGCCCATACCTGTATCTTGAAGAATATATGTCTTTGACATATCTTTCAAGGTCTCATAGGCAGCAAGTTCAATGCCAGCATAAGGAATTATCCCCAAAAGTGATGGTACAAGACCTTTGTAAAAGGCTCGAGGTCCCTCCTGAACCCATATATCTTTTGTCAGTTTCCCAAGCTTAGGAACCTGCCCACCTTCACATTCACAAGTTTGTAAGCGAGTTTTCACAAGGTCCAATGGATAGATAGCAGATTGTGCAACCGCACCTGCCATACCACCAGCCAAAAGTCTTCCAGAAGCACCAATATCACCTTTGTCTTTCCCTCTACCATCTCCAATGACATTCTTTAAACTTTCATAAGCATAAAACTTGATGGCACTTTCAGGTGTTACCTTCACAACATTCAAGCCATTACCTCGGAAAAACCCCAAGAAACCTCCCTCCTTCCATATCTTCTTTATAGCTGGGACAATAGAAGCACGTGTTGTCTGGACTTGTAAAACCACCTTCAGGCGATCAAGAGGAGCAGTTGCAGTACGAGAAGTGGCCCCTGCTATTCCTCCTGCAATTAAAGATTTGCCTGGATGAACATGCTTACTGATGCCCTCAGGAATGACAGCCTGTTCTCCTATATCTACAAGGCATACCCTTTCCCAATGCTGATATATATTTTCAATAGTAGCTTCATGTGGATAGAGTAGAAGAAAATCTCTCCACTCTTCAAAAGTAATAATTCGATTATTGTCCTTATCAACGTGCTCCACAAAACGTGCAAGTTCTTCATCATCAATCTCAATTCCTGGAAAACAGAAACTGCCGGGGCTTATAAGAAAAAAACAAATGGTATACCCCAAATTACAGGCATGAGGAAAAGCAGCCATTGTAACCAGGAAAAAGAATAAAACAAGAAATCATATCAATTGCATCACTACAAAAATTTCAACACCAATTAGTTAAGGCACACATAAAAGTTTATAAAGAGAGTTCAAATAACACATGATGAAACAATAGCTTCCAATGTACCAAGCGAATGCAATGTTTGGGATGGTACAAGTATAAAATTACAAGAAAACCACCATGGGGAACAGGGTACCGCTAAAGCCACATATTTCCCATCAATTCAACTCAAGCTCATGTAGTAAAATCCATAGTAATCCTAGCAATAGCATCATCCTTTTCTAATTACATAATTTCATTTTGCCAGCCAATCCTATTTAAGGTGATCTTGTCCACCTGTCCAACATTTTTTTCCCCACTTTTACTTGTATCCTATGAAATCCAAGTTAGTATATCTTTTGGTCAGCATTTAATTTAAACCCTTCTTTGTCATCACACTTAACCTATTATATGTGTTGGTTGTACATGGTACCTTGGGGGCTTATGTACATTATTACAAATCTTCCTCATTCCTAATCAAATACTTGAGCATGCATATTGACACAAGTTGTTGTAAATTGTAATTGATCTCAAAGGAAAATAATAATAAAATTAAAAAAAAAAAAAAAAAAAAAAAAAGGGTAAGAGTAAGAGTACCAGCCGTAAGAAGCGCATCCCAGAGCTCTTCGGGAAGAATACAGCCACTGTGTTTGACATCAATGGCCTGAAAGATGCGATAGAGCTCGAGCTCCTTATCGTCCATGTAGCGACGGAATTCATTGTAATCAACCCTGCCGTCTCTGTTGGCGTCACAAACCTTGAAGAGATCCTTAGCGTACTTGTAGTGTGAGGGTATTTGGAGAGCCGAGAGTCCAGCCTCGATCTGGGGATAGTCCAAGTATCCCAGGTTAGCAGCATCGAAGAAATCGAACAGAGCTCGGATTCTGAGATCCCTCTCGTCCTTGGTCTCCTGCAATGCAAGAAGCACGTGATCCATGGAAATGGGTCCACCTTTCTTCTTCTTGCTCTTGCTGTTGGGGTTGGGGTTGGTGTTGGGATTCAGATTAGGACGCCGTTGGTTTTGGTTTTGAGTGTCGGTTCTTGTGGGCTTTGCTGCGTCCATCTGATCTGAGTCGATGTTCGTTTTCCCAACAACCACTCCGATAATTCTTATCAGACTTTAAATTATGACTACTACTACCACTACCACTACCACTATCACTACCGCTAGTAGTAGTCAAATTGAAACGGCCTTTCTATTGTAATGGAAAGGCCATTTGATTCTGAATCGGACACTGATTGTGATTGTGATTGTGATTGTGATCTATTGAGGAGGACTAACAAATACAAAGTCAATATACCAGACTCGAAATGAGAATACAACTAAAGGTAAAAACGAGGTAGGCAACTTGGTTTTCTTTTCTTTGGTTTTTAATGAATATGACGACACACGGTCGTAGAGAAGAGAATGCAGTTCAGACAAAACTCACATATATACAAATCAAATCAATGTGGCAATTTCGGTGGCCCAGCTCTTTCACCGGCTTTGGGAAGAGAAAGGGACGATTTGGTTTGGGTTGAGGGGTCGTGTCGTGTGTGTGGCCTTTTTTACACTTTAGTTTAGGGATACCTCCAATCACTCTGAATATTTTTCAACATAATTACTTTACTTCATATTGGATTTGAATATTCCTCATTTCTCCGCTGCCTGCCCTTTTAGTCTTTTCTTTTCTGATTTTTTTTTGCCTTTTTCTTTTCTTTTCTTTTCTTTTCTGATTTTTTTTATTGGTTATTAATTAGGCAATTTTGCCCCGCCTCTTTTGATCTGCTCCTCTCCGTTTCTTTGCAAGTAAGTTTTTTCTACCTCGCAAAGGTGGTAGGGCAGAGATAAGACAAGATTTTAGACCCGTATCACAGGACGAGGCAGGAATGGGTTTAGACTTTTTAAACCCACCCTACCTCATCCCACGTTAATAAAAGTTAAATTGCAAATTTTTTATACACTAAAACCCTACTATTTAAACAAACATATTATCAGTTTATTTTATTCTATCCAATGTGGCTCTCTGCGTCTATTTTCTCTTTAGTAAAGTTGAAAATAAAGTACCAATTTAATAACGTTATTGCTCAGTAGCACTGTAACCAACTCTTTGGGCACGACTAGTAGTTCAGAATCCAAATGATTTTCTATTATATTCAATAAACGTAGATTGGTTAAAGTACTCAAATCAGGTAATTTGCCAGAAAGCTCATTGTGGGACAGGACAAGATCAGTGAGTGTCTTGATTTTGCTTATAGAAAAAGGAATCTGACCCTTGAATCCATTACTCTTCAAACTCAAAATGGTGAGGTTTGAAAATGAGTCCAACCAATCAGGGACAGTGTCATTGAAATAATTGGAATCCAGTGTCAAAGTATGAAGCTTAACTAGTCTGGATATCATAGGTGGAATTGAACCATACATAAAATTTGAGCTCAAATCCAAAAGTTCAAGCGAATATAGCCTATGAATCTTATCAGGAAGTGGTCCCCAAATCCCCAAAGACACTAAGCTAAGAACTTTTAAACTGGTTAACCTCGTCAATGTAGTAACAAAGGAATCAATAGAGAAACTTTCAGATAGTGTCATATTGGGAATTGCAAATCCATGGAACTCACTGACCTTGACAAGCTTATCCCCCATAATTTTGAGCTCAGTGATAGAACTGTCCTGGCATGTGACACTCACATGTGCTGATTCATCAAGTTGCAGAGAATACAACTAAAGGAAAAAACGAGGTAGGTAACTTGGATTTCTTTTTTCTTTTCTTTGTTTTTTAATGAATATGACGACACACGGTCATAGAGAAGAGAATGCAGTTCAGACAAAACTCACATATGTACAAATCAAGGCGGCAATTTCGGTGGCCCAGCTCTTTTGCCGGCTTGGGGAAGGGAAAGGGACGATTTGGTTTGGGTTGAGGGGTCGCGTGCGTGTGTGGCCTTCTTTAGATACCTCCAATCTCTGTGAATATTTTTCAACGTCATTACTTCACTTCATATTGGATTTGAATATTCCTCATTTCTGATTTCTCTGCTGCCTGCCCTTTAGTCTTTTCATTTCTGATTTTTTTGGCCTTTTTCTTTTCTTTTCTGTTTTTTTTTTTTTAATTGGTTATTAATTACTAAGGTAGCAGTTTTGCCCCGCCCAGCTTGACCCGCATCTTTTTGTTTTGTTCTGCGCAAATTTTCCCATCACAAAGATGGTGGGCGGAGATGGGACAAAATTTTAGACCCGCACCACGAGGTGAGGCAGGGCAAGGCAAGATAGGGATGGATTTAGACTTTTTAGACCCACCCCACCCTACCCCATCTTGCGTTAATAAGGGTTAAATTGTAATTTTTTTATACACTAAAACCCTACTATTTAAACAAACATATTATCAGTTTATTTTATTCTAACCAACATGGCTCTTTACCTCTTTTTACTCTCTAGCAAAGATGAAAATTAGATACTACTTTAACATTTTCTTTTGTCTTTATTAAAAACAAATTTATACAAATTATTGATTCCATTCAACGTCTTTCTCATAATAGATTTTATCATGAACATAATAGCATGTTTTCCATTTTTATGAGATACGGGTGTGTGGGTTTATGTTTGTGTCATTGTGTGCCAGTGCCGCTCTTAATTGTAATTCTTGACTTCTTTCTCAGCATAATAATCTCATGTTATTTGTAGTTCTTTCTCAGCATAATAGCATGTTATTTGTAGTTCTTTCTATCATGAACAAATTGGAACAAAGCACTTGGGACGAAGCAATCTAAGTAGCTGAGTGAGTGCAATAGCAGTTTTTAAAATTCCACTTAAACAATTTTAAAGCCAATTCCTCACATGGTCTTAAACCATGAGAGTTTGGCTTTTTTTTGAAACTAACACTAAAAGCCAAACTATTTTGTTAGTTAGCACACTTTTGAAACTATTTTGGTATCTAACAACTCGAGACCAGAGGACTCGATTTTGGAGTTATAAATCGATTATAACTTACTCGATTTTCCCATCGCAACAGCAGCTGAGGTGGACACCGAACTCAAGTTCCTTGGACTTTGTTTAAGAACTCGAGTCTTTTGGACTCGATTTAGTTGTAATGGAAATCGAGCCTTTTGAACTCGATTTCCCTTTAGCCTTCCACATGTCCCAGATCACTCAAATCACTCAAACACCCTCACAGATCACTTACACACTCAAACTGCACCGTCTCTCTCACAGTCTCTCACTCTCACTCTTTAAACTGGGTTTTCCCTCTCACTCTTCACTTCACGGTCTCTCTCAGTCTCATTCACTCACCCACACTTCAAACTTCCCTCTCACAATCTCTCACTCTCACTTTTCAAATTGGGTTTTCCCTCTCACTCTTCACTTCACGGTCTCTCTCACTCTCACGGTCTCTCTTAATCTCATTCACTCACCCACACTTCAAACTTCTCTCTTATCTCACTCTTCAAACTTCAAAGAGGCTTCGCTCCGTCGCCTTCCATCTCTTTATTTTGGGTGGCTCCGCTAATAGAGACTCCACGTCTATCACAAGTAAGGACTCTCTCTCTCTCTCTATAGTGTTTGCTTGGTGTTTGGGTTCTGAGAAAATATTGCAAAACTAACAAATTTCGATTTCTTTGTTTTTCATTGATATTATACTGTTCTCCTATATTGATTATTTGTGATAATGTTTATTAATAACACTTTAAAGGTTGCTCCTTTTTTCTGTTTCTCTGCTTATTTGTGATACTTGAGCTAATATGGTTTCTAGGGTTTCTTACTTTTATTATTATTTTGTCATTGTCATTTGAAACAATGGAGCATGTATTTGTGCTACCAAAATTAATAAATCATTGGGTATTTTTTCCTAACAAAAAAAGAGAAAAACATTGAGCACATTTAATCACCAACCCCTCATCAATTAGAAGATTCGACAGCTTGTGATCAAAACCAAGTCATAAATTTGAAAGGTGCTCACGTGAGCTGTAAACACGAAAATCTTTTTTTTTTTTTTTCAAAATCGATTTTATTGTTTTTCATTGTTAGCCTCAATCTAAATATTGTTTTGTGTTTTGTGTGATAATATAGCAATTAGAGGTACCCTATTATCACTATTGTTGGACCCATCTTACTTTCATTGCATGTGATGATTAGTCCCATGTTTGTGAAAGCAAGCTTCTTGATAGTCCCCCTGTAGCTTGCCTTTGAATTCTCCTTTTATAGATTAGCTATTCAAAACTCGATTTGCATGCCTACGTGGACAGTTTGTCCACCACAGTTGCTGCTGCAATGAGAAAATCGAGTAATTTATACTCGATTTATAACCCCAAAATAAGACTCACACTCTCGAGTTGTTAGTTAGCAAAATAGTTTCAAAAGTGTACTAACTAACAAAATAGTTTGGCCTTTAGTGTTATTTTCCAAAAAAAAACCCGAGTTTGGCAGGTGACCTTCCCTTGCTTTAGGAAGGTGTGTATATATATATATATATATATATAGGACTTTCATCTTAGTTTCTAGAAATAGATAAATATGTTATAAAAAAAATAAAGAAAAAAATATGTTATATAAAAAAAGTTTGGATTATTTTGTTATGTGTCATTCTATGAGATTTTTGTTTTTTGTTTTTTGTTTTTTTGTGATATTGTCTTGTTAAATACTTAGATAATATTATTCAGTTTTTGCTAAAAATTAGTTTGATTTAATGAGAAAAATTTATTTGTAATTTCAAGTATATTTTTATTAATGAAACAAGTAATTTTTTTTTTTTTTAGATTGTAATAGTTGTGGGGCAAATTAACAAGAAGTGGAGTTTTTATGGAATGGGACAGGGCTTCGTAAGACCCTAAGGGGTAGAGATGGAGCAAGAAAAATTTTCCCGTTATGCGGGGTGGGGCGAGAATGGGACAAGACAAAAGCATGTGAGACGAGAGCGAAAACCCCATCCTTTGACCCCACTCTACCCCATTGCCATCCCTAATAATTAAGTATACTAATTTGCTAAAGTTACTTGTTTTAGAATACTAGTATACCCTTGGCGTGATAGTCACTTCACAAAAATAAGTTCTTATGTAGTGGGGTGGGCAAGGTCCGCCCTATGGACACGCCCATTTCACACCCAATTTTAGTATTCATTGACTTACCATCCATAGTTGCACACATCAGCATATAACCATCCACAGTTGCACACATTAACATATTGTGCAACTAGGTGGTGCAACCCCTAAAATTATAAATACAATAATGTTTTACTTTTTCCTCTCACTTGAATAGTGAGTCTCACTACAAATTTAATTAATCAGATCCACTGTTATGTGAAATATAGAAATATAACATTAATATACTCTCAAACTATTGTATAATTACTTTCAATTGTAATACATAATTTGGGATTGTTAACAGGCATGCCTAATGCACATATTAAAAAATATAAAATGTTTAATTATGAGTTGCAACACACAATTTTTAATAAAATAGTTTTTGGTCCAGCTACATGTATTTGTTCCTTTTTGAAATTAAGAAATAAGGCAACTTTGATATTGTATTGCTAACCTAAGCCTTAAATGAATGAGTTGATTTCATGTTTAATGAAGGTTGATTTCATGTTTAATGAAGATTGATTTTGGTATGGGGGCAATGTCTATAACACACTACCATATTACACACAAAGCACACACAATTAGGCTTTTGAATTGAAAATATGTCTTAAAGTCACAATTTTAATTCAAAACACAAGATTTCAATTCAAAAAGTAATTGTGACATTTTAATTCAAATAATAATGCGTACATGGTGAGTGCAATAATAAATGTCTTAAAGTCACGATTTTAATTCAAAACACAAGATTTCAGTTCAAAACTTTTTGAAGTGAAATTGTGACATTTTAATTCAAATAATAATGTGTGTATAGTGAGTGCAATAATGATTTCAGTTGTTAGAGAAAAAAAGGAACGGTGAATTTCAGTGACTGAGGTCAAGTCTAACTTGGGATTTGGTAAGAGTGTGGCATTTTAGAATTTAGAGGGATATAAAAGAAATTGTGAGGTCAAGGTTGGTATGTCCAAAGATATAAAACATATACAAACACCACTTAAGCCAATGACTTGTGGCCTAACTATATTATATAAACCATTTACTCTTGTCATTTTTATTAAATATATGACTTCACTCACAAGATCATAACATTGATGATTGGCATCTCAATTTCAGGCAAACATATACGTTTCTTCAAATGCTCCAAAAACTTGAGAAGTTAAGATTTCTAGAGAAAAGTGCACTTGATTCTACCAGTCCTTTAACTCCTAATACATGAATCCCATCCCTACATGGTCCCAAAAATAAAGACATGAATGTCAATGGATAACAAATTGATCACGTTTTTCAACATGCCATTCAAAGGCTCACATATCTGTAAGTGTTTGTTTGGATTGAGGGAGGAAGGAGAGGGAGCAAAGAAAAGTAGAGTAGAATTGGACAAAAATTAGCCAAGTTGGCTAAAAATTAGGCTAATTTCTGGTCAACTTACTTTACTTCTCCTCCCTTCCTCTCAAGCCAAAACAGACCACAAGTGGTGACTTGTCCAGCAAATATAAATATAATTTGAGAATGGCCAGAGATAAGAGAGAATGGGGTTGATCGTGAATGTCGAAGAGCAATTTATGATGAGGACGCTCTTATCCATCTCACAATGACTGCTTTCCAGATGTCCACTACGCATATACCTTGAAAATAAAATAAAAAAGACCTTCATGACATCTGCAGTTACATCGTAGAAAGCAAATCCAATACAGAGGGAGAAAAGTAATCACGTAAGAAGAAGAAGATGAAGAAAGACCCATAACAAGAAATTGAAACCACTGCTTCAAAAAGTTACACTACTTATTGTAAAGTTTATTTTTATATATCTAAAAGGTGGTGGATTCTACATATATTATACAAGTAGTACTCTCCCTCTCTCTTAACGGGGACTAGGCACATAAAGTATTCATGGAATAACATCATAAGCGACTGCTAACCATATTTTGTATCATTCTAAAGTTGCCAAGCACTAGCAGCAACAGCTATTGCTACTCCCAACCCTGAAAGAACCAATAAACTTTAGAGGCTTGATCTCAATTCATTAAGAATCCAGTAGCCTTATTTCTATTGACATAATATTGCTAACCATTGATCCTTGTCAATCAGACAGCAGCGTTATTTATTATCATTTGCATTCTACATCAATGCAAATGCTTATACCTTATTAACTTGCTTTGCAATTGGAACTCGTAGGGAAAGCCTAGGCTTTGGCAATTGGTCTGCAACCAAAATGTAGAAGAGCCCCATGACTCCTGTGTGCCTTTGGGCGCTACTGTAATTAGATTCCAGAATCAGAGTCTCCCCAACATTTATCTTCACAGAGCCAGGTTGAGGATAACAAGTGGACATTCCTACAATATAACCAGCCTCATTTCCTGCTTCCTTCCCTTGTCCATAAGTTGGTATTGAAGAACATAAAACCCGTCCATCCTGAAACTCCACAAAAAAGCATGAGCAAAAGAAGCTGTTACATGATTAAACTCCTCAAAATATGACAAATTTTCACAGATGTGTGGTACTAGATGATTGAAAGGAAAAATAGAATCAAATAACTAATCCAGAGCTATAGGAACAATAAAATTTTGAAACCCCAAAAAAAAAAAATGTATATAGAGCACATACAGATCATGATGAAGTTCATAGCCTAATACAACATGAGATTTTGTTGTGAATGTGTTTTTTTTTTTTTTTTTTTTTTTTTTTGATAAGTAACGTAAGAAATTTTATTAGAGAAAAACCAACCAAGTACACAGGAAGTGTACTATAGTGGCACAAAATATCTTGTCGTGAATTATAAAATATCTTTACAATAGTTTGTTCAGTGTAACTAAGTTAAAAAGATTCTAGCTACACATCCAACTATCTAGTTGGTCATAAATATATGGAGACATAAAGTATGGAGAAAATATGAACGCGTGCGAACTACTTTTGCTTGTGAGAGTGACAATTCCTGATACATCTCCATAGAAGATCATCAAATCGGGTAAGTATTATGATATTCCACAAGAGATCATAACTGATGCATCAGATAACAAAGAAAATCAGAAATGTGTCACTCATATCACTACAAACAGAAAAGGTAAGTGTTGAATCACCTCTCCATAAAGAGTTGAACCGATACCCCCTGAATGTTGATGGGCCACGCCATAGATGATATAGCCACCAATTGGCATGAGGAGGCTTATCCTTTTGGAGTCAGTGCACCTAATATTGGTCATACCAGATGTACTACAAGGCTCAATGTTATACTCAACCTGTCCCAAAGAAATTCTATTGTCATTAAGAAAGAGTATTGAATTAACAAAAAGTACTAAGCATGCAACAGAGTACGGATCTGTTGAATGAAATTTCAATTTTGCACCACTTCTTGGTTTTTGAAACTTACACTTCAAGATTTTCTAGATTGTTACATGTTTTTTGAAACTTATTTCACTTCAAGATTTACTAGATTGTCACAACTTAAATGAAGCAAGCAAATTTGCTTTTAAACAGGATCATTAAGGGTGAGATATTGAAAAACAGAAAGCTCACTAAGATGCAGCTATAAGAAAATTTTACTCATAAAAGAGAGAAGAGGAAAGCTCAAGTTCACTGGATATAGACACCTATTCCATTAACTTACATTATTAAAATTTAAAAAAAAAAAAAATTTGTAATTTTCTAAACTCTGGAAATAAGTTGCAATGAAGATATATTTTACGAATCTAAAGTGTAATATAGCCAATTTTAATGAAATTTATACTTTTTATATCTCTTGTTCAGAAGAGTGTGCGTGTGTTTGAGAGAGAGAGATCAGTAACTACAAATACTGTTTATATCAATATATTAGGAGAGTATAATGTAATTGTAGAGAAGTTCACCTACATGGCATTCATGTTCTGAATTTTGCCCTGTTGAATTGTCCAATCGTTTCCAAGTATCAGTGACATCAAATATATAAATCTTGACAGGCACAATATATTCATCCCAATCAATCCACTTCACCGTATATCTCAGGTAAAGGTTTCTCTTAGCACTTTCAGAGTCATCTCTCAATCTGCATTGTGTGTGGTCATAACAACATCCTAAACCTCCTATATAGTCTGGTCTCAAGGGTCGGCCATATTCATCCTTTGAAACGTTATATAGATCACACCTGCATTCAGTGCATCCCAACTTATCTTCCACTCCCCGAGTATCAATTGCATGGACATTAAGAAGCCACCCCTCCTCATACCCAGCAGGAATATCAGCAGGATTACCAACCTCTATTCCATAAGGATCTGGAACATCTGAGTCTGTTCCTCGGGTTTCAGATCCAAGGCCATAATACTGGCCAAGAGAATTATTCTGGCATATACCACTGTTCCTCACGAAAATATGATCAGGTTTCTTATTTTTTTGGCAGTCATCATGCTCAGGATTTGTTGCATTTAGACGTTGATAATATCTTGCAATGACCCAGTGGTGGAGATAAGTTTCGTGAAGAGGGACAGGATGCCCTGCTTCATCAACTACTTCAGCATTGAAACCCTTGATAGCAATATGACCTCTTGGGAAGTCAATATTGGAGTAATATTCGTTCACCACTGATCCTTGATCTAGCACAAACTTGGGGGATAGGAAAACTGCAGATTTTATCTCAGGATGTCTATATTTCCGGAAAGCATGTGAGCAAGTTAAGCTTAATGCCAGTAATAGTATTGTTAACGGAACTCGAAAAAAGTGAAGCATTTTTTTCTGCCCAAAACAAACTGTGTCATAAAATAAAACCAAACATTCTCAGATAATAATCTCAACAATCATCTCTAAAATAACAAGTGGAACCCACATACAAAGTAAATAAATAAGATTAAACAATATTAGGTAAGGTAAGCGATACGCAAAAGAGAGCACGAAGGACTAATACAACTTGTTTGTCTCAGAATTGGCAATATCAGTCAAGATTAAAATTATCATTTGAAATTGTGTCCTTACAGTCCGTTAATAGCCATGTTAGGGGAAACTAACAAAAAGAAGGAAATCACAAAAAAAGGTAAGGGCCGAAATTGTCTATAATATGTTAGACTTGTATAATGAGCCCAAAGCGAGTGCAACAAGTCTAGCTCAACCCAACTAAGAAGGACATATGTGCAAATACCAAAGCATGTCTATGCATGGATAAAATCAGGAACAAAGAGCAAGACAACTCCAAGAATAGTTTGTTAGTTAGTCACTAGTTGTTGTACAATTAATTAGTTGGTTAAAGAGACAATCTTATCTTTTGTTGATACAAAATACTCAATTCCCTTTCTAAGCTCTCTTCCTAATCACCCTTTCTTCTTCTTCTTTTGGAGGATGACTACCTCAAATCAAGTAAATTCTTTTATTTCCATCACACTTTCCTATCCTACACAATGGTTGACCGCACAACGGCACAAGGCTATAGAGAAACAACTAAAATTGATAAAAATATAAATGGGCAATTAGCAAATTAAATGAATCTTGATGTCGATGCCCAAATTACATGTGGCCATGAGGGTTATTTTGAATACCAAAAAAACAAAAAACTTTGGTAATCATTCACAGAGAAAAGCGAGCGAACATTTGATATACTCTGTACGAGGAAGGAGGATGAAAACATCCCTCGGGTGTAACTATTTTGACTCTAAAAACCAAACAGACATGCATGAAGTTTAAAATGATCCATGGATCCCCGGTTAACCAATAAGGTGATTTATTGAATAGAGTTGGATTGGCGTACCATGTTTCTTTGATAATAATAAAAAATAGTGAAAGAAAGAGAGGGGAAAGAGCGTACCCAATAAAAGAAAAGAGGAAGGAACCAGCCAATTCCAAAGTATTTCAGATTACAGAGAACCACGGAGGGAGGAGTTCGACGGATTTGAAGACTTATATATAAAATATAGAGTGTGTGGACAGAGCCCTTTGGAGCCAACAAAAGAAAGTACTGTCAATTATAGTATTACTATTTTACTCTTGTTTTGGATGGAAATGATGAGGCCACTGCTTACGCCATGATTCCATGTCACCGTAGTATTATTTACTTTGGTCCAAATTTTCGTAACATCCAAGTTTAGGAAAACGACATGGTCAATGCCTAAGCTATAACATATTAGAATATTACTATTATATGTCAATTTTTTGTTCCTCAAAAAAAAAATTTATATGTCAATTTTTTTTTTCTTTCAAAAATGCATTATATTCAATTTTCGTCAATAACGTTTCTAACTTTTTCATCTTTTTTTTTTTTTTTTTAATAACCTCTTTCTGAATGAAAAATTGGATTTTTTGTGTGGACTCACTGACACACATTCCATAACACTAACAATAGTATGATACCACAAGTACCACTCAAGTAACAATGGAGAGTACTACTACTATTATAATGAGAGCTTCTTACCTCTAAATAGGACTGTAAATAAACCAAACTATTTATGAACAACTCAAACTTGATTCGGAAAGAAGCTTTATTTATATTTGTTTGTTTAGAAAACAAACAAGTTCAAGCCTTCAGTTTAGGCTTGATTACTAAATAAGCCAAGCTCGAACATACTAGTCAAATTGAAACGGCATTTTTATTGTAACGGAAAGATCATTTGATTTTGATTTTGATTTTGATTGTGATCTAATGAGGACTGACAAATACAAAGACAATTACCAAAAACTCAAAATGAGAAAACAACTAATTTCTACGAAGGAAAAAACGAGGTTGGTAACTTCGGTTTTTTTTTTTTTTAATGAATATGACACATAATAGTCATAGAGAAGAGAATGCACTTTAGACAAAACTCACAAATATATATATATATATATATATATATATCCACCCTTGTCTATGTGGCAATTTCGGTGGCCCAGCTCTTTTGCCGATCTGGGAAAGGAAAAGGGACAATTTGGTTTGAGTTGAGGTTGAGTCATGTGTGTGGCCTTTTTTAGTTTTTAGATTAGGGAAACCTCAAATCTCAGATACAGTAATTTTTTCCTAAATAAATATTTTACTACTCAACCCGAAACAAGGGAAAGAAAAAAAAAAAAAAAAAAAAAAAAAGAACTTGGCCAAATTTCTAGCCTCCAAAATAGAAGAAGGTAGGTTGGAGATGAGAATCGGCCCAGTCCAGCTTATAAGACCAGCCTATTGGGCCAAAATATGGACAATGACATTGCCCTCTCTACAAGCAAAGGAAAATTTATATTAGTAAAAAGCTTTACAAAATACAAATATCATCACTAAAAATTTATGGACACGGATTTTCTTTAAACAAGTTTGCCGCAATTGCTACCAAGAGGGACAAGTGTCAATTAAATAAGAAGACACCTAAGCAACCACTTAAGCAAGGGTCATGTTTAGTGGATTGCTGTTAACCCTAACGTTAACAGCGTTAGGCAGTCTTCTCCTCAAACAAGCCCCTGCTTCCTCTCAGTCTCTCACCCAAAGCTTCTCTCTCATCCTCCTCCTCTACGGCGCGGCGGCTCCACCTTTGTTTTTCTCAGGAACCCCGGTCCGGCTAGAGAATCACGGCCACAGAGGCCGCCGTCGATTCCGCCTGTTCACCCCCTTCCCTCTTCGCCAATTCGGTCTCATTCCCTTTCCCACTCAACCGTTGCCGCCCCTAACAACCTTCTCTCTCTTTGCACCCATATATTCGCCGCCAAGGACCACCACTCCTATAACTTCAACGTTTCTCAGCTGTTCTGTAATCTTTAGATTTTACTGATGTTTTGTGTATTCATACCTAAACTTTGTTGCTAATTGCTTGACAGGACATATTGATCATTCTGCTAGAGTGATGCGTGTGATTACATGGAATCGGTTATTTAGAGGGTTACCTAATGTTGATGATGGGAAGGATGACTTTGACTCAGAAGAGCATGAAACTCATGCCACGGTGCTGGATAAGTTGCTAGCCTGGGAGAAGCTATATGATGAAGTGAAGGTATATTGCAGTATTTCTTTTTGCTTTGATTTTTCACACTTTGTCCTGAAAAAAAAAAAAGCTGTACCCAGTGCGGTTCCATTTTACATGAACTGATTATTAATTTTTTGCTTAATTATAAATTTATGGGCCTTCACATGTATGCTTGAGCATTTCTTGAGTATAAGTAATGGAGATTTTCTTTGAGTTGATAAGAATTTGGTGCACGTAGATAATCTTCTTATTATTACTTCTAAAAAATAAAAAAATAAAAACTTCTAGTTATCTCAGCTTGCTTGTCAATTTGTCATGAAATTGGTGATGTGCTTTAGGGGTATGATGCACAATTTGAGTCTGAGAAACATTTATCTCAGACTTGAACAAATTGAGAACCATTGCATTTGTCACTGTCAGGGAGAATGCCGAGAAACGATGGAGTGGTAGGAGTGGTAGTCCTTGGCGGCGAATTTATGGGAGCGGCATCGGCTGAGTGAGAAAGTGAATAGGGCGGAATCAGCGAAGGGGGAAGCAGGTGAAGAGGAGGAATGGAGATATGGTCCGGTGAGATTGGTAGCCGTTGCATGTAGCCACCGTCGATTCCGCCTGTTCACCCAGGCTCTTGCCGGTCTGAGTTTGCTGAGAAAACAGAGGTGGAGGAGATGAGAGAGAGGCGTACGTGTTTGAAGCTGTGGGTGAGAGGAAGCAGGGGCATGACTCTGCCTAACGCTGTTAACGTTAGGGTTAACAGCAATCCACTAAAAATGATGCCTTGCTTAAGTGATTGCGTAAGTGTCTTCTTATTTAATTGACACCTGTCCCTGTTTGTAGCAATTGCTGCAAACCTGTTTGGAGGAAATCCGTGTCCAAATTTTATTACTCCAGTGGGGATCAACATCTGCATTACAAAGTTGCTCAATGACATTCCAAGCATCTCCCTTTAGTATAATATTCTCATAGCCCTTACTAGCAGGAAGTTTAATGGCATTCTATGTTGCTCTAGCTTCCCCCACCAAAAGGACTGCTGGGAACAAACTGGTCAAACCATGCTTGTAATGTATTGCCCATTGAATCTCTGCTTACAAATGCTATTGTGGTTTTTTCCTCCCTTATTGTAGCATCAAAGTTCAGTTTAATCCAATTGGATGGAGGCGGAGACCAAAACTCATCTTTATTTGGCCTCATGAGTTCCTTTTTGAAATTAAGAATTAAGTCAACTTTGATATTGTATCTCTAACCTAAGCCTCAAAAGAATGATTGGATTTCATATTTAAGGATGGTTGATTTGAATGGGAAATGTCTATTACACACTACCATATTACACACAACGCACACACAATTAGGCTTTAGAATTAAAAATGTGTCTTAAAGTCACGATTTTAGTTCAAAACTCAAGATTTCAATTCAAAACTTTTTGAACTGAAATTGTGACTTCAATATATGATTTTAGTTCAAAAAATAATGTGTGTACAATGTTTGCAATAATACTTTCATTTATTTCCGGCCAACTCTACTTTAATCCTCCTCCCTCCCCCTCAATCCAAACAAGCCATAAGTGGTGTTAGGTCCAACAAATATAAATATCATTTGAGAATGGCCAGAGAGAAGAGATAATGAGGTTGATCGTGAATGACAAAGAGCCATTTATAATGAGGATGCTCTTATCTTGCCAGACTCCACTATGCATATACCTTGAAAATAAAATTAAAAAGACTTTCATGAAAGAAGAACAAGAAGAAGAAAGACCCATAACAAGAACTTGAAACCACTAATTCAAAAAGTTACACTACTTATAGTAAAATTTATTTTTATATATCTAAAAGGTGGTGGATTTTACATATATTATACAAGTAGTACTCTCTCTCTCTCTCTCTCTCTTAGTGGGGACTAGGCACATAAAGTATTCATGGAATAACATCACAATTCATTAAGAATCCAGCAGCCTTATTTCTATTGACATACTGCTAAGCATTGTTGAAGAAACTTCACTATAGGTGAAATATAATTGATCAATGCATCCATCGATCCTTGTCAATCAGACTGCTGCTTTATTTATTATCATTTGCATTCTACATCAATGCAAATGCTTATACCTTATTAACTTTCTTTGCAATTGGAACTCGTAGGGAAAGCCTAGGCTTTGGCAATTGGTCTGCAACCAAAATGTAGAAGAGCCCCATGACTCCCGTGTGCCTCTGGGCGCTACTGTAATTAGATTCCAGAATCAGAGTCTCCCCAACGTTTATCTTCACAGAGCCGGGTTGAGGATAACAAGTGGACATTCCTACGATATAACCAGCCTCATTTCCTGCTTCCTTACCCTGTCCATAAGTTGGTATTGAAGAACATAAAACCCGTCCATCCTGAAACTCCACACAAAAGCATGAGCAAAAGAAGCTTTTACATTATTATACTCCTCAAAATATGACAAAAATTTTCACAGATTTGTGGAACTAGATGATTGAGAGGAAAGATAGTATCAAATAACTAATCCGGAGCTAGAGGAACAATAAAATTTTGAACTCCAAAAAAAAAATGTATATAGAGCACATGCAGATCAAGATGAAGTTCATAGCCTAATACAACATGAGATTTTGTCGTGAATTATAAATTATCTTTACAATAGGTTATTCAGTGTGACTAAATTAAAAAGATTCTTGCTACAAATCCAACTATCTAGTTGATGTCATAAATATATGGAGACATAAAGTTCGGAGAAAATATGAATGCGTGTGAACTACTTTTGCTAGCTTGTGAGAGTGACAATTCCTGATACTCTCCATAGAAGATCATCAAATCGGGTAAGTCGTATGATATTCCACGAGAGATCATTACTGACATACCAAATAACAAAGAAAATCAGAAATGTGGCACTCATATCACTACAAACGGATAAGGTAAGTGTTGAATCACCTCTCCATAAAGAGCTGAACCGATACCCCCCGAATGTTGATGGGCCACACCGTAGACGATATAGCCACCAGTTGGCAAAACGAGGCTTGTCCTTTTGGAGTCAGTGCACCTATTATCGGCCATACCAGATGCACTACAAGACTCAACGTCATACTCAACCTGTACCAAAGAAGTTCTGTTATTGAGTCTCTTAGAAAGCGTATTGAATTAACAAAAAAAAAAAATACTAACAATGCAACAGAATACAGATCTGTCGAATGAAATTTCAATTTTGTACGACTTCTTGATTTTTGAAACTTACACTTCAAGATGATTAAGGGTGAGATATTAAAAAACAGAAAGCTCACTAAGATGCAGCCATAACAAAAATTTACTCATAAAAGAGAGGTGGAAAGCTCAAGTTCACAGGAAATAGACACCTATTCCATTAACTTACATTATTAGAATAAATAAAAGACTAATTTGTAACTTTCTAAACTCTGGAGAACAAGTTGCAATGAACATATATTTCACGAACCAAAATTGTAATATAGCCAATTTTAATCTAATTTCTACTTTCATATCCTTATTCAGAAGAGTATATGTGTGTGTGAGAGAGGGAGGGAGAGAGGTCAGTAATTACAAATACTGTTTAGATCAATATATTAGGAGAGTATAATATAATTGTAGAGAAGTTCACTTACATGGCATTCATGTTCTGAACTTTGTCCTGTTGAATTGTCCAATTGTTTCCAAGTATCAGTGACATCCAATATATAAATCTTGACAGGCACAATAAATTCATCCCAATCAATCCACTTCACCGTATATCTCATGTAAAGGTTTCTCTTAGCACCCTCAGAGACTTCTCTCAATCTGCATTGAGTGTGATCATAGCAACATCTTAAACCTCCTATATAGTCTGGCCTTAAGGGCCGACCATATTCATCCTTTGAAACGTTATATAGATCACACCTGCATTCAGTGCATCCCAACTTATCTTCCACTCCCCGAGTATCAATCGCATGGACATTAAGCGCCCACCTTTCCTCATACCCTGCAGGAATATCAACAGGATTACCAACCTCAATTCCATAAGGATCTGGTACATCTGTGTTTGTTCCCCGTGTTTCAGATCCGAGGCCATAATACTGGCCACCAGAATTATTCTGGCATATTCCACTGTTCCTCACAAGAATATGATCAGGTTGGTTATGTTTGTGGTCATCATGCTCAGGATTTGTTGCATTTAGACGTTGATAATATCTTGTAAGGACCCAGTGGTGGAGATAAGTTTCGTGAAGAGGGACAGGATGCCCTGCTTCATCAACTACTTCAGCATTGAAACCCTTGATAGCAATATGACCTCTTGGGAAGTCAATATTGTAGTAATATTTGTTCACCACTGATCCTTGATCCAGCACAAACTGAGGGGATAGGAAAACTGCAGATTTTATCTCAGGATGTCTATATTTACGGAAAGCATGTGAGCAAGTTATGCTTAATGCCAGTAATAGTATTGCCAACGGAACTCGAAAACAGTGAAGCATGTTTTTCCGCCCAAAACAATCTGTGTCATAAAATAAAGCCAAAGATTCTCAGATAATAAGCTCAACAATCATCTCTTAAAAAAAACAAGTGAAACCCACATATAATGTAAATAAATAAATAAGACTAAGGATCCGTTGGTTAGAGGGGTAACAAAGTGGGAGTATAAAAAATGTTGAAGGGATAGAAAAGTGGAAGGATAAAAGAGATTTAGTTTTATCTCATATGTGTTTAGTTGAAAGGGTGGAAAAATTGAGCGATAGACAACTTTTTTTTGTTTGATTGAAAAAAAAATTAAGAAGATAGAAAATAAAATTGATAAAAACTTACTATTATGTCCCTATTAGATAAAACAAAAGTAATACATTATATTATTATTAAAAATTTATGTATCAATGAATACTTTGTACAAAAAAGTATAATAACAAATCACAAGAAGTTTAAAAATCAAAACTGTTTTCTTAAAATTTAAATATATAAATAAAAACTGGCGTGAAAAGAAATCTAAATAAATAAAGAAGAATGAGAACTTCTTGAACGTGGCTAGGTGAATAGCTAAGAGAAAAAAGACAAAAAAAAATTTTTCAATTTTTTGAACATGGCTGGGTGAAGAGCGAATGAGCTTGTGAGTTGTGAGCGTGGCATTGGCTAGTTCAATTTTTTGTTCAAAATGGAAGGTTAATTTTGTCCAAAATGCCAATGAGCTTTCGCTCTTCATTTCCATTCTTATTTTCTCTCTAATTTTGGCGGGTTTGGAGAGAAAATAGTAGTACTCCATCAATTTTCTCCCATCCTCCTTTCAACCAAACACCCTTCCCATCTATTTTCTCTCCTATTTTCCACTTTTTTTTCATCATCCCAAATTAACTCGAACCAAACATAGCATAAACAATATTAGGTAAGTAAGCGATACCAAAAGAGAGCATGAAGGAATTAAACAACTTGTTTGTCTCAGAATTGGCAATATCAATCAAGATTATAATTATCATTTGAAATTGTGTCCTTCCTGCAGTCCGTTTCTATCCATGTTAGAGGAAACTAACAAAAAGAAGGAAATCACAAAAAAGGCAAGGGCCGAAATTGTCTATATAATATATTAGATTTGTATAATGAACCCAAATCGAGTGCAACAAGTCCAGCTTAACCCAACTAAGAAGGACATGTGTGGAAATACCAAAGCATGTGCATGCATGGATAATATCAGGAACAAAGAGCAAGACAACCCAAAGAATAGTTTGTTAGTTAGTCACTAGTTGTTGTACAATTAATTAGTTGGGAAAAGAGACAATCTTGAGCTTTTGTTGATGCAAAATCCTTTCTAAGCTCTCTTCCTAATCACCCTTTCTTCTTCTTTTTTTTGGAGAGTGGCTACCTCAAATCAAGTAAATTCTTTTATTTCCAACACACTTTCCTATCCTACGTACACAATGGTTGACCGCACAACGGCACAAGGCTATAGAGAAACAACTAAAATTGATAAAAATATAAATGGGCAATTAGAAAATTAAATGAATCTTGATGTTGATGCCCAAATTACATGTGGCCATGTGGGTTATTTTGAATACCAGAAAAAAAAAAAACAAAAAAACAAAAACCTTTGGTAATCATTCACAGAGAAAAGCGAGCGAACATTTGATATACTCTGTACGAGGAAGGAGCATGAAAACATCCCTCGGGTGTAACTATTCTATTTCGACTCTAAATACCAAACAGACAGGAATGAAGATTAAAATGATCCAGGTTAACCAATAAGCTGATTTATTGAATAGAATTGGATTGGCGTACCATGTTCCCTAGATGATTTATGTAAAAAAAAAAATAGTGAAAGAAAGAGAGGAGAAAAAGCGTACCCAATAAAAGAAAAGGAAGCAGCCAATTCCAAAGCAGTTCAGATTACAGGGAACAACGGAGGAATTCAAAGGATTTGAAGACTATATATAAAATATACAGTGTGTGTGGACACAGCCCTTTGGACTTTGGAGCCAAGTATTTGACTCGACTCTCGTTTTGGAAATGGAAATGCTGAGGCCACTGCTTACGCATGTTACCGTAGTATTATTTTTTTTATTTTTTATTTATCTGGTAGTATTATACTATTATTTACTTTAGTCCAAATTAAAAAATTTCTTAACATACAAGTTTAGGAAAACGACATGGCGATGGCCTAAGCTATGACATATTTAGTATATTACTATTATATGTCAAAATATTTTTCAAAAATGCATTATATTCAATTTTCATAAAATAAAAAAAAAATAAAAAATTCATCAATAATGTTTCTAACTTTTACTCTATTTTTTCTCTCTTTTCCTCCATGGAAAATGAAGTTTCTAGTATAGACTCACTAACCCCGCGACCCGAACACTAATAGGTGGTACCACGGGTGCCACCCAAGTAACAATGAAGCGTCCTACTACTTGAATCTCACAACTCATGCAAGCACCTATGATAGGGCAACGTCGATTTCTTACCACTAAATAGTACTGTAAATGAATAAAACTATTTATAAACAGCTCAAGCTCGATTTGGGAAAAAGCTTTGTTTGTGTTTATTTATTTAAAAAACAAGCAAAAGTTAAAGCCTTAAATTTAGGCTCGATTACTAAATGAACCAAACTCAAACATAATAATCAAATTGAAACGGAATTTCTATTGTAATGGAAAGACCATTTGATTATGATTCTTATTCTTATTCTGAAACTGATTGTGATCTATTGAGGAGGACTAACAAATACAAAGACAATTGCAAGGATATATATGAAAACACAACTAATTTCTATAAAGGAAAAAACGAGGTTTGTAACTTTGAGTTTTTTTTTTTTTTTTTTAATGAACATGAGACATAATAGTCATACAGAAGAGAATGCAGTTCAGACAAAACTCATGAATATATATATATATATAGAGAGAGAGAGAGAGAAATGTTATGTCCACAACATTTTCACAACAAATTTTAAGTGGCAGGTTAGTTGTTATTGTTAGGACAAAAAAGTAATCTCAGTGGTAATTTCAAATTTGAATTGATAATAACTAACTACTTATAATTCGTTGTGAAAATGTTGTGAATATAGTACTTCTTATATATATATATATATATATATATATATATAAATCCATCCTTGCCGAACAAGGTCTCTCTCCAAATTAGTTTGGAGAGAAACCCTTCAAAGTTCAAACTCCTCATATATCATTTTACTAAATATGAATTTTGAAAATTTAATCATTAGATTGCATTTGTTTTATGGTCTTCACACGCATGTCAAATTTCATTCAAATCGAGTTTTATTTACTATTCGATCAACAAACTTATATTTTATGTATAATGTTTTACCACAAAAACTTGATATTTAAACATGTCATTGATTTTATAGCTATTAATCTTTGATCTTCTTGAAATTTTGCAAGCATAGATAATATAATAAGAACATGCAATCCAACAATTAGATTTTCAAATTTCACATCCAAACAAAAGATATATGTAATGTCTGAAGAGTTTCTCTCCAAATTAATTTAAAGAGAAACCTTTTTCTGAATGCGGCAATTTTGGTGGCCAAGCTCTTTTGCTGACTCGGGGAAGGGAAGTGGACAATTTGGTTTGAGTTGAGGTTGATGGGTCATGTGTAACCATTTTTAGATTTTAGAGTTTAGGGAAACCTCAAATCTCAGACGTATAGTAATTAATTTCAACATTTCAAGTCGACATCATTACTTCATTCACATTATGTTACACACTAACTTCTCTATGAGTCTATCTGTACCCTATTTCTACTATCTCAATTCCCAATTAAGTCCTTATTTATTTATTTTTCTCAACCTCTAGAGACTAGACTACAAAAGAAGATATATATTGGATTAAATATTCCTCATTTCTTTGCTGCCTTGCCCTTTAGCCTTTTCTTTTCTAATTTTTTTGGCCTTTTCTTTTCTTTTCTTTTTTGATTTTTTTCATATGTTATTAATTTGTTATGTTAAGGTCACGTGTTTTAGAATACTAGTGTACCCTTAGCATAATGGTCACTCTATAAGTATAAATTCTTAAGGAGTGAGATGGATAAAGGTCCAAGGTTCAAGTCTCCAAAGGACATTTTACACACATATATACTTAGATTAAGTTCAAGTAGATTTCTATCTCAAATCTAATAAAATAAAAAACAAAACAACAAAATACTAGTGAACCCTCCCATGTATAAAGTGCATTCAGTTTGCAGTCTCTTGTTTCAATAACAATCATATGGTCATGCCCATTTTCACACCCAATTTCACTATTCCTTGACTTATTATGCGATTGTGAGTAATTGATTAAAAAGTTATGCGTCCATGTATATAGAAATGGGCAAAAAGTGTCTATTACCCACAGTTGCACATATTAGCATATTGTTCAATTAGGTGTGCAGTTGGTTGTGTCCCTAAAATTATAAATACAATAATGTTTTGCTTATTCCTCTCACATGAATGGCAAGTCACACTAAAATATAATTAATAAAATATATTGTTATGTGAGATGTGTAAGTACGACATTATCGTGCAATCAGACTATTTTATAATTACTTTCAATTGTAATACACAATTTGGGGTTATTAATAGGCATACTAAATGCACACGTTAAAAAATATAAAATGTTTAATTATGAGTTGCAAAATACAATTTTTAATAAAATAGTTTTTGGACCAACTTCATGTATTTGTTCCTTTTTGAAATTAAGAATTAAAATTTATTCAAAAAAAATTAAGAATTAAAGTAACTTATATATTTTATCGCTAACCTAAGCCTGAAAAGAATGATTTGATTTCATGTATTAAGGATGGTTGAATTGTAATGGGCAATGTCTATTGCGTACACTACCATATTACACACAAAGCACACACAATTAGGCTTTTGAATTGAAAACATGTCTTAAAGTCACGATTTCAGTTCAAAACTCAGTATTTCAGTTCAAAACTTTTTGAACTGAAATTGTGACTTCAAGATATGATTTTAGTTCAAAAAATCATGTGCGTTCGGTATGTGCAACAATAATTTCAATCCTTAGAGAAAAAAGGAATGGTAAATTTCAGTGAGTGAGGTCAATTATAACTTGGGATTTGGTAAGAGTATGGAATTTTATAATTTAGAGGGATATAAAAGAAATTTTCTCATTTGTAAGGTCAAAGTTGGTAAGTCCAAAGATATAAAACATATACAGACACCACTTAAGCCAATGACTTGTGGCCAACCATATTATATAATTCACTTACTCTTGTCATTTTTATTAAATGTATGACTTTACTAACAAGTGTATCATAACATTGATGATTGTGATGACATCTCAATTTTACACAAACAAATATGTTTCTTCAAATGTTCCAAAAACTTGAAAAGTTATTGGAACTTCACTCACAAGTGCATCATGATATTCATGATTGCGATGGCATCTCAATTTTACACAAACGAATACGTTTCTTCAAATGGTCCAAAAACTTGAGAAGTTTAGAGTTCCAGAGAAAAGTGCACTTGATACTGGCAATCCTTAAACTCCTAATACATGAATCCCATCCCTACATGGTCCTAAAAAATGACATTAACATCAAACGATGACAAAAAAATTTATCACTTTTTTCGACATACTATTCAAGGCTCGCATATCTCTAAGTGTCTGTTTGGATTGAAAGGGGAGTGAGGGAGAGTAAAAGAGAGTAGAGAAGAGTTAGCCGAAAATTAGCCAAATTGACTAAAAATTAGGCTAATTTTTGGCCAACTCTACTTTACTCCTCCTCCCTCCTCCTCAATTTAAACATATCATAAGTGGTGACAGGTCCAACAAATATAAATATCATTTAAGAATGGCCAGAGCTAAAAGAGGCTGATGGTGAATGATGAAGAGTCATTTATGATGAGGACGCTCTTATCTATCTCACTATTGTTGATATCGTATTTTGTCTGACCTTGATTCACGCGTCAAAACAAATGCCAAAATTCGAAAAAAAAAAAAAAAAAAAAGGGTGCAAATTGCAAGTTTCACAGCCAAAAAAGGGTAACAAATAAATGCAACATGATTGGATAGTAGATCAAAGGGTTGCAACATTCAAAATCCCTCTGATAGCAATTAAGACCAAAAGCCCCAACCAGGTATGGTCAAAATTTTGACTTTTTGATCTAACCATTTGATCGGATTGAATTTGGGACCATCTCGTAGGTCATATTTTTCCCTTCAAAACAATGGTTCACGAGCTAAAATCGGAGTTAAAACGAATGAGATATCAACAAAACACTAAAACCCTAATTAAATATTTCACTTTATTTCAGGTCAAACAAACTGTTTTTGGACCAACTTTGCGCAAAAAAACTATTCCAATTGGGAAAGAATTGAAGCAATCCATCTGAACTAGCTTGAAGTATGAGGTCTCGACCACCTCTCACAAAAAGGGGTCGATGATATCTGCCACGGATTTGAATGAATAATTTTTTTAAGGAAAAACATCACAGAATTTCCTACACTGCATCACCTCCATTCTGAACGCGATATCTTGACGACTGTAGCTCCAAACTCGCAAGGTTAGAACCTATGGAAACTAGAAATCTAGAGCTTTTCAAGGATATAAAGTTTGAAGAAATCGAAATTCAAAAAGGCATCCAAACAGTCGCGCGAAGATTGGACCAAAAACCAGGAAAAATACGAAATAGCTAAACTTGGTGTACACCATCACATAGCCTCCAATTTTTCTTGTATCTCTATAAATACCCCCCCCCCCCCCCCCCCACTTTTTTGTAAAAAAGATGAAGTTTGGAGGGAGTATTTAGAGGAAAAAATATAGAAAAAACTAGAAAAATTTGAAGAAAAATTCTAAAAATTTTTATCTCTCCTCTCTTTAGGAAACTTACCACAAAAATTTAGCCCTTCTCATCTTTATTGTAATCTTTGTGGGTAAGATGTAGGGATCGTGTAGCCCATCCCCCTCTTTATATTTCTTCCTATGTAAACATCATTCATCTTATATATGAAATTCCTTTTCTTGTTGTTTCTTACTTTATTGCTTTAAATGCCTAGCATATTGTTGTTGTGGTTTTGTATATCTATTTCTCTATTTCTTTAGGCTTTCATTATTTGTTGTTGCTTGTAATATTGTTATTAAGTTCCTAGATAGGTATTGAACCATAACCTAGATCCAATATGAGAAGTACCCTTAGGGGGAAGAAATCTCATCTTTTCTAGGCATCTAGGAACCTTTTACATTTTTCTTCATATATTTATCTTCTTGTTATCCCAATTACTTTAATGTTCTTCCCCATTCCCCTTTACATTATTGTCATCCCATTTACATTTTGCTAATCCTCATTCCCCTATTGCTTATTGCACCTTTTATTCCTATTGTTCTCTCTCTCTCTCTCTCTCTCTCTCTCTCTCTCTCTCTCTCCTCACCTAAGGAAAAAAGGATTTTCTATCTATTCCTTTTAAATGAGCTTTAAACCTTAACTAAAGCACAATATGAGTATTTTGTCTCTAGGATAGTTGATGGCTTAAAACTCCCATCTCTTTTTAACTAAGAACCCATAAGGCTTGAAAGAGATTAAAGCTTATTGGGATAATTACACTTTACCAATCTGTGGTTTGCCTCTAATTCTATGTGCCTACCCGTGGTTTCAATTTTGACACTTTACCCACCTGTGATTTCCTCCGTTAGTAATCTGTAACCCACCTCCTTTCAGACGTTACTCTAACACATTTTTTCTCAAAAACAAAACCCAAAACAGATCAAACACTTCTCTGTCATCAAATTTTCAGCATTCTAAGCTTGTTACAAATTACTATGCTTACTCCCAATTACGATTTATTATAGATATTATTGTGTTTGACAAATTAATGTGCTTATATACTTTAAAGTTTCAGTAAAAAAACAGAAAACAAAGGGATAATCACAGATAATTCAATGAAAGTCTCTATTATAGTCAAAACTCAAAAGGGTCATCCCAGAAGTTCAAATCGGAGTTAGGATCGGAAAGATGAACAGAGTTGGGAGACAAGGGCAGAGAATGCGCCGCCGTTCGATCTGACCTCCATCCCCTCCGAATCCAAGCCATCGCCGTTCGATCTGACCTCCATCACCGTTCGATCTTACCAAGGAGAATGCGCCGCTGTTCAATCTGACCTTCATCCCCTTCGAATCCAAGCCATCGCCTTTCAATCTTACCTCCATCGCCGTTCGATCTGACCAAGGAGAATGCACTACCGTTCGGTCTAATCTCCATCCCCTCTGAATCCAAGCCATCACCGTTCGATCTGACCTCCATGGTGGGTTTGTTCATGATGGGTTTTTTGTGGTAGGTTTGTTGTGGAGGAAGGTTTCAAAGCCAAACAACAAACCCACCAGAAAAAATCACATCTGACCTCCATGGTGGATTTTTTCTGGTGGGTTTGTTGTTTGGCTTTGAAACCTTCCTCTCTCATATCTCTATTCCCTTGGTTAAGCTTTGCCGATCCTCCCCTTGGGTGCTACCAATGTATATACAGTGGCTTTGTGTGAGTGAGATCTTAGATATTGAAAATCAAAACTTTAGAAATTAAGTGCTGGAAATTGTTGATCCTCCCTGTTGTCATGTTGTATATTGTGTTATGCTTTGATTTTAATAAATTTCTTAGTTCAGGCACAAAAAATAAGTATAAGGAAGAAGACGGAGAGTACTCTCTCTCATGGTTTTGCTTTAATTGATTTGTATTAGTTTTCTGGGTGAATGTTCTTCATGTTTGTGTATGTTCTTCATTGTTTGTGAATGATGAGAAACCAATACCATATTTTAATCTTGTTTTTCTCTTGTTATTTTTGTTTTTCTTGTTTTGGGAGGAGAGAGATATAAAATGAGAGTAAAAAGACTTATTTACCCTTATTTTTTAACAGAGGTGGGTTACGGAGCGTAAACGACAGTAACCTCAGGTGGGTAAAGTGTCAAAATTGAAACCACGGATAGGCACATAGAATTAGAGGCAAACCACAGGTTGGTAAATTGTAATTATCCCAAGCTTATTTAAGAGGAATCATTATTAAAAAAATAAAAAAATTAATCAACCTTTACCTTTGTTGTCATTTAAATTCAAGCACTTTGCTTTTATTGTCATTTAAATTCAAGTACTTTACTTTTCCTTGTCATTTAAATTTTTAGCAATTTTATTTACTTGCCTTTATTTTATTGTCTTTAAATTTATAGCACTTATTTACCATTGTTGGCTTGTTGCTCTTTACCTTTTCCCATTAATAATGTGGACATAAATTAATAACTTGGGTAAACAAATTCCTTTAGTATGCTTTTCCAAAAGGAAATTATTTTTTTTCAAAAAAAACTTCATTCCCTTTTTCGAAAGAAGTTTTCAAAAATGAAACCTTTAAACCCTCTCTTTTGTTTCAAAATGTTCTTCCCAAAAAAAAAAAAAAATCCTTCTTTTGGAATCTTTTCCTTCCTTTTAAAATCTCCTTTCTAAAAAAATATAAATATATCTATTTCTTCTTGAATCCAAAAATAAGGAGTATTTTTCAAAAAAAAAAAAAAAATCTCTTTCCTTTCCTCAAATAAAAAATTTTAATTTTATCACATTGTAATTTTTTTTTCAAAAAATATTATAAAAGAAATCTTTTGAATGAGCAAGGTTACTAAAAGGAACATTTCTTTTACCCAAAAAAAAAAATCATAGAATTTGGAACCCAAGCTTCTTCTTTTGAAAATAAAACTCATGAATCTTTTTCTTTTAAAATCCTTTTTCTTCAAAATAAATTTTCCCTACCAAAAAATGTTTTCAACACAAATTCCCCTTCCACCATAAAAATCATGGGATCTTTGGTTCAAATCTTTTCAATAGGAAAAACTCATGAAATTTCTCAAAAGCTTTTTCCCAATTCTTTCTTTTTCAAGATTACCCTTTTCTTTTTACAAAAATATATTTTCAAAACAAAACTCTTTTCTTCAAACCATATTCTTAAAATAAAACCATGGGATATTCAAAAATCAAATCCTTTTTTTCCTAACGAAACCCATGAGTCTTTTGAAACCCACTTTTCTTTTGTTTTCTTAAAATTAAATTTTCTCTACAAAAATGATTTCAAAAAAAGAAAAGGGTAAACTTAGTGCACCTCAACATTTTCGGGTTCCCCCTAAAAATGACATTTTGTTATAAAATAAATAAATAAATAAATAAAAACTCTTTCCGAAAGAGTTTTTTTTTTTTTTTTTTAGAACAATAAAACCTTCTCTTTCAAAATAACAAAATTATCCTTCATAAAAAAAAACAAAAAAAACAAAAAACAAAAAAAAAGTTTTTTTTTTTTCCCAAAATTTTCCTTTAGAAAATAAAGTAAGGTTAACATTTTCAAAGAAAAATTCTTTTCAAACTTGCCCATGCATTGTTGTTTAAAACTTTCCTTAGGATTGCATCTTTAGGGATTTGTGCTATAGTTCAATTCCATTGAACCCATAGGCACTAATCAAGTTTACATAGTCCATTTCTTTTCTTTGGCACTAACATATCTTCATTGTCATCTTTTTTGCATGGTAAAAATGAGAAAATGTGGTGGATGACAACAAGGTGTTATCCTTCCAAACATCTTCTTTTATTTTTACGTTGTAATGTATTTTTGCATAGCGTTTTGTATCCACATACTAGTTATGTAGCAAATATTTTATTCACATGCTAATTATACGTATTTAAATTTAGCCTTCACATGCTATATGTATTTATAATTAGAACATGAGATAGATAGATAGATATATAGTATCTTATTTCTTCACTAAAAAGATAACGTTTGAGATAAATTAAAATGGAGTACTATCTTTTGGATAGGCATTATAGGGTGACTAACACCTTCCTCACACGTAACCGAACTTTTGAATTCAAGATCTTTTGTTCGAGACCTTTGGTTTACCTTAATTAATAAACCCTTAAAATTGGTTTAGTTAATTAGGTATTTTAAAATGAATTAGACCTATCAGTGACTAATCACGCCTAATATAAAACCAATTAATGGTGGCGCATCCTAAATTAAAAAATAAGAAAAAGGAACTCACAACATATGCCTCACCCTACACATACTCACAGAGAGTCTCATTGCCAAAGACCCAATGTGCGACCTAACCTAAGAATTCAATATTTCTTTTGGGGCCCTCCATAACAGTGACTGCTTGCCAGATCTCCACTATGCATATACCTTGAAAATAAAATTAAAAAGACCTTCATGACATCTACAGCTACATTATAAAGTTTTGTGCTCTCACTCTAAATAGAAATTGAACCTTTATTGATAAAAGAGTGAATGAATTACAACTTTAAATACATACAAGCTCTGATCTTATACTTATATACAGAGATTGAAGCAAGTAAAGAAAACCATCAAATAACTAACTCCCTAAAGTGAAGGAAAATCTGTTACAATAACATTCCAGCTCATGCTCAATTGTCCAATCACCTTACCAATATCCTTGCATACGTGGCATCATCTACTGCATTGAGTGCAGCACTTGATCATAGTGAGGCATTGCTTCAATCATGGCCATAGCAGCTGTTTGATCAATGCCTTGGTCACCTTGAAGTTGTGAGTTGATTTGATTAGCTAAATGGATTTCTCCTTGATGCAAGGAAGCATTCTGCTGAGCTGTTTTAACACTCCCCCTCAAGAGCAAAGCTCTTGTTTCTTGATTATGCTTCTTATACTCTGGATACTGTATTTTGTGAGCAAAAATGTTGATAAATCCCAACCTTGCTAATAATCTGGAAAATTGATCAACCCCAAGTGCTTTTGTGAATATATCTGCCAGTTGATTCCTTGAAGAGACATAAAACATCTTCATGGTATCATCCAATACTTTGTTTCTGACTATATGACAGTCTGCTTCTATATGTTTTGATCTCTCTTGGAATACAGTATTTGCAGAGATATGTATGGCTACCTGGTTGTCATAGTACAGCAGCACTGGTCTCTCATGTGGTATGTGCAAGTCTCTTAACAAGTAAAGCAACCAAGTAATTTCACACGTGGTGGTGGCCATGGATCTGTACTCTGCTTCAGCAGAGGATCTGGACACTATGTCTTGCTTTTTAGATCTCCAAGAAATTAAGGATTCTCTTAAGAAAACATAGTAACCAGTTAAGGATTTCCTTGTGTTAGGGCAGCCTGCCCAATCAGCATCACAGAATGCCTTTAGCTGCAGGTCTGATTCAACAGGGAAGAATACTCCTTGCCCCGATGTACTTTTGATGTATTGAAGGATTCTAGTAGCTGCCTTCATGTGTGGAGTTCGAGGTTGAGCTAAATACTGACTAAGTCTGTGAACTGCATGGGCTATATCAGGCCTGCTCAAAGTTAAGTACATTAACTTGCCTATCAACCTCCTATATTGCCCTGTATCTTTAAGTAACTCCTCATCTGTCTTGGATAGCTTCAGTTGTTGTTCCATAGGTGACTTGACAGGTTTGCAACCAAGCATTCCTGCCTCTTTTAAAACCTCAAAAGCATATTTTCGTTGGTTAATGCTAATACCTTTTGCACTTCTTGTAATCTCCAAACCCAAAAAGTATTTGAGTGATCTAAGGTCTTTGATTCCAAATTTCTGGTCTAACAAGGATTTTAACTTGGCAACACAAGCTGAATCATTGCCTATAATTATCATATCATCTACATACACCAATAATACAGTAAAAGAAGAACCATCAGCATGGACAAACAAGGAGTGATCTGCCTGAGACTGTTTGAAACCAAGCTGCATAATGGTAGCAGAAAGTTTGGTATTCCATTGCCTTGAAACTTGTTTAAGACCATATAAGGACTTCACCAATTTGCATACTAAAGGAGTAGAAGAAGTGGAATTAGGAGACTCCCCCTTACTGTGAAAACCAAGAGGCAAGTCCATGTATACCTCCTCATCAAGATCACCATGGAGAAAGGCATTGTTTATGTCTAGTTGGTGCAAAGGCCACCCTTTGGCTGAAGCAAGAGCAATCAGAACCCTTATAGACACAGTCTTAGCAACAGGACTAAAAGTTTCCAAGAAGTCCAGTCCTTCCCTTTGAGTGTACCCTTTAGCAACCAACCTTGCTTTGTACCTTTCTACAGTGCCATTAGGATTTAGCTTCACTCTATAAACCCATTTACACCCAATGGGTCTTTTACCTGGTGGCAAAGGGGTAAGCACCCAAGTATGAGTCTATTCTAAGGTTTAAATTTCCTTATCCATAGCCTCCCTTCAAAGAGGATCTGCAACAGTTTGATGGAACTACTAAGGTGCCTGATGACCATGACTGACAGTCATGAGATAGGACTAATAGTTTGGATCCAAATGACAATAAGTGAGACAATATGCAATGTCATAAAGAGTCCCTGAGATATGAGAAGAACCAGCTGAAGGTGAAATGGTAGCTGAATTGCAAGCACAGTCCTGTAAGTACACTGGAGTTTTGTGAGCTCTGGTGGACTTTTTGGTTGGTGGAGGATCTGCACTAGGAATGTTAGGAACAAAAATAGCAGTAACAAGGGAGTCAGAAGTAACCAAAGGCACACAAGGAGGAGTAGGACTAAGTGAAGGAGTGGAAGAAGGTTGGGAAGGTGAAATCAAAGAAGTACAAAGAGGAGAAGACTCAATGGAAACATCTGGTATGCTGATAGGAGTAACAAACGAATCTATAGCAGAAACAAAAGCATCAACCTCAGCAACAAAAGGATTAGAGAGATCTTGTACAGCAGTAGCAAAAGTAAAATTATTTTCATGAAAGTAAACATCTCTGGAAACAAAAATAGCTTTGGTGGACAGATTCATTACTCTATAACCTTTAACTCCAATAGGATAACCCAAAAAAACACATTTAGATGCTCTTGGATCAAATTTAGTCCTATTGTGAGAAAGGGTGGAAGCATAACATAGGTACCCAAAGACCCTCAAATGAGAATAAGTTGGGACTTGACCAAAAAGAACCTCAAAAGGAGTTTTATGACCTAAAACTGAAGATGGAGTTCTATTGATTAAGTAAGTCGCAGTAAGAATGCAATGCCCCCACAAATGCAAAGGTAAGTTGGATTGAAATCTAAGTGCTCTTGCAACATTTAAGAGATGTTGATGTTTCCTCTCAACTATTGCATTTTGTTGAGGGGTTTCAACACAACTCAATTGATGCAAGATGCCCCTTTTTGAAACGAAGGTAGACATGATGAATTTTGTCCCATTATCTGTCTTAATGCATTTAACCTTTCTTGAAAATTGTGTTTCTACCATGATGCAGAATTGTTCCTAGATGGCTTGGGTTTGGGATTTATGTTTAAGGAGATAAACCCAAGTGCATCTTGAACAGTCATCTACAATGGTTAAAAAATATTTGAAGCCATCAATGGTAGAAGTTGAAAAATGTCCCCATGAGTCACAGTGAATCAAATCAAAACAATGACTAGAGATATGAAAGGTAATCTCTTTTGCTTAGCTAAAGGGCAAATTTCACAATCAACCATTTTATTAACATTGAAAAGTGGTACATCATTATGTTTCAACAAAGCCAATTTAGCATTTGACAAATGTCCTAATCTGAAATGCCAAACATGTGGCTGGACATGAACATTATTAACAGCATGAACATTATTGACAGAATGAAAAACAGTAGAACAATTTGATGAGGCTAAGATGCTCTTATCCAGCAGATATAATCTGTTGTATTCCTTACCCAGACCAATTGTACTCCAATGAGCCAGGTCCTAGATGAAGCAAAGAGTTCCAAAGAACATAAGACAACAAGAAATTGACTTAGCCAATTTACTGACAGAAAGAAGATTAAAAGTGAATGAAGGAGCACACAAAACATTGTAAAGAACAAGTTTTGTTGAAATTTCAACAGTTCCTATGTGTGTAACTAAGGCTGACTCTCCATTTGGAAGATTAACAAAAGTGTTCAAGACAGCAGTAATAGAAGTAAAACAAGACACAGAATGCACCATGTGATCTGTGGCTCCTGTATCAATTACCCAATCAGATCCATGGAATGCAGTCCTATCAATTTTTCTAGCAAAAAATATGGAATGCTGAAAGAAGGATTAAAGAAATGATTGGAATGATTACCTGACATGAGTGTAGGATTGAAAACAGGATAGGTATTGACTTGTGACTGTGAAGAAGATCCTATCAATTCAGAAACCTCACCAGAGACTCCTTTTGCACCAGTAGCCATACAAGAAATGCTTGCATTTGCAGCATGATGTGTATCACCAAGAGCAGTCCCTGTCCCAGTGGTTCCTGAGTTGAGAAAAGCCAACAATTTCTCACATTGTGCTTTAGAAATGGGACACTGATTTCCAGTAATCAAGGCACCATCTCCAGAATTGAAAGATGCTTTATTTGCATTGGCTATTGGCTTGCTTTTGGGCTTTTAACCAGGCGGATAGCCATGCAATTTGTAGCATTTTTCAATAGTGTGCCCTGCCATATTACAGTGAGTATAGAAAGGCCTTTCCTTTCTCCCATTTCCTTTGAAGTTTCCCTTGGAATTTGCATACATTGCCATTGTATCAGACTAAGAAGAACCAGAACCTCCATAACCAGCACTCTTATGAGATTCCTCTTGTAAAATCAGTGAATAGACTTTACTTATCAAAAAAAAAAAAATCAGTGAATAGACTTTACTAATTGAGGGAAAAGGATCCATCATAAGAATTTGACTTCGAACAGTGTCAAAACTCTCATTTAGTCACATCAGAAATCCCATCACATAAGCCTTATTATGAGAATTACTCAGAGTCTTCATAGCTCCACATGAGCATTTTGGCATTGGTTCATAATTCAGCAATTGATCCCATAATCACTTGAATTTGGTATAAAACTCAGTCACAAACATTTGATTTTGGCGAATTTGAGAGATCTCAGTTTGTAAATTGTAGATCTTAGGTCCATTTCCCTGTGAGAACACATTCTAGAGTTCAATCCACATCTCCCTTGCTGTTTCAGTACATGATATTACTCAAGACATCCACATGCATAGAATTAATCATCCATGAAAGCACCATAGTATTGCAGCTCTCCCAATTTTCATATAGAGGTGATTCAAGATTTGGTTTCGCAATCTTTCCATTCACAAAACCTATCTTCTTCTTCACAGTGAGGGCAAGCACCATAGCTCTTGACCAGGATTGGTAATTTCTCATTCCTAACAAAGGTTGTGTAACGAGAATGTTCCTTGGATTCTCACTGGAATTTAAGAAATAGGGATTAGGAGTAACAGAGGCTGAATTATTTGGTGAATTCGAGTTTGTGTGCATGGATTGATCATTGACAGGCTCAGGAGATGTATGAGTGGATTGATTGTTTGCTTCAGTGGACGCCATTGCAGGACCTTGAAGCTCTGATACCATATAAAGTTTTGTGCTCTCACTCTAAATAGAAATTGAACCTTTATTGATAAAAGAGTGAATGAATTACAACTTTAAATACATACAAGCTCTGATCTTATACTTATATACAGAGATTGAAGCAAGTAAAGAAAACCGTCAAATAACTAACTCCCTAAAGGGAAGGAAAATCTGTTACAGTAACATTCCAGCTCATGCTCACGTGTCCAATCACCTTCCCAATATCCTTGCATACGTGGCATTATCTACTGCATTGAGTACAGCACTTGATCATAGTGAGGCATTGCTTCAATCATGGCCATAGTAGCCGTTTGATCAATGCCTTGGTCACCTTGAAGTTGTGAGCTGATTTGATTAGCAAAATGGATTTCTCCTTGATGCAAGGAAGCATTCTGCTAAGCTGTTTTAACATACATCATAGAAAGCAATCCAACACAGAGGGAGAAAAGCAATCACGTAAGAAGAACAAGAAGAAGAAAGACCCATAACAAGAACTTGAAACCACTGCTTCAAAAAGTTACACTACTTATTGTAAAATTTATTTTTATATATCTAAAAGGTGGTGGATTCTACATATATTATACAAGTAATACTCTCTCTCTCTCTCTCTCTTAGTGGGGACTAGGCACATAAAGTATTCATGGAATAACAAACATTGGCAGCAACAGCTACTACTACTCCCAACCCTGAAAGAACCAATAAACTTTAGAGGTCTGATCTCAATTCATTAAGAATCCAGCAGCCTTATTTCTATTGACATAATGTTGCTATGCATTGTTGAAGAAACTTCACTATAGGTGAAATATAATTGATCAACGCATCCATTGATCCTAGTCAATCAGACTGCATTTATTATCATTTGCATTCTACATCAATGCAAATGCTTATACCTTATTAACTTGCTTTGCAATTGGAACTCGTAGGGAAAGCCTAGGCTTTGGCAATTGGTCTGCAACCAAAATGTAGAAGAGCCCCATGACTCCTGTGTGCCTCTGGGCGCTACTATAATTAGATTCCAGAATCAGAGTCTCCCCAACATTTATCTTGACAGAGCCGGGTTGAGGATAACAAGTGGACATTCCTACGATATAACCAGCCTCATTTCCTGCTTCCTTCCCTTGTCCATAAGTTGGTATTGAAGAACATAAAACCCGTCCATCCTGAAACTCCACACAAAAGCATGAGCAAAAGAAGCTGTTACATTATTAAACTCCTCAAAATATGACAAAACTTTTCGCATAATTTTCACAGATGTGTGGAACTAGATGATTGAAAGGAAAGATAGAATCAAGTAACTAATCCAGAACTAGAGGAACAATAAAATTTTGACCCCCCAAAAAAAAATGTATATAGAGCACATGCAGATCATGACGAAGTTCACAGCCTAATACAACATGAGATTTTGTTGTGAATTATAAAATATTTTCACAAAAGGTTATTCAGTGTAACTAAATTAAAAAGATTCTTGCAACAAATCCAACTATCTAGTTGATGTCATAAATATATGGAGACATACAGTACAGAGAAAATATGAATGTGTGTGAACTACTTTTGATTGTGAGAGTGACAATTCCTGATAAATCTCCATAGAAGATCGTCAAATCGAGTAAGTCGTATGATATTTCACAAGAGATCATAACTGGCACACCAGATAACAAAGAAATTAAGAAATGTTGCACTCATATCGCTGCAAACAGAAAAGGTAAGTATTGAATCACCTCTCCATAAAGAGCTGAACCGAGACCCCCCGAATGTTGATGGGCCACACCGTAGATGATATAGCCACCAGTTGGCATAATGAGGCTTATCCTTTTGGAGTCAGTGCACCTATTATCAGTCATACCAGATGTACTACAAGGCTCAACGTTATATTCAACCTGTACCAAAGAAATTCCATTGTCTCTTAGAAAGAGTATTGAACTAACAAAAAATACTAAGAATGAAACAGAATACGGATCTGTTGAATGAAATTTCAATTTTGTACCACTTCTTGTTTTTTGAAACTTACACTTCAAGATTTACTAGATTGTTACATGTTTTTTGAAACTTATTTCACTTCAAGATTTACTAGATTGTCACAACTCAAATGAGACAAGCAAATTTACTTTTAAACAGGATCTTTAAAGGTGAGATATTAAAAAACAGAAAGCACAGTAAGATGCAGCTATAAGAAAAATTTATTCATAAAAGAGAGAAGAGGAAAGCTCAAGTTCACAGGATATAGACACTTATTCCATTAACTTACATTATTAAAATAAATATAAGACTAATTTGCAACTTTCTAAACTCTGGAAATAACTTTCAATGAACATATATTTCATGAACCAAAAGTGTAATATAGCCAATTTTAATCAAATTTCTACTTTCATGTCTCTTGTTCAGAAGTGTGCGTGTGAAAGAGAGAGAGAGATCAGTAATTACAAATACTGTTTATATCAATATATTAGGAGAACATAATATAAGTGTAGAGAAGTTCACTTACATGGCATTCATGTTCTGAACTTTGTCCTGTTGAATTGTCCAATTGTTTCCAAGTATCAGTGACATCCAATATATAAATCTTGACAGGCACAATAAATTCATCCCAATCAATCCACTTCACCGTATATCTCATGTAAAGGTTTCTCTTAGCACCCTCAGAGACTTCTCTCAATCTGCATTGAGTGTGATCATAGCAACATCTTAAACCTCCTATATAGTCTGGCCTTAAGGGCCGACCATATTCATCCTTTGAAACGTTATATAGATCACACCTGCATTCAGTGCATCCCAACTTATCTTCCACTCCCCGAGTATCAATCGCATGGACATTAAGCAACCACCTCTCCTCATACCCAGCAGGAATATCAGCAGGATTTCCAACCTCTATTCCAAAAGGATCTGGAACATCTGTGTTTGTTCCTCGGGTTTCAGATCCAAGGCCATAATACTGGCCAACAGAATTATTCTGGCATATTCCACTGTTCCTGACGAAAATATAATCCTGCTCGGGATTTGTTGCATTTAGACGTTGATGAAATCTTCCAAGGGCCCAGTGATGGAGATAAGTTTCGTGAAGAGGGATAGGATGCCCTGCTTCATCAACTACTTCAGCATTGAAACCCTTGATAGCAATATGACCTCTTGGGAAGTCAATGTTGTAGTAATATTTGTCCACCACTGATCCTTGATCCAGCACAAACTTAGGGGATAGGTAAACTGAAGATTTTATCTTAGGATGTCCATATTTCCGGAAAGCATGTGAGCTTGTTATGCTTAATGCCAGTAATAGTATTGCCAACGGAACTCGAAAACAGTGAAGCATTTTTTTTTTTCTGCCCAAAACAAACTGTGTCATAAAATAAAACCAGAGATTCTCAGATAATAAGCTCAACAATCATCTCTAAAAAAAACAAGTGAAACCCACATGTAAAGTAAATAAATATGACTATACAGTATTAGGTAAGGTAAGAGATACAAAAGAGAGAGCATGAAGGACTTAAACAACTTGTTTGTCTCAGAATTGGCAATATCAGTCTAGATTATAATTATCATTTGAAATTGTGTCCTTCCTGCAGTCCGTTTCTATCCATGTTAGGGGAAACTAACAAAATGAAGGAAATCACAAAAAAGGCAAGGGCCGAGGTTGTCTATAATATATTAGACTTGTATAATGACCCAAATCGAGTGCAACAAGTCCAGCTCAACCCAACTGAGAAGGACGTGTGAAAATACCAAATCATGTGTATGCATGGATAATATTAGGAACAAAGGGCAAGACAACAACCCCAAGAATAGTTTGTTAGTTAGTCACTGGTTGTTGTACAATTAATTAGTTGGGTAAAGAGACAATCTTGAGCTTTTGTTGATGCAAAATCCTCAATTCCCTTTCTAAGCTCCCTTCCTAATCACCCTTTCTTCTTCTTTTGGAGGCAGTGAGCAAGGATTTCAGGTCGAGGGAGGCAAGATTGAAGGTATAATTAATCTATGAAATATTAATTGATACTAATAACAAAATAAATAAACAACCATATACAATAATATGATAAAGTAATTACCATACATAATCTAATATAAAATGTTACTTTAATTCATTTTTTCATTCCTAATTTAATTTACTGAATTGCAAAATCTACTTTGATACGAGCTAGTTTAGAATTTGACTTGGACGTATTATTATAATTGAGTTTCTCCATAATCTTAATTAACTACAAATAAAAAATTAATTAATCCATAGCTAATAACAATCATATCAAGGGCCTAATCTAAATACACACAATTTAAACATGTACTTTAACTCTTTAAAATAAATTAGAAAAATAAATCAACATCAAAATGTTAAGAATATAGCAACCTATGAAGTTGTATATGTGATTCAATGCTATGAATGCTTTGAAAATGTTATGCTGACATTTTTCCTCTCTTATATTGTTAAAATTTGAGTTTATAGCAAAAACTTGGTTTTTTTTTTTTTTAGATTGAAAACTTTAGATTAAAAGAGAAAAAAATTGTAAATAAGAGGCCGACTGGTGAGGTGCTACAGTAGGCACATAAACATGGATTTTTTTTTTTCTTTAGGAGTCCTATTTCGTATCATCATTTTTTTTTCAATCCTGTTCGGCAAAGTTGTGTGCAAAAACAGTGTACTATATTAGCTAATGCATATATAGTAAAAAGTTATTTGTCTGTCAAGAGGGGGCAAATAACCCTTTACTATATTTATAACCATTAGTACATGAGAATTTTTGAGAAGGTCGAGGGGGTGTTGCCTGTGAATGTAAAATTGTCTTCTCGTTGACAACTACAAGGTAGCTAATTTCCAACACTCTTTCCTATCCTACACAATGGTTTCCCATTTCCTGGCCTGGACCACACAAGGCTATAGAGAAACAACTAAAATTGATAAAAGTATAAATGGGCTTTACCAAAAATAAAAATAAAAGTATAAATGGGCAATTAGTAAATTATATGAATATTGATGTTGATGCCCAAATTACATGTGGGTTATTTTGAAATACCAGGAAAAAAAAAAAAAAAAAAACTTTGTAATCATTCACAGAGAAAAGCGAACGAACATTTGGTATACTCTGTACAAGGAAGGAGCACGAAAACATCCCTCGGGTGTAACTATTTTGACTCTAAAAAAATACTAATACATATACATATAGTGAAAGAAAGAGAGGGGAAAGAGCGTACCCAATAAAAGAAAAGGGGAAGGAACCAGCCAATTCCAAAGTATTTCAGATTACAGAGAACCACGGAGGGAGGAGTTCAACGGATTTGAAGACTTATATATATAAAATATACAGTGTGTGGACAAAAGAAAGTATTTTAGTCCACTCTCGTTTTGGATGACGCCACTGCTTACGCCATGTTACCGTAGTACTTTTTTTTTTTTTTTTTTTTTTTTTTGAGGAACAATGTTACCGTAGTACTTCGTTCCAAATTTCTTAACATCCAAGTTTAGGAAAACGACAAAGCGAATGGCCTAAGCGATGACGTATTTGTATATTACTATTTATATGTCAAAATATTGTTCAAAAATGCATTATATTCATTTTTCAAAAATTGGTTTTTTATTCTTAAATTTTAAAAAGTTCTTTTTTTATTCTTAAATTTTGTAAAAAAATTTTTTAATAGTTTTGAGACAAAAATAAGGATGAAAAAAAAAACTTTGTTCAATAGTTTAGAAATGAAAAATAAACTTTTAATAAAATTTAAGAACATAAATAAAATATTTTCAATAGTTTAAAAAAGTAATGTGAACTTTTTAATAGTTTGAGAATGAAAAATGAACTTCTTAAAATTTAGGGATGAAAATCAAACTTTGAGTAAAATTTAGATACTAAAATAATATTTTTACCCATGTTTCTAACTTTGCCTCTTCTAACCAAAAAAGAAAGGTTTGCTTTTTTTTTTTTTTTTTTTTTTTCAATGTTAAATAAAGATAATCTACGCTGACCCCATTTCTTATGATGCTAATAGGTAATACTAAGTCTCTGATTAGATATCACTTAAAAATAAAAATTATTTTATTATTTAACTTATTTTTACTATTATTTATGAACTCTATTATACTTTTTGTACTTTGTGAACTCTATTGTACTATTTTAATTAATTTTTATTTTTATTTACTGTATTTTTAATAATAAATTTTTAATTTTAATAAAATAAGTAATATTTAAATAGTCCATAATAATGATAATAGATAGTTACGAAGGACAGGCATCTTTCACGGATGAAAATTGGATTGTGACACGTAACAACTTTGTTTTCTTGTTTTAAATTTAACTTTTCTGTCTTTTTTTTCTTTACTTATTTTGTCGTTTAGTTATTTTATTTATTTATTTATATTTGGGCTTATCCTTTGTTCGGTATTTTTTTTTTTTCTTTTGTGCTAAAAAAAAAAAAAAAATTCCCTGTATAAAGAAATTATAAAAGTTCGTATATTCGAATATTTTTTTTATAGTAATTGTAAGGGTAGAATTTGGATCTGAGTTTAAAAGGTAAATGAATTAAGACCCAAAAAGTCAAATACAATGAATTTGTAGAGAGAGATCAAAAACTAGACTTTAATGAATAGAACAACACGCACAGTGAATTAAAGATAGTAAGAAAGTAAAGAAAGACAAACTCTGTCACAGAAATCATTCCTTCGCAAAATTCGAGGAGAGTGGTCCTTTAATATATTTCTTTTAGACTTGAATACAATTTCAGTTTTTGTTGTTACTGTATTTTCTCTACCAATTTCCTCATGGTCCCTTGTCCCTAGAGGATCTCTCTCATTATATAGCCTATTTTGGCTGATCTTGGTCCTCCATTTGTTGATTATGCAGGCCACTCACTTGAGTATTTATCCCATTAGATGTCCTCCCAAGTCTTCTATAAGTTGCGGCAACCAAGATTGTACTGCTCAGGAGTTTTCTCCACATAAATGCGGCCAAAGTGTTTGGTGAGGTGCATTAAATGTGATGGCAGCTACCATCCCTCTAATTACGTTAGGGCTAACCCCCTATTTGAAGCTCTTCCTCTACAGTGTGGCTTCCTCCTTAATATGCCATTGACGTGGTCATGGCCCACCTCTCCGACATTACCATCTGAGTGTATGGATTCCTTGAAACTGTATTAGCCTCCTCGGCCTTAGGCATGACACGTGGCATGATTAAATTTCTGTACCCTACAGTAATATATTTTAATTTTTTTTTTTAGATTTTATATAATTTAAGTTTCTAAATAACTGCCTTAATTAAAACTAGTCTTATCACACATGTTTCACGCATGCAATGAGAAGGGGTATAACTCAAGATATTGTGTGTCCAATCTGCTAGGGAGGAACTGAAACCATTCTACATGCGTTAAGGGACTGCAATCAGCTGAAATGTGTGTGGAATCAGCTAGGAATCTCCTCTTTGAACCATGAATTTTGGAGGAGTGACCTCCAGAGTTGGCTGTCATTTAATGGTAGGATGATGAGCAATCTTTGTGCTACCCAACCCCCTTGGAAAGTTGTATTTTCGATAGCTATATGGAATGTTTGGAAGAGCAGGAACAATATGGTTTTCAACAAGAAGAACAGGAATCCGAGACTTGCTATGGAGATTGTGAAGCAAGCTTTGGAGTATTATCATTGCGTTGCTTCCCCAAGGCTGCAAACTCGTAAAGTGCTGAAGGGAATTCATTGGGAGAGGTCGCCTCAAGGTTGGATGAAGCTGAACACTGATGGTTCAGCCATTGGGAATCCCGGTTTGGCAGGGTGTGGGGGTGTGATAAGAGATGATTCAGGGCAGTGGATTGTTGGCTTCAGCAAGTGCATCGGCATCACCAGTAGCCTTGCTGCAGAATTACGGGGTCTTAGGGAGGGTCTTATCTTGTGCTGCAATCTTAATGTTTCTTCTCTTGAGATTGAGCTGGATGCCAAAGCTATTGTGGACATTTTGAACAAGCTAAACTATGTGAATAATATTATTTCTCCTATTTTGGACGACTACAGGTTGTTAGCTTCCCGCATTCCTCAAGTTCATGTTAAACATTGCTTTCGTCAGGCAAATAGATGTGCGGATAGCCTTGTTAGAATGAGTTTTAATTTAGATAGTGTTTTTTCTTCTTTTCTTAGTCCGCTTGTGGACTTGTTGGATGTGTTTGTGGATGATCTCAATGAGGTGTTTGTTAACTAGTTGTGTCCTATTCCTGTTGTTTCCCTTTAGTTGGTTTTAATAAATCATCTTTCACCAAAAAAAAAAGGCTAAATGAGCAAAAGAAAATATTTTTTCATAGGTTAGAAGAAAATAATATTTATAAGAGCTATGCATGGTGTGAGAGAGAGATTGTTTTCCAAATTTTTTTTTTTTTTTGGAAAACAATCTATAGAAAATAAGTCTTATTTTTATGAGAGTTTTCCGTTGACTAAAGATAGTTTCCTATTGATCAATTTTTGTATGCTACCAAACACTGGAAAATATGAAAAACTATCTTTATAGAAGGTTTTCTAGGGAAACAAACAGAACGGTGAAGATAGGATAAATTTTTTTTTTAATTAAGCTAAGAATTAGGAGTTTATTTCAAATTAAGAATTTTACATGTCTACCTTATGGTTTAAGCCTTAAAAACAGATGAATTTGAGAGTATTTTAGACATTAAAATTGAGGATTCCAAACAGGAGGAGCCCCTTAAAATAAATTTCTAGAGCTGCTTGGTGGTGGATTCTACACACGTTACACAAGTAGTACTCTCTCTCTCTCAATGGGGGCTAGGCACATAAAGTATTCATAGAACAACATCACAAGTGAATGGTAAGTGGTATAACCTTATTTTATATCATTCTCAAGTCGGTAAACACTAGCAGCAACAGCTACTGCTACTCCCAAACATGAAAAAGCCGATAAACTTAATTAAGAGCTCTGACCTCAATTCATTAAGAATCGAGCAGCCTAAGCATTGTTGAAGAAACTTAACGCTAGCTAAAATTTAATTGATCAACGCATCAATCGGTCTCTGACAATCAGACTACTGCTTTATCTATATTATCATTTGCATTCTACATCAATGCAAATGCTTTATACCTTACTATTAACTGGCTTTGCAAATGGAAGGCGTCGGGAAAGCACAGGCTTTGGCAAATGTTCTGCAACCAAAATGTAGAAGAGCCCCATGACTCCTGTGTGCCTCTGGGTGCTACTATAATTAGATTCCAGAATCATAGTCTCCCCATCATTTATCTTTACAGTGCCTGGTTTAGGATAACAAGTCGACATTCCTACTATATAACCAGCCTCATTTCCTGCTTCCTTCCCTTTTCCATATGTTGGTATCGAAGAACATAAAAGCCTTCCATCCTGAAACACAACACAAAAGCACGAGCAATAGAAGCTGTTACAACATTATCAAACTCATCATAACACGACAATAAAAAAATTTCACATAATTTTCACGGATGTGCGGAACTATATAATTGAAATTAAAAATAGAATCATATAACAAAGCCAATGCTAGAGGAACCATAAAATTTTGACCACCAAAAATAAAGTAAAATTAGAGCACATGCAGTTCATGATGAAGTTCATAGCCTAATATGTTTGTTGTGAACTATAAAACATCTGTACAATAGGTTATTCAGCGTAACTAGAACAAAAAGATTCTTGCTACACATCCATCCAACTATCTAGTTGATGTCATAAATATATAGAAATAAAAGTACGGAGAAAGTATGAATGCGTGTGAACTACTTTTACTTGTGAGAGTGACAATTCCTGATACATCTCCATAGAAGATCATTAAATCAGGTAAGTCATGATATTCCACAAGAGATCATGACTGGCATGCTAGATAACAAAGAAAATAAGAAATGTTGCACTCATATTGCAACAAACAGTAAACGTAAGTGCTGAATCACCTCTCCATAAAGAGCTGAACCGAGACCACCCGAATGTTGATGGGCCACACCATAAGCGAGATAGCCACCAGTTGGCATAGCCAGACTTGCCCTTTTGGAGTCAGTGCACCCATTATCAGCCTTACCAGATGCACTACAAGACTCAATGTCATACTCAACCTGCACCAAAGAAATTCTACTGAGTCTCTTAGAAAAGAGTATTGAATTAACAAAAAAAATACCAAAGAATGCAACAGAATACAGATCCATCGAAAGAAATTTTATTTTGTGCCACTTCCTTGTTTTTTGAGACCAAGTTGCAATGAACATATATTTCACTAACCAAAAGTGTAATATGGCTAATTATTATCTAATTGTAGAGAAGTTCACTTACATGGCATTCATGTTCTGAATTTTGTCCTGTTGAATTGGCCAATCGTTTCCAAGTATCAGTGACATCCAATATATAAATCTTGACAGGCACAATAAATTCATTCCAATCAAGCCACTTCACCGTATATCTCATGTAAAGGTTTCTCGTAGCACCCACAGAGTCTTCTCTCAATCTGCATTGTGTGTGATCATAGCAACATGACAAACCTCCTTTATAGTCTGGTCTTAAGGGCTGGCCCTTTTCATCCTTTGTAACATTATATAGTTCGCACCTACATTCGGTGCATCCCAACTTATCTTCCACTTCCCGAGTATCAATTGCATGGACTTTAAGAAACCACGCCTCCTCATACCCAACAGGAATATCAGCAGGATTACCAACCTCTATTCCAAAAGGATCTGGTACATCTGTGTTTGTTCCTCGGGTTTCGGATCCGAGGCCATAATACTGGTAAACAACCTGTTTCTGGCATATTCCACTGTTCCTCACGAGAATATAATCCTGCTCGGGATTTGTTGCATTTAGACGTTGTTGAAATCTTCCAAGGACCCAGTGGTGCAGATAAGTTTCGTGAAGAGGGACAGGATGCCCTGCTTCATCAACTACTTCAGCATTGAAACCCTTGATAGCAATATGACCTCTTGGGAAGTTAATGTAGTAGTAATTTCTATTCACCACTGATCCTGGATCCAATTCAAACCTAGGGGATAGGAAAACTGCAGATTTTATCTCAGGTTGTCTATATTTCCGGAAAGCATGTGAGCATGTTATGCTTAATGCCAGTAATAGTATTGCCAACTGTACTCGAAAAAATTGATGCATTTTTTTCCTGCCGAAAACAAACTGTGTCATAAAATAAAACCAAAGATTCTCAGATACTAAGCTCAACAATCCTCTCTAAAAACACAAGTGAAACCCCAATATAAAGTAAAACACATAAGACTAGACAGTATTAGGTAAGGTAAGCGCTATGCAAAAGAGATCTAGCATGAAGGACTTAAAAGTGTCAGACAATAGAAGTGAGTTATGTACATGCACACAAATAGAAATTTCATATTTTAATTAGTGGTTAGAGCTCAAAATTACAAATATGTTTGAAGCCAAATTTTGACCATTTTAAAATACCTGAAAACCAAAAAAAACTTGGTACTCATTCACATAGTAAAGCAAACCAACATTTGAAATTCTGTACGAGGAAGGAGAATGAAAACATCCCTTGGGTGTAACTATTTTTAGTCTAAATACCAAACTAAATAAAACACACAGAAATGAAGATTAAAATGATCCGTCGATCCCAGGTTAACCAATGAGCTGATTTATTGAATAGAATTGGATTGGCGTACCATGTTTACTAGATTATAAAATTTTATAATAAAAAAAATGTGAAAAAAAGAGGAGGAAAAAGCGTACCGAAAAAAGAAAGGAACCAGCAAATTCAAAAGCAGTTCAGATTAGGGAACCAGGGTGGAGTTCAAAGTGTTTGAGAAGACTTATATATATAATATACGCAGTGTGGACAGAGCCCTTTGGAGCCGAACAGAAGAAAGTAATGTCATTTATATCATTTTACTCTGATTTTGGAACTGGAAATGATGAGGCCGCTGTTTACGCTTTGTTAACATATATATGTTTTTACTTTTCGTCCAAATTCCTTAATAATGGATTTGGATGGCACGATTTGAGCATGTTAATTTGGAACAACAATTCAATTAGTAATTAATAGGTAATTAAAGTGTCAAATTCATGTTTTTTCCCCGAAGCTATAAACAACAATTCTAATTAAAGTGTCAAATAAACTAATTTAAACTTTCTAAATATGTACAAATGATCAAATAAGTTAAGGAAATTAAAAAAATGTGATTGACTTAATCTTACAAATTACTTCAATATACATTTTATAAGAAGGTTGACATGCACAAAAAAAATTCAATTAATATTTAGTAGGAAAATTGATGTAATATGTTCTTATTTAACATATTCCCTTATAAATTCTAAAGAAAATTTTGTGAGCAAATTATGCCAATATTGGAAGTAATGATACTAATTGCATCAATACTTTCCATACAAATTATCAAAAAAAAAAAAAAAAAATTCTGCAAAAGTTAAAAGTCAAAATCATGATAAGCAGTAGTATAAGATATTTGACTTTTTTTTTTTTTTAGGAACAAGATATTTGACTTTACAAAGGTAAAATGGCAGGAGCAAGTTAAGGAGTAATATTGCTCATTTATGGATATGTATTTAATTTGTTTAACATGGAAAAGGTATTAAAAAAAATCTTGCTATTTAAGAAGATAATGGTGCATTAATTTTAAAAATATGTTGTGGGGCCGGTTGTCCAAAAAGATGACATAGAAATCATAGGAAGTGGGTTTGTGACCCAACGCCCCAGTCCAAGGACATTCACTTATCCGAAAATGGTTAAAGAAAGATATTTTATGAGTAATATAAGACAAAGAGATGTAAGTCGTGTATAGTGGCCCAAACCGCATCCGAGGATGAGATCCACCTCTGATACCAAGGTCCAAGGTGGATGTAACTATTTTAGTATTATTCAAGGTACTCCACCAAGTTGCATATAAACTAAAAAGTGAATATAGAACAAAGGAGGAACCGGGAAAGGTAGCAAATATCTTCTAAAGCTGCTACCTCCACATTAAATGCTTTCCAACTAACTCTCTGGCCGCATTAATGTGGAGGTGATATCTGAACAGTAACTAAGCAGCTTTATGGCCACCGAGCGAAGGTTCCAGGAAGTGCTGATTGGAACAGAAAGAAGTTCCCAAAGTAAAACCTACACGTGTACGGTGAAAATGGGGTGAAGAATGCAGTATATAACAGGAAAGTATGTGACATTAGAGAGGACTTTTTGAAAAAAAGAGAGAAACACGAGAGCATCCATTAAAATATCCCTTGAAACCTAGCCGAGGAGAGTTGATATCGTTTAACTAGTTTGAAGTTTCCTTTGCTGCACAATGATCATGTCTTTTTCTACCAATTGGAATTAGCTCTTACACCCGCTCTCTAGAAATTTTATTGTTTGGGCTTAAACCCATCCCTCTTTTGAGTCCAATCTAATTTGAGTCCTTACATATGTATTTATTATTGACAAATAACCATTAAGTAGACGAGCGTATGGCATATTTTTGTAATGAGAAATGATATGTCTACAATATTTTTACAACAAATCCTAAGTGGCAGGTTGTTACTGGTTGTTATTGTTGGGGCAAAAAAGTAATCTTAGTGTTAGTTTCAAATTTGAATCAATAACAACTAACCACCTGTGATTTGTTGTAAAAATATTGTAAAATTGTTGTAGACCTAGCATCTCTCTTTTGTAATATATAATATACCCGTTTAAATAGTAAATAGCAAAAAGAAAAAATAATGATTTGTGAAAAATATATACCTGCACCATTACCTTTGAGAGTATTAAATACTAAATAGAAGATATTTGTATAATTGTATCCTATTATTAATTTAAGATCGGATAAAATAAATGAGTTCATTCGATAATTAAATGTGTTGACATATGACATTTGTGTGGAAAATATTTAGGTAATCCCAAAATATATATATATATATATATATATATATATATATATATATTACTCCTAACATAGATTTTTTTCCTAATTTACAACATTTCTTCAATTCTTTGCCAACCATAATTAATTAATTTATTATCACTTGAAAATTTTCTAATGCAAAACCTTTTGAAAATTAAAGTTTCCTTTATTTTATGTCATGCCTTTCTCCATTAAATTCTGATTTCAAATTTGAATCCCATTTTGAATTTGGTCATCCATGATAGATTAGAAATTTGGCTAAACTAGATTGCGCTAAAGTGCTGGTTTGCAGTAATGGAAGAATGAAAGATCTTAATATATGGATTGTAATTTTTTTTTTGGTAGCTAGAATGATTGTAATATATTATTTAGTTAACTTAGGCTGGTTTTAATATATTATTATTTAGTTATAAGTATGGTTTGTATTATTCAGTCAACTTTTAACTATGGTATGTATTGTTCCAAAAAAAAAAAATACGGTATGTATCTTCTTTTTTTTTTTTTTTTTGAGAAAATCAAGCAATTTAAATATATGCTAAAATGCAAAACTAACCCTCTAGATTTCTTCAAATTTCATTTTAGTTTTTTAATTTTACTTTTGTTCATTTCAATTCTCTAACTTTCAAGTTTATTCAATTAAGGTTTTTCCATCAACTTTTGTTATATGTTGCGGTTAATTTTTTAACTTTTTTAAAAATTTCTTCAAATGTTTTAAATTAAAATTTTCAATTAATTAATAATTAAAAATTATTTTCAAGATTTTTTTTTAAAAAAATTAACAGAAGTAAATAGATTGGCCTTAATTAAATAAATCTGAAATTTAAAGGATTGAAATGAACAAAATTGAAGTTAGGGAACTGAAATGAAATCTGAAGAAACTTAGAGAGTCAGTTTTGCATTTTATCCTTAAATATATTATAAGAATTTAAATTTAATAAGGATGTAATTGTATATGATAATTTTTTTTAATTATTCAGATTGTAGCTTCAATTAGTTCAATTGCTTTTTTTGGATAACTTTAACACTTTCGTATTGAATTAATTGGTCTCATGGTCACCACGGCTTTGGGAATATGATTGAATTGAAATGAAGTTCAGAATGGTCAAGGCAGAAAACTAGAAGCTATGCTAGAAAAAATTCTTGGGTGAGATGAGCGCATGCGCCTATTTAGGGATGGCAATTTTGCCCCGCCCCGCTTAACTCGCCCCTCCCCCGCTTCGCCCCGCACAGGTTTCCCCGCCCCGCAAAGGTGATAGGGCGAGGATGGGGCAAGATTTTAGCCCCACACCATGGGGCGGGGATGGGTTTAGACTTTTTAGACCCACCCCGCCCCTCCCCGTCCCCGCCCCGCACGCATTGCTAAGGGTTATAATTGTAAATTTTCATACCCTAAAACCCTACTATTTAAATAAAATATCAATATTAGCTTATTTTATTCTATTCAATATGGTTCTCTGCCTTTATTTTGTTATTTGTTATACTGTGAGTTTTTTTTTTTTTTTTTTTTTTTTTTTTTTTTTTTTTTATGATTGTTTTGTTAAACGCTTGGATATACTATTCAATTTTTTTCTAAAAATTGATTTGATTTGATGGGATAAATTTAGTTATAATTTTAAGTATATTTTTATTAATAAAATAGGTTTCATTAAAAAAAATTGTACTAATTGTAGATCAAATTAACAAAAAGTAGAGTTTTATGGGGTGGGGTAGGGCTTCACAGGGTCCCAAAGGGCGGGGACGGAGTGAGAAAGTTTTCCCTGTCATGCGGGGTGGGGCGGGGCGGGGATGGGGTAAGACAAAATCATGCGGGGCGGGGACGAAGATCCCTTCCTTTAACCCCGCCCCGCCCCATTGCCATCCCTATGCCCATTATCTCGCTGACATGTGGGACCCACGTGCGTGGGTCCCACATGTTAGTGAGACAATGCGCCCATCTCACCTAATGCACGTGGGTCCCACATGTTAGTGAGACAATGCGCCCATCTCACCTAATATTGTCTCCTATGCTAGCTTATGCTAGCTTGATGGGCCAAAGGCTTTTTGGAAGAGTTCCTAACGGCCAACCACAATAGCTGACCTTATCGTGAGATGACTGAAGCGGTATGGCAACTCCCTACCATGGTACAAAATTATTATGGATGGTGCTGTGTTTGAGATGTGAAAGGAAGCTAGACACGGTATCATTATTCGGGATCATCATGGTGTAGTAGTAGCATCAATGAGCAAGAAATTGCAGGTTCCTTTGGGACCCCTTCAAGTGGAAGCGATTGCGTTTGCTTGAGACATGGATGATGGGGATCCAAGAGGCTATCTTTAAGGGTGATTCGTAGGTGGTTTTGAATTCCTTGAGGGGTATTTCAACTCCTCCCACTCAAATTGCTAATAACATTTCAGGCTCTTTGTCTAAGATTTACTAATTTTGCTCAGTGCAGTTTCTACATTTCCCACACTCTAGAAATAAAGCATCTTGTGTTCTAGCCCAATATGCTAGGGACATTTTTTATTTTATTTCTTGAATAGAGGAAACACTTTGTATTGTTGAGCACCTTGTGTCTCAAGATGTAATGTTTCTATCCTTGTCTAAATGAAATTCCAATTTTTACATCAAAAAAATAATTAATTAATTTCTTTCATTAAAGGTAGAAAAAAAAAAAATCAAAGGCCAAACATTATTAATTTTCAGATTTAATTTTATAAGGAAAGAATCCAAAGCCTAAAATAGGCCCAAAAATACAAAGACCCAACTCAATACCAACCTGAATATATGCCCGAATATTTATTTAGGTCAAGTTCTCCTTGGCAAGTTGTGGGTGGCTGTGAACTGAAGCCAACCCACCTGATATGAGTGGAGAGTGGAGAGTGGAGACTCCAAACCAAAAATTGAGAATGAATGATAATAAAGGCACGTAAAAGTGATGTTGAGTTGAGCATATGCAAACTAAACAAGGGAGGTTCAAAGTTTAAGAAACAAAGGTTTTGTTTAGTAAATGTGTTTAAACACATGTTTTCAAGTTTTTTTTTTTTTTTTTTTGCCAACGGGGCTTGGCTCAGCTGGTAAGGTTCGAACGCTTCGTCTAACCCACCTAGGTTCGAGTCCCGCTGCTAGCAAGTTTCTGTTGGTGGGCAAACTTAGTGGTGAGGTGTACTCAGAGATGAGGTGACTCCCACACAGAGGGTACAGGGTGGTTTGCCTGTGATGTCCTCGCCTTACTCACCCCGAGGCCACTGGCTCCCTGCCCGGGGGTGCAATATAACCATAAAAACCCCCATTTTTGCTTCTCAAAAAAAAAAAGTTTTTTTTTTTTTTTTTTTTAAAGCTGAAACGATAGTAGACTTTATTAATATAAATCACTTTCTACAATGGGAGAGAGAAAAGAGGGGCATTCTTCTAACCAAACAATGGCCTCCTTTTTCTCTTTTACAGCACTAGCTAAAACTAATGCAGCACGATTACATCGTAAAGAAATAATAGTAAAAGAAATAAAATCAAAACTATCACTAATTAAACTAATGTCTTTCAAGATACAAGTAGCCTCAAGATAGCATATTCTTTCAGTAATAAAATCCACCAACTCAGGAAAGTTGTATTCCATTTCCACTTTAGAAAAACTAACGCTTTGGCAGAAGAGTAAAGCCTTTCTCATTACATAAGCCACTGTGCACAGGGGGTTTAAACTCTTCTCCATTCGGTCACAAGATGCAACAAGCACTTCACCTTTATTGTTACGAATAATCAGACCCAACCCCACTGAAGCAAATTTCTTTGACTGAAAGATGGCCACATTCAGCTTGTGAACAGAATCAGACTGAGGAGGCTTCCAAGTTACTGTTGAAGAAACACTCACCTGTGCATTTTTTTGCTGCACTTCCAAGAATTCTGATCTAATCTTCTCTCTTCAATCTTCTAAATCCATATCTGTCCAGCTTTGTTTCAGAAAGAAAAATAAACTTGGAATCTTATTCGCTTGTCAAGCAGTGGAGCTCTTGTACTGCCTCTGGGATCCCAAGCCCACGACAGTTGAGACTTAATATTCTCATGTAAGAGAGGAAGAGGGGAGAGTATCCCCACTAATCAAATGCTACCATGTCTGGCTATCACACTCTACAGCCAATTTTTTAAGAACTGGTGACCCTTTCTGTGAGCAATCTGCCTGAGAGCGTTTTAGTGAATGTGAGGGGGTCTCCAGAGTTTCAGTTGATGGATGATTATTTGATTGTCGAAGGATTCCCATCCAAGAACGTAGAGATGATTTTTTTTTTTTTTTTTGGGGATAATCCTCCATAATAGGTGGGGATAATTCTATCTCAACATCCCAATTTGGAAAATCCTCCCCTTGATCCTTTGAACTTATCCCCAAACTGTTTTGATGATTTCCTTCCAGCACCAGATTCGTTTCATTGTGTCTTGGGATGTGATTCCTTCCCCATACATATCAGAGAAAGTTTCATCGAATCACTAACCTTCGTAGAGACAATTTCCAAATCGAGTTCAATCATGATTGGGTTCCTCTCCGATTTTTTGGGTTGTGGGTTTTTATTCGAATTGAAATTTAAAATTGAAAGAGGGATATTGGTTGCAACATTATTGGAGTTTGAATTTAAATCAAGATTCTGTGATTCCGAAGATACCTGTTTCTCCTAGATTTTTGAAGAGTCATCCACCTGAGAGACAATTGTTTTTGAGTTCAGCTTTCCGACCAGCGAGGGTTTAATCATCTATTACCGGTTTAGGAAAGAAGCTCTTTCATTGTCCTCCACTTCTAATTCCAGAATGTCTTCATCCACTCCATTACCGGTTTTTGACTGATTGAAAGATTGTTTACCTTGATTTGTTCTTGGCCCCACTGTTCGAAGCCATGGACCAAATTGGAAGTCCTCTTCATTCGTTGAAAAACACCCTTTCCTGATACTTTGAAATTCACTATCTTGGTGTCCAAGGATTCCACATCGGCAGCAGAAAATAGGAAGTCTCTCATATTTGAAGTAAATCCACCCCTTGTCAACGTTTTCAATTTGAAGCACCTTTCCTCTCATCAACGGTTTTGTAATGTCAATATCTACCCTCATACGAAGAAAAGGACCCCATGCTAGTCCACTCTTAGGAGCATCAATTAGAAGTGGAATACCAATCTCATTGGCAATGTGATTGCCAACGGAAATATTCATGCTTTTTATTGGGATATTGAAGACCCTGATCCAAAACGGAGACTGTTGAAATTTGACATTGCCTGGACTAAGATCGCCATTAAAGCATTTCAACAAAACCAATCTCTTGTCAAACGACCATGGACTTTTGTCTAAAGCGTCATTCATGTGCTCCTCAGTGACAAAAATTGCCAAAAATAAATTACTCCCCACTTCTTTGATGGTTACCCGATTAGGACCTCTCCACAACTGGTGAAGGGTGGACTTGAAAGCCTCCTTGTTGAAGTCCTTATTAATCTGTGGCCTAAACAAAAGGCTGAATTGAGCTTGTTCTTTTGATTGTGCTACATCTCAAGAATTGACTGACAGTACACCTCTTTCCTCTTCAGAGAGACTAAATTTCTTCCAAATTTCTTCCATAGACGAATCCATATAAGAAACTAAGAAAATAAGATGAATCAAACAAAGATGAAGGGTTGAAAGTATAGGGAATTATGAGATAGGTGAAAGTAACCAATAGAGGAGTATAAAGGAACAGAGAAAACAGAGCGAAACAAAAAGTGTGACACTCCCCTACTACGAACAAGAGGACCTGATTAGAGAGGTTGGAATCTTGCGTTTGAAGAATACAAGTTAGTAGATTCTAAACAACATTACACTCATTTTCACATTTTTTTTCACCTGTATTTTCTAAAAATATAAATTACCTTATTAAAACAACGTTACCAAACCATCCAAAAGCATGCCTCCACGCGTCGTAGTAGCATGGATGGAAGTATAGTGAATTTCTGATATACCAAAAAAGGGCGCAAAGCCAAAAATGAAAATGAAATGGTGAGAAAAGGGCGGGTATTGCTATTAGAAGAGTATTGACCTAAATTATAGTTCTATAATAATAATAATAGACCATAAGACCAGGCGCACTGGTGGTGTATCTCATCTCTCATACTCATACTCATACTCATAGATAGACATCAATCTCAATCTCAACGCAGCAGCAGCAGCAGCAGCTCCGATGGGAAGCAAAGAACGAGCTAAGGAGAGAAGAGAAAAGAGAATGCAAGAAATTTCCCTTCTCAGGACCATTCCCTATTCCGATCACCAGAGGTCTTCTTTTTTTTTTCTTTTCTTTTTTAAATGAATCGCAATCATTTGTTCGTTTTGTATGTATGTTTTTGATTCTTCTCTTTCGAACAATCCATATTCTTTTTCTTTTAAGTAAAAGGAAAACCATTTCGATTCCAAAATTGCATAACCATAAAAACAGCGTCAGCATAGCAACCTAGTCTAATGAAGAATACCAGACCAGCCATTCATTTAAATTTGTGAATACAAAGAATAATATGTTCTTTTGTTGCTCTACATTTTCCCCATCCTTGTAACTCAATGCTATTGCCTCAGTTTGCGTGCCCAAAATCAAAATCCTTTTTTTTTTCACTATTTCGAAACTAGGTTTCTGCCCTATTAACCCTCCTGGTTGATCAGAAAGTGCAGGAAGTAGGATTGTTTTAAACTTGCAGGTCCAGGTAAAAATGGTTGAAATCTTGTTCATACTTCGACTCAGCCAAAATTTATATTACCCACCACTTTCTAAACTATTCTGGGTAATAAATAAAGGATGGTATTCTAATTATATATATATCTCTTTTGGGTGTAATTATTTTTTATAGGTGGTGGTCCTCAGAAACCGTTGCAGTGGTAACCGGTGCTAATAGAGGAATTGGATTTGAGATCTCTAGACAGCTTGCAACGCATGGATTGACTGTCATATTGACATCAAGAGACAGTAATGTTGGGCTTGAAGCGGCTCAGGTCTTACAAGAAGGTGGTCTCAATGTAGTCTTCCATCAACTTGACGTCTTAGATCATTTATCTAGGAAACAGTTTTCTGACTGGCTACAACAAAACTATGGTGGTTTAGATATTCTGGTAAGCTCCCAATACCATAATTTTTCTATTTATTGTTTTATTGATACCAAAATTTTGGAACTAAGGATTGGTTATGTTGTTGTTGTTTTATTAAACATTTCTTTTTTCTGTGTTATGTATATGTGTAGCTTACAAGGCCAGCTTCTCCTTTCATTTCTTGCAATTCTTTGTAAAATGACTTTGGTTTGCATTAGATTTGCCTTTGCCAAAAGGAAAGGGACTTTAACTTTAATTGATCCTTGGCTTAAATATGTAAAATGCTACACATGAATCTTGGACAGGAACAAAAATTTGAAAGACCAGTACAAAATGGTGCAACTTTTTTTATTTCAAATTTCTCTGTGATTGTTAATAAGATGTACTTATATGATAGGCATAGCCAATATAATGCAAAAAGATGTTTTGCAGGTAAATAATGCAGGTGTTAATTTCAATCTTGGGTCTGATAATTCAGTCGAATATGCCCAGAAGGTTATTACAACCAATTATTTTGGCACCAAAAATATGACTGAAGCTATGATACCCATGATGAAGCCTTCTACAGCTGGTGCTCGAATTGTTAGTGTGAGCTCACGGTTAGGTAGATTGAATGGCAGAAGAAATGTAAGTAAAAGCTCTTATTGTGCTTTACTTTCTCTCTCTCTTGGGACTGCCTGTTGGGATGGATTTATGACCTGGAAATGTAGTCTTGAAGTTATCTATCAAAAAAAAAAAAAAAAAATGATGTAGTCTTGAAGTTGAAGATTTATATTGTAAATGCATGTTGATAAAAAAAATTTCCAAAAGTCTTATCAACCTTGTCTGATTTTTCTCTACTAGATCCTCTGCCCTTTTCCCAGATGGAAATTACAGACCATTAGCCTACTATTGTGGCTATACTATGCTTGCTTCGTATATCTGTGAAGAGGTGCATATTCTATATTTTGAAGTCAGATAACTTAACAAGTAAATGTAGATACATGTTATGCCATGTGATGTGGTAGCTGTCTAGTTGCTAGTAGATGTAACTGGCTGGATTGGGATTAGAAGTTGAAAATATTGTTTTATCTACTAATAGTGGACGTATTATCCAATCACAATCTTACTGCCACAGCTATGGCAGAATACATTGACTCTTATACCAATGGCTATGCCTAATTAAATGTAGAATGCTTTTTATTCTTCTTACTCATCTCATTTTTACTCAAATAATTCTGACATATAAGTGTCTAGTCAGAAACTCTGTTTTCTTAGCTTATTCCTCAATGAAATTTGAATTCTGTTGAACTCCTGCTGCCCTTTTTCCGCATTCAAAAAAAAAAAAAAAAAAAGGTAAGAGATACCATGTGTTAAGTGGTATGTTGTAATGCTATCTACTTGAAAAATAACTGGCTGTGTAAAAGATTGGTCTCAAGTAACTTTTCATTGGTGATGCTTGCAAACTCCATGGTGAATTTAGTTTTTTTCAAAGCTCCATATGAAACTACTTAGAGTCTCCTGACTGAAGTTTATCCCCCCTTGTGTGAGTCTGACAGAGGATTGAAGATGTGACTTTGAGAGAAGAACTAGGCAATTTGGACTCACTCACAGAGGAACTGATTGATAGGACTGTATCTAATTTCCTACAGCAAGTAGAAGACAGCACTTGGACATCAGGTGGCTGGCCTCAAACATTTACTGACTACTCAGTATCGAAACTTGCAATTAATGCTTACACCAGACTAATGGCAAAGGTACTCTCTGACCGGCGAGATGGTCACAAAATTTATATTAACTGCTATTGTCCGGGCTGGGTGAAGACTGCTATGACAGGTTATGCTGGGAACATTTCAGTCGAGGAAGGAGCTGATACTGGAGTATGGCTTGCCCTGCTCCCTGACCAGGCAGTAACAGGGAAATTTTTTGCAGAGAGGCGTGAAATAAACTTCTAAAGCAGTTAGACAAAGACTACTGCAGACTTTAACATTTAGTTATATTTTTTCATAGAGCTTGTAAAAGTTCAAAAGGCCAAAGGAAACTTTGAAACTGTTGAAGAAAAAGATGTTTGTTGCAGTACATTATGCACTGAAGGAATGTATTGTGGATTTGGTCAATGAATGAGAGCCAGCAACTGTCTCTGTTGGTATGGAGATGAATATTATGAAAACACTAATGTGTTTGATCCATAAATGGGGATTTCAAGCACTTCTGTGATACTCCTTTGGAAGTCAGAAAATGTTTATTGACGTCTTTAAGCATAACAAAGCCATTTAACTTACACGGATAGTTGCCATTTGAGGCTATATTAAGTTGTGACTTGAGAGGCTTCTCTTGGTTATTTTGTGCCTTGTATTCTCTTATTCAGGCTGCCTTTTTCATGCTTGTGGAAATTTTCAAATCCTTTGAAATTTAAGAATTCTGTTATATGTTTTCATGAGAATGCTTATTTTTCTTGGGGGTGAGATCACTATTTCTCTTCACTGATGATAAGAGTAGGGGCAACTTCTCATCTCATGAGGCTATTTATTTATTTATTTTAACTGAGGTGGCGCTAAGTTACAATGATGGGAGAATGGATGTGTTGATGACCGAATCAACCTGGGGGAACAAGATCCATTTCAAATGAAGAGCATCCTACTGGATATGTTTTGTTTGAAAGGTGAGTTGCATTCTGGGCATCACATAGTGGTCACAGGGCTAATTTAGACATAGTCAACATAACCAGGCAATGAAGGAGGACGCCACTGCATAAAACATTAATGGGGGGATGTACTAACTACTAAAAAAATATTGATTACAAAATAGAAGGTTTGAACAACTACAGAGAGCTATCCATGTCAGGTGGGTGGCAGCACCACACCACCACATGCAGACATTCAAACGACTTGTAAAAGTTGTAACACAATCTAATATATCTACCAAACCACTTTGTAACATAGCTGGACTTGTGCGGAAGAAGAAAGGCCACGGTGCACAATTGAAGGAGCCTTGTCTTGAGAGTTGAGAGAAACCTTGCCCAGCATTCATGGCCTTCACCTGCATAATCTAAAATTTAATCTAATATATACTACAATCCAATCTAATATTTAGTACTATATAATATAGAAAAGCAATAATTAATTATAGTGTTTTATATTCCTCAAAGTGGCATAATTAACCTTTGGATAAAAAAAGATACATAATTAACTTCTCCAAATATTTGGTTTTAGTTAACTTAATTAATATAGTTGTACAAATCTTTTGATTTTAGTTAAGGCACAATTGATATTAGAAGACTTAAGATTGAATTTTATTATATATGAGTAATTATTACAAAATAAACATTATATAATTTATTTTAAAGCAAATGTCATACATTTATTATTATTATTTTTAAATACTAGGGCCCCGCTTGGTAGAGTTGTTTAACAATATGTTTTCAGCTTTTAAACAACATTACACATATTTTTATATACTTTTTTACTTACATGTATTTCAAAAAAAATACAAATAACATTATTAAAATAATGTTACGAAACGACCCTTGAGTATTTCAAAACATACTCAAGAGAGAAGAGAAAATCACCAAAAAAAAAATATTATTGTATTTATTAAAAATTAACTTTCATCTACGTACTATAATTATAATCTTACAATTGTTGGACTTTTATTCTACCACTTACATATAGGAAACAAAAACCTTTGATTTTCTTTTTTTTGCTCAAATAAAAAAGTTGATTTTTTTTTCTTTGACTCCTTTATTAGATTTTGGGTGCTCAAAGGTTTTCCACGTCAGTATTAAATTTGTTTTTTATTTGACTCCTTTAGATTTTGTGTGCTCACAGGTTTCCACGTAAGATTTTGTGTAATAATGATTATTTATTTTAAATTTTGGTTTTAGGATGCCGGTAAAGACTGGAAGCCGATCACTGTTTTAGGCATCCAGGTACAACTCCCAATTTTGCTAAACTTGAGAGATTGAACTAAATAAATAAAACAAACTTTGAGAAGAAACCCAAAAAAAAAAAAAAAAAAAAATTCTTCCTTACCCTCAATCCTGAAGTTCAGGATTTCTCCTCTTTTTTCAGATTCGAGAATCAGGTGCTTATATATGTTTGTATCTCTTTTCTTTGAATCAGCTTTGAGCTTCTTTTATCTTTCTACTGTAATAATGAAAATTGGTTTCAGTTGTTAAGACTTTGCGCTTTTGTTTGTGTGTCAACATTTTCAGGAAGAGACTCTGTGACAACAAAAGATTTGTTGCCCACTGAAAAGGTTTTCGTTTTTCTCTTTTATCGATTCATTCACGTATTTTTTTTTAATGAAATTCATATGGGATGTTAAAAATCTCTCTCTATGTGTGTTTCAATCATTCACTTGGGTTTGGGTTTTATAGAATGAGAATTGAGGTTGTTCTGCTGTTGGCTTGTTGGAATTGTTTATTTTTGGTGGTGTAGGTTTGACTTAGATTGTTTGGTGAACCGGGTGGTGCTAAGAATTCATGTTCTTTTTTCCCCTGGCCAAAGCAATTAATTTATATGTGAATTTCATTTCTTATATTTCTCAAATAAGTTCAATCTTCCCAATATTAATTCCATGAAACGTGTGGTGGTTTCATTTCTCTTATTGGACAAGATTTTTCGTGATTTTTGTGAATTATCAAGTTACGTTTTAGTGTAAGTAATTTATACATCAGATAGATTTTCTTTTTTGAAATTAGAATGCAATGAAGAAATAAGTTGCACCCAGCTGGCAATAGAGCATCCGTTAACATGATTGTGAAATATTATGACTCAAAAGGGTTTATTGAGCTAAAATGTTGAGATATTTTTATATGCTGATATCTATTCTTTCCTTTGACTATATTTTGTGTTTGATTATAAGTTGGCAAAATTGCAAAACAAATAACCCATAATGTGTTTGATTAAATTCCATATCGAAGCTTTATTTCTATGAATACTTCTATTGCTTCATGTTCTGATAGACTTTCTTTTTCATATTTTTAGTTCATATACTATGCAGATGCCAATAGATTAGATAGTATATAGTGATAGTTATTGCTTCTTTGCCAAAGTATAGTGGAATACATGAGTTTTTTTTATAGTACTTGGTTGTTTTTAGCACCCCGTGCATCGTATGGTATGCCTTGAGTCATATTGTAAATAGGTGGTTATACTTCATGTTTCAAGCGACTGTATCTTTGCGCAAAGTGAACATATCTATTACTTTTGTTGAACTATCTTGTGCATTACTCGGGTTAGCGACTAGTTCTATTAGCCCTACAATAGTTGCGGCATAAAATTTCTCTGTTTGCCTTCTTTCTCGTTGTCCACAGTAACTCACGGTCACACCCCCATGGTTTTGTATTTGTGAAGTGTGAAAAAGAACCCATCTGAAGGATTTGCTATTTGTAAAGAAAAATGGCGAGTTTGAGAAGAAGTTTGATTAGTATGTGCAAAATCCTAAATTCCAATCGGAGCTCCATTGCTGCCACTTCCCCTCAAGCCCTTTTCAAGCCTCAATATCGTTGGGTTTCTGGGTTTTCTTCAAATACCCAATCGCTTGATATCGATCTCTCCAATGAAGAGAGCAAGAGACAATTATTTAACAGGTTCCACTTTATTTCTTTGTCTTAATATAATCATACTTTGGGCTTTGATTTCTTTGTCACAGTTTAATTTTGATGGAGATCTCAATTTTAATTTCTTCTAAAAATTTTTCTCCCTTGGATGTGGGAAACAGACTGATATATAGGAGCAAACAACGAGGGTTTTTGGAGTTGGATTTAGTTCTTGGGAAATGGGTGGAGGAGCATATTCATTCCATGGATGAGAATGGTATTAAATCTCTTGTTCATGTCCTTGACCTGGTACGGCTATTCTATGTGACTCTTCTATTCTTCCGCTTTAGTGTTGGTCATAAGCCATTACAGCCTTGACAATAAATGAATTTTCTTTTTCAGCACACAGAGGACATGCCTTTTATATTTATAATTCAATTTATTTTTTCTTTTATTAACTATTTTTGTATGATTGCATGCCCATATTTGTTGTTCATGCAAAAATATTCTGTATGTATTCTCAAAAAATTAGAGGACATCTGTGAAGTTTTAGTCATTTTAAAAATTTATTATTGCCGATAGAATCCTTCAATTTAGCAAAGTGATTCTTTTGATACCATAATTTTTCTGATTTGGGTTGTATATCTTCAAGATAAATAATTTCATACCCATTGATATGTGACAATGATGTGCGTTTATGGTGGTATGTTGCAATTTGTGACCTTAAACTGTGTTTGCAAAATACACTTGTCACTACAGTGATTGCCTTGGCAATCACTATTTATTTGGCCTTTTTCTTATAGAACAGTTTAATTATAGAATCTGTATCTTTTAACCTAAAGTCCTTCCCCAATTGAAGACTTTTGCCCCACACATCATTGTGCCAATTTGACCCTTTACAACAATTATATGAAGACAGGCTCATTCTTGCACCAGTTTCCAATGTCTACATTGACCTATGTATTTTATGAATTAATTAATTATTCCTTGCTAAAATTGTAGCTAAAGTTTTGTTCATGGAATTTGATGAGACTCTAGTTTTATGATATTTAGTCATATTGAGTTTCTCATAAGCCATCCATTTCACCAATTATGCACATTCCAGTTTGCATATTTCTAGTTTCTGATACAATTCAGAAGACTTTCTGCAAGTTCTATGCATTTTGTTAATCCTAATAGTTATCTGACCCTGATAAAGCCAAGATCGAGCTTACAATGATACACAATCCTAAACTAGTTAAAAAACAGTGTTCCATAACTAACAGCTAGTCAAAAACATGTGAATGGTGCTGATTTTCTAGAGAGATTGCCATGACTTAATTGAAATTGGCCTGAAATGAGATAAAGAAAACATCTAAAGCATTTGACTGATCCAAGGGATTCAGGAATTCAGTTGCTTTCTAGATCATGGGGTTTTTGGCAAGTGACATTGTGGCAGGTTGCTTGGTCATTCTGTTTTTGGATCACTAGCTTTCTTGTTCAGCACTATTCCTAAAGTTGTCTCCATAACTTGCAAAAGGCAATGAGTGTTATTTTGAGTATCTTTTTGGCTTGATCACAATAAGTTTTGTATGAGATGGGTTTACTATAAAGGGAAAGGAATTGAATCCTCACTCTGATGTTCTAATTTCTCTAAATATCATGTTACATACTTCTTAAGTGAGGAGAGGTATGCAAGTTTTATTAGTTGAGTGTGAGTTTAGAATAAACTGGTGTGTTTCTCAGTTTTTTTATAATCTCATTTCGCTAAAGATCGAGGTACAACTTTCTTTACAGGGGAGGTGTGCAAGTTCTATAGTTGAGTGCCAATTTAGCATAAACTAAAGTATTTCTCAGTCTTTATACTGCTTACAACTCTGTGATTTCTATTAGAAAATAAACTATTTCCTAGGGAAGAGGGACTAAATGTTCAATATATTGTGTTTTTATTTGAATGTGGTGTTTCTGTTCTTCAGGAAAACCCAGATCTGTGGAAGTGGCTTACTGCCCAGGAGCAACCCCCTGAAGGACTCGAAATTAATCCTGTGAGTTATGATCAAGAGATGAACGTTCAATTTAGTTATTTTCCTTTGCTTTTCTTATGTCTTGGGAGTTCCCATTCTTGCTCTTAAAATATTCAATGTAATAGGTGTTTACTGCCCTGCATGAAAAGGTTATGAACAACCTCAACAGCTACTCTGCTCCTGAAACTCGAGCCATGCCTGGGCAGCCATGGGTAAGAGGGTGGGATGATATTAAGAAAGGTCAGGACGGCCCTATTGCTGGGAACCAGTAGCTTTGCGATCCACCTCTCAACTAGGTCTCATATGACGCGTTCCTTTGTATGAATAAGGATATAAATTTCGGTTATGTGGTTGCTATTTGCTGTCCCATACCTTCTCAAGAAACGAATAAGGACTGTGGTGAGACAAAACCATTATGGGGGTCTTGCCTCTAGGCCCAGGTACTGTATCCATAGTTGCTTATGTAATGTAGTATATTATAACTCTTAACGGTTTATGCCATGGTTTGGTCTGTCCGTACTTGTACATATGAAAGCCATATTTTCAATCTTTGTTCTCTTGGTACTTCAACTTTTAAATGGAACAAAAATTCCTGCTGCAAAAGGAAAGTAAAAGGAAAAACAATTGTAAAATGAGGCATTCATAAGGAAATTGCAATGGACGTAAAGATATAACACTTGATTGTAGATATTTTCCTTGGAAGAATTTAGTAGCTCAACGAATCCATAATAGTTCTCTCTTTTTCTCCATCGAAGCACTCGGAATCCATAAGCTATGTAATGATAGGTAATATTTTCCCATTTTAAACCAAGGATTATATGTGTTTCAAAGGGTGCTGATTGAAATGACAGACTATTCATGAAATTGCGAGCGGATTGAAGTTACCTAAAGAAGAAAGAAATAATCCTTACTCCTTAGCTACATTTAATGTACATTGCACAGCCTATGTTGCAATTTTCCAAGCCACCGTCCAGTGCAAACAATATGAATATGTACGTATTTCGACCACCCTCATGGCCTTGCTCCTCTTTTGTCAAAAAGTCAAAACAATTTTTTTATTTTATTTTTTTAGAAACAAGTTAAAAAAAATATGTGTTGAAAGGGTGGATTTCGCTTAATAAAAGGCTAAAGTCTATTGTTGATTTTTGTTATGTTAAATGTGATGAAAGAGTTCTATTTATTTTAAAAAATTTAATCTCCTATTAAAATTTAAGTTCAAAGGGTAGCGGAAGAGAAATTAAAGTAAGGAGGGCTATAAGGCTATTGAACCAATAAGAATGAAAGGGAGCCAACTAGAAGAAGTGTAATGTTAGTAATACTATATTTTTCATGATTGGAGCAATCAGTTTTATTTCGATTCATCATTGATGTTATTCTAATTATACACCAATCATAATAATTGTGTTAATAAATTTTTTTTTAAACTAAGAATTATTGTATTTTAGGCTAATTGGGAGAAAAATGATGTAATGGAATTGAAATGCCAATAATGTGATGTGAGAATACATAGAGAACAATAGAAAAAGAATAATAACAAAACTGCAAAGTGTAACTAAGGGTGTGTATGGATCAGGTTGAAAGGTCATTTCAACTCAACTGCACTTTATTAGGTTGAGAAACTCCAACCCATCACATGTGTAGAAACCAACCCAATTGGGTTGGGTTGGGTTGGGTTGGGTTGGGTTGTGCATATTTCTTTTATGCCTTATAAAAAATTTGAACTTTCATAAATTATTTAAACATTTTTTTCATAATAATTAATTATTACAATTTATATAATATGCGTAAATTATATTTCAAATTCTCAAACTTCATCAAACTTATTATCAAAATACTAAAAGCAATCAAACTAAAAAAAAAAAAAAATTTGAAATAAAAGTAATAAAATAAACTTATATACAAAACAGGTTGAAAAACTATCAATGTGAAGCAGACTCAAACCTAACAAACTCATCAACCCACAAATACTAACTTGAGGAGTGGAGTTGGGTTGGGTTATAGAAGCTGAAAAAACTATGAACCAGAATCAAATCCAAACCAAAGCAGCCCGATATCAACCCACAACAACAAATACTAGGATGAGGAGTTGGGTTGGGGTGAGTTTTGTGGGTTTGGTGGTTAAGACCGTAGAGAGTAGAGAGTAGAGTGGTAAACCTTGGAAAGGAAAACGGTGGGTGGGGGGGGTGACGTGGCAGAGGGGATAGGAAACACTGGAACACTAGACGACGGGAAAGACACAATAGAAATTCTGATAATCTTTTGTTGTTACGTTTTCAACTTATTATTGATGAATTGAAATCCCTCCACCTCCCAAAGTCCCATCTCAGGTCAGCCTGTCCCATCGGATTTCATTTCCCCTTTCATTATTATCTATCTATCTCAATTATTAGTGTATTTCATTTCATTTGGGAGCTTCTAAATAAATAAAAGGTGCGACGCGATGCAGTTGGAGTGTTAAACCCTAACACTATATTATATTATATTATATATGAAGATGAAGATGAAGATGATGGTGGATGTTTGAGGGTGAAATAGAGAGAGAGAGAGAGAGAGAATAATGGGAAATGGAAGCAGAGCTAGGGGAGTGGTAATGAAGACGCTGTTACTGATAGGAGGCGCTCTTTTGCTCAAACGACTCACCAAGTCCACCACTCGTTGGGACCATACTCGCCTTGTTGCTCAATCCCTCACAGGCCAAAAGGTACCCTTCTCTTCTCTTCTCTTCAAATTCACTTTACCCTTTCTTCCCTATTTCTTTCTTTCTTATTGCTATTTCTGCTTAATTTAGTTTTCAAGGGACCAAGCATCCAGAGATCCTGATAATTACTTCAATATCAGGTCGGTCACTCCTTTTCACTTTACCCTTTGCAACCAACCACCTTAACAAAATTTGTATCTTTCTTTCTTAAGCTTTCACTAATTTTTCCTTAACTCTCTCTCTCTCTCTCTCTCTCTGTGCAGATTGATGACGTGCCCGGCAGCAGAGATGGTAGATGGTTCTAAGGTTTTATATTTTGAACAAGTGAGAGACTAATAATAATATATCTTCTTCTTATTATTCTATATCACTCCCCCCTTATTTGCTTTCATTTACTCTTCTCTTCTTACTGCTAGCTATTACTTGCTTCTCTGCCACCAATATTAGCGTTTTCACTAATTTTATTTCTGTTGCTAATGCTAGGCATTCTGGAGGACCCCTCAGAAGCCCTTTCGCCAGGTATATTGTTTTTTTAGTTGAGCTCTATTGCTCATTCATCAGTCTTAACCATGATACATAGCCATAGGCAGGCATCATCTCCTTGCTTCTTCTGCTTTCATTTTTTATTTTTTTTTTCTTTCTTCATGAAAATTCAACTTCAATGATGTTCCTCTGGAAACATTTCTCTCAATTTAGGCTCAACTTGCAAACAAATTTCTTCATCTAGAGTGCAAGTTTTTTCATTTTCTTCAATGAGAATTATTTTTGATAAATTCCATCTGGTATCTGATTACAGAGATTCTACATGGTCAAGCCTTGTCCCAAAGAATTGAGATGTGATGTTGAGGTGGGCATTTACTTTATGTTGGAGTTTACTCTTCAACAGCATGTTCCTTTGCATGATTCACCTGTGGGAACGCGTACTCTCTCATCTTTTTAACTTGTTCAATGGGCAGGTAAGTTCATATGCCATTAGAGATGTGGAGGAGTACGGGAACTTCTGTGACCGCCCAAAGGATCAGCGTCCACTGCCTGAAGAAGTTATTGGGGTATGTCTTTTGTCTTGTCAAAATCATGGGCTTAGTTATCAGGTTCATGTAATATGAAAAAGATTTTTGCATTGGACTCTGGAGACTTTGTCTGTTATCTTTGCTGGAATGGACAATTTAAAAGATCTGGTATAGAAAATTGTAACTTGAAGATAGAAGGAAAAGCCTAAGTAAATGTGGTGTACAAACGGGGAATAACTATAGAGGAGCCTTGCTTTAGTTGGTACAAGTTTTATAAATTCATAAAGTGGCATAACACAACATCATTGCTTGAACTGGATGGATTGGTTTTGAGCAGGGATTTAATAGAAGTCAAGAGGAAATTTTGTAAATTGATAGATATGACCTTAACTTTGAAGCCTTTTAGCTAAGATCTGTGATATTTGAACCCGATTAACTTACAACAGTGTAATGAATTGATTTTTCTAAGATACAGGTTAACAGGCAGTGTCATTGTCATGAGTCAAATTGCAGGGTTAGCAAATATTAGTATCATCTATGATATATAATTGAGGAACTAAATATAAATTCTGATGTTTTCTGACTGATACCATCATGTGACATGTGTGGCTGCCAAGTTTTTTGCCAATTCTCATAAGGTGATGTCTCGACATATATATAGGTATGGTGTTGGATGCTTAGCCATCTTTTTCCTTCTTGGAATATTTCTAGAGTGAAAAGCATTGAGAGGAATTTATTTTGCTATAGTTACTTTTTAGTTCACTTGTCAAAGCAGTTGTATACTTCGCTGAGGCATGCTTTGCTGGCTTTGTTCTCTCTAAATCTGTTATTTATATGAGGTCCATCTGGTTGTGGATTCTGCTTCTTAAGTTTTATGATTGTGTGGGCTAGTTTTCCTAAGCCTTGAGAGCAGCACATGGCTGAACTACCTATTAGTCAAGCCCATGGAATAATTATATGCTTTTTCTTAGGTAAATGATTCAGTTTGGGAAGACTGATAACCTAGGGTTCTTGATTTAAAGTCCTGCACTAACCTTGCCAGCTAGGTTTCATGCCTGAGATTGATGCTTTCAAATTGTTACTTTTGGCTGAGTTTTCTTTAAATGTGTTATGCGTGTGCAGGATATTGCGGAGCATTTAACGACAATATATCTCAAACGTTGTGAGCGTGGAAAACGCTGCTTATATGAAGGTTCAACTCCACCTGGCGGGTTTCCTAATTCATGGGTAATTCTCTGTTGAACCTAATAGTTGGGATATGGAAATGAGTTGATTTCTTCTTAAGTTGTGATCTTTCTAATTACAAGTATTCAGTGATAGCTTCTTTCCTTTGTGACAGAATGGAGCAACGTACTGTACTTCTGAACTTGCAATCGTGAAGAATAATGAGATACATACATGGGATAGGGGCTATGATGATGATGGAAATCAAGTCAGTTTTTGTAGTCTAATGTGCTTTCAACTATGTGACCTTTAAGAATATTTAACAGCACTAATTTCGGTTGAGATTAAAGTGAAAATCTTTAATGGGAGTGCTTTTTGTATTACTTGGTACAGGTTTGGGGAGCGAAGGAAGGTCCATACGAGTTCAAGCCTGTTCCTGCCTCTAGTTTCAATGACATGCTTTCTCCTTTAAATTTCCCTTTTCAGCAATCGATGGAGAAACGAATAGAGGGTTCATTTGTTTTGCAGGATTGATTACCTGTTACATATAGCCATAATATGTAAATTTCTCAATATTCTTCGATTCTTGTCAAATAATGTTTCTTTTTTATTTATGACCTTTAGCTTTTTACAATTTTGTTTTGTGGAATTTTCACATATATAATGTTATAGGCAATAACTTTGGTCTGCAATTAAATGACTTGAGGAAAATGTCTGTAAGAGAGGGTTCTGTTTGTGGTGAGACTTTGAGAAATTCACCCGTTTGTTGACATTATCAGTTCTAATATTATTCACTTTGAATGTAGGTGAAGAGGATATGTGATTGTGAACTCATAATTGCAATCAATTCAGAGTTTTATGTCTCCCACAGAACATTTGCCTAGCTAATGGGCTTGACTTTTAAAATAAAAAAATGTAATTCAAAGGACAGCATAAAATTGATATTTTATTATGAATGATGTTGATGTAAATCAACGAAGCAATGTTTGACCAGTGAACAGAAGTACTTGAGATTTCCGGTATTTATATATCATTATGTATTCTGTTCTGTTATTTTTTATAAGACCGCTGATCCCTGCATGAATATGTTTTGTTTGAGTAGCAGATAATGCTGCTTCATATAAGGTGAATACCATGGTTTTATAATATGATATGCGGTCTTTTAAAAGCTGGGAAATCTTTATTGCTTGATTAATTAGCAGAGTTGGGATTATTCTCTTCAGTGAGGATCATCTACTTGTTTGCATACTCAGAACAGTGAGGATATTGCCTTTTCAGCTATTGATTGTGAATGGAAAATGTAAAGTGGAATCGAAGGAACTTTGAGAAATAAGATGAAATTACAAGAATAATTCTGTCAACAACAGACATTTGGCTTCTACCCAACTATTCAACTAAAGGTGTTGTTGAGGTAGAAGTATAATCCCCCAAGTGCCACAATTCCCACCACGATTGCTATCGGGAGTGCCCGCCTGTGCCAGATCAAATATGATGTAGTAAGAAAAAAGTGTTTGAATTATGGGGGGAAAAGTAGAAGGAATAAAACATTTTTGGTAGTCGTTAGCTTGTTAGTACTGAATTAAGAAAGGGAATATGCTGACCCAATTGCTTCCTCTCTTTGAATTTGTGCTTTCCGTTCCTTTCGAACATCTGTTGCATTAGCATTTTTTACCACAGCAGGTTGGTAAGACCTGAATCTTCGCTTAGGAGCACCACAGACTGCAAAGCACAATGGAGAGCAATGATCATGAAGTGTATTATCATAACACTTCCCATATTCATTCTTATGCCTGCCTTATTATTGTTCTTTTCTATCTTAAATTCTTATTATAATTATTGTTCTTTCCTATCTTAAATTCTTATTATATTTAGAAGCAGTTCGGCTAATCATTTTTTTTTAATAGGTAAGAAAATTTGTATTAAAAAGAAGCTACTCCATCAAAGAGATGAACTAAACGAAGGAAATGTGTACAAGCAATAAAGGAAAACAAAATAACTTAAGTACAAGAAAAAAGTGAATCTAAAAACAATGGAACAGATTTCAAAGTAAAACCCCATGCATGTGAAATCAAACAAAGTGGTCACAAACATTCTAAGAGCTTATCCCTAGAAAGCATTGAATCTTCAAATATACGATTATTTCTCTCCCTCCAAATAATCCACATCACACAACGTCTTACCAAATTCTATACATTTGAAGAATGCATCCTCAACCAATTCCTCCAACCAGCCAGCAAGTCAATAACCCTTTTCGGTAGAACCCAAGAAACACCAAAAAATCTAAGGGCAAAGCTCCATAACCGAAAAACCTCACCACAGTGTAGAAGCAAACAATCCACACTCTCTCCTTTACATTTACACAAGCAACACCAATCCATAATAGTGCAGCCCCTTTTCCTCAAATGGTCCGTTGTGAGAACCTTGCCCCATGCAACTATCCAAACAAAAAACAACACACAACGTGGAGCCTTCACACCCCAAATACACTTCCAAGGAAAAGTAATAAAGCTTGATCCCCTCAATGCATCATAAAAGGATTTTATATCAAAAACCCCCTTACACCCCAAACACCACCTCATCTTATCTCCACCCTCAATAGGAGGACTCAGCAACTCCAATGTAAGAGTAAAGGCCCCCACTAACTCCATCTCCCATTCATTAAAACCACGTCGGAACCTTACATTCCAATTACATCCTTTCTCCGAAGTGTGACTCACCATCATATCTGCCACAGATGCCCCCCTATAAGTAGCAAGTTCAAATAGCTCCGGGAAAGTTCCTTTCAATGATTGATCTCCGCACCAATCATCATCTCTTGGCCTCTACGTCAAGATGACTTGTATCTCTTTGCCACACAAAGCAAGAGATTGTGTTACCACTTATCACCATCCTGGGGATATGACCCTGAACTGTAGCTCTTCCCATTCAAATAATTTGCAGAGGTAGCCATAAACATGATAAGGTTGTATGGTTTGTTTTGATAACTAAAAAGAATTTGGCCAATTCTAAAAATAGGAATAAAAATTATCCAGACACTAAAAAAAAAGAAAAAAAAGTAGTGTAAGGGAATAAACACAAATGCCTATTTAAGAATATATCTAGATGGTTTACCAAAAAAAAAAAGAATATATCTAGATATGGAAGACATTGTCACAATTGCCTCTTTAGGATGGAAACGTAATCTTAAAGAGTCAGCCATTTCACAATATGTCGAACAGTAATCGTAAAGAAGAAACTAAAGATTGAGATACAGAAGGAATAAAAGTGGTTTACCAGGACAGAAATACTTGTCAGGTAATTTCTCAAAGGGAGTTCTCTCATTATATATATACCTGCATCAACAAAATTGCAATTTGATTATATGATTAAGCCAAAAATGAAGAAAAAACATTCAACCCAAGTTGAATTTGAAACTTGAAAGAAAGAGCGGTGTAAAGGGTACCCGCAATCTCGACAAATATAGGCTTGCTTGGAGGCAACACGCATGGAGAATCTGGGCGCAGCAGAAGAAGGAGTGCGTGGTAGAGAGGAAAGCAAGAGCTTGAGTGATGGAGAGAAAAAAGATGACTTAAGAGCAAATCGATCAGATGGTCTTCGCAGACCAGCATTGCCTGTTGTAGCCAAGCAAGACTTGGTTGTCGGTACAGGTCTAGAGGCTGCCTGCAGTTGCACGACCATTTTTTCTATGCTTTGTTTGTTCTAATTAAGCTTCTTTCAGTTCCGATGTAATACAGAAGAGTGGTAATAGGAATGAGAAGATAAGAGAATGGTAGATGCTTGAAGATGCAAGAGTGAAGTGTTAATAGAGTTTTCTATAATCCCATTGGCTGTTTGGAACATATGTGGAAGCGTGGCTTTCATAATTCCCACACAAGCGAAAAGACCCCCTTTACCCACTTTTCGTGCAAAATTCTTATCTTCTTTCCACAAATTATTTCTTGCCTAGGTTTTACATGGCTTACAAGGGCCATGACCCATAATGTACTTTAGGCCCCAGCCTCGAGAGTGTTCTATACGTTAACTGAATATAATTTTTTTTTACCACCATTGTAGCCAAAGAAAGAGGGCTATGGGCTAATTTCTTCTCAAAAAACAGAAAAAGAAAGAGGACTTATTTTACCTATTTCTTTGAAGCACATGATCTGCCTCCTTGGGAGGAGCTACAAGGTTCACTTTGAAAATCTGATAGATCTATTCAACTTTACAGATTGCATCAAAAGACAATCGTGTCAGTAAAATAGTTATAAATGCTTGGTAAAACTTCTCAGTCGGGTACACCAAACCAAAGAGTTCAACCTTGCAAACTTGCAAGAAGAGAGATTATTTCGATCAAATTCTCTGCTAAACACAACCAGCAGCATCATTTTCCCCAGGAAACTTATCGGGGCTTGACACTGGAATGACTACTAAACCAGACAACTATAAGCAAAGTTTCTAGCAACTCATTTGTGTACTGCGCTTCAACAGTATCAAATTTTACCAGTGCCTATAGGAACCAACATTATCCCAATCAATCCTCAACTTCTCAATAGTATTGTAAACGTCTTCAGGTCTGATATATTTGCATCAATTTCATAAAACTGTTGAGTCATTTTTTTTTAAATAGAAAAAATACTAAATATCTACTCACCTGAGGAAAAAAGAGGGGGGGGGGGTTGTGGTGGGGGTTTAAAACATCTATACTCTATAGAAGGCAGTCCAAAAGATTAGCCAGTTCACACATTGCTTCTTCTCTGAAGAAATAGAAACCCAACATATGACTAAATAAAATAAATAGCATGTTACTCTCCACGCAAGTAAGAAAATTTTCATAATATAACTTGATCTATGACTTCAAATCACGCGATCAAGAGATTCACAATCAACATAAGGTTCAGTTCACTTTCTTCACCAACTAGCCAAGATGCATTTGATAATTTTCATTGAATACCTGATCTGATTTTATAATACGCTGGAAACTCATGAGGAAACTAATATATGCTGATAGAAAACTATTCAGTAAGTCAACTATCAAATGTTTCCCATGGCAAAGAGAGATAGGTATAACTTAAAATCAATGTACAGCCAAATCAAATTTTCATCCCAAAACAGTGAAAAATCTCAAGTCTTAGGACAATACAGCACCATAATTTACCAAGATGCCAAATTTTATGACAGCCACAATCACTATACTCTACAATGATGGAGTTCAGCAAACGAATTGAACGAATACTAGTCCTGATTTAAAATTTGTTCTCTGTCCTTAATGGTAGGTGATACCAGAAAACAAGGAACAATCACCACTGTAACTTTCAAGAATAATATAGAACCTCCTATGCAAAGTACAGCAAATGGCACCACCTAAAACCGTAAAAATAGGAGAGTATAATACACTTTGGAAAGATGGAAAATTACACTTCCATTAAACAGTAAACTCTGATAAGATCTGGAAGCTGGCCAAGGGGCAGAACACAGAATTCTGATTAGCATTGAGAGCACAATGTTATAGCTGCTACCAAGGTTTCAGGTCACCTACTGGACCTGCAGTCCAGTTTAGGATCTTCTCACCTGGCTTCAAGTAAATACTCTTTTCATGTGGCAACTTACGTGCAAGTCCATTTAGAACTTGATGGAAAGCATCTCCTGGTTGAGCAGGTTGTGGAAACAACATTGCTTGCTTCATTGAAGGGTTGGCAAGCAATCTCTGCTTCCTCAATATTACGTCTAAGGGTATTGATGTGAGGATGGTGTCCAAGTTGGGGACATCCTTCTCGTCTAAGAAAACCCCAATTTCTTCCCAAGGGATTGCATCAGCAAAGGGTAGAACAATATCATCTGCTATGATAACAGGGATGCAGCCAAATATCACTGCTTCTACCAATCTTGGGCTCCATGGGGCCCAGCCAAGGGGGCACAAACAGAAAACAGCTCGTTGCATGTCCTCATAATATGTGGTAGGGTGCTCCGTGGAAATGTCAAAAAGTGGATTGTCCTTGAAGTTCTCCCACACTGCCGCACGTGCACCTCTGTGAAAATGTACAAAAAAAATAACATTCAGGAATGTGTAGGCTTTGAACTATTTTTATATTAGAGATTATTGGAGAAAATAACTTGGAACTACTACCATTCCTTTCCACTTACAACACTTAAAGATCACTCCATGTATTCTCTTATGAGTTATGACTATTGTTCCCCTTTTACATAGTTTTTACAACCTTAACGAACCATCAATCTTTATTATGATATGAACATGTTCATGTTTCTCATTTCATAATATGGCAAAATATCTGCTGACAACATGCTTTCCTAACACTTATTTTTATCAAAATAAATTCTTTTGCTTGTAATTTAATTGAAAGGAGGATTGAAGCCTTCAAATGCTACAAAAACAAAATGAAAAACCCTTGGATGTTCTCTTGTTAGCATGTAGGTTTAGTACAAAATACCTTGCATAATAACCACCTTCTGGGTCATTTCCCACATCATAAAACAATCCTCGAAAGTACACAAAGATAGACCTAGGAGTCTTTTCAGGAATCAGGTGGGTTTGCATTTTCTGTGGAGGAGCATAGGGGGGAATTGTAATTGAGCCCTTATTTAAGCAAACATGATTCCGTTGTCCAAAAGTCTGAACCAATGTTGCACGTTGGAGCAAGGGAAGAATTCCTCTTTCAATTGCCTTCTCTTCCTGCAGCAGTTTAAGTGAACAAGGAGACATCAAATACAAATTAAAAATAACAGAAAACTAAATGCCAACATACAACAATTTTGACAATACATGCAAACTTTAATATACATCATAAATAGTTAAACCCCACTGACTCTTCACCAATCCACAAGATCAAGCAAAACATATTGTCTGTTATGAGACAAGGGAGGAAGACTTCTCACTTGATAATGGAAGCATGCTCCAAAGTCATGAGGCACTACGAAAAAGTGATCAGCCCCTTCTGTCCGATTCCAGTAAGGCCAGTTGGAAGAAATGAGCTGTATTGCACTTCTCATCATCCGTGGTGACTTAAAAGGCAAAGGGAGGCCATTTGGTGTCAGGTCACAAGTGGTGTATACAGGGGTGTAAAACCAATCAGCTTCTTCAGGATTAAGGGTTCGAACAGGGCTAGATAATAGAAATCGATGCATATAGATCTCAGCAGCAAACATGTGATTGAGGCATCTCGGATCCTTTTGCAGAATCTTCTTGTTGTATTTGCTTGGAAGCTCATACACAAAAACTTTCAATCTTCCCACTGGATTGTCTTCCAAAACATCTCCAGCACTACCTACAGTTGGTGCAACCAAACCATACTTTGAATTTTACAACAAGTGAATATGCAATAGTTTTCAAATATATAGTTCACAATTTACGATTTAAAAATGGGACAACCCCAACAGAGCAGAAGAAGATAGAGAAACATATAACTCAAAAAAATTTGTCACAGTGGCAGTATACTTCGCAAATTTTTGGGAGCTACACTCAAGGACAGCAATTACTTGATACATAACTCAGGCCCCTAAATTCAGGATTATGAAAGTAAAACCTTGACAACACAAACTAATTCAAAAACAACATAGATCGCACATATTCAAAGGCTAAGATATTGAGAGAACCAATGGCTGCAATAAAATAAATACATTCCCCACCCCCCCCAAAAAAAAAAAAAAAAAAAAAAAAACTGAAATTGTCAGGGTGAACCCTGAATAGCCTAGAGGTTCAAAAACATTAGCCTTAGGTGGACAACAAAACTATCTCCTAAGGAACAGATATGATCCCTCTCTACTATTTTCTGACAGCAAGAATACATTTTTCCAATCTACTTTGTCTAGTATCATATCCCCCCACCCCCAAAAATAAGCCTAGAAAAGTTAGCACCATACCTTCAGCTGATTAATCATACTTCCTTGCAACCTCAATCCACGATAACTCTGCCTTTTTTTCTTCTTTCTTGTTAAGAACTCACTTAAACGATTCAACTCAGCTTGAATCACATAAACCCTTCCAAGTGCAGCTGTAACTTATTATTAAAATTATCTCTTTTGGCATTAAGCTACACAATTCCCTCATTCCTATTTGTGCTACATGTTTACAAGCACCACATTGCAACTCCTTGTTCTCTATGTTATATGAACCCGTTTGAATAGGTCAACGTGTCTTGTGTTACAATATTTATCACAAAACAATATGTTTCCAATCCATCTTGCCAAAGTTCTAACTTTAAAGTCTTTAGCAAATGTTCTGCTACATTTGCATCAATCACACATTAGCCTTGACCACGACCATAAAAAGGTCCGATTTAGTATGAGGTAAGACACACAACTCAAGCAAAGTTTGGAAGCTTAGACAAGCACCATCTAGACATCATCCTCTTGCTAGCTTTCTTATATATTACTTGGACCTTTTTTCCTGGTGATGATCTAAAGAAGGAAATGCCAAATTAAACTTTAATTTAGAGTGAATCTCTAAAATCCATCAAACCTAGACTGTATATATCAAGACTAGGAAAAACCCATTAATGAAAATCCTATATTTAACCCCTAATCAACTAATTAACAGATGAAACCAAAATAGAATAGAATAGGCGAATCAATGAAGAAAGAGATAGAATTTAGGAAAAAGGAATCAAAAGAGATGAAAATGAAAGAAATCCCACCTGAAATTCGCTCAGTGGGTTGAGTCCGGCCATGCTCTACAGCACCAGTTTTCAAGACCAAAGCGGCATAGACAAGCAGAAGAGAACCCCACCCCCAACCATTCATTTTCTTCTTTTTAATTTGCCTTGAATAAAACAAACTCTGAACTTTCTGGTTCAGGCTACAAAAGAAAAGAGACAAAGTAGAAGGGTAAAGAGAGAGTTAGGAGAGGGAGTGGGACTTGACTTAAGTAGCTGGTGAAGTAAGTTGTTGAGAGAGAGTTGTGAATTATGGTTGGAAATCGGGTATTTTGAAGCCCTGTCAAGTGTCAAGTTCTTTTCTGATGAAGAAGATTTGTCAAGTTAAAAGTGTAAAAGACATAGGACTAAGTTACTGTTTCAGCAACAAAACAAGGTGTGAGATTGTTAAAGAGATGAAAATGAAGCCTAACATTTGTGTTTCTGTACCCGCTGTTTGACTTTGATGCCAATAGACAAAGTCCACCTGGCCCAAATAACGTACCAATTACCAAACCCAGCTTATGCTGTTCAATGATTCAACCTGCTCTTATATATATAAATTTCCTATTTTGCGTAGATTTGGATGTTTTGCTTGTGTTCATTCTTTATTTATTTTAGAGTTCGTTTAGTTGAAAAGGTGAAAATGTAGAAAATGATAAAGAATGAAGATATGACAAAAAAATAAGAAGATAAAAGAAATTTAGTTACCATTAAGAGAAAAGAGAAGAGTTATTTATATTTCACATTGGAATAAGTTTAAAAAATTCCACCCAAAAAAAGAAAATTTTTTTTTTTTTGACTCTACAAAGACTCAAATGCACGTATAAGGTGTTTCATTTTTGTTTTGCATTGTCATGGTAATTACTAATTACTGTTTTTTTCCCCTTGAAAACTAATTAATAGGTCATATAGCTAATTTCGTTACCTAAAACATAGCCTTGTAATCTTTCTTTTTCCAATAAGCCTCCTTGCTAAAGGTCTTGGTCCATATGCGGCTATCCTGCTGGTGTAGCCATAAAAGTGGAAGTCTTTGTCTAATTCTTTCTGTACTTCATAAATCTTGTCACTCATGAAATTAGACCATTCTTGTGCCAGAGCATGTGGATCATTAAGTGATAAATAGGTATCTCCTGTATACCAATTGCAATTAGGGCTACACCCATAATAACTGATGAGGACCAAAATGTGTGCTGGCCGAGCTTCCGTATAATAGCTAGTGTCCTAAGTTAGGAGAGTGCTCCAGATAGTAAGCTTCATATAATTAAGTCCTCCAATTTGTGCAGCTGCTTCTTGGATGACTTTAGGAAATAAACTAATCTAAATTCCAGAAGTTACGATTAATTTGCTGATAAACTCTACTTCTAGCATTTCAGATAACCATGAAGGATCACAAATCACCGGATCCTTTATCTCAGTATTGATAAGTAATCCCAGTTAGGGATGGCATCCGTCATAAATTCTTTCTGTTTCTCCAAAACTTTCATACCATTTAGCTTTGTGGGATAGCCATATATCATCTGTCATGTCTTCTGTTTTGATAAATGCTGTAGAAATTAAAACTTTAAATTGATACATCCATCTACCATGGTAGCTGGTTATAGCTTTATGGGTTAGTATATTTTGTTGAACTTCAAAAGGTAAAGTTCTAATAGCAAGTCTCGTTTTTTGAGAATCTTAGGGTGGAGCTTTGAAAAGCTTGTTCCCATAAGATAACTTTTTAGAGACTAGGATTCTGTCTTTGTGGAGCTTGAATCTCCATTCTCCTTGCCAGGGAGTTGACTACCGAGTGCTTCAATAAATGCACTGGTGCTAACAAGATGTAATTTTAAAGCCTTAAGGGTCTTTTGGAATAAGGATTTCTGTTTAAGGGTGAAGGCTGCTTGAAAATTATCAAGAAGTAATTTAATATGAAAAGGAAGGTCTGTAAATTCTCCATTCTGAAAAGTGAGATCAGTACGAAGCACTTCTAGCAGTATTTCACTTTTTTCACCACATTAGTGCATTGCTTCTGCCAGCAACGTATCCTAAAGGGATATTGTCCCAATTGAGACGCCTTCATGCTTATCCGAAATCTTCGTTGAAGCCTTTCGAATTCCATCAGGTTGCACCACTAGTGCTTTGCCATTTCTTTTCCAGTCTGCCCTGGAGGTCTTTTATCCATATTAGTCTGCAATTGACTTTTGATAAAAAAAATTAGTTGCTATGTCCTCATTTTGAAAATTAACATCTTTTCGTACTATTTCTTCAAAATTCTTTTTGAAGACTTCTTGTAAAATTCCTTTAAAAAGGTTTTTAAGAAAATCACTTTTGAAATCTAAAGTAATATTTTTTTCATATAAAATATCTTTCTCAATACTGCTGTATTTCTGCTGGGTAATAGTATAAGAGTCATGGTAAAGTCTATCAATGTTGTAGTCACTTAAAGGGATAAAATCTGTCACGGTTCTGTCTACTATATATATGTGTGTATATATATATCTGTTTTTGCCAAGATTTGTTAAATAATGTTACTTCATCAATTCTTTCATTATTGTTAATAATTATTTCTGTCAAGAGAAAATATGTCAGGGATTTGTAATTGACTCTATTGGTTAGATTTAGTGGATTATTTCTATATTCATTTAAGAAATTACCACAATTAGTACTTTCTTTAATTCTAAATAAAGGGGAATCTAGCAATAGTTGAGAAACTTCTTTTATTAAAACATCTTTTATGTAAGTGTTTGATACTGTAAAAGGTGTAAATATGTCATTTACTATATTCTGAGGTCTACTTGGTATATTTGTCAAACTAAAGGATATGTCAATCAATTCATAAATCATAAAGGAAACTATAAAAGTGGCGAAATTATTCTTTTCATTAAATTCTTTTTTACAAAGTACTTGTATTATATGTTGGTTCCTATGCCAAAGGGCAGTGGGAAGATTATAAAAAATTTCTATCTCTATATTTTGTTTAAACTTCTTTATGTCATCAGAGACGAAACTATGTTTGGATTGAGGGGGGCCATCACCCCCCCACCCCCCCCAACTTTTAAAAAAAATTTACTTTTGTATGCATATAAACAAAAATTTTAAAATATGATCCCAAAATTTATATACTTGGCCCCCCTTCCAAAAAAATTTACAAATTGACTCAAATAGAAAAAATATATGACCTACCCTTTTGCCTAGTTGTCCCAAAAATAACCCAAAAAAAAAAACTTCAGATAAACCAAACAAACCAATCCAACAAATCACAAATCTAAAAAAAAAAAAAAAAAAAAGATTACTCTTAAGGCAATATAGCTAATCAGGCCCTTCCTTCTCTAATTTGACCTCTCTCTTCTCTGAAATCTCTCCTCAATCCTCTCTCTGCTCTCTCTAAGATGTGTTGTGTGAGCTCGTGAGGCAGATCTTCTGCCAATTTTTATCTAATAAATGCTAGTAACTGATAGTGTATTAGTGTGTGAACTTGTGGCTATCGTTTTCATTGAAAAAAATAAAATAAAACAATTGTGTTGTGTTGTGTGAATGGTGAACTTGTGAATGCCTAAATAGGTTGAAGGGGTTGTGGCACGTGTTTGCTATAGTGCTAGATGGAGTATATATATGTGTCAACTTTTGGTTCAAAAGAAGTAACTAAAGATAAAAGCTGTACTCATCCAAAAAAAACAAAGTGTAAGGTATGTCTAAATAATACATGAAGAACACTCATTCTGCTATTTATTTAATTAATTTTGATATACTTCATTATTTCCCTATCTTATAAATCTATTGTTCCAAAAATTGGTTCCAAACAAAAACCAAATAAACATTGATTTTTGCATTGGATAAAATCTCAAGACTTAACGAGTCAAGAAATTATTTGAATGTTATGTAGATGTAAAATAAATTCTTATAATTTATATGACTTTTTATATAATTTCTAAATAGTGGAAAAATCAACTATAATGTTTGATTTTTTGAAAGAAAATACAAATAAATTCGAAGTCATTACTGATATCCTATTTTTTTGAAATTCATCAAACAACATTTTGAAGAATTGCTATTGACGAAATAAGTATTAATTAGGGCACTCTTTAAAAATTCATTTTAAGAAAGTTTTGACATCACTTTTATAGAAAATGAAAAAAGCTGTCAAAACATTAATTGTTTTTTTTTTCTTTTCCTATAAAATTTTTTTTTAAATAGATTCTTAAAAAATGCCCTAAGGGCACTCATTAGCATTTTTCTATTATTATCCACAAATATATGATTAAGATATTAATATAAGTTACGAAATTTAATAAACTTACAATAAGCTTCCCCCCACCTCCTACTCCCCAACTGCATATCCTCGTTCCGTCCCTGTATGTCATTATCTATCAATTAATAGAGCCATGAATGGTAGAACGTACGGGTGCATGATAGATATTTTGCCAGCTATTATTTGCGTGCATAGCTAGGTGTTTTTGATAGGTCGTGCTCGTGCATGGTTGAAAAGTAATAAGGGCTCATTTGCTTTTTTTTTTTTTTTTTTTTTTGGTTTTGACGAAACCCATTTGCTTTTCTTGTTGAACATTAATGTAGGTCGTTGGGTTTGCATTATCATTAGTTGCCGTCTGGACTGCGGTTCGTTTCTTCACTGACATTGTACTAAGGAAAGTAACTGCAACATAAAGCACTTTGCCTTAAAAGAAGAAACTTAAAAAATTAATATAATTTTTTTAAAAGAGCTTTTATTTTGTTCAATCTTAATGATAAATTTTTATTATTAAATTAAGATATTAATTAATTTTTAACTGGCTTTTATTTATTTTTTTTAATACTTTAAGTAAAAAAAAAAAATTATAGTTAGGTCAGGTGTTTTACTCTAAGTCGGGATATTAAAATAGCGTCTGGTACTGTATTTTAAAGAACAATTTTTAATATTTAAACAACATTACATATATTTTTACATACTTTATCAGGTCAGGTCACTTCTGGAACCGGTTTATCTTATTGCCAATAATTGTTAATGTAGCACTAGAACACCATTACTACTGTTCAGCTTAATTGCTTCTCATTTTAAAGCTGTTTGTTGTTAGTCATCAGTCTCAGAATGGGTTGAGAGAGATAGCGTAGTGAGAAATCAGAGAATAAAGAACGAAGAAGCGAGAAGGCAGGAAGTTGAAGTACATGATGATGATGAACTCCAACAAAAATGAGTCTCGAGAAAGCACAGAATTAGAAGAACAAGGAGCAGGAGGAAGATATCATGATGATGAAGGCAACGGCTTGGAAAAAATTAATGAGATTGAGCTGACCAGAATTCGACTTATGAGATCCTTTGTGGAAACCCAGCTGGATCCCTCCTCCGAGGTGCCATCTTCCTTAATTCCTAGCTATGTCGTTTCTTTAATTAATTTTGCATGTGTTTTGTTTTTATTACACTTTTATTTTCATGCAAAATTCATATTTCAACTTATTGGTAAGAAGATTTAGTACTCTCAAAATGCAATAAAAAGGATAAAACTCCTAGTCCTAGGCGCTGTCCATAATTTAAACTGCTATACCAATATCGATTATATATTCTCAACACAATGGCTTGGATCGATGATGGATCAGCTAGAACGTCAGCCACTCTACTAATTGCTCTCCAGCGACTGCATGGCCGGGCCAGGCCAGCCGTATAACATAACGAGTAATGCTATTGCTACGTTGGCTTTAGCATTTTCCATAATATAATCTTTTTTTTAAGAGTTAATTTCATCCTATAATATCCTCTTTATCATTACATCGAAATACTAATTGATTTTTTTTTTTTTATAACAAGAGATTTAATCAGTTGAATTAAAATAAAATCAACCGTAATATAAATTATTTGTGCTTCTTTTTAGGCATGACTCCTGTCCCCTGACGGTAAGTGTGATTGTGTGAAGACTCTAAGCAAATTTGATCTTTACTTTTAACACCAATTAGTTAACAAATGTCTTAATGGTATTAGTTTAGAAAATATTTGAAGATACATTTAATGGAAAAAAGAAAAAACAATTGACTTTTTTTTTATATAATTTTTTATATTTCTCATAAAAATGATATCAAAACTTTCTTAAAATTGTCTATTAACAAATGTTCTAAGAGTATCCATTAAAAGCAACCATTATTTAATTAGAATCTCCATCCATAATAATGGCCCTTACAAAAGGGGTCTTGGGCAAATTGAGTCCAAGAATTAGCCGATCTCAAAACATGTGAGAACTTTAATAAAGAAAAGGAAGCAAAACTACAATTTTTTTTTTTTTTTTGATTTGGAAGGAAGCAAAACTACTTCTCCATAAGTGAGGCAATAGACTAAGGTGGCACCGAAGTGGAGCAACAGAGCACATTAAAGATCCATCTGAGAATAGAAACTTTTTGCTGAAAGTGTAAAAAAAAAAAAAAAAAAAAAAGGTTAAAAAGCTAGTTGAATAGTATAATAAAACCTATAAATAGTACTAAAAAGTGCAACGGAATCTATGAATAGTACTAAAATGAAGCTAAAAACTAAAATAAGCTGAAACTTTTATCAGCTCCTAAACAGAGTGTTGCGTTTGAGATAGCTTAAAAAGTCAACTTAGAATCTATTTGGATACCATTTATTGTTGAAAATTAAAAATACTGTAGTAAAATAATATTTAAATATGTGAATAGTGCCGTGAGAACTAGTTATAAAAAAAATTTACTGACATCTGTACTTGTGGGTCCAGTGAACAGTGCACGGGACCCACACAAAAAAACGCAGATACGCACGTCTGCCGTTTTCAGTGCGATCTAAACATACACTTATTTTACTTTTGAACTTATTTTTGATACTATTTATAGGTCCCATTGCACTTTTTTGGTACTATTTATGTGTCTCATTGTACTATTTCAACTAGCTATTAGCTTTATCCACGATACTTTCTGTAAAAAAAGTTTTCAGTTTCAACTAATTAAGCTGTTCCCAAATGACAAACAGACTCTAATGCATCACCTTCAAGAATTTTCGAGATGAAATCTTCCTCAGCCATCATAAATGTTAAAAATGAATTATCATGAGATCAATATTTGTCTTTAATCTACCTCACATTTTAAACAATAAAAATCTTATGTGTTAGGCTCCAGTTATTAAAGGGAGTGATAAAATTATAATTAAGTAATTAAATTCACTATTTTTCAAACGCTTAAAATACCATTTACACTAAGTTTGCCATGTTTAGAAATACAATCGTTCGTGACCCATATTATTTTCACAGATCAGTTGCCTGCACTAATCTTTTTTTCAGGCATATACATAAATATATTGATTAACTCGTTTTTGTGTGGAAGACATGGCGACACCTTCATTTCCACTGCTGATATTTTGATATGTGGTGTTTAAACAAGCAGGTAGTAGATGATCTGATGATTAGAAGATTCCTTCGTGCTCGTGATTTAAATGTGGAGAAGGCTTCTGCCTTATTCCTCAAGTACTTGAAATGGAGGCAAACCTTTGTTCCAAATGGTTCAATTTCTGCATCAGAGCTTCCACATGAAATTGCACAAAACAAGATGTTTATTCAAGGATTTGACAAGACAGGAAGACCCATAGCAGTGGTCCTTGGTGCTAGACATTTTCAAACCGAAGGGGGAATAGAAGAATTCAAGCGTATGTTATTTTCCCTCTCTTGTTAAGTATTCACACAAAGGTTAAAATTTCTTTGGAGCTTAACACTTCGTTTTGGAGGAAGAAATGGAAAAAAAAAATGAATAGAATGAAAAGAATAATTTTAGATATTTTTTCTATTTTCTTGTTTAAGAGTTTTAATGTAGGGAATGAAAATACTATTTTCTTTTTTAGGAGTTTAATTGATAGGGAATGAATTAGATTTAGTGACATTTTCACTAAAATTTCTAAAATACACTTATACATTTAACATTTTATTTTAAAATGCTAAGAATAATAATACTTTTGTTATAGATGAATTCTTCTAATGTCAATCTTAAAAAAATTTTATTTAGGGTATAATAAATGGAAGTATAATAAATCTTTCTTTTTAAAAATAAAAATTGGAGTATAATAAATCTCCTTCTTTTTTTAGTCTAAAAAAAAAATTATTGACATTCCATTCCTTGTCTATAATATAATAGTTATTCATATGGTTTAGCCATTTAATAGTTTGGTTATGTTTTTATTATAATGAATAGTCATTCTTTATGAATCGTTATTCTTTAAAATGAGGAATAACAATTCTTTTCTAAAATGGTTGTAATAGCTATTCCTTAATAGGTGTATTAATTTATAAATTAATATATTTTCAAATAAACAAACTTTCCATGTACACAAACAATTACCAAAAAAAAAAAAAAGACAAAATTTGGCTACAAAATTGATTGTAGCATAAAGTTACAAACTTATTCAATATTTTTTTATTAGGGGTGAATTTTGACTAATCCACAATTGAATTACATTTTCTTTTTATATTCTCAATTTGTAAAATTTCTAGAAAATTAAAGATCAATTGATTTGCCATCAATAAATTGTTTAAATTGTAAGTTTTTGTAGTTTAAAATTATGAATAAAATATAAGCTTATAGATCATATAGTAAATAATATTCAATTGACACAAAATTTGACATGTGTATTAAAAGTACAAAGAATATATAATTCAATAGTTAGATTTTTAAAATATGTAGTAAAATTTATTTTATTGAGTAAAGTTGTAGTCTTATGCTACAACCAATTTTATAACTAAATGTTGTCCTAAAAAAATAACCATTGTAATGTAATTTTACGTTCCATTCCTTGTCATTCCATTATTGATGGCAAAGCTTATATTTTATACTGTGGCAAAGATTATATTTTATACAACCACAAATTATTTTACAGCATTTTTACCAAATATTGTAAAATAGTTTGTAGCTGTAAAAATTGTCATCAATACTTTTTTATTTACCAATAACCACTCACCACATCAGCAATTTATAAAAAAAATTGTAAAAAATTTTATGTCTCTGGAATACTCTTTAAAACGTCCAAACAAGATAACTTAATTACATTACATTCCTTTCTTTTCTTTTCCTTTCCATTATTTAAATACATTCCATTCGTATCCATTCTTTTATAATTTATTCATTCAATTTCTCTATGAAATGTAAAAATTCAAAGTAATAGTTATAAGAGAATGAGAGAACTTTACTAGCAGTTTCAGTTTACAGCAAAAATGGTGGATGGATTATCCAAGTGGATTGAAACAAAAAGTCAAGGCAAAATATGTCTTGATTAATCACCTCCTTTATTATGGTCTGCATAGATAATTGAGGTTATAAAACCTTCCACTAGAGGGAAGAGGCAGAAAACTTGGTTTTACTCTAGTGTTGTTGAAGTTGAAGTCTTTTAGCTCATACAAGACACTCTTTTGTTGTACAGGTTTTGTAGTCTATGGTCTCGACAAATTGTGTTCAAGGTATCTCTATCCCTATCCATATTTCACAGTGAAGCTGGATTGGAAACTCAATAGTAAACTGTTGTAATTGTAGACTGTAAATGGTTAACCTTGATGTATCAGGATGCCCCCAGGACAAGAGAAATTTGTTTTCATTGCCGATCTTGAAGGATGGGGATATTCAAATAGTGACATCCGTGCATACCTTGGAGCTCTATCGATTTTGCAGGTTACATTACATTTCATTTGTATTCTAGCACAATGATAACTTGCAAACTCCCCAGATAAAAGATCTAGTAGCCATTGAGAGAAGCTGAGAAACTCAATGTTTGATAGCTAAATACAACTTCTGTTAATTATTAGGACTGCAAACATAGTGAGCATATAAAAGCATAAAAGTCATTGCAATGAAAATACACGATTACATTCAAATGACTCATGACAGACTGTTTCTAACTTTATGGTAATGGCAGGATTTCTACCCAGAAAGATTAGGGAAGGTTTTTATCATCCATGCGCCTTACATATTTATGACAGTATGGAAAATTGTATACCCCTTTATCGACAAAAATACCAAGAAGAAGGTCAGATTTTGATTTCATACTTTCATTAAGTGGAAAACTTCATACATGCTGTTAGACTGCATTACATATCCAAGCATTCACACTTCACAGACAAATACTTGGGCTTCTACAGATACATCTCATGATGGTTTATTAACCCTTTATCTTCCAATACTGTGCAGATATTATTTGTAGAGAACAAAAGTTTAAAATCAACCCTGCTCGAAGAGATTGATGAGAGCCAGCTCCCAGAGATATACGGAGGCCAACTGCCATTAGTACCAACCCAGGACAGCTAATTAAACAACTGAGCTGAGAGAAAAACAGAAGAAACATAAAATGGATAAATTGCTTTTCTTTCTTAGCATATCTTTGGTCCAGTGCATTATTGATGTACCTTTTCACTTATGTCTATTTGTATAAGGATATATAAGACTGTGCATGGGTCAAGTTGGAGGATTTTTTCAACTTGTTGGGTTGAGAAATTCCCAACCCACATTGATTGGGTTAGGCTGGTGATTTGTGCATTTGTGTTTACTTGTTTCATTTCTTATAAAAATTTGGACTTTCATAAAACTATTTAAGCCCCTTTTTTAATAAATTAGTTATTATAATTTCACATAATGTGCCAAAATTATGTTCCAAATTACCAAATTCATCAAAACTGATTTTCAAATACCAAAATAAATCGAATTAAAATTAAAATAAGGGTAATAAAATAGACTAATATATATATAGTGGGTCAAGTTGGGTCAAATGAGTTAAAAATGTCACCCCCAACCTGACCTAAACCAAGCTTAAAATAAAATTACAATCCAACCCACAAAAACCAACCCAAGGAGTAAAGTTGGGTTGGTTTTGTCGGGTTTGTGAGTTGGATTCACACTATATATATATATATATATATAACAAACATGTATCCAATAGCATGTAAAATTCAAAAAGAAATGGAGAAATTCAATAATCAAATCTCAAAGCATTGACCAATTGGTGTCATAGAAATTTACAAATTATTGCCATAAGAAATTAGAAGAACACACCACGATGACATAGCAACAAAAAGATAAAAATTACGCAACGTCGAACCAATCACTATGACAATTGCAAGTAGAAAAAAGAAAAATTAATTAAAAAAATGAGCAACTCACAACGATTAACATACCTCATAGACTCTTTAGTAACAAGTACACTTTTGCGAGGCTTCACCTAAATCTGTTAGCATTGCCATTTTAACTAGAGCACCCTCAACTATTTGATTAGGCTTAAGAGATCAGCTGTTCTTCATTCTGCTTAAGTGTCTAACTCTAACTTTAGTCTATATCACCAAAACTTAATGGCTGTATCAAGTGATTCATATGATGTTGACCAAATTTTCATCTGCTTCCAACAAACAAGTTGTCCTCAATTCTTTGAATGACACATAACTTTGACAGCCAACTAAAGTTGCTGAATGGGTTGCAGGATTTGCGAGAAATGGGTTGCAGGATTTGCGAGAAAAATTGGGAAGGCTAGTAGCTTCCTTGCGGAGCTATGGGCTCTTCGAGATGGCCTTTTGCTGTGCCAACAAATGAATGTGACTGCTCTTGTTATAGAAGTAGATGCAAAAGCTCTAGTTGATGCTTTCACTAATTCAAGCTATTCAAATACTATCGTTTCTGGTCTGTTTGATGATTGTAGACAGTTGGTTAATTGTATTCCTCAATTTCGGATCAAGCATGTCTTCCGTGAAGCCAACACATGTGCTGATCAACTTGCTAGATTAGGCTGCTTATTAGATTCAGATTTCACCTTGTATTCCTGTCCGCCTGTGGACATCATGAAAAATTTTGAGGCTGATAGCCAGGGTTTGTATTCAAGCAGGCTTTGTACTGCTTCTTTTTAGCTTTATGAAAGTTTCCCTTCTTACCAAAAAAAAAAAAAAAAAAACTAAAGTTGCTGATAAAACAGTCTTTGATCTTTTCTTCAACTAGCAACAACAATCAATCAACCAATTAGGGGAATTGCAACCGTTGGCTATGCACTCTAACCTTATGAATGTCCCAAAAAGGACATATCTATTTGCCTTTGGGGATTGACTACTAGTAATCTCCACAAGAACAAAAACCAGCTTCAAACTGGTGAAAACGGATTCGATCTCCCACAATTATCACTCTGCCTAATACTCTAGAAACCAGTTTTATCCAACAATGATAGTCATGAAAAATTCGTAGGTTTTTTGAAACCCTAATATCTATTCCAAGACTAGTTTTCTGGAGCCCATACGCCAATGCCAACTTTTCACTATGACAATTCAAATTTTCCTCCTTTTCCTCTTTAGAGACATCCATCAAAACCAACTCTGTCACAGGGGTAAATCCCTCCAACTTGATCCGTTGGATCAACCCTTCCAACACTTTATATATTGCTTCTGTCTCAGGGTGTAACCGATCACCTGCCTTGAATTGGTGAATGACACCCTTGAACTCAACCCAACTCTTTCCACAATTTTTACGAATTCCTGTCTTTTTCATCATTTCTCTCGCTCTCTAAGCACTATCCCATCTCTTTACAGAGCAATAGATATTAGAGAGCAACACAGTCTCCACTCCTGAGACGGGATATATTTGCAATTGCAACCTCACCTAATTCTGGCTTCCCGTAAGTTCTACAAGCACTAAGAAGTGCCCTCCATATAACAATATCTGGCTCCATAGGCATTGAGTCAATTATGGCATAAGCATCTTCCAAAAGGCCCACTCGACCTAAGAGATCAACCATAGCTCCATAATGCTGAAGTTGTGGCTGAATCGAGTAACAATTTGTCATAAAATCAAAGTGTTTGCGACCTTATTCAACCAAACCACAGTGGCTACATGCCGTTAAAATTCAAATGAAAGTTATTGAATCAGGTAAAACGTGTTCATCCTCCATCTTTGAGAATATTGCAATTGCATCCAAACTAAGACCATGAATTGCTAGCCCATGGATCATTGCATTCCAAACAGACACATCATCATGCCTCACACTCTCAAAAACTTGTTTAGTAGTTTGGATTGCACCACACTTAGAGTACATATCTACCAGTGCAGAACTCAGTATAAATTTTTTTTTTCTGAATCATATGATTATGTACCCAATGAGCATGATTAAGAGCTCCGAGCCTTGCACACCCAATTAGTATAGAAGCAAATTTAAATGCATTCGGTTCAACATTTGAGCTCAGCATCTCCCTGAAGAATGTCAAAGCCTCCTCAAACCGTGCATTCTTAACATAACCCCCAATGACCGAGTTCCATGTTACCATATCCCTTGTGGGCATTTTATCAAACACCTTTGCAAAATTACATTCTTCAATCCTCATAAGACTTTCAATAACTATATTGAAAGAGACCAAATCAAAATCCCAAGAAAAAACCTGATGAATAAGTCAACGAGCGAGATTGAGGCGATGACGGTGAGCATAAGTTGATATTAATATAGCTATAAGAGAAGGATAGGCTCCATAGCCAAATTTGATTATTCTTGCATGGGTTTGAGTTGCGGTTCCAGAATTAAAGGACTGTTTGCAGGCTTCAAGAACACGGTAGAGTGTTTGATGGTCTGAATGATAGAATGGACAAAGGTAGATAGATCAATATGCAGATTCAAAGCTACAATTGCAAGTAGCAACAGAGTTTTACATTCTCTCCTCTTGTATGTAATATAAAAGCCAAAAATAAAAGTACAATGGAAGGAGAAAGAGAGCAAAGAGTAGTGAAGAGGAGAGGAGAGGAGAGGAGAGGCACCTAACCTTCGATGTTAGCAACAGAATGGAAACAAAGAGAATTCCAGCTAAAGGTGAAGGTGAAGGTGAAGGTGAAGGTGAGGGTGATTGGACAACAACTGAGCCTCTTTGCTCTCTGCATCATCACAATCGCCACCATTCATTCCTTTTACATTACAAAACAATCTTGTCATTACTGAGAAGTGAGAAGAGATCCTCATTACTCGCTACTTCTTTCTAGTACTGGGCTCGACATTTACTTCTCAGCCCATATGTCTCCTTCTTCTCCACCTGCTTTGGCCAATATCCCAAATGTTAGAACTTATACACACTTTTTCCTTTTGAGAAATGAGATAGCAACATTTTTATAATAAATCTTAAGTGACAGGTTGTTATTGATTGTTATGGTTGGAACAAAAAAGTAATCTTAATGTTAGGTTCAAATTTGAACCAATAACAGCTAACCACCAATGATTTGTTGTGAAAATGCTGTGGAACTTTTTGAAAGATAACCAAGATATGCATATGATATGTTTGATTTTGGATCCAATGTGGTCTTCTTGTGCTGCAATCACACACATCAAGAAATAAATTATGCCAAACGTAAGTTTAAGGTACCATTTCATTTTCTTTTTTTCGAGTGAGATATAGTTTTGTTTCAAAGCGGATGTTTACAAAATTTTGAGGAACAAGAAAATTAAAAATGAGAAACAATTAAATAAAGGTCAAAATATTAGAATATTTTAATTTGAAAACTATATATCTTTCAAATTTCTTGTTTGGGCATTCATTCTCACTCACTCTTTATTGTATATCGTCCATACACATCATTCATTTCACTTTTTAAATATAGATATTGTAAGTGAAATTGTTGATGTTATGTCTTATGTGTCCATACTGTATAGTGCATATCAGTGAGTGTGAAAGAACAATTACCTTTTTATTTAATGCAGAGTTGAGAGAGAGAGAGAGAGATCTTGGATTTTGTGAGGGATAAGAAGAGAATACAAAGGCAAAAGTGTAACTCCATTTTAAGTACCAACCAACTAAGACTAAGGTCTTCGCCGTTCTAAACATTTCTTCGGATAATCGATATGAAGTGTATCTCCAACCTACCCCCAATCCCTCCCCCCCCATCCCCCAGCATTAAATATTATATGGCCTGTTTCCCAAGTAAAATATCGATCTCTATTTGGTGTCCAAGTGCCTGTAGTTATCAAATAAAGGGGAAATCACAGAGTTAGTATAAGAGGGATTTTCAAGGGCATCAACTAAAGCCTTAGCATCAAGTTCAATAATAATGGCATTAAGACACATCTAGTTGCATAACAGAAGACCATCATGAAGGCCCCATATTTCTGTCGCAAAGCTATTTGTTTTTCCAATCTTTCTAAAACATCCTACAACCCAATTGCCCCTGTCATCTCTCAACACTCCACTTGAACCAGCTGAGTCCAAAGTACCACTGGCAGCACCATATGTGTTTAGCTTTAGCCACCCTTCACCAGGTCTCTCCCACCTAATCTGCTTGAACACCATGCGCCTGCTATTCCTCGGGTGGTTTACATAGTGAAAGAATTTCGTGGCTTGCATGGTTATCGCTTTGGCTAGAGTTGGATTAACACCCTTGTTCTTGAACACCACCTAGTTTCGTTGCTTCCAGATTGACCATATGGCGAAGGGAAAAAGGATGTTCCATTGCAAACCCCTATGATTCTGGTTTGACTTGGCCAGGGCATTGGACTTCAACCAGTTCCTAATGTTTTGGGTGAAGAAGGCGGAATTAGAATTACGAACTCCAAGTTGATGCCACACAGTCTTGACCACGTGACAATCTCGAAGGTCATGAGCAACTAATTCGACTTCTCCATGGCATAAGGGGCAGATGGTATCAATAGGCATGCCTCTTCTTGCCAGTGACTCTCTAACACCAATGCTATTATGTATACACCTCCAAATAAAAATCTGGATCCTAGGCAAAGTGTGAATACTCCAAATCCAATTACCTGAGAAGGTTTCAACTCCCAACAAGTTATTGGCTAACAGATAAGCACTTTTCATGTCAAAGCCCCCTTTAGGGGAGAATTTCTAGGCCATTTTATCACCATTCCTAGAAACCAAAGGAATAGGCAGAACTTGGATAACCTCTTTAAGGTCAAAAGGAAAAACAAAAGGAAGAGCAACCCAGTTCCAACCAAGTGGACTCCTAACCTCTTTGAGCTTCAGATTGGATGCTTCCAGTCTAAGTGGGCCTTGGATAGTAGCTCTGATGGGCCCAAGATCTGACCAACAATCAATCCAAAAACTTAAGTTGCTTTCATAGCCTGGAATCCACTTAATACCTTGCCTGAAAATATCTTCACCCTTTCTTAGACCTTTTCACGTGGGTGATTTAGGTAGTCTAGATATATTCCTAGAGTTAATCCTCTGGTGAGTATAGTATTTATATCTGGGAACTTTTGCCCACAAGGAATCCTTTGCTGAGTGAAACCGCTGTAAGGTTGAATTTAATCAACCATCTTGTCGGCTTTATTCTGTGCCAATTTGCTTGTAACTCAGCATTTAGTAACCCTGTATTTAGGTGAGATTATTGAAAGGTAATGTGTGAGAAGATGTGAAGAAAAGCTCAAGTATGTGCAAGAAAGCAGAGTTTTACGGTTAGGACTCGCGACTGGGAAGCCGCCAACTGCAGGCACGTGAGATGCACACATGGGGAGCTGAAGGGTCACGCCAGTTGTCGCACTACAGGACAAAAGTCCCAGGCTGGCCAGGCCGTTATCTCGCGGCTTGAACTCGCAACTCAGACCAGTCGCGAGGCCAAGCCGCCAATCAGCCCTGTTTGGGAAAAACTGACTCTTCGCATTCCTTTCTCACCCCACTATATATAGACCTTTATACCCACTAAATTGAGAGAGCTTTCAGAGAGAATTTTGTGAGAGAAACTTTAGAGAAATATAAGATTGATTCATTAACAATCTTTACCTTAGAGACTCTACAAATTCCTCTACTCATTCCTCTACTCTCTTCCTCTCCATTGTCATACCCTTGAGAGGTTCTTTGCCAAATCCTTGTCTCACCACACCCACGTTTTTTAGAAGGTTTATTTGGTGCTTTTGGGAAGCAGTTAGGAAGGAACCAATATACATTGGTTGATGCTATGGTCTAGTAGCGGAATCTGGGAAGCTAAAGAAGAAATAGGTTCGGCGTAACCTCGTTGGAGCAAGAAGCTTGGAGGGCTTAGGTACTTGGGTAGATTAGGCTTGGAGGGTCTTCTGGTGTTCATGTATCCCAACTACATTCTTTAGTGGATTATTCACCGCTTGGAGAGCAGCGGAGAGGTTTTACGCTGAGGGTTTTGGTTTCCTCTTCAATAACACATCGTGTGTTGTCCATGTGTTTGCATCTTCCCTTCCTTTATCTTTACCTTATATTTAGTGCAGTAGATGTATTTATATTTGGCTTAGATTAGATATCAATTCTGTGTTTGGCTTATGTTCATATTCCGCACATTAATTGTTTGATAATAAGCTTGAATTGATAATTTGTAATTTGAGGTCCAAACGTTCAAGGGTGTTTCATACCCATATTGAACTTTCAACCGCCAATTTAGCTTCGCAAGAAGAGCTGTGTTTCTGCTCTTGGCAGATTTGAGGCCCAAACCTCCTAATTCTTTGGGTTTAGTAACCTCTCCCTAATTCACCCAGTGCATTTTTTTGGCCTGATCCGTAAACCCTCACAGGAAATTTCTATTGACTCGATCTATGCCATTTAGAATCTTGTTGGGAAGTAGAGAGCTTTGCATGACATAGCTCAGTATGGCAGAGGAGAAGGCTTGGATAAGGACTAATCTACCAGCCATGGATAGGAGATTAGCCGTCCATCCCGCAAGCTTTTTCTTCACTCTATCTAGCACGAATCAAAATCATGCCTCCTGGTCCCTAGATGCTTCAAAGGGAAGCCCAAGTACTTGCCTAGGTTGGGTGTTGAACTAAAACCAAGCAGATTTGCCATGGTATCCCTTTGGTCTGGATCCACATTAGGAGAGAAAAAAACCTGAGACTTGGTATCCCTAACTTTCAACCCAGACTTAGAGCAAAATTCCTGGAGGACAAAATTAATGGTATTGCAGTTATCCAAATCGGCATTAGCAAAAAGGACCAGATCATCTGTAAAAAACAGATGTGAGAAGGCAAGCCTACTCCTCGAAGCTTTAACAGGCTTCCAAGCTTTGGCGGTGCATATATCTTCTATAAGATGACCCAAGTACTCCATGCATAGAATAAAAGGTAGGGGGAGAGAGGGTCCCCTTGCCTGATGCCTCTTGAAGGAGAAAAAGGTTCGAGACAGCCCCCATTGAAAAGAAGAGAGGAAATTACCAATGATACACAATTCATGATGAGCTCAATGAGATTGACAGGGAAATTAAAATTGATAAGCATCTCTCTAATGAAGCTCCACTCGATCTTATCGTAAGCCCTCTCAAGGTCTATCTTGATGGCCATAGTTCCTTTGCTCCCTTTAGTTATTCAACCTGCTCTTATATATATATATATATATATATATATATATATATATATCCTATTTTGCGTTGATTTGGATGTTTTTCCTGTGCTCATTTTTTATTTATTTTAGAATCTGTTTAGTTGGAAGGGTGAAAAGGTAAAAAAAAATGATAAAGAATGGAAACATGACAGAAAATTAGGAAGATAAAAGAGATTTAGTTACCATTAAGAGAAAAGAAAAGTTATTTTATTGCACTGAAATCAATTAAAATAAGTTCAAAAAAGTCTACCCAAAAAAGGAATTTTATTTTTGACTCCACAAAGACTCAAATGTACGTATAAGTTGGTTCATTTTTGTATTGCATTGTTGTGGTAATTCCTAATTATTGGTTTTATTTCCCCCTTGAAAACTAATTACTAGGTCATATAGCTGATTTCGTCACCTAAAACATGAGACTAAGAAATGCATCTTAATGTTTCGAGATTAATCTTTTAACCAAAAAAATAAAAACAAAAAGTGCAGGGAATATGTACAAAATTCCCATATCCGTGAGATGCAATAATAGAGAAAAATTATATGCCAAAGAAAAAAAAACACACGCACACAAAAAACAATATTTACATTGTTCAGCAATTTGCTTACGTCCACAGAATTGTAAGGATTTCATTATTCTCATGAAAAAATATAGAGTTCGACAGTACAATTTTCTCTTTAAAAAATGGCATCCAACTCTAATATTCAAAACAACAGTTTTTATATCCTGCACATAGGATTCACAATGGGCTATAAAAATGGGTCAAAAAATTTTCCCGGGGTCACTACGACTTGGGCCTATCAGCCCAAGCATCCGCTCCATGGACTAAACCTCAGAAAATCTCCTATTAAAAGCTGTAACAATATTAATTCGGGTCGGGTCATAATCCGAATTAAACACAACTAGACTCTACAAAGCCCAACAAAAAGAAGATAAACTATTTGCAATTTATAATAGGTAGTCATATTTGTATTACTACTTAATTACAATTATTTATTGATACTCTCGAGTTAATTAAGAATATACCCTGAATTAAGAGATTAGTGCAAGCAAATCATAATTTTGTCTTTAACACTGTCCATCTTTTTTCATTCTCAATTTCTATAACCATATGCATGGTTTTAAAAATTGAATTAGATTGGTCGGCTGAAACAGGTTAATTACAAATTCGACCATCAATCCATTTTTAAAATCTACAAAATCGAGAAAAAAAAAGAAGTTTATGACAGATTTAAAACGAGTCTATCAGTTAAACCTAGTATTCTTCTCCATATTTTCGTCTAACTCGGAAGCCCAAAGTTGATGCCTCCAATGTCGACTACATCTCTCACCCACTGTCAACAATACCACTGTTTTGGTATTTTATTTTTATAGATTAGTGTTTAAATAAGGCCCCATAAAATAGCATGGTTGAAACTTGAAAGCCTAACAACATCAGACCCAAACGAAATCAAAAATAAAAGTCCCCCCAAATCCAATACGTGCGTTCTAGGCCTGGCTTTCAGTTTCACCGCCAAATTTGTACTCAACAACAGACAACACACTTGACACTACGTACAGACAGTAAACATTATGAAGACTATTGCATGCATCTCACATAACAGACGTTAACACCATTTCTTTTCTATTTTTTTATTCTTTTATTTTATTTTTTTTCACCGTCTCCTTCAGCAAGAAACCTAATAGCTTCATAACTCTTAGACTTGACTTCTCACGCACAATCTCAGAAGAACCCAGGTGGCTATTAGGATTCTCACACCCAAACTCTTTAAGTTCTAATCAAAATCAAGCAAAGAAGGACAAAGGAGCTGGTTCGTGCACTTCATATCATCAACAAAACTCTTGGATTTCTAATGCACAATCTCAGAAAATCTCGTTGACTTTTGTAGATCCTGAAACCTTCAACAGTAGCAGGATTCTCACACTCAAACTCTAAAATTTCTTATTGAAATCAAGCAAAGAAGGATAAAGGGGCGATTTTCTCCATTAATCCCATTATTTTCATTATAAAACAAGTCAATTTGTTCCTATGCTTGGTTCACACAAGATCAATGAATGATTGGCCTTGGTTCGTGAGGTTCCGTTCTTCTCCATTATATTCTTTATTTACATTTGAACTCATCCTGTGTGTTTAGCCAAAAAAAAAAAAGAAAAAAACTCAACCTGTGTATAAAAATCAGTTTTGCCCTCTATAGAATTCTAGGTTCCAAATGATCTGCTCTTTGAAACCTTTATTGAAGCTAAATCTCATCTTGTTTGAGTGTAAAAAGTAGGAGAAGTTGGGGTTCAAGGGTTTTCTTATGGGTTTTAACGCATTTGTGAGAAATAGATCTGAAAGAGATATGAACCAGAAAAAGGAAAAAAAGAAAATAGAAAAGAGACAGTTAACAATAAGTGCTCATGTGCTTTTCTTGTCGAACATTAAACGCAGGTGCTTGGGTCTGCATTATTGCTGGTAGCTCTGTGTGATGCGATACTTCACCTACTTGAAAGTTATTGCAACACAAAGCACATAACTTTAAAAGAAAAAACCTAAAAAATTTAAAATCCACTGGCCTTTATTGGTAGCCCTGTTTTGCTAGTAGAGGTGTGCGTTGGTCGAGTTCAATCAGGTTAAAAATTTTTTTGACCCAATTTATTATGGTGGGTTAAAAAAAAATCAATTCAATCCAACCCATTATATAAGTCCAACTCAACCCAACTCCACCCACATGAGTCGAATTAGATCGAGTTAAATCCATGAGTTTGATAAATTATTATTATTATTATTAAATTTATTAAATATATTATTATTAGTATATTATATATATTTATATATATATAATATATTATATATAAGCACTTATAGTATATAATATTATTATTAGTATATATTAAATTTATAACTGATTTAAAAAAAATTATTAAATATATAATCTATTTTAAATGTATATCAAATATGAGTGAGTCGGGTTGGGTTTGGCGGGTTTGTAATTTTATAACCCACACCCAACTTTACCCGCTATAAAAAAAATTTTGTGACCCAACCCACCAAACCTTAAGAACTGACCAAACCCAATGGATCGGGTTGAGTCGAGTCGATTTTGGCGGGTCGGTGAGTTTTTTGCACACCCCTATTTGCTAGCATTATTATTGGTAGTCCTGTTTTGCTAGCCTTTATTTATTTAAAAATAAAAATAAAACCGAAGTCAGGTCGGATACTTTTCTCTGTGCCGCGAAGTTAAGTGCGGGTCCATTTTGCCAGGTCAACGAAGGGGCCACCTCACCAGGACCAGCTTATCTTATTGCCAAAATTGATAAAAATCCGTACTTTTTTATTCATATTATAGTTTTGGTAAGCTAGTTGTTTATGTAGCACTAGAACCCCATTGCTTTTTCAGCTTAACTGCCTCTCATTTTAAAGCTGTTTGTTGTTAGTCATCAGTCTCAGAATGTGTTGAGAGAGATAGTGTAGTGAGAAATCAGAGAATAAATAACGAAGAAGAGAGAAGGCAGGGAGTTGAGGTACATGATGATGATGAACTCCAACATAAGTGAGTCTCGAGAAAGCACAGAATTAGAAGAACAAGGAGCAGGAGGAAGATATCATGATGATGAAGGCAACGGCTTGGAAAAAATTAATGAGATTGAGCTGACCAGAATTCGACTTATGAGATCCTTTGTGGAAACCCAGCTGGATCCCTCCTCCGAGGTGCCATCTTCCTTAATTCCTAGCTATGTCGTTTCTTTAATTTATTTTGCATGTGTTTTGTTTTTACTCTTTTATTTTCATGCAAAATTCATATTTCTACTTATTGGTAAGAAGATTTAGTACTCTCAAAATGTAATAACAAAAAAAATACTCCTAGTGCTAGGCGCTGTCCATAATTAAAACTAATATACCAATATTGATTATATATTCTCAACACAATGGCTTGGATCGATGATGGATCAGCTAGAACGTCAGCCACTCTACTAATTGCTCTCCAGCGACTGCATGGCCGGCCCAGGCCCGCGGTATAACATAACAAGTAATGCTACGTTGGATTTAGGGTCTGGTTGAAAGGGTGAAAAAGGGTCTGTTTGGTTGAAAGGGTAGAAAAGTAAAATAATAGAAAATGGTGATAGGATAAAAAACTAGGAGGATAAAAAAGATTTTAATTTCTCTCATTTTTGTTTGGTTGAGATTGGAAAAGTGGAGGGATAGAAAAAGTGAGTTTGTATAAATTTACTCATACACCATTGTTAAAAAATAATGGCCAATTAAAACAAAAAATTGACAAATAACCAAAAAAAAAAAAAAAAAAGCAATCACCCGGTTTATTAAAAAATAAAAATCATGTTCCCAAAAAAATAATCATGTCTAGTTTAAAGAAAAAAAAACAAAATAACTATCACACCCACAACATAGGAAATATATAATAAAACAAAAAAACGGGAACGTGCAGGAAAGAAAATCAATAAAAAAAAAAAAAAAAGAAAGGAAAAAAGAAAAAAGAGAGAGTCAACATGCCCACCCAGCCCAAAAAAAAAAAAAAAAAGGAGCTGGAGATGGGTATTTTTGTCTATTAAACAGTCTCATTTTCTCTTTTTAGTTTTCTTTTCATTTTGGAGAGAAAACTTTTTAGTGGGTTCGGAGAGAAAACACTCAAGCCCCGCCATTTATTTTTCTTCCTCCCCACCCAATCAAACACACTCCAAAAAGTTTTTTTTCCCATTTTCTCTTTAAAGTTTTCCATCCACCCTATTTCACCTCCAAATAAACACACCCATAGCATTGTCCTTAATATAATTTTTTTAAGAGGTAATTTCAACTTATAATATCATCTTTATCATTACATCAAGATGCTAATTGGTTTTTTTTTTTTTAATGACAAGAGATTTAACCAGTTAAGTTAATTGAAATCCACTACAGTATAAATTATTTGTGCTTCTTTTTAGACATGACTCCTGTCCCTGACCATAGGTGTGATTGTGTGAAGACTCTAAGAAAATTTGATATTTACTTTTAATACCAATTATTTAACAAATGCCTTAATGGTATTGGTTTAAGAAAATATTTTTAGAATCTCCATCCATAATAATGGCCCTTTATGGAAAAAAAGAACTTTTTACATTTTCTATGAAAATGATATCAAAACTTTTTTTTTAAATAATTTATTAACAAATGCCTTAAATATATCCATTAAAAGCATCCATTATTTAATTAGAATCTCCATCCATAATAATGGCCCTTTACAAAATAGGTCTTGGGCAAAGTGGGTCCAAGAATTAACTGATCTCAACACATGTGACACCTTTCATAAAGAAAAGGAAGCAAAATGAGTCCAAATCTTCTGTCTCATCAATTGTGCTCCACTTCATGCTCCACCAATAAAATTTAGACAGCTAGCTTCTCTCATTAAATGAGATAACTCTGACTTTAATTAGAGAGGCTAGTTGTCTTATTTAATGAGATATTTTATTTAATGAAAGAGGCTAGCTGTCTAAATTTTATTGCTGGAGTATGAAGTGGAGCACAATTGATGAGACAGAAGATTTAGACTCAAGCAAAACTACTTCTCCATAAGTGATGCAATAGACTAATCACAAATGTGGCACCGAAGTAGAGCAACAAAGCACATTCACCTTCAAGAATTTTGAGATGAGATCTTCCTCCGAAGCCATCATAAATGTTAAAAATGAATTATCATGAGTTCAATTTTTGTTTTTGTGGGGCCAATTGCCCAAAAAGATAACAGAGAATTCATAGGATGTGGGCTTGTGGCCCACCGGCCCAATCCGAGAACGTTTACATGTCCGAGAATGGTTAAAGAGAGTTATTTTAAGAGTAGTATAAGACAAAGAGGTGTAAGTCGTGTATAGCGACCCAAATCGCATCCGAGGACGAGATCCGCCTCTGATACCAAGGTCCGAGGTGGATGTAACTATTTTAGTATTCAAGGTACTTCATCAAGTTACGTATGAACTAAAAGGTGAATTTAGAACAAAAGAGGAACCGGAAAAGATGGCAAATATCTTCTAAAGCTGTGTTGAGGTTCAAAAAAATTAAAAAAGCCACAAATAGGCCCGAAGAGATAGAAAAGACATTGGGCCCATTTCACACAAAAGAAAAAAAAAATAATAAAGGGTGGGCTCTCACAATAAAGAAAACAGAGAAGAAAGAAAGAAAGGGGAAAAGGCCCAGAGAGTTGGGATCCAAAGGAAATGCCCAAAGTCAGGCAGAACCAGCGAACCAGAGAAAGCCCAGGAAGAAGAACTGGGTCGGGATCCCAGAAGCCTCCCAGAGGCAGGGGATCCCTGGACGCGCGAAGTAGGATCACGGCAAAAAAATTAAAGATAGATAAGAGACAAAGGGCACGCGAACCTTGTGACCCAGACATTCAGTGGAAGTACAGAGTAAAACGCAGGAGCCTGGTTCCAACCATTTGGAGAAAGAGACAAAGAAGAGTACAACTGGAAAATGCTGGAGCGCTGAGAAGAAAAAGCCAAAAAGACCTCAGGCCAGCCAATGGAAAATCTGGAAATAGAAAGGAGCTGAGGGACTTCATCTAGTCGCAACAAAAAGCAAGAAACTATGAAGAAAAGGAAACGACATGATCCTGAAGCAGCCAGGCATGGCACAGACTTTAAGGGGCAAAAGGGAGAAATCGTTAGTACCCCGGAGCCCGAAGCTGTGCTATAAAAGAAGGGGAAGGGGTAGAGAATCAGGGGACGATTAGACCATTTTTTTTAGGCAGTCACAATTGCTTTTCTAAAGTCTCATAAAATTGTAGAAAAGACTCTGTAGACTTAAGAGGAAAACAGAGGAACCATCCCCGGTATCCCAGGACAGCCACTACAGTACATGTTCGGATTTAACAAGTTCAAATTTTGCAAGTCTTTGAAGCTTGAATAGCTATCAAAGTCTGTAACTTATGAACTCAATTGAACCTTGCACCACGTCTTAGTGAGCATTGTAATCACAACTAAGGGAAATTAATAAAATACACCTCACTAATTAGAGGATCCCTAACTTGTTCTTACGTTATATTCCACTTGTCATGCATTTTCCTTTACTGTTAAAATGTCATTCAATACGAATATTCTTGTTTTGTTAGCTATTTGTATTGTAGGAAGTATGTTTTGCGCATCAGTCGATTCTTAAAACAGCCCTTTAGCTACAGAGAATTGATCCCAGTCCACCAAGAACATCTTACACGGCCCAGGATCCTTGGGCCATAGTGCTGAAAAAAAAGGCACTCTCACATTTTGGCGACTTCACTGGGGACTGGGTAAAGAAAAGGGAAGAAGTAATCCCTTCGCAGAACATGCCTCCAAGACAAAGGAACAGTAAAGGTGCAAATGTGCCACCTACGGCTTCTGAGCCCGTGGGAGAAAATGAAGTGGCCTCCAAACAAAGAGGCGAGGTGCCCCCAACAGAGCATGAGGCCGTGTTAGAACAGAGGAATGTAAGGCAGGAGCTAGACCCTATGGCTCAAATGACTGCGATGTTGAAAGACTTGCAACAAGAAGTTCGCCTTCTCAAAGAAGGCAAGACGCAAGAAGTCAAAGACAATGCCCCCCATGTAGGCAACCAAGATAGAACCCAGCCAGAGGGAGGGTCAACAATGGGAGGAGGAACTAACCCCCAATACCTAACACTGGCAGATGTCAGTGCCCTCCTAGACCAAGAAAGGGAAAAACTTTGCAGGACCTCCAAACAATTTTCTCGGGATCCCCTATTCCCACCAGAACTCCTTGGCAAGCCATACCCTAAGGGATATGAGCCACCAAAGTTTCATCCTTTTGATGGAAGGAATGGAAATGCAGTAGAACACGTGAGTAGGTTTGTCCACACTATAGGCCCCTACGCAGGAGACTGGGAGCTGTGTCTAAAAGAGTTTGCTAAGTCTCTAGTGGACAGAGCGTACACTTGGTACACCACACTGAGACTTGGGTCCATTAAGACCTAGGACGAAATGATGGAAAGATTTTGTGCAAAATATTACCCTGGTGAGGACAAGGTCACTTTCCAAAGCCTTCAGATGGTGAGGCAGCGGCCTGGGGAGGATCCTGTCTAGTTCATCAAAAGATTTGAAGATGTGTCCCTAGAATGTTATGGGGACCATGAAGAAAAGGAACTTGTGGAGACTTGCATCTCTAACATGCTTTTCGATTACAAACTCAACTTCAAAAATTTATGTATCACACAGTTCGCTGACCTGTTACAGAGAACAAGAAGGACAACACAAACTATGAGGGCGAAGAGGGCGCCAGCATCCCAAGCCATAACAGCATCGGTGGGAGAAAAAAGGAAGAGGCCTGATGGAAAAATGTTCGAGGAACCACCGATGATCCCATGTACTGTAGAAGAATTAAATCACGTCCTGGACAAATGGATCGGGGATGGAGTGGTTAGGCCATTCACTGTGTCCAGGCCACCAATCGAGGAAGAAAGGAAAAATCCTTTGTTTTGCAGGATTCATAATTATGTTAAGCATTCCACCAAGGATTTGCTGGACCCTCCGCAGGCTTTTTCATAGGAAGCTAAAAGAAGGAACCCTGGAGCTCACCCAGAAGGAACCAGAAGTACAAAGAAACCCCCTGCCCAACCATAAAAGAAAGGGGGTGGTAGCTGTGGTAATCCATAGGAGCCCGGCAGAAGCAGAAGAGCCAGGAGGATCCTTCCACCCAAACACAGTCAGGACCCTCCAGAAGAATCCCAAGTTCAGATCACTATTCAATCAGCTGGGGTTTAGACCAGAAGCAAGAAGGGTGGCCACGGAATCTTTCATGACTATAGCAGCAGATTCAAGAATGGAATGTTTCACGGCAAAATCACATGCCAGTCGAGCTTTCCTGGAGACAACCAATGCCATAACCTTTACTGATGAAGACATGGAGGTTGAGCATCCAGACCACTGTAGACCTCTTTACCTAATGGCCACCATAAATGGTGTCCAAATCAGAAGAGCACTGGTGGACACGGGGGCATCACTCAACCTCATAGCCCTGAGTATCTTAGAAGCCATGGGCCTAGCTGGAAGGAGGATCCTAGGGGCTCCCATGGAAATAACCGGATTTGGAGGATCAGCAGAATCAACCGAAGGATATATACAGCTAGCCCTAACGGTGGGGCCAATAGTAGCCTTGACCAGATTTCACGTAATTAACTCAGAAGTATCCTACCATGTACTCCTGGAACGGCCATAACTCCATAAGCACCGCCTTATACCATCCACGTACCATCAGTTCGTTAAGGGGAGATTGAATGGGAGGCCTGTAAGGATCCCTGCCAACCATAACCCTTTCAGCCAAGGAGAAGTAAATTTTGTAGAAACAATATTTTATGATGAGTTAGAAACTGATGATGAAAGTCCCATGCCAGGGACCCAAGGAACACCTATCTTGGAAAAAGAAGAAGGATGAGGTACTCATGACTTGAGAGACCTTCTGAAGAGAAAAAGGCAAAAGAAGGAGCCCAACACCTCAGGATCCCAGGAGTGTGTAGTAGTACGGGAACTCAGGGGAAGATTAATATATCGTTTGTGAAGGTGCGCAGGACCTGAGTGCATCGTGCAGGAAGGTCCCGGACCACCAGAATGTATGATAGCCCAAGAGGAAGTCCCAGAGGAACCAGTCAAAGAGACACAAATCCAACCTGAGGAAGAATTACAGGAAGTAAACTTGGGGGCTGAGCTGGGATCCCAGAAGCCTGTTTTCATCAGTAGTCAGTTGGCAACACAAGAAAGGGGGCCACTGGTGGCTTTGCTCAAAGAATATACAGATGTGTTTGCATAGACCTATGATAAGATGCCTGGTCTGGATCCTAGGTTAGTGGTCCATGCCCTCAATGTGGACCCAGGAGTTAAACTAGTAATCCAACCAGTCAGGGTCTTTCACACTGATGTAGAAGCCCAGATAACTCAAGAGGTCAAGAAGCTGCTAGCAGCTGGTTTTATTAAGCCCATTCAGCACCCTAGATGGCTTTCTAACATAGTACCTGTGAAGAAAAAGAACGGCCAGATCCGTTGCTGTGTAGACTTCCACAACCTAAATAAAGCGTGTCCTAAAGATGAGTTCCCTCTGCCTAATATTGACCTCCTTGTGGATTCAGCTGCAGGAAATTCCATGTTCTCATTCATGGACGGGTATAGTGGGTACAACCAGATTCGTATGGCTGCTAAGGATGCCGAGAAGACAGCATTCAGGACACCAATCGGAAATTTTTATTACACTGTGATGCCCTTTGGCCTCAAAAATGTAGGAGCCACATACCAGCGAATCATGGCAGTCATCTTCCATGACATGATGCATGAGGAAATGGAAGACTATGTGGATAATATTGTGGTCAAGTCAAAAACTAGGACAGGACACCTTCAGGTACTTGAACGAGTTTTCAAAAGATGCAGAGAATACAAGTTACGCATGAACCCCATGAAATGTGCCTTTGGAGTATCTGCAGGAAAGTTCCTCAGGTTCTTGGTACATCATAGAGGCATAAGTGTAGATCCAGCCAAAGTTGCAGCCATTGCTACTATGAAAAGACCAACAACAGTGAGGGAGTTTAAAAGCTTCCTAGGAAGGGTCTCCTACATCAGGAGATTCGTGCCAGGACTGGCTTCAGTCACAGGGGGCTTATCCAAGCTATTAAAGAAAGGAACTGAGTTCACCTGGGGAGCAGAACAGCAGGAAGCCTTCTAAAGGGTCCATCAGATCATGAATCATCTGCCCACTCTCCAGGCACCAGTACGTGGGCGACCCTTGCTATTATATTTGGCATCAAATGCTCAAGCAATGGGAGCCCTGCTGGTGCAAGAGAATGATGGTGGGAACGAGCAACCTGTTTACTATATGAGCAGAACACTCAAGGATGCCGAAACCAGGTATCCTAGGATAGAAAATGCTTGCCTAGTAGTTATTTACGCATCCCAGAGGCTGAAGAAGTATTTCTCAGCCCACCAAATCCTTTTAGTGACTAAGTCACATCCCATAAAAGCACTCCTGCATCAGCCCCTCCTAACAGGGAGAATAGCACAGTGGCTTGTCCTGCTTTCTCAATATGACATAGAGCTCAAAACCCCCAAGGACATCAAAAGTCAAGCCATAGCTGACCTCCTGGCACAGTTCCCAGGGAAGGAGGAAAGCTCACTAAGTGAAGAGATCCCAGGTGAGGTAGCAGTAGCAGAAATCCCGGGAAAGAAATGGACAATGAGATTCGATAGGTCAGCTACAGCAACCTCAAATGGGGTAGGAATTGTACTGAGCTGTGAAAATGGGGACACTATACCTCTATCTTTCAAGCTTGGTTTCTCCTGTTCCAATAATGCAGCTGAGTACAAAGCGTACTTAACCGGGCTAACTATAGCACTTAGTATTGGGGTGAAACACATAAGAGTATGTGGTCTCTTAGGTGAAAGGTGACTTTACACTAAGGGAACAAAGTTTGGCAGCCTACAAGACATGGGCACAAAGGTTGGAGCAGGAATTCCTGACCTTTAGCATAGAGTATACGCAGAGAAGTGAAAACAGGTTTGCAGATGCACTTGCCACCCTGGGATCTCAAGTACCATTCAAGGGAAAAGACACTCTGGTCAGAATAGGAAGGCAGAAGCATTCCATCTTAAAAATCCTCCAACAGATATCCCCCGAAGAGTCCAAGCAATGGGACTGGAGGAGCGAAGTGAAAGAAAAAATGAAAGAAACAGGATCCAGAGGGAATGTCAAGGAGCTGAGGGACTACGCTCTAATAGAAGGAGAACTATACAGGAGACTGCCCGGAGGGATCCTATCTAGATGTATCAATGAGAAAGAGGGAAAGCTAAGGTTGGAAGAGCTACATACCCAAGTCTGCGGGACCTCAAAAAAGATCAGTCTATACAGGAGGATGCAGCGCATGGGGTACTACTGGTCAAATATGAGCAAAGAGGCATCAACTATACAGGAAAATGGTCAAGAATGCCAACCCTCGGTGGACAAGGAAGAAAGCTACGCTGTATTTGTTACAGAAGATTGGAGGACCCCTTTCATAGAATACTTGGCTCAAGGGTTCCTACCAACTGACAGGACGCTAGTCCACCAGCTCAAGAAGCTCGCAGTCAGATATTTCTTGCAGAACGGGATCCTATTCAAAAGGGGATACAGTGGAGATCCCCTAAGATGCCTGGGACCAAGGGAAGCCAGGGAAGTGGTCAGGGAAGTCCATTCTGGTGATTGTGGAAGTCATCCAGGAAAGAGGAGGCTCTATAAACAGTTACTACTGTTAGGGTATTACTGGCCAACAATGAAAAAGGACTCTGAAGAGATAGTCAAAACCTGCCACGCATGCCAAGTCCTTGGAGATGCAATCCATACTCACCCAAATACGTTATAGGATATGACAACCCCATGGCATTTCCACACTTGGGGGCTTGATCTCATAGGATCTATAAATCCTCCATCCAGTGGTTACATATGGATCTTGGCAGCCACTGAATACTTTACAAAATGGGTAGAGGCCATCCCATTAAAAAAGGCCACCGGAGCAACTGTAGCAAACTTCATTCAAGGCCATATCATTACAAGGTTTGGGATCCCCAGGAGGTTGATCAGTGACAATGGGACCCCATTCATAAATAAAGACATGAAGGGGTTAACTGAGGCTTACTACATCAAGCATGGAAGGTCTACACCGTACTACCCACAAGGAAATGGCTAGGCAGAGGCCACTAATAGGGTGATATTGAAGATCCTTAAAAAAATGAAGTAAGAGTATGGAGGAAAATGGAGTGACCACCTGGCAGATGTACTTTGGGCATGAAGGAGTTCTGTGAAAACAGCCACGGGATTTTCACTATTCTCCATGATCTATGGGACAGAAGCCATCAGCCTAGTAGAATTAATTGTTCCCACACCAAGAGTAGTACTTGAGGAAAGTCCGGAGGACACCGAGGCCGCAAACAATGAAAGGAGGTTAGCAGACCTGGAAGGGGTAGAGGAAGAAAGAGAGCTAGCCAAGAGAAGAAGCCAGAGGTACCAGCAAAGGATGACAAGAGCATATGCACAAGCAGTACGCCCGAGGACTTTCACTAAAGGGCAGTTGGTACTAAGGACAGCAGAGCATGTGAGAAGAAACCTACCAGGACCCTCCAAATTTGCCCCAAAATGGGAATAACTCTACATCATCAGGGAGGCCCATGATAATGGGTACTACTACCTTACAAAGGAAGATGGAACAATCCTAACAGAACCCATAAATGGGAAGTGGCTGAAACAATATTACGCATGAGAAGGGAGAGGTCTCAATACACCGGAATCCTTTTGCCAAACTCTCCAACCTGCTAAGTGTTTTCCTTCTTTCATATATTATTATTTAAGTAATTTTGTTCAAGACTTGAGGTAAAAGGACATTCTATGATCCTTACTATCTTTGTTAGATTTGCTGTGTTCCTTGCATGACATTTATGTTTTAAAATTCAATGAAATTTCTTCTTTTTCTCAATTATTAAATCCTAAGTACCACAAAAAGTCCTAACACGGACGAATTCAGAGGAGGATACCTGAGAAAATCTTCTTGCATAACCCAGGATCAGCCCACAGATAACTATAAACAGTTGAATTTAAATACATGGTCTAGGACCTCAGGTATATATTGAGGATACCTAGCCCAGCACTCGAAAAAAAAAAAACTTGCCAAGATTCATGAGCTGGGACAAGTAAAAATACATTACCCAACGTACCCAGTTCAGTACTTGCGCAACCAGGAAGAAAAGGGAGAATACCTGGGGAAATCTTTTGATGCATAACCCAGGATTACCCCACAGATAGCTGCAAAGCAGCTAAGTTTCAAATACATGGTCTAGGATCTCAAGCATATACTGAGGATACCTAGCCCAGTACTTGATAAAAAAAAACCTGCCAAGTTCATGAGCTGGAACAAAAAAAAAAATAATATATTGCCGAATGTACCAAATTCAGTACTTGCGCAATCAAGAAGAAAAGGAGTGGGTATCTAGCTGGAACCTGCAACAAAACTTGTGGGAATCACAGGCCAAGACTCAGTAAAAAAAAAAAGAGAGAAGACAAGAAAAAAAGATCCACATGCCATTAAAAGGGATTAGAAGCAACACTTAGAAGCCATACTGAAGTACAAGTACATGGAAGCAGTCTCAAAGCACAAGTGCAGATCTAAACAAAAAAAAAAAAAAAAAGAGCCAGAAGCATTGTCCAATCAAAGAAACAGAAAATTTATACAACCCCAAATTGTTCATACATATCCAAACAGCTAAAAAAAAAGAGAGAAAGCTAAGAGAGGAGGCCAGCCAACAAGGAGCCATTCGAGGGAAGAGCAAGGACAGCCGAAGAAGAAAGAACCCTCTGCCTTTTGACCTTCAGATCTTGCAAAGTCTTGTGAGCATAAGCTAAAACTTCCTCAGCAGCAGCAATCTCAGCATCAATACTTTTAGAAGCTTGCCTCTGGAAAAGCGCTTGGGCTAATAATCGCAGATACTCCAGTAAAAAGGACAGGTTGAACTTGGCTTCCAAGAGATCCTGAACAACTCCCCTCCATTCCAAGAGCTTTTCCTCAGAAAGAGAGTCTAGCGAAGAATCTCTCAAAGAAATCAACACGGCACACAGCAGCTCCATCAGAATGTTCCCCAAAAATACTCCTCCTCTGAAACCAAGGGTAAAGTCCCCATGACTTTTAAATAGTCTTTCTAGCAGTGGTAGACCTTCCACAGGCACAGAGAACCGCAAGAAAATGCCATAGGAGGATCCGAAATGGCAGAAGTGACTGGCAGGGAAGCTGTTGAACTCCAGAAGATCAAAGCGAGCCAAAAAGGTGGAGAGCCTTGAAGCAGGATCTGAAACAACCACCTCTAGAGCCTCCCCTCTTACTGCATCATCGCCCGGGGTCCCAAAGGAACCTTCAACCCCCTGAACAACATGAGGGTCAGCAACCTGAGCAGATCTTACACCCCCCTCAGGAACCACGAGTTCAGGATTTTTGATATCAACTCCTGCAAAAAAAAAAAAAAAAAAAAAGAGGAAAGAGAAGGGGGGGCAGACTTAGCTTCTGCTAAAAAAAAAAAAGAAGAAGGAATAAAAAGGGTAGAGGAGAAACCAGTATCAGCCTCTTAGGGCGGAGTTCCCTCCTCTTACTACTCTGACTTCTTGAAGGACTCTGAGAAAGAACACATGGCAAGTTGAAGAAAAGGTAAGGAAGCCTTAGCAAAACGGCTAAAAGAAGGCAGGGACATAGGGGGCTTCACCATAACAAAAAAAAAAAAGAAAAAAAAAACAAGATAATGGCAGAAAGAGAGAAAGAATGCAGTAAAGACAATCAATACCCCACCTTCAGAATCCTCCGATTCCAAAGAAGTAGCAGCACTAGAGGCAGATCTCGCAGTGGCTTGGCCTAGAAAGAGGAAGAAAAAAAAAAGAGAAAAGAAGAGGAAGAACTCAAAAAAAAGAAGGAGTGCAAAAGAGATAAAGCTAAAAAGCTATATAAAAGAAAAGAAAGGCTCACCTGTTTGCCCGGATGATGATGCGCCTCCCAAAGTCCTTGTACTTAACCCAGTCTGAGGTAACACGGTCTTGACAGGACTGGGAATTTGTTCAAACTGAGCACTTGGGGACGCGGGAAGCTTGGGAGCCTCAGGATCCTGGGCAGCCTGGACATCCTGCATTGGTTGCCCGGTTTCCTCAACTATGCCACCACTAGAAGCCCCCTCCTCCCTACTCTAGGATGCAGCTGCAGCCATCTCCTCCTCCAAAGTCTCACCAACCACAAAGGGAGGAACCTTAATCTAAAAAAAAGAGAGGGGGAACAACATAAAAAAATAAAATAAAATAAAATAAAATAGAAAGAAAGAGAGGGCATGAGCAACAGGGCAGCACAGGTATATAACACTTGTGAAAGGAATATGAGGAAGCAGCAGAAGACACAGATAAAGAAAACCATACCACATCTTCACTAGAAGATTGGCGTCTACCCTTCCTGGGATCTAGCTTACGCTTGGACTGCAAGAAAAACAATCACTCATTAGTTCAAAAAAAAAAAAAAAGGGAAGAAACAACAAAACTGCAATTTAAAAGAGCAAAGGAGGAAAGAGGCCTTGCCCTTCTCTCTCTTTCAACAGGGTCTCCAGGTCTCTGTTGTTTACTACGGGTACGTCCAGAGGGTCCCAAGCAACCATGAACTGAAGGACTCACAGGAGCCTGGGGAAAAGAAGACTCTACCTTAGTCTTCACCCGACCCCTTATGGCTAAAGGTTGCTCCACTTCCTTCTCCTCAACAAGTATCACCTGTTTCTAGGATTTCCCAGTCTTCTTCTTCTTCTTTGACTTAGTGCCAACATCCTCTACACTCTCTTCAGCCGCGGCCTCCTTCAACTTTTCCTATTTAATTGTTTTCCCTTTACTCATGCCAACGGGGGTACTGGTACTTATGGCCTCTACTGCCCCTTTCTTAATTAGTACCCCAGCAGAAGTACCAACAACAAGGTCACACCCTAACCAGTTCTCTGGGAAATCTTGTGCATAAGTCACCCAGCCTTCCCTGGAAGTATGCCATTCTACAAAACCAGTTTTGCTGCTCACAGTAGTAGAAACAACACCAGCAGTAGGCAAGGACAGACGCCTATTGGATGTTGGGGCAGAAGAAATGCCAGGGTTGGGTACTCTCCCAATCGTCTCAGAACCAGCATAATCAGCAAAGGATTTCTAAACCCTTCTCCAATAACCAGCATAGCCACTGGAGGCAAAAACTCCTCTCTGAGAGTTAGGCACTACAAACTGAGGACTCCATTGTGACCAATAAGAGAAGGCCTAAAGTCTCATGAAGGGATCCAAGGAAGGAAGAGAATGAACTATGTCATTAAACACTGGGGGAATATCCTGATCAAAACCGAACTACCAAAGTACTCGATGCGCCGAGTAATGGGTGTACCGTGGGCCAGTCGAAGAAAGCACAGGAAGCCAGGAAGGACTAATGCAACCCAAGTAGGCTAAGCTACCTTCATCACCGCGACGTAAATCAAAGTATTCCCTGTAGAAGTCAGAAAGTAAGATAACACAGAATTGCAAACAAAATCGGGGCCAAACTTTCGGGGGGAGCGCCAATTCAAATGGCCTGCTTGATCAAATAACTCAACCAAGTTAAGATTGCCACCTTTTAGACTCAGCCAACGGAAAATAATAGGGTGGCTGTCAGTGGAGTTGCCACAAAACCCTTTTACCACATCAGGGGATCCCTGAAACTTATCTTTCACAAACTTTAAATTCCTACATTTTACTAAAGTAACTGAAGAACGATCCTACATAAATACTTGGAGAATGGCGCAATGAAGTGAAGAAGTGATAACATAACAAGAATCACCCTCAGCCTCATCTCCATGAAGTTGATCCAATTAAGAATAAACATGGCCCAAAAACATGGGGGCTAGAGGATATAGAGCGCCCTAAGCCAACTTAATCGCCAAAGGAAAAAGAGTGGACTTGACTCCATACCTGGGGAACTCGCTGAACAGGAACTTGCTAAGCCAGAATACAAGGAACCCAGCACGCCTGACTTCCTTATCCTTCTCATGCGAAAGAGTCATAACCCACCTGCCCATCCTGGCCGGTTTCCCACCAGAAGAAGCAGTACGTCCACCAAAGTGAGCAAATAATTTTTCTTCCACTTCGAGATTCTCGTCAGAAAGTTTAATATCAAAGGGGTTTTCATCCCCAAGCACCGAAAGGAGAAAATTGCGGACCACATCCTCCAAGGTAACAATTAGTTCACCAATAGAAAAGGAGAAAATGTGCAGAGCAGGACACTAGCGGCGCACCAAATGCCTAAGGCCTTTGGCATCTCTGAAACCCTCAAGATTCCTGGAAATAGCCACTGCCCTCAGGACACCGACACGCTCCAAGCGGTCCACAAACTCCTTGTCAGAAAGCTCATTATCCACCCAAATGGGCCAGCCTTGAATCTTTCCAGCGACAAAATCAAAGAAGATAGGGACCGCTTCTCGAAGCCCTCGCCTGATTTGGAGATCAAAAATCTCCCTAGGGTCTGGAGCTTGTGCAGAACCAACAAAACCCGCTTGACCAGAGAAAACCCAGGCGTGAGGGGATGGAGGGGTCTCGCCATGGGACACCCAAGGAAAGAATAAGCTAGGAGTATACCAAGAGTCTCGCAAAGGAAAAGCAGGGTGCCCAACGACAGACTCATCTTGCGCAGAACTAGAGGAGCCCTCACCTTCAAAAGGACTAGGAGTACGCTCCTTTCTTTTTCGAGAAGAGGAAGAAGCCATTGAAGTAATGGGTATCTGGAAAGAAGAAAGAAGACGGTGACAAGATTGATCGAAAGAAAAGAAAAAGGCTGGGAACAGAAGACTCAGGTAGACAAGGAAAAAGAGTAATGAGAAAATGATAGAATGAAGGAATAAGAACGGTTAGAGGAGACAATGTGTGGAAAGACGCGCCAGTTGCCAGAAATTAAATTTAAAAGGGAAGAAGTTATCAACAGTTATTAATGAGTGTTATGGGAAACGTAAAAGTAGGTGGTGGGAGTTTTATTTCAACTCAACTGCCACGTCTCACGAAAAAGGGAGGAGTTACAAAAAGAGAAGCAAAGGAGCCAGGATACCGAAGAAATGGAAGATCAGGATCCTCGTAGAAAGACCAAAACAAGAGAGAATCTTGCAGAAAACTCACGCATGGGCTGCAGGCAACCCATGAGCTCGATGGGCTAAATGTTGAGGTTCAAAAAAATTAAAAAAGCCACAAATAGGCCCGAAGAGATAGAAAAGACATTGGGCCCATTTCACACAAAAGAAGAAAAAATAATAAAGGGTGGACTCTCACAATAAAGAAAAGAGAGAAGAAAGAAAGAAAGGGGAAAAGGTCCAGAGGGTTGGGATCTAGAGGAAAGGCCTAAAGTCAGGCAGAACCAGCGAACCAGAGAAAGCCCAGGAGGAAGAACTGGGTCGGGATCCCAGAAGCCTCCCAGAGGTAAGGGATCCCTGGACGTGCGAAGTAGGATCACGGCAAAAAAATTAAAGATAGATAAGAGACAAAGGGCACGCGGACCTTGTGACCCAGACACGCAGTGGAAGTACAGAGCAAAACGCAGGAGCCTGGTTCCAACCATTTGGAGAAAGAGACAAGGAAGAGTACAACTGGAAAAAGCTGGAGCGCTGAGAAGAAAAAGCCAAAAAGACCTCAGGCCAGCCAACGGAAAATCTGGAAATAGAAAGGAGATGAGGGACTTTCATCTGGTCGCAACAAAAAGCAAGAAACTATGAAGAAAAGGAAACGACATGATCCTAAAGCAACCAGGCACGGCACAGACTTTAAGGGGCAAAATGGAGAAATCGTTAGTACCCCAGAGCCCGAAGCTGTGCTATAAAAGGAGGGGAAGGGGTAGAGAATCAGGGGACGATTAGACCATTTTTTTTAGGCATTCACAATTGCTTTTCTAAAGTCTCATAAAATTGTAGAAGAGACTCTGTAGACTTAAGAGGAAAACAGAGGAACCATCCCCGGTATCCCAAGACAGCCACTATAGTACATGCTCGGATTCAACAAGTTCAAATTTTGCAAGTATTTGAAGCTTAAATAGTTATCAAGGTCTGTAACTTATGAACTCAGTTGAACCTTGCACCACGTCTTAGTGAGCATTGTAATCACAACTAAGGGAAATTAATAAAATACACCTCACTAATTAGAGGATGCTTAACTTGTTCTTACGTTATATTCCACTTGTCATGCATTTTCCTTTACTGTTAAAATGTCATTCAATACGAATATTCTTGTTTTGTTAGCTATTTGTATTGTAGGAAGTATGTTTTGCGCACCAATCGATTCTTAAAACAGCCCTTTAGCTGCGGAGAATCGATCCCAGTCCACCAAGAACATCTTGCACGGCCCAGGATCCTTGGGCCATAGTGCTGAAGAAAAAGGCACTCTCACGAGCTGCTACCTCTACATTAAATACTTCCCAGCTAACTCTCTGGCCTCATTAATGTGGAGGTGATACCTGAATAGCAACCAAGCAGCCTTATGGCCACCAAGCAAAGGTTCTAGGAAATGCTGGATGGGACGGAAAGAAACTCCCAGATTAAAACCTACACGTGTACGGCGAGAAAGAAGAAAGAAGGCAGTATATAACAAGAAAGAATATAACATTAAAAGAGAAGAAAAAAGAAAGACAAAAGGATCCATTGAAATATCCCCTAAAAACCTAGCCGAGAAGAACATATATCGTGGAATCTAGTGTGAAGCTTCTTTCATCGTAGAATGATCATATCCTTTTTCTACCAACTGGGCTTAGCTCTTACGCCCACTCTCTAAAAATTATATTGTTTGGGTCCAATTCAATTTGAGTCCTTACAGTTTTTATTCTACCTCTTATTTTAAATATTAAAAATCTTGTGTTAAGCCCTAGTAATTAAAAAGAGTGTTAAAATCATAATTAAGTAATTAAATTCACTATTTCCCAAATGCTTAAAATACCATTTACATTAAGTTTTCCTTGTTTAGAATTACAATCGTTCGTGACCCATATTATTTTCACAGATCAGTTGCCTGCTCTAAATTTTTTTCAGGCATATACATAAATATATTGATTAACTAGTTTTAGCGTGGAAGACATGGCGACACCTAAATTTCATTTCCATTGCTAATATTTTGATATGTGGTGTTTTAACAAGCAGGTAGTAGATGATCTGATGATTAGAAGATTCCTTCGTGCTCGTGATTTAGATGTGGAGAAGGCTTCTGCCTTATTCCTCAAGTACTTAAAATGGAGGCAAACCTTTGTTCCAAATGGTTCAATTTCTGCATCAGAGCTTCCACATGAAATTGCACAAAACAAGATGTTTATTCAAGGATTTGACAAGACAGGAAGACCCATAGCAGTGGTCCTTGGTGCTAGACATTTTCAAACCAGAGGGGGAATAGAAGAATTCAAGCGTATGTTATTCTCCCTCTCTTGTTAAGTATTCACACAAGGGTTAAAATTTCTTTGGAGCTTAACACTTCGTTTTGGAGGAAGAAATGGAAAAAAAAAAAAAAAAAGAATAGAATGAAAAGAATAATTTTAGATATTTTTTCTATTTTCTTGTTTAAGAGTTTTAATGTAGAGAATTAAGAGACTATTTTCTTTTTGGGGAGTTTAAATGAGAGGGAATGAATTAGATTTAGTGACATTTTCACTAAAATTCCTAAAATACTCTTATACATTTAACATTTTATTTTAAAATGCGAGTATAATAATACTTTTGTTATAGATGATTCCATTCCATTTCTTCTAATGTCACTCTTAAAAAAAATTTATTTAGGGTATAATAAGTGGAAGTATAATAAATTTTTCTTTTTAAAAATAAAAATTGGAGTATAATATATCTTCTTCTTTTTTTATTCTAAAAAAAAAATTTATTTACGTTCCATTCCTTGTCATTTCATTATTTAGGATATGTTTGGTAGACTGTAATAAGCACTGTAATGTTATAGTTATTCATATGATTTAGCTATTTAATAGTTTGGTTATGTTTTTATTATAATAAATATTCATTCTTTATGAATCGTTATTCTTTAAAATGAGGAATAATAATTCATCTCTAAAATTATTATAATAGCTATTCCTTAATAGTTGTATTAATTTATAAATTAATATATTTCCAAAATAAACAAACTTTCCATATACGCAAACAATTACAAAAATAAATAAATAAAATGGACAAAATTTTGCTACAAAATTGATTGTAGCATAAAGTTACAATCTTACTCAATATATATATATATATATATATATATATATATTTGTGCTGAATTTTGACTAATCCACTATTGGATTACATTTTCTTCTTATGTTCTCCATGTTTGCAAAATTTCTAGAAAATTAAAGATCAATTGCTTTGCCATCAATAAATTGTTTAAATTGCAAGTTTTTGTAATTTAAAATTATAAATAAAATATAAACTTATAGATCATATAGTAAATAAAATTTGATTGACACAAAATTTTACATGTGTATTAAGGGCAAAAAGAACATGCAATTCAACAGTTAGATTATCAAAATATGTAGTAAAATTTATTTTATTAAGTAAAGTTGTAGTCTTAAGCTACAACCAATTTTGTAACTAAACTTTGTCCTAAAAAATAACCTCTGTAATGTAATTTTACACTCCATTCCTTATCATTCCATTATTGGTGGCAAAGCTTATATTTTATACAGCCACAAACTATCTTACAGCATTTTTACTATCAAACTTTGTAAAAATGTTGTAAAATAATTTGTGACTGTAAAAATTGTTATCAACATTTTTTTATTTATCAATAATCACTCACCACATCAGTAATTTATAAAAAAAAAATTTGTAAAAAATTTTGTATCTCTAGAATTACTCTTTAAAACGTCCAAACAAGATAACTTAATTTCATTACATTCCTTTCTTTTCTTTTCTTTTCCATTATTTAAATGCATTCCATTCATATCCATTCCTTTATAATTTATTCATTCAATTTCTCTATGAAATGTAAAAATTCAAATTAATAGTTTTAAGAGAATGAGAGAACTTTACTAGCAGTTTCAGTTTACAGCAAAAATGGTGGATGCATTATCCAAGTGGGTTGAAACAAAAAGTCAAGTCAAAATATGTCTTGATTAATCACCTCCTTTATTCTGGTCTGCATATATAATTGAGGTTATAAAACCTTCCACTAGAGGGAAGAGGCAGAAAACTTGGTTTTACTCTAGTATTGTTGAAGTTGAAGTCTTTTAGCTCATACAAGGCACTCTTTTGTTGTACAGGTTTTGTAGTCTATGGTCTCGACAAATTGTGTTCAAGGTATCTCTGTCCCTATCCATGTTTCACAGTGAAACTGGATTGGAAACTCAATAGTACACTGTTGTAATTATAGACTGTAAATGATTAACCTTGATGTATCAGGATGCCCCCAGGACAAGAGAAATTTGTTTTCATTGCCGATCTTGAAGGATGGGGATATTCAAATAGTGACATCCGTGCATACCTTGGAGCTCTATCGATTTTGCAGGTGACATTTCATTTCATTTATGTTCTAGCGCAATGATAACTTGCAAACTCCCCAGACAAAAGATCTAGTACCCATTGAGAGAAGCTGAGAAACTCAATTTTTGACAGCTAAATACAACTTCTGTTAAGTATTAGGACTGCAAACATAGTGAGCATATAAAAGCATGAAAGTTATTGCAATGAAAATACACGATTACATTCAAATGGCTCATGACAGACTGTTTCTAACTTTATGGTAATGGCAGGACTTCTACCCAGAAAGATTAGGGAAGGTTTTTATCATCCATGCGCCTTACATATTTATGACAGTGTGGAAAATTGTATACCCCTTTATCGACAAAAATACCAAGAAGAAGGTCAGATTTTGATTTCGTACCTTCATTGAGTGGAAAACTTCATACATGATGTTAGACTGCATTACATATCTGAGCATTCACACTTCATAGACAAATACTTGGGCTTTTACATATACATCTCATGATGGTTGATTAACTCTTTATCTTCCAATACTGTGCAGATATTATTTGTAGAGAACAAAAGTTTAAAATCAACTCTGCTTGAAGAGATTGATGAGAGCCAGCTCCCAGAGATATACGGAGGCCAACTGCCATTAGTACCAACCCAGGACAGCTAATTAAACAATTGAGCTGAAAGAAAAACAGAACATAAAATGGATAAATTGCTTTTCTTTCTTAGCATATCTTTGGTCAAGTGCATTATTGATGTACCTTTTCACTTATGTCTAGTTGTTTGAGGATATATAAGACTATGCATGGGTCTGTTAGGACATGTGCCCTTTAAATTCTATTGTATGATATTATGTTATAATTAATAAAATTGTTTTATTATTATCTAAAATAATAATAACATGAATATTTGGATATTATCATTTAGTCTATGAGATGCATAGTATGTGATTTAGTCATAGAAGATATAAATCACAAGTTCTTTGTAAACTCAGAATTTTAGTTTGTAGTCGGTGATGAAATTAGGCATTTCGTCTACTAAGACTAAAACATATCAACTAAGATGATTTGTCTTGATCATGGAAGTAGAAACTTCTAGTTGGTATGTTGATATGTTTTAAGAGTTAAGACATATTGAACTAAACCACTGTGAGATTTATTATTCTCCTAACGACTGTCAAATGAATAATAAATCTCACTACTTCTATTTACATGAACTCTTAATCTAGAGAGAATAATGGACCTGATTATGAAGTATAAGTTGCTTTGATATATCAGGAGTGAGATCTAAAGTCACGATCAAAATCTCAATATGTTGAATAGCCATATTTAGTGTTGATAGAACATATATTTTCAAGATGAAATTCATAATCTCTTAACAGAGATATAAAATATTCTCTTAAGATAAGTTAAATGGGTTTGGTTATTCAAAGTGTTAGACCTAACCACTTTAGTAAGGAGTTACTAAAGTATATATTTATGAAATTGGATTTCATAAATATATGATGAATAACTTAAAGGATTAAACCAGGTACTTAAGAATTAAGATGTAGTAATCTTCAAAGCAATCTATATTCATGATTTTGTATTACTACAAATATTTTATGAGGGGGCTACATGTATAATAAAGTCTTGGGATATAATTTATTAATAAGGCCTGGAGTGCAATTATATTTATATAATGGAATTAAATATAATTAATGGTAACTTTGGACTTGTCAAGAGTTGACAGAAAAGCCCAAAGTTCATTGAAGCTAAAGTCTTACTTGTTCCCTTTTAGTCCCACTCCAAGCCATATACTAAGCCTAATTGGAATGACCCAAAAGGCTAATCCAATTAGATAATCAGTTATAAGAAGAGAAACATATAGAATTTTGTAAGAGAATAAAATGGTTTTGTATGTGAGTGTAAGACACTCTCTTATTCTCCCTTGAACACACACATATAAACTGATTGAGAGACCACACTTCTTGGACACAAGTGGAATTGAAGTGAAGATTAAAAGTGTTCCCAAGTACTCTAATTTGTGGTTTTGAATTTCACCGCACCCAGGTACACTCTCTTGTTCTTATATTTTGAAATTTATATAGTACATATTATCAATTGCGAATGAAGTAAATCCGTTATTTTTTTCGCTGCGTATGTTTTGTATGCGATACAAACATGTATTTTTCCAACAGGATCAAGTTGAAGGATTTTTTCAACTTGTTGGGTTGAGAAATTCCCAACCCACATAGGTTGGGTTAGGCTGGTAATTTGTGCATTTGTGCTTACATGTTTCATTTCTTATAAAAATTTGGACTTTCATAAACTATTTAAGCCCATACGCCAATGCCAACTTTTCACTATGACAATTCAAATTTTCCTCCTTTTCCTCTTCAGAGACATCCATCAAAACCAACTTTGTCACAGGGGTAAATCCCTCCAACTTGATTTGTTGGATCAACCCTTCCAACACTTTATATATTGCTTCTGTCTTGGGGTGTGACCGATCACCTGCCTTGAATTGGTGAATGACACCCTTGAACTCAACCCAACTCTTTCCACGATTTTTACGAATTCCTGTCTTTTTCATCATTTCCCTCACTCTCTTAGCACTATCCCATCTCTTTACAGAGCAATAGATATTAGAGAGCAACACATAGTCTCCACTTCTGAGACGGGATATATTTGCAATTGCAACCTTACCTAATTCTGGCTTCCCATAAGTTCAACAAGCACTAAGAAGTTCCCTCCATATAACAATATCTGGCTTCATCAGCATTGAGTCAATTATGGCATAAGCATCTTCCAAAAGCCTCACTCGACCTAAGAGATCAACCATAGCTCTATAATGCTAAAGTTGTGGCTGAGTCGAGTAACAACTTGTCATTAAATCAAAGTATTTGTGACCTTGTTCAACCAAACCACAGTGGCTACATGCCGTTAAAATTCCAATGAAAGTTATTGAATCAGGTAAAACATGTTCATCCTCCATCTTTGAGAATATTGTAATTGCATCCAAACCAAGACCATGAATTGCTAGGCCATGGATCATTGCATTCCAAACAGACACATCGTCGCGCCTCACACTCGCAAAAACTTGTTTAGAAGTTTGGATTGCACCACACCTGGAGTACATGTCTACCAGGGCAAAACTCAGAATAAAATTGAGTTCAATTTTTTTCTGAATCATTTGATCGTGTACCCAATGAGCATGATTAAGAGCTCCAAGCCATGCACACCCAGTTAGTATAGAATCAAATGTAAACGCATCCGATTCAACATTTGAGCTTAGCATCTCCCTGAAGAATGTCAAAGCCTCCTCAAATCGTACATTCTTAACATAAACCCCAATGACCGAGTTCCATGTTACCGTATCACTTGTGGGCATTTTATCAAACACCATCTTTGCAAAATTACATTCTCCAATCCTCATAAGCGTTTCAATAACTATATTGACATAGACCAAATCAAAATCCCAAGAAAAAACCTGATGAATAAGTCGACGAGCGAGATTAAGGCGATGACAGTGAGCATAAGTTGATATTAACATAGCTACAAGAGAAGGATAGGCTCCATAGCCAAATTTGATTATTCTTGCATGGGTTTGAGTTGCGGTTCCGAAATTGAAGGACTGTTTAAGGCTTTAAGAACATGGTAGAGTGCTTGATGGTCTGAATGAAAGAATGGACAGAGGTAGATAAATCAATATGCAAATTCAAAGCTACAATAGCAAGTAGCAACAGAGTTTTACATTCTCTCCTCTTGTATGTAATATAAAAGCCAAAAATAAAAGTACAATGGAAGGAGAAAGAGAGCAAAGAGTAGTGAAGAGGAGAGAAGAAGAGAGGCACCTAACCTTCGATGTTAGCAGCAGAATGGAAACAGAGAGAATTCCAGCAGAAGGTGAAGGTGAAGGTGAGGGTGATTAGACAACAAGTGAGCCTCTTTGCTCTCTGCATCATCACAATCGCCATCATTCATTCCTTTTACATTACAAACCAATCTTCTCATTACTGAGAAGTGAGAAGAGATCCTCATTACTCACTACTTCTTTCTAGTACTAGGCTGGACATTTACTCCTCGACCCATATGTCTCCTTCTTCTCCACCTGCTTTGGCCAATATCCAAAATGTTATAACTTATACACACTTTTTCCTAATGAGAAATGAGATAACGACAACATTTTTACAATAAATCTTAAGTGGCAGGTTGTTATTAATTATTATGGTTGGGGCAAAAAAGTAATCTTAATGTTAGGTTCAAATTTGAACTAATAACAGCTAACCACCTATGATTTGTTGTGAAAATGTTGTGGAACTTTTTGAAAGATAATCAAGATATGCATATGATATGTTTGATTTTGGATCCAATGTGGTCTTCTTGTGCTACAATCACACATATCAAGAAATAAAGTATGCCAAAAGTAAGTTTAAGGTACCATTTCTTTTTCTTTTTTTCGAGTGAGATATAGTTTTGTTTCAAAGCGGATGTTTACAAAATTTTGAGGAACAAGAAAATTAAAAATGAGAAACGATTAAATAGAGGTCGAAATATTAGAATATTTTTATTGAAAACTATATATCTTTCAAATTTCTTGTTCAGGCATTCATTCTCACACACTCTTTATTGTATATCGTCTATACACATTATTCATTTCACTTTTTAAACATGGATATTGTATGTGAAATTGTTGATGTTATTTCTTATGTGTCCATACTGTATAGTGCATATCAATGAGTGTGAAAGAACAATTACCTTTTTATTTAATGCAAAGCTGAGAGAGAGAGAGAGAGTATAACTCCATTTTAAGTATCAACCAACCAAGACCAAGGTCTTCGCCATTCTAAACATTTCTTCGGATGATCGATATGAAATGTATCTCCAACCTACCCCCCCCCCCCCCTCTCTCCCCAGCATTAAATACTATATGGCCTGTCTCCCAAGTAAAATAACGATCTCTATTTAGTGTCCAAAGTCTGGTAAGGGGGGATCAGCCTATCATAGGTAGGCAATGATGGGTTCATAGGATTATACACATGCCAAAAATAGTATAAATACCCCTCAACAGCATTGATAAGCTAAGCAATCTTCAATTCACGCATATTTGTGTGGAACTAGAGTTTTTTTTTTTAGAAAAACTTAATTTTTGGAGTGCTTACTGCCATCGAAGTTGGGACTTGGAATTGTTGTGATCAATCCGCTAGATCAATCTTCTTTTAAGAGAGCTTCCATCAAATTAATATCCTCAATCAAATATATTCCCACGTAGTGGTATTTTATTTAAAGTACACTAAAAAACTTTGTCTTGTAATGCAATAACAAGACAAGTTATGGGGCGGTTTGGTAATTGTTCTGGTACCGTTATTTGTATTTTTTAGAAATACATATGAGTAAAAAAGTATATGGAAATACGTGTAATGTTGTTTAAATACTGAAAATTGTTACTCAAAACACCTTACCAAACAGCTCCTAAGTATCAAATATTTTAGAAATAAGATTTTAAAAATGACAAATATTAACAAGTACCATGCAATTGGACTAATATGAGTTTCACTTAATAAAAAATTAAGTAAATAAAAATGACTAAAAAGTAATTCTACAATTTATTTTAATTTTTTTTCTTTATAAAATTGACCCCACAATTTATAAATTTGATAAAAAGTGCAGTTTTAAACTGTCATATCATATACAACCACTAAAAAGTATAAGAAGAATGGTTTCTAAACATAATTATTAGAACCGCTAGCTGTTAATGCGCATAACTCATCTGGTATATGCACTTCAAGCAACACACATACACCATACTTATTGAACTAGTCGTAACAATAGCATGGAGTGCATGGTTTAGTCGAAACAAAACTCGCCTAAGGGAAGCACGAAAATCCCCGCAAGAAATCCTATGGCGAGCTCGCTCCACATTACAAGACTATCAGCTTGCTCACCTAAGGCCCACTCAGTTCAAAGAAGCCATGGATGGCCATTAGGTCCCACCTGCATTTCCCTGGTACAAGGTTAACGTGGATGCTGCAGTCTTCTCCCAACTCGGCATTATAGGCGTAGGTGTGATCATTGGCGACCACGTTGGGTCTATCATGGTAGCCCTAAGCAAACACCTCCCTCTTCCATTGGATCCCTTGGAAGCACAAGCTAAGGCAATGGATGAAACCACTATTTTTGCATGGGACATTGGCGTTAGAGATGTCATTTTCGAGTCAGATTCCACTACGGCTTGCCATGCTATGGAGAACCCCACTAATGCCCTAATTTCCATCTCTACCGTGGTCTCAAGTTTTTGCTCTAGACTTCATGCATTTCGTACTTTTCAATCAACACACGTGGGGAGACAAGGAAATAGACCAGCTCATACTTTAGCTGCTTTGGCAAAGAATATTGACTCTTTTGTAACTTGGATGGAAGAGTGTCCACCTTTTCTTGCATCTTTAGTTTCTCAAGTTGCTATGTATTTTTTTGCAACTTAATTAAATGCCAGTATTTCTTATCAAAAAAAATCTCAGCCTCTTGGAATGAAGACTTCGACCTTTGTACAAGTGTTTGGATGTGTCAAGATTTCGTTGGTTTCAGTAGTACGTTTGGTTGACTAGAGTTTAATTATTCTGAAAAGAAGATAAAGCATTTTGGGTGAGTCTGGTTCAACTTTTTGAAACTGAACTTTTTGAAAAAGTGAGGTTTTAAAAAAGTGCGGAATGAAATTGAGTTTTTTTGAAAAAACTAAAGTGTTTGATAAAAACTATTAAAAAATGATTTTTGAAAAAGTTAAGTGTTTGGCTAGCACTTATAAAAGTGGCAGTTTGAGAGATAAATTACAAAAAGAACAATGTATATATAAAGAGAATTCTTTGTTTTAATTACCACTCTTAATGCAAGTTATGGACATAATATTTTCACAAAAATTTCATAACAAAGTCTATATGACAAGTTGTTAATGGTAGGAAAAAAAATATCACTAGTAGGACTAGATGAGAACTAATAACAACCTACTATGTAAACTTTATTATGAAATTGTTATAAAAATATTCTACCAATAATACTATTTTTTTTCTAAAGAAAAATAATACTAATTTTAAAATTTTAAAAATATAATAAAATGTCACAATATTTTTACAATACTAATTTAAAATTAATCTTTGTAAAATAAAATTTTATTAACATCACAGTTGTGAAAAAAAAATTTGTGAAATAATCTGTGTTCCTACTCTCTATAATTTCTTCTTCGTTGCTTTACCCAAACCCAAAAACTCTTTAAAACTTTTTTTCTTCCACTTTTTTCTCATCCACTCGTTCACTTCTTCCTCATCTTCTTATTTTCCTTTTCTCTTACTTTCCTCCACACAAAGCCCCACACCCTTCACCACATATTAGTAAAGGACTTCAAGATCTTTAGCCGGGGCTGCCTTGTTGTTGTTGTTGTTGTCTCCAGCTGACTTATTAAGCAAAGAACGTAGCTGATTTGCAATATCACGGCCTTGAACAAGCTCTTCTATTGCCTTTTTCTTGCTAGAAGGTAAGCTCTCAAGCCAAGTACACTCCATTGTTGTGTGTGTGAGTTTCAGTGTGTTTTGAGACTTTTGTGTTTTGTGTATATTGTTAACAATATAAAGTGAGAGAGAATGACTGAATAATCTGTATATTGATGTATGTAAAACAATGTACAAAAGAGAGCCTTATACAGGCTAGGTATGTGTGCAGTACAAGTAACATGAGTACAGTACAAGTAATATACTGGGCTAAGCCCAATAGGCTAATCTAGCCTAATCTATACACTAACATCCCCCCCTAAAACTCGAGGTGGCAAGGAGGAAGCCAACTGGAGTTTGGATGTAAGATCTCGAAGACGACCAGACAGGTGAGACTTGGTGAAGATATCGGCAGGTTGGTCAGCAGATGAGATGGAGAACAACCTGAGATTGCCTTTCTTGAGATGCTGGCAAGTGATGTGGCAGTCGATCTCAATGTGCTTGGTGCGTTCATGGAAGACATCATTATGAGCAATGTAGATAGCACTATGATTGTCACAATAAAGAGGAGTAGCAGTGGGCTGTGGAGCATCCATATCAGCCAAGAGCCAGCGAAGCTAGACAAGCTCACAGGTGGTGTCGGCAAGGGCACGATACTCAGCCTCAGTACTGGAACGGGAAACAACATCCTGCTTCTTGCTACGCCACGAGACAAGAGAAGTACCCAACAGGAAATAGAAACCTGTGATAGAGCATCGATCAGTCGGATCACCTGCCCAGTCCGCATCTGAATAAGCATGAAGCTCGAGAGAAGACTGAGAGGAGTAGTGTAGACCATGATAAAGTGCGCCTTTAACATATCAGAGAATCCAAAGAATAGCAGCATAGTGGACAGAACAAGGGGCATCCATGAACTTACTAACCATACCCACGACATGTGAAATATCCGGACGAGTAACAGTGAGATAGATCAAACTACCAACCAACTGACGATAGCGAGTAGCATCAGATATAGGTTCACTATCCAAAGGCGTGAGTTTTGCATTATATTCCAAGGGAGTGGAAACAGTCTTGTTATCGGTGATACCAACTTTGGAGAGAAGATTGGAGGCATATTTAGCTTAGGAAAGATAGTATCCATCAGAGAATGAGGTAACCTCAAACCCAAGAAAATAGCTAAGAGTGCCCAAATCTTTCATCTCAAAATGCTGACTAAGGAAGTGTTGAAGAGAACGGATACCTACAGAATCATCTCCAGTAATAATCATATCATTAACATAGAGAAGAATAAGAGTGATACCAGCAGAGGATCTTCGGACGAAGAGAACAGTGTCATGAGGACTCGAAGTGAAACCCTACTGAGCAACAACTGAGTTAAACTTTTCAAATCATGCTCGAAGAGCCTGCTTGAGGCCATAAAAAGCACGGCGAAGGCGACAAACTTGACTGTCTGAGTGTGGATAGCTAAGGGGTGGTTGCATGTACACTTCTTCTTGAAGGTCTCCATTGAGGAAAACATTCTTCACATCTATTTGATAAAGAGGCCAACGGCGAACAGCAGCCACTGCAATGAGACATCTCACAGATGTAAGGCGAGTAACAGAAGCAAATGTTTCCTCATAGTCAATGCCATACTCCTGGGTAAAGCCTTTGGCAACTAGGCGAGCCTTATATCGTTCAACAGATCCATCAGCCTTGGTCTTGATCTTGTGAACCCACCTACAACCTACTATAGACTGACCAGGAGGCAAATCAACCATATCCCAAGTGTGATTCTTACAAAGGGCATTTAGTTCATCATTCATAGCTTGCTGCCAGAGAGGGTCAGTATGGGCCTCACGATAGGTGTGAGGTTCATAGAGGGTGGCAAGGGCAAAAGAGCAGTGATAATCAAAGAGATAAGGGGGAGGAATGCTTACCCGAGTGGAACAACGAAGTTCAGGACCATCAGGAAACTTAGGAGAGGGTGGTGCCACAGGATCCAAGACAGGCGGGTCATATGCCGGGGACAGAACCAGAGATGAGTCGTCTGGAAAGGCAGCCGATGTCGAAGAATCCTCCACAAGTTCAGGATAGAGAGGGAGGAAAAGATCAGTAAAAATGGGAGACTCAAAGGAAGAGGACGCAGGAAACTGCTGAAGACTTGTGAAACGACGATGTTCCCAAAACTCAACATGACGGGAGACACGAAGACGATGAGAAATGGGATCATAGCAGCAAAACCCCTTTTGAGATACACCATAACTAAGGAAACAACAGAGACGAGCACGAGGCTGAAGCTTTGTTTGTTCATGAGGAGGAAGAGAGACAAAACAAGCACAACCAAAAACCCGAAGAGAGGAGTAGTTGGGGGTTTGACCATAGAGAAGCTCAAACGGTGATTTGTTGTGTGTAGTTGGTGAAGGAATACGATTAATGGTGTATACAGTAGTGAGTGCAGCCTCACCCCAAAAGTGCTCAGGAAGAGAGGCAGAAATGAGAAGGGTGCGAACAACATCAAGAATGTGACGATGTTTTCGTTCTGCACGACCATTTTGTTAAGAGGTGTAAGGACAAGACAGCTGAGTAAGGGTACCATGATTGTCTAAAAAGGATAGGAAAGATTTATCATTATATTCTTGAGCATTATCTGATCGAAAAACTTTGATGGTGCGATTGAACTGTGTTTCAATCATTTTATGAAATATTTAGTAAATAGACACAAGTTCAGACCTATGGCGAAGCAGATAAATCCAAGTATATCGAGAAAAATCATCCACAAATATGACAAATTATCTAGATCCCCCCTCAGTGGGAACAGATGCAGGACCCCAAATATCAGAATGTATAAGATCAAAAGGTGCAGAAGAAAATGAGTCACTATTATTAAAGGGCAATTTTGTTTGTTTGCCAAAATGACAGAAAGTACAATCAAATTTTTGAAACTGAACTGAACCTAAATGACCTTGAGAAGTTAACAACTAAAGATGAGATAAGGATGGATGACCAAGACAAGCATGCCATAGATCAAGTGAGGAGGTGGCAGTGGTAGCAGCTGCAAAAACAACTTGTGAAGGAATCTTCAAGTCATGAACCTCAAACATGCGACCAACCTTATGGCATGTCCCAAGCACTTAACCCATCCAGAGATCCTGCACATCCACACCATGATTAGTAAATAGAAGATCTACGCCTAATTCACAAAGTTGACCAACATAAATCAAATTGAGGGATAACTTTGGGATATGAAAAGTGTCACTAAGGGATAAATAAGGAGAAAAGATTGTTCCTTTATAACTAATAGGCATATGAGTTCCATCAGCAGTGTAAATGGTGATTGGATGTTCTAAGGGTGCCTTATCAGAAAATTAGGATTCATTAGGAGTCATATGGTTACAACATGCAGTATCAAAAAACCAAGGTTGTTTACCTGAGGTGACAGAAAATGGCAGTGGAAGTGCGGGATAAAACCTATTGAACAACTGCCTTAATTTCAGCCGTAGTAAGTGAGGAAGCCAAAGATGGACCTGTAGGATCCGATGGATCTGAAGGACATACAGCAGCTGCCCGAGGAAGAGAAGCTTTATTCTGCTCTAGCACAAATTTCTGCAATTTGTGACAAACTGAGATGTCATGGCCTTTGGCACGGCAAAACTCACAGTGAGTACCTTTGGAAGACTGAAAGGTGGGACGCCCAGAGTTTATTCGTGGAGGAGCAGTGGATGCAGCAATAGGAGGCTGTGGAGATGGTGTAGCCAATACATGATCAGATGATGACATATGATGAGTAGGCCGACAGTTCTCCTCAGAAATGAGCTCCTTGACTTCAGTATCAAAAGAAGGAGTAGGAGATCGGCTAAGCAGAGAAGCCCTAGTAGGCTTAAAATCCTCATGCAAACCCATCATGAAATGCATAAATTTACGGCAATCCTGATATTTGACAAAGAGCTCAATGTCCTTAGAACACACTAATGGAGGATCTGCAGCAGAGAATTGTTCCCACATAGTAGAAGTCTGAGAATAAAAATCAGAAATAGACTGACCTGTCTCTTGGCGCATTTGATAAAGTTTTGATTCAATGTGAAACTCTAAACTTGAATCATTAGTACAATTATAGCGATTGGCCAAAAATTTCCAACCAGCCTCAGCAATCTCAAGATGAGGAAGAAGATTATAAATGGAGGGAATAGAGGTATTGATAAACCAAGACAAGATCTTACTCTGAATACTCTCCCATTCCTCTAGGCATTCTTCATAATCATCTGTTGTAACAGTAGCCTTGGAAGACTCTTCAGTAGCTGTGGCTTTGGACTTTAGGTTTGGTACTGGCTTAGGAAGTAAACCAATCACATATCTCCACAGTTTACAACCCTTGAGAAAGACAGTCATATTCTGAGACCAGGCATGATAGCTAGTAGGACCATCCAACATAATGGTGATAAGACGTATGATGTCTCGTTCATTTTGTTGAGCCATAATGAAGAAAATGAACAAAAAATGAGATTTAGAGACCTTAAATGCAGAAACGGAGCCCAAAATTGAAATCTATGTGAAAAACTGAGCAAGACAGGTGTTGAGGACAAATTTTTTACACCACGCGACTTCATTTCATTGGCGATCTGCACCGCGTCAACGCTATCATGGATTTTGCGAAAATCTCTTCTAAAGCCCTGTGAGGGTGCCTTTTTTTGTCAGCACTGTGGTCCAAAGTTCCTGGGCCAAATAAATGTTCTTGGTGGACTGGGATTGACTCTCCGCAGCTAAAGGGGCTGTTTTAAGAATCAATTGGTGCACAAAACATACTTTCCATAACACAAATAGCTAACAAGACAGAAAAGCAAGAATATTTGCATTGGACGACATTTATGCAGTAAAGGAATTAACACAAACGAAGGAAGGGCAAAGAAAAATATAACAGAAGAACAAGCTGGGGATCCTCTAATTAAGTGAGGTATGTTTCATTAATTTTATTAAACTGTGATTATAATGCTCACTAGAACGTGATGCAAGGTTCAACTGAGCTCATAAGTTACAGACTTTGATAGCTATTCAAGCTTCAAAGACTTGCTAAGTTTGAACTTGTTGAATCCGAGCGTGTTCAATAGTGGCTGTACTGGGATACCGGAACGGTTCCTCTGTTTTTCCTTCAAGGTACAGAGTATTTTCTACAACTTTTCTAGGATTTTAGGAAGACAAAGGTGAATGCTTAAGATGATCTGATTGTTCTCCCAAAATTGAATCCCCTGTAGCATGGATCCCTTCCTCCTTTTATAGCACAACTTCGGCCTCTCAGGTGAACCAGCCATTCCCCTGTTTTACCCTTTGAAGCCTGTACTGTGCCTGGTTGCTTCAGGATCATTTCGCTTCCTCTTTCTTCATAATTCCTTTTTTGTTCCGACCACATAAAAGTCCCTCGGCTCCTTTCCATTTCCGGACATCCTGCGTTGGCTGGCCTGAGGTCCCCTTTGGCTTTTTCTTCTCAGCGTCCCAGCCTTTCCCAGTTGTACTCTTTCTTGTCTTTTCTCCAAACGGTTGAATCAGGTTTCTGCGTTTTGCATGCTCTGTACCTCCTTTGCGTGTCTGGGTCACAAGTTTTGCGTGGCCTTTGTCTTTTGCCTTTCTTTGATTTCTTTCTGTTATGATCCTCCTGCGCGCCCTAGGATACCTCTGGGAGGCTCTCTGGGATTCCGGCCCAGCTTCCTCCTTTTTCATTTTGGTCTGGTTTTGCTGGCTGGGCTTCTTTCTTTTGGATCCCAATCCTCTGGTCTTTTCTTTCTCTCTTTATTTTTGTGTGAAATGGGCCCAATACCTTTTCTTTCTCTGTGGGCCTATTGGTGGGCTGTTTTAATTTCCTTTTTGAACCTCAACAAGCCCAAAAGAGTCCATATTTACACAAAAAAGGAATCAAAGCCCATGGTTCAAGCTCATAGCACATCATCTTATTTTTGGCTCATGATCCAAGCTCATGAGTTTCATTGGGGGAACTTTGGGAGTCGTGGTTTGGAGGGCCAAGAAGTATGTTCAGTAAAACTTCAGTGGTTCAAAGTTGATAAAGGAAAGCATGTTGCTTGGCATGTCTTCCCCAATTCCCTGAACTCTGACGAGTCAGTGTGCAATAGGTAACATTTGGTAAGCCTCTCATATCACATAACACTTAAAATGATAAAACTCCCCATGCTCTTTACAAAATTAATGTCCATCATATAATATAAGTTTTAAAATATAATTATATCATTCCATATTAATTATATTATTATTTTCATATAAATCAATTCCAAGCACATGGCTAAATATATATTAGTATCTTATATCTAGCATTAAATGCTCAATTTACTCTCCAAGATTTGGTTAAAATACAAAAATACCATTATTACATCTCTAAAACTTCTTCAAATATATTTTCCAAAAGAGAAAACTTAGCCGAAAACACCAAAAACAGCTCCAGCAGAAGCTGCAACAGCTTCTGTAGAAGCTGAAACAGCTCCAGCGGAAGCTGCAAACAGCCTCTGCAAAAGCTGTAACAGCTCCAGCTAAGCTGCAGAAGCTCCAGCAGGTGCTTGCTGTCATACCCAAAGAAATAGAAGGATCTCATAAAGATTATCTTACTTTTTTTAGCTAAACCATGAATTTAATGCCAAGTATTGTCCTCCAAGCAAAGGATGTCATCCACATGACATCATCCAGCTGTGTCACCAACATTAAGTCTCAAACTTTCTTCTTTTGGTTAAAAAACAAAAGACCACTTACATTGTCAAGGACTTTTCCTCATTTGCTAAGTTTCCCTTCAACTAGTTTTGATCTAGTTACATAGCTTGGCTCTATATAAAGAGGACCAAGCTACACACTAAAGGGGGCTCCTCTTTGATCTCTTCCTCTTTGATCTCTCCTTTCTGATCTCTGCTCTCTGATCCCTTCTCTGATTTTCAATAATTCTGAACCTCTTTCATCTTGCTGCACATATCTCTAAACTTCTCCATCTCCCTTACAAAGATATCTCCTTAGATAACACCATTGCATCACACTTATTACACCACATCATTACACACTATTCATCTCTCCCGCACTTCAATATTCTTAAACTTCATCATTTTGCTGCCCAAAACACATCTCCATCTCATTCTTCATTTCTCATACAAAATCCCCCTTCTCAGAAAGCAACGTAACCAATGTCATAATACAAAAAATAGTCCCAGCAGCAGCCTTTACTACATTTAACCTTCATTTATCTATTTCATACTTCCATTTATTTTATAAATCACATTCCTCACAAAATACCCACACATACTTCTCATATATCTCTAAACAACATATCTCACAATATATACATATTCCTTACCATCTCCACACATCTTAAAAATATATCAAATATTCTTCCAAGAACACATTACAAAAGCCCTTTCTCATGGAAGGCATATGAACACCAATATTAAGGCCTTTCACTTAAAAGGCACAAAGACTTCATATTAAAAATCATTCTCATTAAAGACGTACATTTCTAATATTTAAAGTCATTCTTATGAAAGATAATATCACTCATGTTTGACAAAAACTAAAAGAGCATTACATGGGAAAAGTCATTTAAAGTGCATGATGAAAGGGGACAAACTTAACCAACCTATGCACACGGCTGGACGCTCTCTCTCCCTCCATTCCATCCTATTTTTCCTCTTTTATTTGTAACATGAAGCCTTTAATCTTTGTTTAATATTATTATGATGAATGCCATAATGTTTTGGAAACTATAGAAGTTTTCCCTTAAATTGACTTAATAAGGAAAAATTATGATTTTTACCATGAAAACACTTACTGACATGAAATTACCCTACTGCTGGAGATAATACCGTAACACTAGAGGATTGATTTGAACTATTGGACCAGGACCATTAATGTACTAATTAAGTATTGTAACGTGTCTTTCATTGGGCTTTTGTTGTTGTTTTGTCATGTGCAGCCTTTGTTTCTTACTTGGATAGGCTTTTTCATCACACCGAAAGCCTTTGGGTACCATCTCAAAAGCCCGTAGTCGAGTTTCAGGTTGGCTTCCTAACATCTTAGATAAGGGTAAAATTTTCCCCTCGACATTTTGGCGACTCCACTGGGGAGCCAACCATGGTGAAAGTCTATCGTGCCCTCGAGGTTGCATAATAGCCAACAAGAAGCAAGTCAACATGATGTTAGCCCGACGGTACAAAGTTAGCACTCTATAGCTGCACTTGATGCCAAATTTTAGAAGAGCAACCTCTACTGCCTTGCTGCAACCTTTACAAAGCTAACATTATGTATATTTAAGTATACATACATATGAATATATATATATATATATATATATACATATGAATATATAAGTGAACACTCTATTTTCTTGCCTTCAAAAAAGAAACAATTTTTTTAAAAAAAAATGTGTCCTCAAGGTGAACAGTACAATACTTACACATGGATAGTCAAAAGGAAAAAAATAACAATGCACATATGTATGTTTATATACATGCATAGAAGAATGGGCACTATTTGTTTTCTTTCAAAATCACCAAACATTTTTACTTTGCCTTTGGCTCAAAAATGGTTTTATGCAGGAAAAAAAAAGGGAACCCAGTAGTTACGGCTGGAGGTGTCCTTTGCCATGAAAAGTACAATATTTACATGTGAATGGCTAAAAGAAAAGGGTAATGATGCGTATACGTATGTTAACATACATGTATATACATATACATAGGTGAACAAACACTATTTTATCACAACATTTTTCCCCCCCTTTTGGCTCAAAAAGTCATTATTGCAAAGAAAATGGGCACTACAACTACTGCTGGAGGTGTCCCTTGCTATGTACAGTGTAATATCCCCACATGAACAGTGAGAAAAGACATGTGCACACAGGAAAAAGTGGCAATGGACAACCCCCTTTATGTAGAAAGTTTCTTTAGGCCTGAACCTTTTTCAGAACAATGTCCATGGTTGACTAGTTTTCCCTTTGCGTGTGATATTGGTGCCTACAATTGAATGACCTTTTGCACGCATGAAAAAGTAATATTGGGCAGCCCATTTATGCAGAAAATTCGTTTATGAGGAAAATTCTTTTATGCAGAAAAATCCTTTATGCAGAAAAACCTTTTATGCAGAAAATTCGTTTATGCAGAAATTTGTTTATGCAGAAAAATCTTTTATGCAGAAAATTCGTTTATGCAGAAAATTCCTTTATGCAGAAAATTTGTTTATGCAGAAAATTCGTTTATGAGGAAAATTCTTTTATGCAGAAAAATCCTTTATGCAGAAAAACCTTTTATGCAGAAAATTTGTTTATACAAAAAATTCCTTTATGCAGAAAAATCCTTTATGCAGAAAAACCTTTTATGCAAAAAATTCGTTTATGCAGAAATTTGTTTATGCAGAAAAATCTTTTATGCAGAAAATTCGTTTATGCAGAAAATTCCTTTATGCAGAAAATTTGTTTATGCAGAAAATTCGTTTATGAGGAAAATTCTTTTATGCAGAAAAATCCTTTATGCAGAAAAACCTTTTATGCAGAAAATTCGTTTATGCAGAAATTTGTTTATGCAGAAAAATCTTTTATGCAGAAAATTCGTTTATGCAGAAAATTCCTTTATGCAGAAAATTTGTTTATGCAGAAAATTCGTTTATGAGGAAAATTCTTTTATGCAGAAAAATCCTTTATGCAGAAAAACCTTTTATGCAGAAAATTCGTTTATGCAGAAAATTCGTTTATGCAGAAATTTGTTTATGCAGAAAATTCGTTCATGCAGAAAAATTCTTTTATGCAAAAAAATCCTTTATGCAGAAAAATCTTTTATGCAGAAAATTCCTTTATGCAGAAAAATCCTTTATGCAGAAAATTCCTTTATGCAGAAAAATCCTTTATGCAAAAAATCCTTTTATGCAGAAAAATATTTTATGCAGAAAAATTTCTGTTGTGCAGAAAAATTTCTTTTATGCAGAAAAATTTCTGTTATGCAGAAAAATTAGCTTTTGTGCGAAAAAATTTCTTTTAGGCATAAACCCTTTTACAAGATAATGTCCGTAGTTGACTAGTCCTTCTTTCGCGTGTAGTATTGGTACCTACAATTGAATGGCCTTTTGCGCAAGTAATAACAAAATTTACAACTAGACAAATCACAACTAAATGAGTTTTATATATATAGTTGAATAGTTTCGCATACATGGGTAGTTATAGCACCTAGAAGATTTTTTCTTCTTTTATTACAAAAAGAAAGGGGGAAAGAAGTCTTTATAACTAAGAAAGTCTCAAAACATATATTACATCCCAACAAAGTTGCCCACTAGAGAAATGAACTAAAGCATGAGTAGCCTAATCCAATAAGCCACCAAAGGTTTTTCGCAGAGGACGAGCCACCGCTAGTGGCCAACTTCATCTCACCGTCATGAATGATGCATAAGGCAGCAGTAGTTTTGAGCCAATAAAGGATGAACCAAAATAAGTTTAAAAGCACACACACACACACACACACACACACACATATATATATATATATATATATTTTTCCAAAAGAAAGGAAAGCACAAGGAAGCATCCAGCAGCAAATCACAGCCACAATGTGAATAAACTCAGCTACGAAATGGAAGTATATATCATTACTCATAAGGACACGCGAGGCGTAGTTGCCTCAAATAGAAGGGTACTTGGTCGAATGAAGCTAGTACAAAACTTATGGCTATATCCAAAAGAGAACACATCTAAAGGAAGAAAAATTCTTATCCAGCAGTATAGTTGAATCATTTATAGAACTTCCAGCAGTACCCAACCTATCTTCTCCATCTAACAAAGAATGCATTGATGTCCTTGCTTTGGAGTACGATATGATGCTCTATTTAGATCCTTATTTTGTGATACATGCTCTCAATATCAAACCATGGAGAGACTTATCATGGCATATGGACTTTCCAACGTTGTACTCATCGTTCATCATGCTGCTGAGCTGCCATAAATTCACTAACATATGGTTGGAGCCACGAACTTTCAAGATAAGTCATTGCGTCACTATCTTTAAATTTTTATTGAGTACATGTTACTCTACTATGCTCATATCACTCAGTACAAATTACTTTAATATTATATCACATTCATCATTTAATTAAAACTATCACGTTAAGTATATATTATTTATTGCAACCATTGAGCGAAAATTATTATGTGAAACATATTGTTTATTTCAACCATCATTATGCTTCTTATACTTTGGAATTTGTCTATTTTGTAGGCATGAAACTCTTGATCATAACTCCTTGCAAATTAAATCATCAGTATTATCCTAATCGCTAAAGGAAATCCTTCTTGTACTAACCGCGGAACCAAATAGATTGGCGGTCATCCCTAAAAAAAAAAAAAAAAAAAAAAAAAGGGAAAAAAAAAGAGCTTTGTCGCCATTGAAGCCACAGCAGCCCCATGCATACTACACATCACATAGTGGTTACATTGGCATCTTTGCTTAGGAGTACAACATGATGCTCAATTTAGATCCTGTCTTGGTGATACATGCTCTCAATGTCAAGCCATGGAGAGATTTATCATGACATATGGACTTGCCACTACTGTACTCATGTCATTACACTGCTGGACTACCATAAGTTCACTGATATACGGCTGGAGCTACGAACTTTCAAGATAAGTCATTACGTTGCTATCTTTAAATTTATATTGAGTATATGTTACTCTACTATGCTCATTTCACTTAGTACAAATTACTCTAATATTATATCATATACATCATTCAATCAAATCTATCATGTCAAATATATATTACTTTATCTCGAACATTATTGTGACCATTATACAAAACATATTATTTATTTCAATAATCATCATGATTTTTAAATATTGGGCTTTGTCTATTTCGTAAACATAAAACCTATGAGAATTTTTCATCCCAATATAGAAGCCTGAATCATCCAAGAAATTCAATAACTCCTTGCCGCTGGAAGCGCCTATGTTGTTTCAATTTTTCTGAATCATCCACTAAACCAAGTAGATTGGAGATCATCAAAGAAGCTTTATTATCGCCATCAAAGCCGTAGTAACCCCATGCCCCCTAAAGCCATGGTGACCCCATGCATCATATTACTAGAATCATCAAATTCACATGAACCATATCATTGGAACCTTTGGAATCTCGAGCATCATCAAGGATGCCAACTACCTCACACTAGGGGGCTTTAATCTAAAAGGTCCAATCAATCTGACATCCCTACATCCAGGGACATTTGTCTTGAAAAAGAAGTCTATAGCAACAACTATTATTGTCTAGCCATGGCGGAAGGTGGAAATCTCATGGACCCTATCAATGGCAAATGGTTGGAGCTATATCATACTTAACTCAAAAATCACATTTTCTGCAAAATGCTTTGGAAATGGAGAGTAAGCATTATCTTTACTCTAAGACATGAATATCTTACATTTATTTCAAAACTATAAAGATTTTAAGATACATTTTTACATAGATATTTGTATTTCAAACTTACTTGCAAGGACAAACCTTTTGCAACTTGACATTTTCAAAATAAATTGTTTAAACTTCCATGACTGTATTTTGGCTCAATTATATCAATCTTTCAATGATCAAAACACTTTTCATATTTCAAACCTTTACATATTCAAAATTGAAGACAGCTTTTATGGTTGGGATTCTTCCAAATAAAATGGTCATGCATTTAGTAAGTGATTTCAAAATAGATATTACCTCCATGACCATACTGTGATGTACTTGACAACATCAAAGCCCACTTCTCGCTAGCAACATCAAGCCCAATTTTCATTGGCAACATCAAAGCCCAGTTCTCGCTGGCACCATCAAAAGCCCAATTCTTATTGGCAACATCAAAGCCCAATTCTCATTGGCAACGTCAAAGCCCAGTTCTCGTTGGCACCATCAAAAGCCCAATTCTTATTGGCACCATCAAAAGCCCAATTCTCATTGGCAACATTAAAAGTCCAGTTCTCGCTGGCAATATCAAAAGCCCAATTCTCATTGGCAATATCGAAAACCCAGTTTTCGCTGGCAACATCAAAAACCCTATTCTTATTGGCAACATCAAAAGCCTAAGCTAACTTCTTAGCACTATTTTATCAAAAGCCCAATGATATTAATACTTGACCAATATTGTATTACAAATATCTTACTAAAAGCCCAAAACTAATAATATTTGGCAACATAGATTTCCTGACATATATATGTACTTATCTATACCACAACGTTTATATAAAAAAACATAGTAACTATTTATCTTATGTAACACTATTCATCTTTCCAAAACCCATGGCTAACATACATCAAGCCCATGAAGAAATATGAACTTGTGCTACTAAAATTCAAAAATCATAGAAGTCATATTTGAAACCTACAACAATTATGTTTATTTTACAAACCCATAACACACATTTATCAAAAGCCCAATACAACTTGGCAATATTTTAAAAGCCCATGACAAATTAATTAACAAAGCTCATGCAATTAAGAAGAAATAGCCAAACGGTTCAGCAATGATACTTGCAACAAATCTATGCTCATCCAACGCCTTCCTACACTCGGGGGCTTGATTCACTAATCCAAAGGATTTCATTTCTAGGGGCTACAATTGGATACATAAAAAATAAATAAATAAATGTCAAATATTTCAATGGAGGCACTTCCACTACATAACTCTATCGGTCCAACAATGGCCAATCTCTTTCAAGAACATTTTGATTGGCATTCATCACAAAGTTACAAGCACCAAATAAAGCTCTATTTATCAACAAAGATTTATGTTGGAGTCCTATCATATCAAGCCGTGACAACAGACACACATGTTCGAAGTCATAATAATCATATCCATCACTCCGCTAGAATCATTAGAATCCCATACATCACCAAAATTGCGGTGATATTACACTTGGGGGCTTGGTCTTTCATTATTACATTAGCTCATTCAAGAAAGCAACACATGGATCTAGATAAAGATCAATGAATCTACCAAAAAGAAAATGAAGCTTTTAAAGTTCAACGAAGCTACTACTCCATCTTTGGAAGTTTCAGCTACATAAATCTATTATCGCTGTACCTATGAGATAGCAAATGCAACCCACATGTTCAACAACGCCTATTTTACTACTCTAACAGTACTATCAACCATCATCTCTAGTAGCCAACAACATTAGATTCGCTCATTTACAAAGTCTTCAAGAAACATCTTCACTCGTGCATGCCCTTGCAAAACAAGCCCTTGCAAGGCAAGCCTTTGCAAAGCAAGCCCATGCACTCGGGGGGCTGAATGTTGAGGACAAATTTTTTACACCACGCGACTTCATTTCATTGGCGATCTGCACCGCGTCAACGCTATCATGGATTTTGGGAAAATCTCTTCTAAAGCCCAAAAGAGTCCATATTTACACAAAAAAGGAATCAAAGCCCATGGTTCAAGCTCATAGCACATCATCTCATTTTTGGCTCATGATCCAAGCTCATGAGTTTCATTGGGGGAACTTTGGGAGTCGTGGTTTGGAGGGCCAAGAAGTATGTTCAGTAAAACTTCAGTGGTTCAAAGTTGATAAAGGAAAGCATGTTGCTTGGCATGTCTTCCCCAATTCCCTGAACTCTGACGAGTCAGTGTGCAATAGGTAACATTTGGTAAGCCTCTCATATCACATAACACTTAAAATGATAAAACTCCCCATGCTCTTTACAAAATTAATGTCCATCATATAATATAAGTTTTAAAATATAATTATATCATTCCATATTAATTATATTATTATTTTCATATAAATCAATTCCAAGCACATGGCTAAATATATATTAGTATCTTATATCTAGCATTAAATGCTCAATTTACTCTCTAAGATTTGGTTAAAATACAAAAATACCATTATTACATCTCTAAAACTTCTTCAAATATATTTTCCAAAAGAGAAAACTTAGCCGAAAACACCAAAAACAGCTCCAGCAGAAGCTGCAACAGCTTCTGTAGAAGCTGAAACAGCTCCAGCGGAAGCTGCAAACAGCCTCTGCAAAAGCTGTAACAGCTCCAGCTAAGCTGCAGAAGCTCCAGCAGGTGCTTGCTGTCATACCCAAAGAAATAGAAGGATCTCATAAAGATTATCTTACCTTTTTTAGCTAAACCATGAATTTAATGCCAAGTATTGTCCTCCAAGCAAAGGATGTCATCCACATGACATCATCCAGCTGTGTCACCAACATTAAGTCTCAAACTTTCTTCTTTTGGTTAAAAAACAAAAGACCACTTACATTGTCAAGGACTTTTCCTCATTTGCTAAGTTTCCCTTCAACTAGTTTTGATCTAGTTACATAGCTTGGCTCTATATAAAGAGGACCAAGCTACACACTAAAGGGGGCTCCTCTTTGATCTCTTCCTCTTTGATCTCTCCTTTCTGATCTCTGCTCTCTGATCCCTTCTCTGATTTTCAATAATTCTGAAACCTCTTTCATCTTGCTGCACATATCTCTAAACTTCTCCATCTCCCTTACAAAGATATCTCCTTAGATAACACCATTGCATCACACTTATTACACCATATCATTACACACTATTCATCTCTCCCGCACTTCAATATTCTTAAACTTCATCATTTTGCTGCCCAAAACACATCTCCATCTCATTCTTCATTTCTCATACAAAATCCCCCTTCTCAGAAAGCAACGTAACCAATGTCATAATACAAAAAATAGTCCCAGCAGCAGCCTTTACTACATTTAACCTTCATTTATCTATTTCATACTTCCATTTATTTTATAAATCACATTCCTCACAAAATACCCACACATACTTCTCATATATCTCTAAACAACATATCTCACAATATATACATATTCCTTACCATCTCCACACATCTTAAAAATATATCAAATATTCTTCCAAGAACACATTACAAAAGCCCTTTCTCATGGAAGGCATATGAACACCAATATTAAGGCCTTTCACTTAAAAGGCACAAAGACTTCATATTAAAAATCATTCTCATTAAAGACGTACATTTCTAATATTTAAAGTCATTCTTATGAAAGATAATATCACTCATGTTTGACAAAAACTAAAAGAGCATTACATGGGAAAAGTCATTTAAAGTGCATGATGAAAGGGGACAAACTTAACCAACCTATGCACACGGCTGGACGCTCTCTCTCCCTCCATTCCATCCTATTTTTCCTCTTTTATTTGTAACATGAAGCCTTTAATCTTTGTTTAATATTATTATGATGAATGCCATAATGTTTTGGAAACTATAGAAGTTTTCCCTTAAATTGACTTAATAAGGAAAAATTATGATTTTTACCATGAAAACACTTACTGACATGAAATTACCCTACTGCTGGAGATAATACCGTAACACTAGAGGATTGATTTGAACTATCGGACCAGGACCATTAATGTACTAATTAAGTATTGTAACGTGTCTTTCATTGGGCTTTTGTTGTTGTTTTGTCATGTGCAGCCTTTGTTTCTTACTTGGATAGGCTTTTTCATCACACCGAAAGCCTTTGGGTACCATCTCAAAAGCCCGTAGTCGAGTTTCAGGTTGGCTTCCTAACATCTTAGATAAAGGTAAAATTTTCCCCTCGACAACAGGTCCTGTTGAAAAATTTTGACTTTGGTTAAAGTCAACGATCAACGGCTTAGGATGCTGACAGCGTGCTGACGTGGCAGGGTGACATCACCCTACGGCTGACGTGGCAGTACCCGAAACGGATCAGGCGCATGGTACGCACATGAAGTTCTATGTCCTGGCGCGTGAGGCGCGTGTGAGAGACGGACGGCACGTGAAGGCACGTGGCGACACGTGGAGCGCGTGCTCGTGAGGCAAAAACTTCAAACGGCACGTGTGAGGTTGTTTCTGGTAGGTCTTTGTTGGGTTTTGCTCGAGATCGGATGATCTGTCAATCTGTGCCTTGTCTTTGGCAGTTTGATTAGCAAAACTGACGAAATCCGAGTGTTTTAGGGGCTGTGGGCATAACGGCGGTGACTCGCTTCTAATAGTGACTATCGAATGAAGACGAGGGCAGCGGAAGAATGCCGGAGATGTCCACAGGAACCAAAAAGTCAGAGGAATGGCTCTGATACCATGTCAACAATATAAAGTGAGAAAGAATGATTGAATAGTTTGTATATTGATGTATGTAAAACAATGTACAAAAAAGAGCCTTATATAGGCTAGGTATGTGTGCAGTACAAGTAACATGAGTGCAGTACAAGTAATATACTGGGCTAGTCTAGCCTAATCTATACACTAACATATATGTGACTGTCTTTTGAGCTTTGGGTCCCTTGTGTTTGAGCTCTTTTTTTTAACAGCCAATGTGAAGCAAAGCAAGAAGGTTTTTTGAGATTAGATATGTAAGACGTAAATCAAAAAAAAAAAAAAGTAGAGAAGAGAAGATGAAGAAGCAGCACGAAGAGGCTTGTTCTGAAGATGAGATGAGAGGAATCTGTAAGGTGAGATACAGACCTTGATTTATCAAAGGGAAAAATTGGGTTTTCAATAAAATATTTGGTCAATTTAGTAATTGAAGACAGCCTTTCAACGGTAAGATTTATGAACGCTCGTTGGCTTTTGCAAAAGCTCTGAAGAGCTGCAGTGTGTTAAAGTGAAGATGCTTCACATTTCAAAAAGTAGTGTTTTCTAAAAAGCAAGTTATATTCGATTTACCAAACGCATCTATTATGTAGGGATAATTACACTTTACCCACCTGTGGTTTGCCTCTAACTTGACTTGCCTACCCGTGGTCTCAATTTTGACACTTTACCCACCTGTGATTCCCTTCGTTACTAATCCGTAATCCACCTTTCCTTCAGCCGTTACTCCAACACATAATATGTCAAAAACAAAAGCCCAAACAGATCAAAACACTCCTCACTCCCAAAACTCACTTCCATCCAACTTGCTCACCAAACTAAGATCCTAGATGCTACAATGCAATGCACTTTGATCGTGCAAGTAACCCGAGGAAGAAGGAGCTTTGATTCTGGGTTCATCTGTTGCTTGGGTGATTTCATTGTGCAATAATTATATTTTTGATTTTTTGTATTTGATCCGCTTGTTTTCTCTTGATTCTGGGTTCATCTGTTGCTTGGGTGAGCTTCAAGTTTTGGTTTTTTACTTTTATATGCCCTGTTCATCTGATTTTTTGAAACCGAGGGTTTTGAAATTTTTTTTCAAAATTGGGTTGTTGCAAGGATGATTTAAATGCAAATCTATTTAGGGTGTAGGTAGCGTTTAAGGTGAAAAGGAAATTAAAAATTTGCAGTAAGCCCAGAAATTTCAAGGGGACAAAAAGGCTCTCAATACAGGCAAGATCCATAAGAGGAAGGCCCAAAAATTAATCAAAATGGAAGATAATAGGAGACATTTTTTCATATAGATGTTCATATCACACACCATTGAGAGAGGCAATAATAGAAGACTTCTCTCAACCAAAAAAGAAAATGGAAACGACTTTATAGAGTTTGATCCATCTTAATGCAAATAGAAATGACTTAAAATAAAAATAAACAACAAAATTACTGCAACAATGGAACCATCGTATATAATGCTTTACACCAACATTTTTTTTTTGTCTTTAATAAAGAAGATGATATACAAAGAACAAAATGGGCTGTTGCAACCTTATAAAAAAAATGGTTACAACATTTGCCATAAGCACTTCACATGATTTTTGCATTTGGTAGAGGAAACATGAAGGAGAAGCTTGTTAGCTGACTTTCACATCACATTGTGAACCGGTAGTTTGCTTCATTGTTTGATAAGAAGGTTTCACTGTCCTCAACCCACAGTGGATGTATTTCAATCACCAGAGAGGTCCTACAATATTACTCACTCAATAGTCAAATTGTGGAGACCCTATTTCCAAGATCAAGGAAAACCACAGCTAACGCACATCAATGTTAGGGTAGTGACCCACTTACAGATGAAAAGAAAATGGACAAAAAAAAAAAAAAAAAAAACCATCTTTTCATGTTATCTCTAATTAGCCCAATTCCTGATCTCCCATGTTTGTCCTTCAACCTAGGTTTCAAAAATTAAAAGGATCTACCTGCAACAATTGAACAGAGGAGCAACTATGTCTCCTTCTTCCTCGGCTTGGTTTGCTTGCACAATCAAAACCCAATTATCTCAAGCACATTGCATTGTAGCATCTAAGATCTTAGTTTGGTGAGCAAATTGGATGGGAGTGAGTTTTGGGAGTGAGGAGTGTTTTGATATGTTTGGGCTTTTATTTTTGACATATTATGTGTTAGAGTAACGGCTGAAGGAGAGGTGGGTTACGGATTAGTAACGGAGGGAATCACAGGTGAGTAAAGTGTTAAAATTGAAACCACAGGTAGGCAAGTCAAATTAGAGGCAAACCACAGGTGGGTAAAGTGTAATTATCCTTATTATATATTTGGTAAAAAAAAGCACTTTTTGCACTTGGAAAGTGCAAAGTGTTTTTGCAAACTTTGGGGGTGTTCGAGAGGTGTATTAAAATAACAATTTTCGTTTAAACAATACAATATGTATTTTCATAACAGTTTTTCAAATGTGAGATACACGACAGAAGGTCTTTTTTCCCTATTTTTTGGTTATTTTAATCATTTATTTTTTAGTTCTTACATTTCATTTATATGTAATATTTTACTTGCTTTGTGATTCTTTCATTTTATTAGATTCATAGAAAAGAAAATACCCCAAGAGATTACTATAAAGTTCCACCAAAACATTACTGTGCCATAGACAACTTTTTCAAAATACCCTAAAGAACAACTGAATATGCTTTACTTTATGAGTTATACAAAGAAGCAAAATTTGAGATAGATGACTTAGTTCTTGGGAGGGAGGTATTTGATGAGCATGTCAAACGATGCTATCCTGATTGGATGTGGCACCTTAGAGAAGAATGTGTAAAAAATAAAATTCCTCGAGATGAATGGTATAAACATCCCCTAGATGATGTAACTCCAACTATTTGGAAAGAGATGTTCAACAAATGGAATAATCGCAAGTGGAAGGTGATTATAAAATGAACTTTATTAATAGTTTTTTAAATATATTTTTTTCTAGAATCTTTCTTAGAAGCAAATGTTTAAAAATTAACTCATTTAGTGTATTTTTTTTTTCATGTAACCAGGAAAAGAGTGATAGAAACAAAAGAAATCACAAAGAAAATCAAGCTATCATTGTGACTACAGGTTCTGTACCAATGGCTAAGCGCAAAAAAGAATTGGTATGATGAAATTGCCATGTTAAATTTCTATAACATTAGTTTGTATATTGAATTGATTTATCTTATGATTTTCCTTTTAAAATGGTCATAGGAGGAGAAGAATGGATGCGAACCAAGTCCAATCGAATGTTTCAGGTCGATGCATATGAAAAAGGATGGTGTTACTTTTTCCAATGAAAAAGCACAAAAATTATATGTATGTTTTTATTATTACTATTATTATTTTTAAATGTCTTATTGAATTTAAAGTTTGTATATATCTAATAACGGAATAAATGTTGTTTTAGGAAAAAATAGATGCAAGGAAATCAGAGGTTGCATCTCAGGGTGAGATTGTTAATGATAGTCAAATATTCTTGGAAGTGACTGGACCTCCTACTCGTGGTCGTGTGCTTGGCATGGGTGCCGGTGTCAAGCCTAGAGATGTGTGTGGCCCAAGTTCATCTAGCTAGTATAGTAAGCGATGTCAAGCGAATCGCTTAAAAGAAAAGGAGGATTTTGAGCTTCATTTTAAAGAAGTAGAGGTTAAAAGTTTTGCTGAGAAAATGGAATTGCATGGAACAATTAATCAATTGAAAGAGGAAATGCCTCGTATGTGCAAGAACCTACTACACAGGTATATTTATATATTTTTCAGTATAATCAACATTAATATTTTTTGCTATTTTCTTGAGGTTCTACAAGCCATTTAGGAAAAAAATGATTTTACCTAAGCATTTAAGAGATTTCATTACATCTGAAAAATGGTTGTATCTTGTATTGTACTTTATTTCATTGTTTCATTTCCTGTTTGAAGAAGTGGAGGCAATTAAGACTCTGGCATTCTTAATGATTGGAATGTTGGAGTTACCCCATTGCTCCTCTCTTTTTATAATTACTTCAAGTTCATGCAAGGGATAGGGACTGAGAATTATCTCCATGTCCTCATAGTCATAGGGCAGAGACAGATGAGAGAGTGAACTCTGTTTATGACATTATCTGAAAACAACAACAATTTCTAATTTCAATTTACCAAAACTGCATTAAATAGTCTGCAAATTAGGGTTACTGAGCTATTAATCTTTACAGATGTGTATAATTGCTTCTTTTTTATTCTTCTCATTTTCATCTTTTTCCTCTTTTTCATTTTTATTTCTTGTAGTCCTGTATAAACCTTTCCATTTGGTCATGGAAGGTTTGAAGTTTCTGAGGTGGTTTACTAACCCAATGTATCTAGTCCTTCTGGATCGGTTTGGTAGGGAGAATGAAAAATTGGGGAATAGAGAACTGGAAGAGTAGGAAATTTATGAGTTTTCCATATGAAACAAAGGAAAACTTCATTCCCTCCCCCCTTTTTCCTTCCTCCATATTTTCCTCCGAACCAGACATACCCATTACATGTGTCAGTCTATTGTCTACTGCAGTTTTGGGTCATAAACGTGAATGTTTGTTGAAAGTGCATATGAATTTGTTCATTTTTTCTTTTTCTCCTTAAGAAAGATATCATCCAAGTTGAATTTATTGTAAAATATTGAAGAAATTAAATCTGGGATTAAATAGATCCTAGAGTCAATTATCAGTTGTGCAATTGGAATTTTTTCCGTTTGACTGATTTGACAATTTTTTCTAGGTGTCTCATCTTTAGTATCTGCTCATAAATATTTGATGTATGCTACCCATGTACGCGGGGGCAGCCCAACATAATTTGGGGCCTAAAGCGAAAAATTTATGCGGGACCTTTAATATATAAATATTAATTAAACAAAATTATTTAATACTAATCAAATTAATGTTAATTTGATACATAAAATACATAAATAATACCAACTAGACTAATGTTAATTTCATATAGAGAATTGAATATTATAGTTGAACCTATAAATATTAATAAATAAAATAAAAATATATTGCGATTGAAAAAGATACTTTATTTTGGATATAAGACGATGTATAGTTAAATAAAGTTGTAATCTAATTTTTAATTTTATATTTTGATTTTAAGAGAGAGAGATAAATATTATTTGGTGTGTAGTTTTGTAGGATATTATTTTACAAAAATCAAAGTCTCAAACTATTATGAGAGATTAATCTATAATTGATGATTTAACACATTTGCAACATCTTTTTGAAATATTTTAGGGTTTCAATTGAGTTAAGGTTCTATTGGTCTCGTATTTTGAGAGTCTTAATAGAAATGAAAAAGAAAAATGCGCTAATTAAAAATACTATAAAATGTTCAAAATATAATGTGATATTGTCTCTCATTGATGAATTTCATCAATTTAACTAATGAATGTTTATATCACTTTTTTGTGATTAATAACATGGCAATTTGTAAACCAATAGTAAAATTTGTAGTATCCTTAACATCATTAATTAAAAAAAAAATTTACAACCTTTAGAATATATATATATATAATATAATATAATTTTATAAAAATTTGGACCTTTAACTATGGAAAGTTGGGCATTTTTTCTTAAGAAAAATTTTATTTTTTGGTGGGGCCTTAGGCCTAACTTGCCTAGGCCTTGAGCCGGCACTACATGTACAACCCAGATGAACCTCAATTTCTTTATTTATCATTTTTTTTTTTTTTTTTTTGATGTATCAGGTTTTATTATTGCATATTCAGTGATAATCAATTGGAGTTTCTTTTTTAATATGTAGCATTTTATGATATTCAGGAAGAAAAATAAAGTAGAATTTATGATTGTTTTCATAAGTGGCATTGGACTGATTTTTGTATGGAACACAAATTTTTCAATGGTGAGATCAGGAAATTTGATATATCCATTATCCAGGAAAGATTTTTGTGGGTGGTGAAATTCATTAGAGAAATTGCAATAGAGATGTTGATGCATCACATGGGGATAGGGTTGTTACTTTATCTACATGTCCAATAAAACAATTAAGAGAGTTGGAGGTTACTTTGATTCTGAGGTTATTTTTTAATATGATACTGAAAGCGAGTAAAGTTTAGCACTGATTCGGTGCTTCCTTTTATATAATACTTGTATAGATATTACATTTGGAGTATCTCCAAACTCTAATTATCATTTACATCAGTTCTCAGTTGTTTGTCTTGTTTCCTTCTCCCACAAATGACTACTATTTACCTATTAAAAAAAAAAAACTAATGTCTACTGAGTTTCATGTCTACTTCATGTTTATAAACTTACCATTTTTATTCATATTTGCTGCACTTCAAGAAGGCACTGACATATTCAAAAAAAAAAAAAAAAAAAGGTAGGGGCTGACATACCGTTTCTGATCTGATGGAATAATATTTTGAGATGGAAGTTAATACATTTTTTGCAACTTATTCTGGTATTATGTCCTGAGATGTTGCTACTTTTTGTATCAGAGGAGTTGTCCTCTATATTTATTGACCTTTTAATTGGGGTACACTTTAAAATAAATGGAGTTGTTACAAAATCATAAGTTTTTGGTGGAGAGTGAGATCATGGGTTCAAGACCCATTCTCTGTGCTTATGAATTAGAAAAAAATAGTAATCTTAAAAAAGAGCAACTATTTATCTATTTGCAAAATTGCAATATCATATGGTAAAGCTTCTTATAATCTGCCTTTCAGACATGACACAATGAAGGCATCATTACCGTCATTCTAGAGAGAAGAGAAGAAAATAAATGAATAAATAAACAATTGAGCTTGTTTTTGGTAGGAATTATGTCATTTCCATTGGTCCACTCTAAATGTTACTGCCGTAATGGGGGGGAGGGGGGGGGGGGGGGGGGGGTGTGGGGGGTGGTGTTGTTTGGTTAGAGAGTTCGCTTTAGATAGCTAGAAAACTCATTGTCTGTGGTGCGAATCACCTTGGTAAATCATTAATGAAAGATAAATGTTTTGCAGTTTCTTGTTGAAGTTCTTCTTACACCTTATCTTGTTGAAACTGTTCATCCTTATGTGTGGCTTATAGTCTAAAATGTTTTGACAGGTGAAGAACCCCACTGCTCAAATTGAACATGAAGCCAGTACCTCCAAAATTGGTGAAGATCAACTATTTTACTTTCAGCAGAGGGGAATTGAGTATGAGAAAGCCATGGCTGCCATGATTTCTGGGTTTTGCAGGGACGTTTTCAATGAGCTTCCTGACGAGTTTGGTTCTGAAGTGAATCAACTAATGAGTTTGAAGCTTGAGGGATCTGTTGGTTAGGTAACAAGTAGGTTTGTGTTGAAAAGCTTGTGTTTGTTGGAGGATTTTTAGGTCTTTTTGGTCCTGAGGTTTAAGAATGTAAAAGTCTCGGATCATATCGACCAACTTTTGATACTACACGATTGCAGGAACATCACTACCGTTATTGTGTACATAATGTTGCTTGTTATAAGTTAAATTGCTTGTTGTATAATAAAATCTTTTGTTATATATTAAGTTGCAAGTCCTTATAATCGTTTTTATGGATCATTAATACTTGAATTCATTTTTTCCTTTTGAAGGAAATGAAAAAGGATAATGTGATATTGTGCTTTGAGATTTCAAATATTTTTGCTACATGAGGGTTATGATTGTGATAATTGTTGCGTCCGTTGCAGTTCAACATAGCTCAATTGAGCTTTGAAACCAGACAATGAAACTTCCATGGGATTTTGGTGAATTGATGTTGGAATAGTTGGTGAATTGATGTTAGAAACATAACAATAATTAAGCAGCTTTAGAGTTTCAATCCATCCCTTAAAAGTTACTATGGCTTTTGAGTGGAGTTGTGGTATACATTTATATTAGAACCTCTTTCCCTCTCCCTTGTGTATATATGTGTGTTTGTTTCTCAAAAAAAAAGAATGGTTAATTGTCTCACATTGCTTAAAAGTGTGTGTTCTATGTAATATAACTTATCTCACTCTTCTTTAAAAGTTACCATGACTTTTAAGTGGAGTTGAACTTCTTTCCCTCTCCCCGTATGTTTGTTTATTTCTATAAATAAATAAAAAAAGTTCCAATCAATAAAATTATCTAACTAATAAAACTTAAGAAATTTCAAAATACTTAACCCTTTTTTTTTCCAACATGATTAACTATGTTCTAGTCAAGACGATTAGTTGTGTATCAAGAGAAAAAGGCTTAATTATTAAATTTGTTAGAAAAATAAATCAGTTACACAGTTATACTTGAACAAGCTACTAAATTTGGCACTGATAGTTATGACATTCAAATATTCAATAGCTTTATTTTACTTTAATTACCACTCTAAACAATCAAAAACTCAATTAATCATACTCCAGCAATTAAGAGCTCAAGCTCGATTGTTATTATGGTAAATGCTAAAATGATTGAGATTCAAGTGATAGGTCAATGGTAATAATATCTTTTATGGTATCGCATGTTGGTGGTTTGAATTTCACCTCTCCTCTCCCACTATCTACCTATTTCTCCACCAAAAAAAAAAAAAAAATCCCTCCAATTATCTTTCTCCCTCACTATCTACCTATTCCACACAAAAAATAAAAATCCCTCCAATTATTTTTCTTTGAGTGATGAAATTATTTAGTGCACCATGTGTACTATGCCCTCTTCCCATATGAATGTGAGTCCTATCTATGAGTTCCATATACAAGATCAGTTCTTATTTGTGAGAGGTGTAATAAATGTGCATGAAATAATTTCTATTATGAAAACTATTTTGAGTTGAAGTAGATGGGTTTTTCTATCAAAATCCAATAGTAGACAAATAAATTACAGTAGAATGACTCACAATATCTTTTTTTGAGTTGAGGTAGGTGGATTTTTCTGATCAAAATCCAATAGTAGATAACTAAATCATAGTAGAATGACTCATAATATCTTTTTCTTAGGTCTACAGAAGGTCCATTAAGTTTTTGGATTACACAACAAATTCTTGTTAGAAGTAGGATGTGATTTCAGGTATCTTATTTGGTGACAAAAATCTTTATTGGTTAACACCCATGTAACTCCATAAAATGGAAGAAGACTTTTTTTTGGCAAAAACACAATTATATCTTATCATCCAAAAAAAAAAAAAAAAACACTCACACTCTCACTCTCACACACACAATAGCACGCCATAATTGCCATTGCCACCAAGAAGGTCTTCCCAGAAAAAAGGAAATGAGCATTGGAAAAGAGGGTCCAGCCCTCTACTCATGAGTCGTGACAATAGAACTTACTGGTCCAGACTATTTGGGCCGAGTGACTTGCCCAAAACTGTTTTTGACAAAACAAATGGTCTCTCTTTGATCATTTGGTCTTTGGCTCACTTTTTCAGTACCGCAAGATTGCATAGTATTTTTTTTCCAGGAGAAAATTTAAAATCTTTGGAAACATTCAGTAGTGGTAAGTTGCATGATTTAATGGTTTCTTTCTTTTTGAATTTGATTGAGTCGCCTTTGTCACATTTGATGCAAATCTCAGTTACAAAGTTGTAATTCTTGCTTGTTCTAGTGGTGATCTGGGATGCACGAACGCGGAAAAATGCCCACCGCACTCACGTCCGATGCGCGAGGGACGCCACTGCTTGCGCATCTGTGCCGCGTCCAACTTTTTTTTTTTTTTTTTTTTTCATTTCACAACTGGCGCCAACGCGCGCGGAATCGGGTCGATCTGTGCCAAATCAGTCAGTATCAGCAGCAGCCACTGATACTGGTGCCGAACCAGCTGATTCAGGCCGAAATTCAAAAAAGAAAAAAAAAAAACAAAAGGTGGGAAACGCACCGTTTGGCCGAAATATATATATATATATATATATATATAAAGGTGCAAAACGCACCGTTTGGACAAAAACAACAAAACCCCGTATCATCTTCAGTCCGCAGCTCTCTCACTCTCTGGTCTCTCATCTCTGTGCTCCACGCCACGGCTCGCTGCCTCTGCTCTCCGTCTCCCCTCTCTCACACAATCTCACTCTCACACTCACACAATCTCACTCACATCCTCACCGACCCGGCGACCCACTCTCAAGTCTCAAGCTCTGGAGTCAGGTATCAATCTCAAGCTTTCAATCTTAGTTTTTCATAGCTCTCACATGCTCTGACTATTACTCAATGTGTCTTTGATAGTGTGATCAGGTTTGGTCAGAAACAAACCGCTGTACTTGATGGAATATATATTATATAGATAATTTTTTTTTTTTTTTTGAAATTTTGAATATTAAGTGATTTTGTATTGGGGGTAGGCTGAATTGTGACTTTTATTCTATGGAAGGCACACCATGATGCAGGATTAACTTGTGGTACTGTTGATTTTTTGAGTCTTTATAGTATAGTATGTAATTAAAGATTGAATATTACCTTGTCCGTGAGACACATCAACTGGAACAGATTGGGAAAATCAATAACTCTATGAACTGTAATGTCAATAGGTCAAATTTCATCATAAGAATGAGGAATTTGATTCTTTTCATAAATGCTGGTGTTATTATATATAATTTGTACAAATTCATTGTTATTACTTGTCATAGGAAATCATACATTGTTCTTTTTGTATCTAATCTATATTGTCCTCATGAACCATACATCTTTAGTTTGATGCTTAATATTATCATTCCACCCTTTGAAGTGTATGGCTAATAAATAATGACAATCAGGAGTATCAATGGAGAATGTTGCAATAGTGAAGGGAGACAAACTCATATTAAGGGGTTTGAAGTTCCATGGATATCATGGGGTGAAGCCAGAAGAAAGGAAGCTGGGTCAGAAGTTCTTGGTGGATGTTGATGCCTGGTTGGACCTTCAGCCAGCTGGTAAATCTGATTGCTTGTCAGATACTGTTAGTTATACTGATATTTACCGGTAAGCTAAAATTTATAATACCGGTAAGCTAAAATTTATAATACCTTGAAATGTGATATGTCATATGCATTCTCACATTTTGAATGTTTGCTTTGATGGGCAAAAGTTCATCTTAATTTTCATGGATTCTTAAACCATCTTCTTAATGATTCCCAGTAAATGTGAAAGTTTATGGCATAACTTGAGGCTGTATATGATTAATAGGCATCTAATAATGCAAACCTACATAATGTATGCATTTTAATACCAATGATAATAATTGTGCTTTTTGATGAATCTTTTCATTCCTTGAACTATTCGTATGTTATGTATGCTCCTTTTATTGTTATTATTATTTTCCTGGATGTTATGTATGTTCTGTTTGATACATGATCAAATTTGATGATTCGAATTGGTGAAATGAAATGCAGAATAGTTAAAGAAGTTGTGGAAGGGCCTGCACACAATCTTCTAGAGTCAGTGGCTCAACTGATTGCATCTACCACTTTCACAAAGCACCCCCAGATATCTGCTGTTCGTGTGGTAGTCGGAAAGCCTCATGTTGCAGTTCCTGGTTCTGTTGACTACTTGGGCGTTGAGATTCTCAGATATAGAAGTGTAGATGCATCAAACTGAATTTATTATTTGTACTTTTTTCTTTTTTCACCCAGCTGAACAGCTATGTTTTTTAAGCAAATACATTGGTTGCTATACATCCATAATGGTTCTTTGACTGATCTGCATTTCGCCAATTTAAACAATCAAGATACTAAGAAATTAGAGTTTCCCATCCTTCCCTTTCCTCCCGAAAATTGCAAAGAGTCATAGTCTCATCTTCCTTGTTGACACAGCCATAAATGCTTGTTTATAAAATACAATGGCTTGGTTTTGTGTTTCAGACTTGGTAGAGGGTTTACATGTTTATAATTTTTCCCATGAAATATTGGGGGCAAGGAGCCCGAGTAGAAAGAGGTGTTGTAGTTGTGCATTACAAGGCGGTGAGAGTTCTGCAGAATCGTGATATCATATGATGCTCAAGCTGAGGGTTTTCTCTTCTGAAACTGGTCAATGGAAGATGTATAAAGTGCACTTGGGGTTTGTTGTGGTGCGTGATTCTTACGGAAAAAAACCCTTGAAGATTCAAGAGGGTATGTGTTTATCTGAGGATGGGGCGACATGGACGGGGACAATGAGTTTGAAGGACTTGTTCCTTGTTAGTTGTTACATAGGTTGAATGGTGCAAGTGTAGGGCGTTTGTGATATTGTAAGAATCTCCACCTTGGAAAAATCCTAGTTTGATGGTGTGGGAACTGAAAGATGCTGATATAAGTGATGTGGATTCGAAACAAGTGTAACTGGAGTGATCTCTGATGACATTCGTTCAGCACGAAATTTGTCATGTAACTGGCATTTCATGCTAATAGCATTCCACCCATTTGATTTGGATATAATTTGTTTGACTAATGAGAAGCAATTAAATCCTGCGACGTTTGTATTGGGAGGCTGGACTCTGGAGTACTTGTGTGTGACCATGTCGTTTGTGCTTCCACCATGGCCAACACTTGCTCGTGAACGCACTTGAGAGGCAGTTGAAAGTGCATGAGTTTATCTCTTCAATCACTCAGTTCTCTCTAATTTTTATTTATTTATTTGTCTTTTGACAATACTCTCTAATTTTTAACTAAATATGAGATAAATTACATTTTATAAAATTCTATGGTCTTAAAATTCCCATGTAAACGGTGAACCACACAATGACTATTTGATTTTGAGTAGCTTGCACTTGGTGTGGACTTCGGCTATCTTTGTGTTTCTTTTTTTTTTTTTTTTTTTTTTTTTTTCCCAGTGTGTTTAGTGCCACTACACTCTATTTGTCATGATCACCTTTTAATTGTACGAACTATTAATTTGATATGCAAAAACATATGCATACTGATGACACTGCTAGTATGGAGAGTTATCAATATCACTCACTTGAAAGGAACCATACAATAATTCTGATTGCCTGAGAGATATAAATTGGAAGTAAAAAGAGATGCATGTGGCAAAGGAACTTACATTCATGTGTTTTGAGGCAGTTGGCCAAGACAACCAAAAATAATAACTTACGGACTCAGTGGCATGCCACTTAGATGCAGTGGACATGCAGTCAAATGCTCTACCACTGAGCTACATTGGACATGTTGAGCACAAATGTAAGTTGTGAATCAATCCGGATGTTGATTTTACGTTTATAAATGTACATCTTCAGAATAGTATGGAATAAACAATAAGGGTACATGTAAATACAAAGCTTGTACCAACAATTTATCGTCTTTGATTACTCCCAAAAGACGATAAGATGGTACAACTATAACAATATATATACAGTAATCACAACTGTCCATCTTCTTTGCAACGAATTAATTATACACACTTCACATTGACATCCAATGTAAAAACACATGAGAGATTGGCAAATTCAACGAGCATTCAAGAAACTGAAGTGAACCTGTTCCTGTCGATGGCAGAGACAAATATTTGGGAAAAGAAACATCAGTAAACATAAAATAAAGTTCCATTGATTCTGATGGATTATATGAAGGTACAGAAATTATAACTATTTTTCAGTATTTTTTTCTATATGATTTGCTATTGCAAACATGATATCATTGCTCTAAGACTCACAAGCTAGTATGCAGATACTGATCCGATGTGAGAGGTTTTGGACCGCCAAACCAATCAATCAAGAATATATTCTCAATTTCTAACTTGAAGAACTGGAAGCTGTGATCCTCAGGCCAGTCTGTCAACCATCCAAGGCACAAAAATAAAGGTCAGAAAAAGCGGATGAAAGCAGAAGTGTTGCTAATGCATCAATTCTTGCAAATACCTTTCATCTCTGCATGCTTTGAGAACAAGGCACTTTTAGCAAATTCTGCTTCTTTGGAGTTTTTATCCACTAACTTCAACTGAAACATCATAGAGGGAAAATGAAATCCAAGTTATTCAAAATTAAAAGTTGCCCAACTTTCTAATTTGAAGGTGAGATCAAGAACTTTATAGGGCAGTGAAGGAGCTTAAAGGGAAAAGGGCTGCAGAACCTCATTGGTAAGATAGCTTGGGCAGCTGTCATTTAGCACATTTGTATAGATCATAATACTAGAATTCATAACGGAAAGATTTGATTTGAAGTTCATATAGTTCAAGTCATATGCAGAATATTAGAAATAGGCTGTCTAACCTATGCTTAGGAATATAAGAAACTCTATTCCAAAACAGGATGTTATGTAGCCTTTGGAAAAGCCCTTTCTCTGCTTCTGATAGTTGTTAGGTGTGCTGTTAAGCTCGTACGGTAGTGTGCAGCTTCCTGCTTAAGTCTTTGTTTTGTCACTAGGTGTTCTGTTATGATTGTCTTTGTTGTTTCTGATTTGCTGAATAGATTCTGTTCATTCATATTAAGAGAGATGGTTTTTGTTTTGGGGTGGGGGGTGGGGGTGGTGGTGTGGGGTGTGGTGGTGGTGAAGTAAAAGGAGACCATTACCTAGTGTTGTTTCCATCATATGAAGACAATAATTATTTGTTGGTGTTGGTTACATATCCACCCTGGAGTGAAGGGATTAGGGCACTGTAAAAAGCACCTCGAACCTAGTGTATACACTGGAAGTTATTCCTATTCCTAGGTAATCACTATTACAGTCTACCAAACATGCCCTTAAGGTATATTTGGTAGATCGTAATAGGCACCATAATGTAATTTTTATTACCATGATTTAGCTATTCAATAGTTTTGTTATGTTTTTATTACGAGAAATCATCATTCCTTATGAATAACTATTCTTTAAAATAAGAATAATTATTCTTCTCTAAAATGACTATAATAGATATTCTTTAGTAAGTGCATTAATTTCTAAAATTTATATATTTCCAAATAAACAAACTTTCCATATGCATATACCAATTATGAAAATAAAAAATCATAAAAACAAAACTAATGTCTCTAGAGGGAAGAGGCAGAAAACTTGGTTTTACTCTAGTATTGTTGAAGTTGAAGTCTTTTAGCTCATACAAGGCACTCTTTTGTTGTACAGGTTTTGTAGTCTATGGTCTCGACAAATTGTGTTCAAGGTATCTCTATCCCTATCCATGATTCACAATGAAGCTGGAATTGGAAACTCAATAATACACTGCTGTAATTATAGACTGTAAATGGTTAACCTTGATGTATCAGGATGCCCCTAGGACAAGAGAATTTGTTTTCATAGCTGATCTTGAAGGATGGGGATATTCAAATAGTGACATCCGTGCATACCTTGGAGCTCTATCGATTTTGCAGGTTACATTACTTACAAACTCCCCAGATAAAAGATCTAGTACCCATTGAGAGAATCTGAGAAACTCAAATCTTTGACAGCTAAATACAACTTCTGTAATTATTAGGACTGAAAACATAGTGAGCATATATAAGCATAAAAGTCATTGCAATGAAACGATTACATTCAAATGGCTCACGACAGGCTGTTTCTAACTTTATGGGTAATGGCAGGACTTCTACCCAGAAAGATTAGGGAAGGTTTTTATCATCATATGAAGACCATTACCTAGTGTATATTTGTTGGTGTTGGGTCAAATGAGTTAAAAATATCACCCCGAACCTGACCTGAACCGAGGCTTAAAATAAATTACAACACAACCCACAAAAACCAACCCAAAGAGTAGAGTTGGGTCGGTTTGGTCAGGTTTGTGGGTTGGACTCACACTATATATATATTCAACAAACAAGTATCCAATAGCATGTAAAATTCAAAAAGAATTGGAGAAATTCAATAATCAAATCTCAAAGCACTGACCAATTGGTGTCATAGATATTTACAAATTATTGCCATAAGAAATTAGAAGAACACACTACGATGATGTAGAAACAAAAAGATAAAAATTACACAACATCGTACCAATCACTATGACAATTGCAAGTACAAAAAAGAAAAATTAATAAAAATTTGAGCAACTCGCAACTATTAACATACCTCATGGACTCTTTAGTAACAAGTATACTCTTGCGAGGCTTCACCTAAATCTGTTAGCATTGCCATTTCAACTAGAGCACCCTCAACTATTTGATTAGGCTTAAGAGATCAGCTGTTCTTCATTCTGCTTAAGCGTCTAACTCTAACTTTAGTCTATATCACCAAAACCTGATGGCTGTATCAAGTGATTCAAATGATGTTGACCAAATTTTCATCTGCTGCCAACAAACAAGTTGTCGTCAATTCTTTGAATGACACATAACTTTGACAGCCAACTAAAGTTGCTGATAAAACAGTCTTCGATCTTTTCTTCAACTAGCAACAAGAGTCAATCAGCCAATCAGCCGAATTGCAACTGTTGGTTATGCACTCTAACCTTATGAATGTACCGAAAAGGACATATCTATTTGCCTTTGGGGATTGACTACCAGTAATCTCCACAAGAACACAAACCATCTTCAAACCGGTGAAAACGGATTCGATCTCTCACAATTATCACTCTGCCTAATACTCTAGAAACCAGTTTTATCCAACAATGACAGTCATGACAAATTCGCAGGTTTTTTGAAACCCTAATATCTGTTCCAGGACTAGTTTTCAGGAGCCCATACGCCAATGCCAACTTTTCACTATGACAATTCAAATTTTCCTCCTTTTCCTCTTCAGAGACATCCATCAAAACCAACTCTGTCACGGGGGTAAATCCCTCCAACTTGATCCGTTGGATCAACCCTTCCAACACTTTATATATTGCTTCTGTCTCAGGGTGTGACCAATCACCTGCCTTGAATTGGTGAATGACACCCTTGAACTCAACCCAACTCTTTCCACGATTTTTACGAATTCCTGTCTTTTTCATCATTTCTCTCACGCTCTCAGCACTATCCCATCTCTTTACAGAGCAATAGATATTAGAGAGCAACACATAGTCTCCACTCCTGAGACGAGATATATTTGCAATTGCAACCTCACCTAATTCTGGCTTCCCGTAAGTTCTACAAGCACTAAGAAGTGCCCTCCATATAACAATATCTGGCTCCATTGGCATTGAGTCAATTATGGCATAAGCATCTTCCAAAAGCCCCACTCGACCTAAGAGATCAACCATAGCTCCATAATGCTGAAGTTGTGGCTGAATCGAGTAACAACTTGTCATTAAATCAAAGTATTTGCGACCTTGTTCAACCAAACCACTGTGGCTACATGCCGTTAAAATTCCAATGAAAGTTATTGAATCAGGTAAAACATGTTCATCCTCCATCTTTGAGAATATTGCAATTGCATCCAAACCGAGACCATGAATTGCTAGCCCATGAATCATTGCATTCCAAAGAGACACATCATCGCGCCTCACACTCTCAAAAACTTGTTTTGCAGTTTGGATTGCACCACACTTGGAGTACATGTCTACCAGTGCAGAACTCAGTATAAAATTGAGTTCAATTTTTTTCTGAATCATATGATCATGTACCCAACGAGCATGATTAAGAGCTCCAAGCCTTGCACACCCAGTTAGTATAGAAGCAAATGTAAATGCATCCGGTTCAACATTTGAGCTCAGCATCTCCCTGAAGAATGTCAAAGCTTCCTCAAACCGTGCATTCTTAACATAACCCCCAATGACCGAGTTCCATGTTACCGTATCCCTTGTGGGCATTTTATCAAACACCTTCTTTGCAAAATTACATTCTCCAATCCTCATAAGACTTTCAATAACTATATTGACAGAGACCAAATCAAAATCCCAAGAAAAAATCTGATGAATAAGTCGACGAGCGAGATTGAGGCGATGACAGTGAGCATAAGTTGATATTAACATAGCTACAAGAGAAGGATAGGCTCCATAGCCAAATTTGATTATTCTTGCATGGGTTTGAGTTGCGGTTCCGGAATTGAAGGAGTGTTTGCAGGCTTCAAGAACACGATAGAGTGTTTGATGGTCTGGATGAAAGAATGGACAGAGGTAGATAAATCAATATGCAAATTCAAAGCTACAATAGCAAGTAGCAACAGAGTTTTACATTCCCTCCTCTTGTATTGTATGTAATATAAAAGCCAAAAATAAAAGTGCAGTGGAAGGAGAAAGAGAGCAAAGAGTAGTGGAGAGCATAGGAGAGGCACCTAACCTTCGATGTTAGCAGCAGAATGGAAACAGAGAGAATTCCAGCCGAAGGTGAGGGTGATTGGACAACAAGTGAGCCTCTTTGCTCTCTGCATCATCACAATCGCCATCATTCATTCCTTTTACATTACAAAGCAATCTTCTCATTACTGAGAAGTGAGAAGAGATCCTCATTACTCACTACTTTCTAGTACTGGGCTGGACATTTACTTCTCGGGCCCATATGCCTCCTTCTTCTCCACATGCTTTGGCCCATATCCCAAATGGTATAACTTACCCTCACTTTTTCCTTTTGAGTAATGAGACTGCAACAACATTTTTACAATAATATTAAGTGAGAGGTTGTTATTATTAGAACAAAAAAGTAATTTTAATATTAAGTTCAAATTTGAACCAATAACAATTAACTACCTATGATTTATTATAAAAATATTGTAGAATTTTTTGAAAGATAATCAAGTATATGCATATGATATATTTGATTTTGGATCCAATGTGTTCTTCTTGTGCTGCAATCACACACATCAAAAAATAAATTATGCCAAAAGTAAGATTAAGGTACCATTTCTTTTTCATTTTTTCGAGTGAGATATAGTTTTGTTTCAAAGCGGATGTTTACAAAATTTTGAGGAACAAGAAAATTAAAAATGAGAAACGATTAAATAAAGGTCGAAATATTAGAATATTTTAATTTGAAAACTATATATCTTTCAAATTTCTTATTTGGGCATTCATTCTTAGTCACTCTTTATTGTATATCATGTGTACACATCATTCATTTTACTTTTTAAATATGGATATTGTATGTGAAATTGTCAATTTTATGTCTTATATGTCCATACTGTATAGTGCATATCAATGTGTGAAACAACAATTACCTTTTTATTTAATGCAAAGTTGAGAGAGAGAGAGAGAGAGGGGGGGGATATGAAGAGAATACAAAGGCAAAAGTGTAATTCCATTTTAAGTACCAACCAACTAAGACCAAGGTCTTCGCCGTTCTAAACATTTCTTCAAATGATCGATATGAAGTGTATCTCCAACCCACCCACCCCCCCTCCCCCCAAGCATTAAATACTATATGGCCTGTCTCCCAAGTAAAATATCGATCTCTATTTGGTGTCCAAGTCTGGTAAGGGGGGGATCAGCCTATCATAGGTAGGCAATGATGGATTCATAGGATTATACACATGCCAAAAAAGAGTACAAATACCCCTCAACAGCATTGATAAGCTAAGCAATCTTCAATTCACGCATTTTTGTGTGGAACTAGAGTTTTTGTTTTAGACAAGCTTAATTTTTGGAGTGCTTACTGCCATCGTAGTTGGGATTGTCTTGATCAATTCGCTAGATCAATCTTCTTTAAAGAGAGCTTCCATCAAATTAATATCCTCAATCAAATATATTCCCACGTATTGGTATTTTATTTAAAGTACACTAAAAAACTGTGTCTTGTAATGCAATAGCAAAACAAGTTATATATCAAATATTTTAGAAATAAGATTTTAAAAATAACAAATATTAACAAGTACCATGCGGTTGGACTAATATAAGTTTCACTTAATAAAAAAAATTAAGTAAATAAAAAAAAATGACATTGAAGTAATTCTACAATTTTTTTTTTTTCTTTATGGAATTGATCCCACAACGCAATTTATAAAGTTGAAAAAAAGTGCAGTTTTGAACTGTCATATCATATACGACCACTAAAAAGTATAACAGGAATGGTTTCTAAACATAATTATTAGAACCGCTAGCTGTTAATGCATAACTCGGTCTCTTGGAATGAAGGCTTCGGCCTTTGTACAAGTGTTTGGATTTGGGCCTATCTCCCAAAGATCCTCTGCCACCATAGTTCGTGTCTCTTTCTTACGTGGGGGTACTTATTGGGCAATTGGGGTGAGCATTCTTTTGTTTCTTTAATGAATGTGTTATGCAACCTCAATAGGGCGGAACTGGAAAATAAGAACTCGTTTGGTACTGAATCATTTGAAAAACTCGATGGAAGGACATTAAAAGAATGCAAATCTTCAAACAACAAATGAATGAATGAAATGATAAAGCTCGGTGGGGGGTGGAAATAATCAATGAATGAAATGATAATAAAGGCGAGCACAGCAAACACAATGAACCAAAAGGACAAAGAAAGTAAAAGGAAAAGTACTGTTCATGTAAGCCAAAGCCAGGCTAAAGCCTGAACCTGAACTTGAGGCTGAGGGGTGAGCAACTGACACATGCAGATGCAGTGAGTCAAGGACAAGGAGAGACGAACTGTAAGCATCCAACAGGGTCTTGACGTGTCAAGATTTCATTGGTTTCAGTAGTACGTTTGGTTGACCAGGGTTTAATTATTCTGAAAAGAAGATAAAGCCATTATAATAAAGTGTTTTTGCAAACTTTCGGAATGTTTGAGAGAGTATTAAAATATCCGTTTTCGTTATTTAAATATCATAATAACAATATTTATTTTTACAATATTTTTTTATTATTTTTATTTTTAAGAGCCCGTCTGGTAGCTTTATTTAATTAACATTTTTCATATTTCAAATATATTTTCACATTTTTTTACACATTTTTTCATTCACACATATATTTAAAATACTTAAATAATATTATTCAAACCCTTTTACTAATCAACCAAAAAAAACTTAAACAACGATACTAAAACACCAAACCGCCCTTTGTTTTCCTTTTTGGTTCTATAATATTAGGTCATTCACTGGCTAGCTCATAACGTGTTCTTGCTTTGCACAAGCCTTGCAGTGCCATTGGAACCATGACAAGTGCCAGAACACAGAAGGTGTTCAATATTGTCAGCCATCACATGTGGGTAATACTAATAACTAATAAGAATGAAGAAGAGAGAGAGAGAGAGAAGCACCTGATTGTCACACCATAATCTCAAAAGTTATGGATTATCAAAGGGTAGGGCCGTAGGGTGTCTTTGAAAGTACAAAATTCAGCCTTTTTCAGACCAGCTTAGGCAAACCGACTACCGCTGAAACACTTGACAGTTTCTGTACTTTGCTGCAACTTTTTTTTTTTACGTTGCCAAGGAATAGTATTACTTAAATGCTTCTCATTTTAAATGACCAAGATACCCCTTTTCTTGCTTTCCTTAATTAATGAAGCCTACTGTTTCAGAAATTTTCTGCCAATGTAATTATGTAATAACCCTTTTTGGGCTTTTATTTGTCAATAAAAGACTTCATTAAACCGACACAAGGGATTAGTAGATTACCATCTATTGCGCAAGCGCGAACACCATATATCCTCAAACAATCTTATGACACAAACATTCTTTCCTTTTCAATGTTGATAGTCAACTCCCTATTATGTCTGAGCCATATGCCCAACAAGTTAATTTTCTTCCCCTAATACCCAAATAATCAAACATCAAATAATTAGCCTTTCTTTATATATCATTTTCCATATTATTGTTCGAATTTTCAATTTATTGTCCCTTTAAATGGCTTAAGCGATTCTCAAAAAAAAAAGAAAAGGCTTAAGCAAAGGACAAGAGAGGTACGTACACTAAGATATTTTGAGTGGCAATAATATGTCCAACTTGAGATCTTTGTTTTTTTGGCAGTATATATGCTTTGGCATTTGCCTCAAACCATTCAAAATAGACGGATGTACCAATTATATACATTAAATCTCTAAAATTACTCACATCAATCAAGTTAAAAATGTATAAATTTATAAAAAATTTACATTGTTGTGTAAGTTTATCTTGACACTATTTACTTTGCATATAGTTTTTTATTCTTTCTTTATATTACATACTCAAGGGTAAAAAAAAAAAAAAAAAAGTGAACAATGATTATTATGTGAAGAAAGAAAAATAATTTAAAAAATTAAGAAAATTTGATATTTTAAAATAATATAATGTGAAATAGATAATCTAATATAAGATGTTTTAAAAAGTGAGTATGTAAAATAGAAAATGTAGATTTTAATACTAAATAGATGGAATTTTATCTTAGCTTTCAATTTTTTATTTAATTTCTTTCCTTACGTTTTTTTAAATAAGTTCTTTTATTTATCTCACTTCTAACAAATAAGTTATGGAAAGAAATTCCTAACAATAAAGTAAGGCGGTATAAGCATTTGTATTGGGTGTTGTAAAACCCCTTTAGTTGCTCTTTTACAAACTAAAAACATTAAAAGACTTTTTTAATGTGTAAATATTGTCTCTCCATATAATTTTATGAATAATCTCTCTCCTCTTCATTTTTTTTTATATTACTTTATTATGTAGTCAATATTATTTTAATAAGTTAGATGTAAAAATAAAAACTAATTAAAATATTAGGTGTATTGTAAAATGAATTGGTATTATAAATAAAGTAGATTTTTAGATGGTAAAATTGCAACTCTTATACAAACTGTGAATGCTCGGCAATGTTTTTTTTCATAGAGAATGTTCCACACTGTATTTTTATAAACTAAAAACATGTTTAAAAACAGACAGTAAACTATGCCAAAGAGGGGAAAATATGTTACGAGATTTAAAAAATAACTTCTACCAAAAAGAGATTTAAAAAATAACTAAACATAATGAATAAAGAAAAACAACACTGACATGGGCAAACTTTTTTGTGTTTCGGGAAGTCTAGCCAAAGAGTGAATCGAGTCATTCTGAGTCTCTGACTAGTTTCATTCGGACTATCAAGTTTCAAAGTCCATAAAATTCAAAACAACTTTCTTCTTTTCCCAGTGATAAAAAAAGTGCTGAAGACTTAGACCGCAAATGACAAATACTCCTAGTAGAGAGAAGTCAGGGAAAGGGGCAAAGGGGCAGTTTGGGAAACCCAAAAGAGAACTGTCCATATAGAAAGCAACAGCTTGCCACCTCTGCAAAACAGTTCTCAGTTCTCTCACAAAGAGACAGAGAGAGAGAGAGAGAGAGAGTCAGAGTCAGAATTTAATAAGCTGTGGACTGTGCGAAGGTTTGTTTGAAGCTTCATTGTCGATGGATCCCGACCCCTTCACGGCGAGTTTGTTCAAGTGGGACCCGCGAGGAGTTATCCCAGCTGCAACAAACCGGTTGCTGGAAGCGGTGGCGCCACCTCAAGCAGCAGCAGTGTACTCGGTGAGGCCAAGGGAGCTGGGAGGGCTTGAGGAGTTGTTCCAAGCTTATGGGATCAGATATTACACGGCGGCGAGGATAGCAGAGCTTGGGTTCACGGTGAATACGCTGGTGGACATGAAGGATAACGAGCTGGACGACATGATGAACAGCCTCTCTCAGATATTCAGGTGGGACCTCCTCGTCGGAGAGAGGTACGGTATTAAAGCTGCAGTTAGAGCCGAACGCAGACGCCTCGATGAGGAGGAATCTCGCCGCCGCCACCTCCTCTCCCCCGACACCACTACCAACACCCTCGATGCTCTCTCCCAAGAAGGTGATCTATACATTCCATTTCCTCTTATCAACTTTGTTCAATTCCTTTACTTTTTCTTTTTTTTTTTTTTTCTTTTTCTTTTTTTTTTTACTCTTTGCGCCAATAGGCTTACCACCTTAGGCTTGAACATAAGAATTTGGAAAACAATAAAGATAGCATCAATTTTACATTTTTACTTAAAAAAAAAAAAAAAAAATCAACAACAACAACTTACAAACCTACGCTTTTCAATTAATTTGATTGACGTATCATGCCAAAATTATAATAAATAATTATTTTTCATAGTTTTTTTTATTATTATTTATTATTGTGTGCTTTCAATTTCAACAGACCAGTATTCAAAGTAGTAAAATATGTAGTATTAAATGTATCATCAGTCCAAGAATTTTGAGTTCAATGTCACCAGATCCAAAGAAAATATACAAACAGGCAAAAATTGTAGAAGTTACAGATTTAGTCTAAGAATTTTGAGTTCAATATCACAACATCCAGAGAAAATTATTGATGCAATAAGTTCGTCGGTTCAAAGTTCATGCAACTTCTTCGTAAAAGAACTGTTTGAATGATATCTACCTTGATTCCCGCTAGCTAACAAGTGTCAATAATCAATAGTCAACACTTTCCGCTTTTTTCATGAATAATTCAGAAATACACTGTTATATTAGTGCTCTGCTCACTATTAGACTTTAGTGATATTATAATTATTAGTTTGCAACACGTGAGGGTTTATTAGTTATAATAAAAACATATTTATATATATGTATCATGCATGGCATGGACAGGGCTGTCGGAAGAGCCAGTGCAACAGGAAAAGGAAGCGGTGGGAAGCGGCGGAGGTGGGACGTGGGAGGCGGTGGCTGGGGGCGGAAGGAGGAAACAGCGGCGGAGGAAGGGTCAAAGGAAAGTGGTGGACGTTGATCATGATGACAATGAGTTGGGTGCAGATCATGACGATGACATGAACGGTAATGTTGGAAGTGAGAGACAGCGAGAGCACCCCTTCATTGTGACTGAGCCCGGCGAGGTTGCACGCGGAAAGAAGAACGGCCTTGATTACCTTTTCCATCTCTACGAGCAGTGCCGTGATTTCTTGATCCAGGTCCAGAACATTGCCAAAGAGCGCGGTGAAAAATGCCCCACCAAGGTAATAGTAGTATATTTCATTCTTATATTAATTATTATTAGCTGACCAACCATTCCAAACCAATAACCATAGCCTAGCTCCATCTCTACCTTCTTCTTCATCAAACTTCAAGCTTTTAGGTTAACTTTAACTTGCATTTGGATTCTGGACGGTCCAGATACGACACTTGCTTTCCCCTTTGGGTCCATTTATTATAGTTATAAAGGTACTGTTGCATTATATCTCTTGCGGTCGCGCTAGCTAGGTGCAGTGGTGCACCGTCGAACTACTCCATATATAACTCGTGATTCCTGTCAGCTGGTGCGTAGGCTGGTTGATCTGTCAAATGGGGCAATGAAATGTGGGCTAGCTAGCTCAAGATTCAGAGGGTATGCTTTAATAATTTCGTGTCCTATTTCGACAGTCCCTACTGCATGGTGGCATGTCCTTCTTTCGACAGCTGCTGATTAATTTCGTACCATGCAATAGTAAACCTCTCTATTACATCCCGGATTCTAAGGTGTATCCTTTGCTGCCCTTTTTTTTTGTCCCCCCACAGGTACGGCATTTATAACCTTCTTGCGTGGTCTCGATTTTCTTCATGAATTTGATCTCCCAAAACTGAAATCAGGATTCTCTTCATACTTTCGGTCGTGGCATCACATACTTTTTTTTTTCCTTTGACTGTCTTAGCTCGCAAGGGCCAAAGAGGATCTCTTCATTTGAAATTATAGTTCTTTTACAACAACACCTTCCTAGAACTTTGGCATCACTTTCATATAGGCTTACCGTATTTTCTCTCTATTCTCAAAAGTAATGTCCACATGCCTATGGTCACCCATATTAACACCCAAATTAGGACGACTTTTCACATTTTATACCTCTATTGTTTTATGGTTGATTATATACGTGTATATGTAAGCGAGAGTGAAAAAGTGTGTAAATTTTGGTATATATACCATATTATTTATTAATATATTGATTAAATTATACTCTTGAGTCTAAAATTTATGCTTGTTTTTATTTTTATCCTTTATGTTTGATATTGTTGTTATATTGATTATATTTATTTCTATTAGTAATCTAATCCTTAAGTGTTAGATAAATATTATTCATTAAGACAGGTTAATCATATAAGTTCTTTTCTTTTCTTTTCTTTTTTGATGAAAATATAAGTTCATTTTTGTTAGTAATATAATTATTAAGTGTCAAATAAATGTCACCCGGCCATATAAGTTAATTTATGTTAGTAATTTGACTATTAAATGTCAAGTAATTGCTATCCATTAAAATACCTCACTTATATAATATCAAGTGTTACAAAATTGAATCAAATGTGAAGAACTAAAATAAAAATTTGAAACATAGAGAGCCAAAAGTATAGTTTAAGTTTTAATATTAAATAATATAAATCTAAAGATTTATATGATATCATATTATTTGAAATTTTATAATGAACAACGCTATTACATGGTTAATTTAAGAAATAAAATATTAACCCTCTTTCACATGAGAGAAAGAGTCCTACATTAATAGGAAAGAGATACCATTTCTCATTATCAACTTAAATACTAGGAATTTCTCAAAAAAAAAAAAAAAACTTAAATACTAGGATTCGCTCTAAAAAAACTTAAATACTAGGAAAAATAAGTCTTCACTTGAATATATATATATATATATATAATGAGATAATGTGATTGTGATAATTAACCTGGTAACTGGTAAGGTTAATGATCTGTGATGTACATATATGTCCCATACGTACAGGTGACAAACCAAGTGTTCAGGTTTGCGAAGAAGGCTGGAGCGAGCTACATTAACAAGCCTAAAATGCGACACTACGTGCATTGTTATGCCCTCCACTGCCTTGACGAGGAAGCGTCCAATGCACTGAGAAGAGGTTTCAAGGAAAGAGGGGAAAACGTTGGGGCTTGGAGACAGGCATGCTACAAGCCTCTGGTGGCCATAGCAGCACGCCAAGGATGGGACATTGACGCCATTTTCAATGCACATCCCCGTCTATCCGTTTGGTATGTACCAACCAAACTTCGTCAACTTTGTCATGCTGAGCGAAACCATGCCACAGCTTCAAGCTCTGTTTCTGGTGGGGCTGACCACATGCCCTACTGAAATACAAGGCGTCATCAGGTGCACTGACTACTATATGTTCTGTGAGAGAGAGGGAGAGTTCAAGGAACCCGGTCATATTAAATATTTGTACGTACTCTAGAGGAAAATTTGTATTTCTATGACTGTACTAAATGATGACAGTCTGGTCATGTGAACTATTCCTATTGCTTTGTTATGTTTGATATCGTATTTTAACATTTTATATTCTACGTACCAATTATACCAATTACCAAAAGACAAATAATTTTATCTGTTTTTTGGTTAGTATTAGGTCTCTAATTTAATGACGATGTTATAACTCAATAACTAAAGTTGTCAGTGCTTTAGCAGTGTAAATCTCATCATTTAATCTGAAGGTTAAAGCATGCTACTGCTAATGAGAATTATGAGACCATGAGAGGCAGGCACTGATCCTGGAAAAATGGAAAATACTCGCGACACGCTATATTTATAATTTTGTGATGATTTTTAGTTCATAGATAAGACATCTTATTTCTGAATGAATGATGTGAAGTTGCAAGTATTAGAGACACGGAAAATTATTGGATAGTTTGGGACCAATGCTCTGGATTACACAATAATTATTCTAGTGACTATAAATTAAGGTTGTTGTGATGAAATAAAGGTTAAACAATTACACGGTAACAAAATAAAACAAAAATAAGGCACTGATGACATGGGCTTGAGATGATATATCTGAGTGATAAATGCTTATAGAGCTCCGCGTCTCCAACTGCAGCTAGCAATTCTGTGAGATGGCGTGTTCTGTTAATATATAAATAAAAAATGAATGCTTAGGAAGCTCTCCTTCCTCAATGTATGGCATTCTTTTTGTCTTAAAATTGATTTGAGAGTTGCCTCTCCCTCCTTTTTAGGCTTGGGGAAGGTGTCTTTGTGGGGGATTCAAACCCCTCCCCCAGGAAGGATGGGTTGAATGAAGCCTCCTAAGAGCACTAGCGTCGGGGTGTAAACACTCTCCGGTTGCTATTTTACAACTAAAACAACAAAAAACATTCTCCATCCAAGTATGAGAATCCTATATATTTTACAACCTGTATAGAACCTATTGTTCACTTGGATGTAAAACAAATACTATTATTTTAATTGAAAAATCTGATCTTCTCTCTCTTCATTCACCTCATCTCCCAATTGCAGAAGCTCCATGCTCTTTCCACGTCGCTCAATCACACTCTTTCTCTCTACCTTTTTTTTTCTCTTCAAGATTCAAATTTGCTTTGGGTGGCTTCGTGGGAGTGGTGCAGTTTATTGAAGCATTCAAGCATGTTCCTTCTTGACCTCATGCTTTTTGGCTTCAACTTCCTCGTTGGGACGTTGAGGGAGCTGGCGCTGTTGCTGGATCGTCCACTTAGGGCCGAACTTGGGCTTAGGTGGATGCTTGCCATCTACGAGACAGAAGGAGTCATCATCGGTGGTCTTGCAGGAACCCAAGGAGTCGTCTTGGAGTCAGGGATGGACCAGAGGGCAAAGGGGGCTCGGGCCCCCCCTGGGTCCAAAATTTTTTTTTTTTAACAGGTTAAATTTAAAAAAAAAAAAAGAATATATAAGCTTGGGCCCCCCTTGGTTTTTAGCTCAAGCCCCCCCTTCCTAAATTCCAAGCCCAGCCAACCAGCCAACCCAAGAGGCAAGAGCCCATGACCCACGTTAAAAAAAAAAAAAAAAAGTCAGCAGTAAACCTAACGGAGAAAGTGGAAGGAAGAAGGAAAAATAAAAAGAAAGGGAACAAAGATAGTGAGGCAAGACAGAGAGTGAGAGCGATAGAGAGGCGAGACTACCCACGCCACGCCGACACCGACGCGAGACGGCGAGAGTCTACCCAGATCCAGTACGGACTGCCCCACACCGACGCCGCCATCATCACGCTCAGCTGTCACCGCTGCCCATGCGAGCCCCATCTTGCCACTGCTGCCGGTTGCTCGAGCCTTCACAGGTATTTAATCTATGATCCTTTCCTAGTTTCCTTCAAAACCTAAAAAATAAATAAAATGTTTGTGCTTGCTTGTGGAGTGTTTGTGTTTTTATTGAATTGATGATGAGTGATGAAGATGAACTAATTACTGATGTTGGTGATTGTGATTCTGTGAATTGAATCTGTGCTGACTGTTGCGGCATGTGGTGTTTTTCTCTTCTTCTTCTTTTTTTGGCTTTTTGGCTTTGTGACTCTCTGTCACTCTGTGTGTGTTTGTGACTCTCTCTCTATAGATAAGAGAGATAGAGAGAGAGTAGAGTTTGTAGATATTACTTTGACTGTTTGTTTGTTCTTTCATCTTTGTTGACTGGCGGTTGGGCGTAACAAGGACAAGTGACACTATAACAGAGGAAAAAAAAAAGAAAAGAAAAGTTTTTGTTAGTAGTGCTGCGTGCAGAATAAATTTGTAGTGTCAGTGCTATGGTGGGATTGGGTTAGTGGGTCAATGTCAGGACAAAGATAAATAAAGGCAAAACAAAAACAAAAAGAAAAAAACAAATTATATAACATAGAAAATTGTCATACAAATTTAATGTATATGATTCTTATTTTACTTGTAGATCATGAAAAAATCAACTAGAATGCTTGATTTTTTCAAAAGAAAAAATTCAAATTCTTCCAAAGTTAATATGGGATTGCCAACAACTAATTTTGCTATTCCAATTCTAGAAAATGTGGATGTTTCAATTCTAGAAAATATGGATGATCCAATTCTAGAAAATGTGGATGTTTCAATTCTAGAAAATATGGATGATCCAATTCTAGAAAATATGCATTCCCCAATTCCGGAAAATGTCGATGTTCTAATTTCTCAAACACAATTTCAAAGAGTTGATCTTGATTCTTTGGATTATGATCCCGGAGCATGCAAACAAATATGGGAATATCATGTTAATCAACGTGATGAAATTCGACGGACTCTTTGATGTTATACATTGAAAATAATATAGCTTCGACCTTTAGTTTGGATTCAATCGTAAATGATTTTGAAGATTTGAAAGAGCGTCGAGTTCTCTTTTCATAGATGATTTAAGAAACAATGATTTTTGGGTATTTGTCTTGGTTGATAATTTATTAATACTATATGGATGCGTATTTGAATTTTTTTTTTTCGCTTATCTCCGGGCCCCCCCAGCTTGAATTCCTAGGTCCGTCCCTGCTTGGAGTGGTTCTGGTTCTGGTTCTGGGCCAAAAACTAATATATATTAACAGAGAGAGAGGAAGACAACAACTAATATAATTGACAAAGAAAAATAATTATCATAAAGAAAATAAAGTAAAAGAATTTAAAGCAAATGAAAAATCATTAATACAAACGAAATATCACTTCTCTAAAAAACAAATCATTCATAGTGAACTTAAAGCAAAAGAATTTTAATGGATACACGAACAGATTGTTAATTAAAAAAGAAATGAAAAAGAAAAAATGAAAAAAAAAATTCTTTTTTCTACTCTCCAAACCAAAAGGACAATAGTTGTGTTGGTCCCAGCATCCCAAAAAAAAAAAAAGTAAGTGTACAATACACAATTCAATATACAATTTAAGCCATATATTGTTCTTAGTGTGTTACAAAAAAGTGTAATCAATTATCACGTAGAAGTTAGATATGTCCAAAAAAGCAAGCAATAAAATAAAATTAGAATCTACCACTAACAACCAAGAATAAAAGAAGGCAAACTAAAGCAAGAAAGAATAGGATTAAAGATATAGAGATTTTAAAGTTAAAATGCCAAACCTGGAGGTTCAAGGCTATGGCCCAACAAAGAAGGAGGTTTGAAGGTCCAAAGCCGATTGCAAAGAAGACTTCAGAAAACCATTTTTTCTCTTAAAATGGAAATTTCTCAGTTATCTACATAGAGGTCAGAATTATACCAAAGAGATAGAATTATACCAAAGAGATAGAATTATACAGATGTGTAAGACTGTACATTGAAGCAAGGAAAGTTGGGATTGGAGTACGATTAAAGTCATTGTCACTCAAATCCAAGTAAAAATTGAGAGAGTGTGATTTTTCAGCTTCGGTATGTGTAGGAAATTGAATGACTTTTACACTACCATAGAGAAAACGAACCGTTCAGTACATCCAACAATTTTTTTTTGGTTTTTCCATATAATTATTTAATAATAAAAGTTTGGGTTTTAATTAATACATTATTTATTAAAGAAATATATTTATTAAATTAATGACAACACTAAGAACAAAACCATAAGTAGAGAAAAAAGAAAATGCATGCACAGCGGTAGTGGATCTACAAGTTTAGCGGGTATGTGAGAAAGAATGAGAGAGATGATGAGTGATATACAAGTGATAATTGGCGGTAATGACTAAGAAGGAGATGAGGATCATGGCTCATGGGACTTCAAATCCGTTACGTTAGGTGTTTTTTTTTTTTTCATGAGTTATTGAGACAAAAAAAAAAATTCGATTATTACCTAAATATTTCCTTACTAAATCATAAATAATGTCACAATTTACATACTGCTCCCCCCCCCCCCCCCCCAAAAACCCCAAGAATTTGAGGGGGCAAAAAAACTCAACTGAAACTCCTCAAATTTTGAAAATGATACCGAAATACCAAAAAAAATAATTTTGATGCAAATGAAATAACCCAACAAAGAAAATATAATTTTTTGCCCATCCCTGACCCATTTTCCCTCCAAATACAAACACCAAATTAATACCACCAAAAACACAATCGATTAAAATATTCACATTTTATATAACATTCACAATAGCTACAAACACAACAATCTTTTCTCTCAAACATCTCTAAACTCAAGCATAATCAAAATACAAACTGCTATAAAAAAAATACAAACTAAAAAAACGCAATTTTAAAATTAATCAAATCATAACATAGCCATGCAAGTACACAACACATGTCCATCACACGCCATACCTAGATTTGAAATCTAACCATTAGATTTGAAAAGTGTAATAAAATGTTGATTCTAGTAAATTATGGTCACAATCAGATGGTTGTATTTAGAGAAAGGCACCGTCAAAGTTTAGTTAAAGTTAGTCAAAACCGGTCAAACTTAATAGATAGTTCTGAGACCACTTGACTTTGTGAAATTCATATTCGAATCTTGATCATTGAGATTGAAGAGTACGGTTATATATTGGTTTTGGTGAAATTTGAGACCAATTGGATGGTTAGATTGAGAGAACATAGCCATATAGGTACACAACACATGTCTATCACGCACTATACTTAGATTTGAAATCTAACCGTTGGATTTGAAAAGTGTAATGAAATTTTAATTCTAGTAAATTATGATCATAATCAAGCAGTTGGATTTAGAGAAATGCGTGGTCAAAGTTTAGTTAAAGTTGACAAAACCAGGGATGGCAATTTAGATACGACCTGCGGATACCCGGCCCGGCCCGGCCCGACCCTAATGGGCCGGATTTTACCCGGCTCGATAAAGAATAGGGTCGGGTATGGGTTTTAAAAAAAAACCCAAAGCGGGTCCGAGTTTTATCAGAAAACCCGAAACCCAACCTGGATAAAACCCGGTTATATATATATATATAATTACTAAATTACCCTCCAATATATATATATAGTAAAACCCTAAACTCTTCTCTTCTTCTCCTCATTTCAGCTGAATCATCAGCTCACACCTCTGCCTCTCCCTCTTTATCTCTCTGCTCTCTCACACTCACGGCCATAAGCCCACAATACACACGACCACAGTCCTCTACCCCTCTCATCTTCCTCACGCCATCGCCCTTCTCATCTTCCTCACGCCGTCGCTGCACATGCTTTACCCCACGCCGCCACCGCACAGGCTCTCTACAGTCTACTCTCTCAACTCCGTTTCATCTTCCTCGCCCATGGCCACAACTACAAGCGTGACACGGCCTCACTCCACGTCATTCTCCTTTTTTTTTCTTTTTTCTTTTTTTCTTTTTTTTGGGTTCAGTTCCGCGGTTTGCCTCGGTTTGTGTTTATGTTTATGTTTGTGTTTATGATTTCTGAAAAAGAAAAATGAAAATCATAGATCTGAAATTTGTGTTTGGTTTGTGATTTTGAAAGGGAAAATTGTAGATCTGAAATCTGTGTTATGATTTCTGAAAGGGAAAAATGAAAATCATAGATCTGAAATTTGTGTTTGTTTTGTGATTTTGAAAAGGAAAATTGTAGATCTGAAATCTGTGTTTATGTTTGTGATTGTGTTTGGATTTATGTTTGTGTTTGTGATTTTGGGCCGAAAAATCCTAAATCAAAATTTTTGTTTCTGATTTTGGATTGGGCTGGTCATGAGGGACGGGGCCCGCAAGGCCCGGCGGGGGCGGGTCCGGGCCCCAGGAAAAAAATCCAATTATTAAACGGGTCGGGTTCGGGCCGCGGGTCTTGGCCCGTGGGTTGGGTCTGGGTATGGAAAAACCCGGCCCGAACCCGACCCGTTGCCATTCCTAAACAAAACGTAGTCAAACTTAATAGATGGTATTGTGGCCACTGGACTTTGTGAAATTCATATTCAAATCTTGATCATTGGGATTGAAGAGTATGGCGACATATTGGTGTTAGTGAAATTTGAGACCAATTGGATTGACAGATTGAGAGAACATAGCCATATACGAGTACAAAACGCATGTCCATCATACGCCATACTTGGATTTGAAATCTAACCATTAGATTTGAAGAGTATAATGAAAGGTTAATTATGGTATTTTATGGTCATAATCAAACGGTTGGATTTAGAAAAAGGCGAGGTCAAAATTTAGTTAAAGTTGGTCAAACATGATCAAACTTAATAGATGGTCCCAAGACTACTGGATTTGGTGAAACTAGGATCAGCGGGAAGGCTTTCAATGGATTATTGGGTATTGGAATAGTTGTTAGAAAATTTCAATGAAAAATAATTTTGAAAGATAATGAACATCATGTTAACATTGACTTAGATAAAGTTGATTAGGCAAAATGATAAAAAATTTATTATTTTGGCTCATATATCATGTATTATCACTTCTGATTTTAATTAATTTGAAAATGTATGTTATAAATATATTTTAATTTGATTTATTTAGTTACTTTTGGTAAATATGATTACATAATTGATGATTGAATTGATTATTAGTTGAATAGATTATGAATTTATAATGAATATACCTTTCATATATTTATAACGAATTTATTAGTTTGGTAAATATTGACTAATACCTTTCTTATGACACATGATACAGAAAAATAAAAAATTGATTCACGGTATGATTCACATTTTGATAACTATGGGTATTAGTTAGTATTTTAAGTGGAATCAGAACTTTCTTGATTTTTGTTATTTTATCGATTTCGAGTTTCAAATAGGTAACATTATGATTTGAGATTATTTTGAAGCAACAACCAACAAGCCCTCCTTTGTCTCATTTTTTTCTTTTTTTAATGGATTTGAGAGTTTTAAATTACTTTGGAGGTTTCAAGATTATTTTGGTCATTGTACAAGTTTGCGGGTATTTTGGTTATTTTGATGAGGTTAATGGTATTTTAATCATTTCAAATATTTTAAAGGAATTTATGTCATTTTAAATATTTTAAGGGGCATTTGGAGGATTTGATATAAAAAAAAAATCATATTATATCAAAATTATTTTGGCCACATGTTAGTGACGACATGTTATTTTGGCCACATGTCATTTTAAATATTTTAAGGGGCATTTGGAGGATTTGATAAAAAAAAAAATCATATTATATCAAAATTATTTTGGCCACATGTTAGTGACGACAATCTTTGTCTTCATTAAAAGATCCCTCATAGCGACAACCTAATTCGTTGCTAATATGTAATCTGCTTTCCTCCAATAATTCCCACCACCTTCTAGGAGTGAAAATTTTTCCCTCCATTATATTTTGGTAGATATATTTACAATGATATATTGTGTCGTTACTAAAAGGTGACTATCAGAGACGACAAATTATATCGTCGCTAACAGCGTTCTAATAGCGACGACCAATGTGTCATTGCTAATAAATAAAGCATATATATATATATATATATATATATTTACTATATATTTTTGGCCACATATCTGCGACGAAACACAAGGTCGTCACTAAAGTTGATTATTAGCGACGATAGATGTCGTTAAAATAAACCTTATTTTAGCGACATAAATGTCATTGTTACAAAATTTATTGTCTTTGCTAAAAGTTTTCCTCCATTTTCCAAAAGTAAATAAAATTCCTTCCATGGTGTTAGTAACGACTTATTAGTGATTACCTTAGTATCGTTGCTACTATACACTTATTAGTGATGACCATATATTATCATCGCTAATGTGTGCCTAATAATGACGACTTTTTGGTCTTGGCTAAAACATTGGTCGCAAAAGACCAAAATTCTTGAAGTAAAAAGCATGGACGGAGGAAGACTTGGGCATTGGGGGGCAATGACCCCCCCTAATTTTTTTTTATTATATAAAATATTAGTATATATATAGCTACTAATTTTAGCAATTTCATTCTATAAAATTACTTTGCCCCTCTTAGTAATATCATTGATTCTTTTAAAAGTAATGTTATAGTCACAAACTTTTTTACAACATTTTTACAAACTGTTGAGGTAGTAAATTTTTATTGGTTTGCATCTAAACCTACCACTTATATCACTTTTTTACTTATCAATAACCACTTACCACTTTCTCAAAAAAAATAAATAAATAACCACTTACCACATCAACAATTTGTAAAAAAAAAATTATAACTCTAGCATTTTCCTCTTTCTAAAGGCCATAAAAAATTTATAGGTACAAGCCCAAAAGAAATTAGTCCAACAACAAAAATTACCAATAGTAAAGTTAAAAACAATTAAGTTCAATCAATCAATTTTAACCAAAACAAACAACCTAACCCTTTAAAATATTTTAAATAAAATAATTTTGTCCTTACCCAATAACAATGCGCACATCAAAAGCACAAAAAAAGAAAAAATAGAAAAACGCTTAGCAATTAGTTAAGCAGTAGAGCCAGAAACGACGATCCCTAACTCTAAATCGTGGCTCTATCCCTGGTAAAAAGAATTGAGTTCAACACTGATGGGTCATGGGAGTAAACTCGTCCTATATTGTTGTTTAAAGGCTAGAAACGACGATCAACATTATTACAACAAAGAAATTTTAAGGATGGATGACCCCAGGTGAAAGAAACACATCTTAACACGTGCAAAATACTCGATAAGAAATGGCAACCTTCAAGAGGTATGGAAATCACCCTAGAAACACTTGTTACTAATATAAAATATCTTTTATGATAGTGCGGACTTAACTAGGATTGGAGAAGTTTTGGCTGGACCACACCAATATCTACCTTGACCTTTCTCATATTTGGTCTTGTAGGTCTTTCAAAGTCCAAATGTGTGATATATATCTTAAGGGAAAATATCCTCTCACATTTGTTTACATCTATTATTTTACATCAAACATTTATAATTATCGCGACAATGTTAACATATAAAACTGGATGTAAAAAAAGAAAAAAGTGTTAGTATCATTGTCCAAATCTTGAACATCATCAAACTCATTAGAGTCCAAGTGTATCAAATGTGAAAAGTACTAATTTTTTAAATGGTACCAAAAGGTTGAGATTAAAAGTTAAAAGAATTGAAAATTTTTGTTAGGGGAATTAGAGGTATTGTATTGTATTGCATTGCATCACTTGCTGGATCTCAATCCAGATATAAATTTTGCGCTTTTGTCTGGTGGTGAATTGTTTTGGATTCTATCGACCCAAGGTCTAGGCCCAGTTAAGCACAAAAAAGCCCATTGTTAAAAAGGGCCGCTGAGTAAACACTCCGGAGTGAGTGAGATATAGAGATATATAGTCGGTTTGTTGGAAATGAGTTGAAATTCAAATTGAAAAGTGAAAAAGGAGCGGTAGCGGCAGGAGAAGGAGAAGGAGAAGAGAGAAGAGAGAAGAGAGAAGAGAGAATGAGAACGAGATCGATGCACGCCCGTGGCCGTGAGCGTGAGCGTGAATCGCTAAAATTGAAGATGAGGAGTATGGTGGCTCGGCATGAACAAATGAAGCGCGCATTCACGGAGCTCAAGTCTCAGATCAGTATCGGTTTGCTTGAAGCTGAAGACGTCTTCGCCTCTTTAGCCATTCCTTTGATGAAGCTCGTTGGTCTCAAAACCATGGAGATGGCCAATGAAGGCCGTTTCACCACCATCATCCTCAACAACCACTTCCATCATCAGGTACTTAGGTTTTTCTTTTACTTGATTTGATCCATTGATTGAAATTTCTGCTTTGCTTAATTCCTTTGATCAGAATTCGAATCATCCAGTTCCAACTCGTGATAATAACCGCGAACAAATCCCCGTCGCTGCTAAAGCCGCCATGGCTACCGGCAAGCAACTCTTGGAGAAGCAACAAACGCAATTCGTTCAGCTCCTCCATCTCCTAAAGCAAATTGAATCCAAGGTCAATTCTCGCCGCAACAACCTCGCGGGGACCATCGCCGACCACCGCGCCTCCCTCCGTAGCTTCTTCCAGCGAGCCATTGCCAATTTATCGAACACCTTCCGCTCCTCTCCGCGCCACCACGCTGACGACACCGTTGAAATCGCCCTCAAGCTCCTCTTACTCGCTTTCAAGAACGTCGACGCGGTGTTAGGCTCGGTGGAGAGTGGCGTGGAGGACCTTATGGACGACCTGGCTGAGCAAATGTGTGATCCAATGGTGGAGTATGTGAAGGGGCTTAGGGATGATATGAAGAACGGGACGTGTGTTCGGTTGTTGTCGCTGGTGAAGGAAATGGAAAGAGTTATATATGATGGAAGGGTTCAATTGGAGGAGGCCAAGAACAAACAGAGAGCAGCGGAAGAGACCAAAATTGAGGCTTTGAATAGGCTAACAGAATCTCAACAAAGAGTCAACAAAATGAAGGAGGGCCTTGGCTTGCTCTCGCTGGCACAAGCTCAATCACAACACAAAAATGGATCTATTCAACCTGTTGCTGCACATAAGGTGATCTGATTAATGATTAATGATTATCAGAGTATTAATACCTTTATGGCCTTAATTTGTCCATGACACTGAATTGATTGCATGTCCATGTGATTTTTTTTACCGCATGTTAGATTAAATGATTCAATTCACCGTTTCATAACAGCTTAAGCTTTTGGGATAATTAGTAATTTACTGATACAAAATGTGCAAATTCAGAAGGACATAATCTCTGGTTAATATCTACTGCAATCATGGTTGTTCTCTATTTTCTCGTATTTAGTTATTTTTGGTAGTGCATATTCTAAAATTGTTGTCCTTGTGGTTGCTAGTGGATTAATAGATGCATAAGTTCTATGAGATCCTGTATAAAAGGAATACTACTTAAATTAAGCTTGGTTTGTTATTTTCTATTCTGGCATTTGTTTCCAAAACATGGTTGTGGGGATCATAAAAGCTTAATGCAAGCTGCCTGTGGTGTAAGATGGTGGATGAGTTTCGTTTCTCTGGTTTTATTCCCTAGCATGCATTCATCACTTAGTTGCTATCAACTATCAAGTACTGATTGGTCTCTGGAGAAGCTACAGCATGGTAAGTTGTGATATAAAGGGCATCCAATATGTGTGTTTTGTAGATGCAGATTATGGACAAGGGATTGTGTTTATTTTGAGTGTTCTATCACTCAAACACCAGAATCAGTTGCTGATGAAATGTTTAATTTTTTGGCAAATTGGTAGTCAGGAAACTTAATTAAATTGGGCTATCAACAATCTAAATGGTGCTGGGTCAAACCATACAATGTGTAAATTGGCTTGGGAAGCAACCATCTACTATATTTGGGGGGATATGAATGAAAGAAAGTCAGAATGGAAAGAGTTATAAGTGAAGAGGAGATGCTGAAATCCATTATGGGTGGCAGCAAAAACAAGGATGAAAATTTCCATTCTGAATCGTGCCTATTGCTGCTTATGGACAAATTCCTTTTTTATTCTAGCACGATTGCTTGTCTTTACAATTTCTTGGTTTTTTGGTCTATTAGTAGTAGAGGTAGAACCGTAGAAGTTGTCTTCTGCAGACACTAGTTCATTGGAAATATTGCTGTGAATTAGTTGTGATATGCTCTTGGTGGTTTAGGAGAGGTAAGTTTCAGATGTGCTTAGTTGTGGCAAGCTAGGAAGTTTGAGTGGGAAATCTCAAATCTAACTAACTGTTAGTCTACTAGTTTTGAGGTTTCCTATCTGGTTTGAATAAAATTTTGCTTTTCATTAAAAAAATGCAGATTAATTGTAAATTGTAATGATTACCGGTTGAAACAAAGTTGTATTTTTCTTCTTTCTGTTTTTCCTTTGTAAAGCTCTTAGGTAAGGTAGAAGATCAAGCTAGAGATGAGAAGCTACTGTGGGAACTGTTGGAAAGGAAGAGAAAGAGTCAAGCACCTGAGAGCCCCATGGGACCCAAAGAGCTTCAGTTCACTGAGCCCAGTAAGAAGCGCAAGGTGATGCCCTTGATCAGTCACAAGCCAATCACTAGGAGTCTTTCAAGAGGACAGAGTCCACACACGCCACACCCAGATCATTGGATACCTTTGGGCACGTCACCTTCGGTGGCTCAGCAAGTTTCACGCAGATACATCACTCACTGAGATCAGCCTTATAGCTGTAAGTTTGCTGGTGATTCCAATATTGATGAGTATCCTTGTCCATGCGCCAATAGACCTCTATTTTTTTATTTACCTTTCTATGCTAAATTGTTTACTGCAATGGATGCATGGGTGATATTCTGCAATTGATGCATGACTAGAAAACTCAGTGACAACTTGGTACATCTGTAGGTGCATAGAGAGAGCATTTATTTTTACATTATCTGATTCTCTCTAAAAGTTCTGACCAAATAATTGTTGTTTATCCTTTTACCAATCTCTCTTCAAAGCTTATGTCTACAGTCAAGGAGCATCTCTCAGGAATAAACATAAACAAAGAGATTTACCCAAAAACAATAAAGAATGTAATTTCCCATACCTTGCAGTTGGAGTTATTGTAAGCCAGTTCACTATGGTATGAGAGGGATTTGATTTAGCAATTGTGCTGACAAATTTGTTTCTGACATGCAATTTTAAAATTTGTTGGAAATTACCTCTGGTATGGATTTGGTTGACCAAAAAAAAAAAACTATTGATAAAGCATAGCAGAATCAACTGTAGAGACAGTAGTAACCAGGAAAAAGAGAAGAGTTGCATTCAAACCATGCCTTTAGGCAATATGCACTGACAACAATTTCCTTTTTACTGTAACTTTTAAGAGCATGATCCCACTGTGATTGAAGTCCATATGCATTTTCTCAACCGGCCTTTTTGGGGCCACTAGAATGTGTGTTTCTTATATCTTGATTTGGCTAGGACAACAACTAGCCTTTTGCTTCGCAAAGTTGCAAGTCTTTTTCGAAATAAATTGTTATATTTGCATTGGTAGAATGCTAAGGGACTGTTTGAACTGAGGAGAGGGAGGTAGAGTGGAAATGAGTAAAATAAAATTAATTAAAAATAAATTAATTTTAAGCCAATTTTATTTTACTTTACTTTACTTTCCCCGTCCTCTTCCATCCAAACGGGTTTGGAGCATAAATTCTTGCATAGATTATAGAATATGCGCAGTATAAAATGCATCCCAACAAAATTGACTGACCTGTTTTTCCACTCCAAAACTTTGGGTTTTTTTATTAATACACTTTTCTCGAAGACAGAGGAGGCTGTAGTTGGCACTCAAATAGCAAAAGGGGGTTGAATTTCAAAACCTGCAGTGGGAAGTGGGCCCCCGTTTCAAATATAGATATGATATATCCTGAGCAAAAGTATAAATAATAAAACAGTCCAGGCCCAGAGAATCCCATAATCTGCGCAGAAGCCCAAGCACTAAAAAGGAAACACATGTCGTCCATGAATGGTAATTAACGCATTTTCCATATTTGAAAAGCGGGAAATAGTGGATAAGCTGTGGAGACGCACGATCCATGCTCGACAGAAGAGATTATTATACACAAAAAACAAACCAACCCCATTTTAAAAAGTGGCTGAGCTTCTGGTATTATCTATTTACATTCTGAGTTGATACAATATGACAATTGTATGGATGTATTGACTAATAATTCACATAGTAAACTTTAATCATCAGTTGAGAAATATATATTATATTTGCATTGCATTGTTCAATACAACTATTATATTATATGGATAGACATGATTTATATAACTTAATGTATGTGTCACTGTCATGTATGTTTTAGTATATACATACCCTAATCATGGCCTCTTAATATACGTAATCAATAACATCTATAGGTCAATTGTTTGTGTATATATTTCCTTAAGAGCATTCTCATCAACCGTTGCATAAAAAATGCCATTTTCACATATCAAAAGCCTACTTTACTATTTTACAACATCATTTTACAACATCTCATTTATCAGATGTTCTATTTTTCAATCCCATACATTAAAATAATATATCCATCACATTAAAATACCATTAAAAAAAAAAACTTCAAACGGTTTCTCCCTATCATTCTCATTCTCATCCTCATCCTCGTCCTCAACAACAACAACAACAACAACAAAAAAACACAACCAGAGAGATCGGCTTCACCTCAAAAAAAAAAAAAAAAAAAAAGACAACCAGAGAGATCGAACCTACATCCACCAAACCCACTACCGGCGCACAAACCCACATCCACCAAATTAAACAAACCCACATCCCAAATCCACCAAATCAATTATAAAATTAATTACAAATTACACTAACATCATAAACTGAATCGGACATACACCGCGGCGAGATCGGCGATGGCGAGACGACGATGGAAGTTTTCACTCCCGGCCACCGTTTCCTTCACACCGGAGTTCCTCTTCGTTGCAAAGTGGGTCAGTGATCAGTGGCGAGCTTGGGCATGACGAGACGGCGATGAGACGGCATGGCGAGACGGCGTGGGCGTGGCGAGACGGCGATGAGACGGCGTGGACGTGGGCGTGGCGAGACAGCGATGAGACGGCGTGGGCATGGGCGTGGCGATGAGAGTGCCCCAAAGAGAGAGAGCAAGAACGAGAGACAGAGAGATTGATTTCAGAATGACTGAGAGAGAGAGAGAACTAAGAGGAGGGGAGAGAAAAAAGAATTAAATATGTCAACAGTGAAATGGCATGGCTGTCCGTACGCTCTCATATTTGAGAGCGTACTGTAGCATGTCTCATTTTTTTGGGACATTTAGCACACCTCATGAGAGGTTGTTTTTGTGTTTGGTGTGCTAAATGTGCCAAATATTTGGCATTTGGCACATTTAGCACACTTAATGATAATGCTCTCATAGAAGTCAAATTGTAGTTACAAGGGGCTTTTCATTGTAAATGTAGGCCATCTAGCCAAACTATAAATCCTTATTTTTGTTATCTCTAAATCTTTTATTTTCTTTATTTTATTTTAATAATAACCATGGGTTTGAATTAATTGGATAATGCAATGAACAATACTTAAGAAATGTACCTGCATTTGCCTTTTGTAATCGCAGAAGCTTTTGAAAACACATTAAAACTTATTGTTTTTTGAAAAACACAATTTAACACTAAACATATTGTGATTATTAAGCAATTATAATTAAATATTTAATTTGAATTTTTATTATTCAAACTAATTAATTACACATGCACTATTATATTCAAATGTTTATTGACAGTTACATATATTACATAGGCTGGGGACTGGTGCTAAATCACTAATATAAAATGAAAGTTCCCTATTTGGTTCTAAAAAATAATTGTACGGTCACAATTTGGAGCCCAGGCCTAACAAAGGATTGGGTCGAGATCTAAAAAGTCTGATCCAATAAATTTATAGAGAGTGGATTGAAGAGATAGGTTTAGGCAAGATGGTCAACGGCCAAAGTGGCCTTAAACTCAAGAACATACAAGTACACTACACATGAAAATGGATGAATGTATAATCCGAGCAGGACCTTTTTCATTGTATCCTCTTACTCCTCTTTTCTCATAGTGAAATTCCCTCCTCTTTTTGTAGGGAGGGTCGTTTACATTTTATATTCACCCCTAGACCATCTTGATTGTCCACTTGTCGACCATTTAGGTTGCTACTTGAGTATCTGTCCCATCAACCACCTTTTCTGGCCCTCTGTGAGTTGCTGTTGCCAATGTAACACTGCTCAGGGGTCTCTCCCACATAAATGCTGCCAGGAAAGTGGTTGATGGGCATTTAATGTGGAAGCAGTAGCTTTTCAGGGGTCTCTTGCATTCTTTCATTTCTCGCCTCGAATTCTCCCTTCACCTGGCTGACCACTAATCTTGAACTCGAGAACACTTCTATCACTCTTCTCCCCATTTTTCTAACCATAGCCATGTCCATCAGTAGAGCTTCATATTCAACCTCGTTATTTGTTGCCGTAAAATCCAACCTTAACGACTTTTCAATGATGATCTTCTTTGGGGACACGAGCACTAGTCCCACGCCAGAGCCCTTATGATTTGCTACGCCATCAACGTACACTTCCCAGGGCGAGGGGTCTCGCTAAGAAATCAAGCCAACCGATTTTCTATCCATGTTGTGTATCGGGATTATTTATTCTATAAAAGGCTCTGTAAACTCGGCCACCAAGCCTGCCATAACTTGGCCCTTAACTGAGGTGCAGGGCATGTACTTAACGTCAAAAGCCCCTAGAATTCTGCCCCATTTGGCGATCCTTCCCGTGTAATCAACACTTTTGAGTATGGCTTTAAGTGGAAGTTGGGTGAGGACAACAACCGTATGCGCTTGGAAGTACTGGGGTAACTTCTTTGTTTCGTGCACCACGGCTAAAACGACTTTCTCCAAGGGTAGATACCGAACCTCGGCCTCGTGCAGTGACTTGCTTACATAGTAAACTGGCCGTTGTACACCGTTATCAACTCGTATCAACACTAGGCTCACAGCATAAAGGGCAACAGCGATATAGGCAAACATGACCTCGTCCTTCTCAAGGCTAGACATAATTGCAGGTCGAGAGAGGTACTCTTTAAGTTGTTGGAAGGCCAAGGCGCACTCCTCGGTCCACTCAAATCCTTTCCACTTATTTAACAATTGGAAGAATGGTCAACACTTGTCTTCAGAACGGGAAATGAAATGATTGTGGGCCGCAGCCATTCCAGTCAACTTTTGGACTTCTTTTGGATTTCGAGGGGGCTGCAAGTTGTTGATTGCTTTGATCTGGTCGGGGTTCACCTCAATTCCCCTGTGAGTAACCATATAATCCAGAAACTTGCCTGATCCCACCCTGAACGTGCACTTAGAAGCATTCAAACGCAATTTATGTTCTCTGAGGATTTCAAAAACGTTTCTAAGGTCTCCAATATGCTTAGATGTGATCTTGCTCTTCACCACTATGTCATCAATGTAAACTTCCACGCTCTTACCCAACTGAGACTCAAACATCTCTGTCATCATCCTTTGATAGGTTGCTCCTGCATTCTTTAATTCGAATGACATTACTTTATAGTGGTAGTTCCTAACAGGGGTGACGAAAGCAGTCTTTTCCTAATCACCCCGGGCCAACGATATCTAGTGGTACCCTTGAAAGGCATCTAGGAAACTTATCCGAGGGTGGCCGACAGTTGCATCTACCAACTGATTAAATTTTGGCATGGGAAATGGATCCTTTGGGTAAGCCTTATTAGGTCGGTGAAGTTCACGCACACTCGCTACTTCCCGGTCTTTTTCTTTACTACCATAGTGTTGGCCAACCATTCTGGGTAGAAAACCTCTTTAATTGCTCCAGATCGTTTGAGCTTCATCACCTTTTCTCTGACAGCATCTGCATGCTCCTTGGATGGGCGTCAAAGCGGTTGCCTTTTAGGAATGATGGCTGGGTTGACGTTTAGGTGATGGCAAATGAATTTTGGGTTCACCCCGGAGGCCTCTGTGGAGTCCCATGCAAATACGTCAATGTTTGCTTTGAGGAATTCTATCAGCTCTTCCTTCTCTTGAGGAGGCAACTGGGATCCGACTTGAAAAAACTTTTCTGGATCATCACCAATAATGATCCTTGTCAAGTTTTCATATTCTGCCCCCTTGGCTTGGTCCTTGGTATTCAGCACCGAGGATTTTAATTGCTATAAGCTCCCTTCTTTATGAGCCTAGGGCTCGGTTCTAGGTTTATGGTGAATTGTGGCTACCAAGTATTGTCTGGCCACCGATTGGTCTTCCAAAATTTCTTTAACTTGCCCCTCGGACGGGTACTTAATCTTCTGGTGGAGGGTGGAGGAAACAGCCCCCAGTGTATGAAGCCAAGGTCTGGCCACGATCGCGGTATAGGGTGAGTAAGAGTCCACCACGATAAAATCCACTTCCACTACTTCCTGGCTAGTTTGCACGAGCAACCTGATTTGGCCTTTCGGAGTGACCAATTTTCCATCGAAGCTCACCAAGGGAGAGCTGTTGGCGTTAGGTCCTCGGGTGTCAAGTTCAGCCCCTTATAAAGCTGCCTTGATCTACCATCACCCTTTTTCACATCATACCCCCCAATTCTGAGGGTGATCACCAAGGCATCGTCATAGGGTTGAATGGTTCCAATTTTGTCTTCATTCGAGAAGCCCAACATTGGCTGTGTTTCTCTTTTAGTCCTCTTTGGCTCCTGGCCATAGTCATCGGGGGATAGCTGTGCTACGAACATTACCTTGGATGGGCAAGACCCTGTTCTCCCTGGTGCAGTGAAAATAACGTTTATTGTGCCCAATAGGGGTCTTGAGGAATCATCCCTTTGAGGCCCTGAGTTTGATTGACCCCCTTACCATCGGGGGTGTTGCAAGAATTGTTTTAGCTTGCCTTCACGGACAAGTCAATTCAGATGATCACACAGACTCCTACAGTCCTCGGTGGTGTGTCTATGATCTTGATGGTATTGACAGTAGAGGTTGTGGTTGCGCCTCTCAGGGTTTTCCACCATTTTATTTGGGCGTTTGTAGAGGGTTCATTTTTTATCGTCGCTAGGACTCGTTGCACTGGTTCTCGGAACACAGCGTGAACTACCTGAACATCTGCTGACCCTATCCGGTCAGATCCCTGCAGGGCCTGTTATTGCTGTAACGGTCTGACCTGAAATCCCTCATCTCCTGGGGGATAACCTTGTCCTTTCCCTTTTCCTGTTGCTGGTCCTTCTCGACTCTTATATACTTATCTATTCTGTCCATCAGCTGGCGTATGTTGGTAACTGGTTTACTAGTCAAAGACTTTCTCAAGCCATGATTAGTTGGAAGGCTGAGCTTAAAAGAGCTGATGGCCACCTCGTCAAAGTTGCCATCCATTTCATTGAATGTTTCCCAATACTTATCCAAATGAGCCTTCAGGGTCTCACCCTTTCGCATGCTCAAGGACAGTCAGAAAGCCAAAGACTGAGGAGCCCTGCGGCATGTAACAAAAAGGGAACAGAATGCCTGAGTAAGGTCGTGGAAAGAACTTATAGAGTCTATCTTCAGGCTGTCAAACCATCTCATCGCGACTGGCCCCAAGCTAGACGGGAAGATTTTGCACATCAAAGCTTCATCCCTGGAGTGGATGGTCATTCTCTGGTTAAAATGATTAACGTGTTCTACAGGATCCGTTCTGCCATTATAGATGGTGAACGTCGGCTGTTGCAGATCAAAGCTTCATCCCTGGGGAGCTTTGCCCTTTCGATGTTGCTCGTAAAAGGGGACTTGGAGATTTGGTTCAAGGCCTTGCTCATGGCGTCACTTCCTACGCCACGATGTGACGGGCTTCGACTCCGCCGTCGACAATGGCTCTCCTTTTGATAAGAGAAGGACTCACTGGGCGGAGTTCGAGACCCCTGCTTATATTCGACGTCCTTCTTGCTACCAAAGGAAGAATTTGAGTCCCGAGAAGCCCGCTTTCTCTTTGCATGGCGTAACTCCCTTTTTAACCGGTCAATTTCCAATTGCATGTTCTTCTTGTCGTTTGCATGGGGGATATGGTTTTCTTCCCCAGGGTGATTCTTGCTAGGGCGTGCGGCGTGGGCATTTCCTTCACGGCCACCTTTCCACTCAAGGTTGAGGAAAGGATCACCACGTTTAAAGCCCCTTGATTCTGCTAGTTGCGGATCTTGATCTGCCATGGTTAGCCGTTGTCCTCATTATCACACGAGCTCCTTCCCACAGACGGCGCCAATTGTATAGTCACAATTTGGAGCCTAGGCCCAACAAAGGATTGGGTCAAGATCCAAATAGTCTGATCCAATAGATTTCTAGAGAGTGGATTGAAGAGCTAGGTTTAGGCAAGATGGTCAACGGCCAAAATGGCCTTAAACTCAAGAACATACAAGTACACTACATATGAAAACGGATGAATGTATAATCCGAGCAGGACCTTTTTCATTGTATCCTCTTACTTCTCTTTTCTCACACTGAAATTCCCTCCCTTTTTTGCAGGGAGGGTCGTTTACATTTTATATTCACCCCTAAACCATCTTGATCGTCCATTTGTCGACCATTTGGATTGCTACTTGAGTACCTGTCCCATCAGCCACCTTCTCTGGCACTTTGTGAGTTGCTATTGCCAATGTAACACTGTTCAGGGGTCTCTTCCACATAAATGCGGTCAGAAAAGTGGTTGATGGACATTTAATGTGGAAGCAGTAGCTTTTCTGTTAGACACTTCTGGGCTCATCTTTTTCGCACGTGTAGGGATCTTCCTTATCATAGAAATCTTCTGATAGAACACCTGAATTGTGAGGCATAGGGTCGACCGATATCTGACAACATCCGAGGGTGAGTTCCCCTCGGACCATACTAAGTCACTCCATCTTTTACAGTCCTGGGCCTGGAACTTCTCCCAGCTGCTCACCCCTCCTCGGATACTCCAGGCTTAAGATAGGGCCCAAGGCCTAGTATGCACTATGGGTTTTTACCCCTCACAATAATGTATTCACTTTTTTATTTTCTCTTATCTGTATTTAAATTCTAAAATTGAATATATAAAAAATGACTCATTTTTACATGTGAGGGTGTTTGGTAAGTTATTTTGATTACATAATTTTGGTATAAAATTCATCATACGTGGTTTGGAATTGTTTTCAATTTTTTTTTAAAATTTTTTTTTTCACTTACAGACTCTCACATCAATCAAGTAGGGTCCCTTGTGTTTTCACAATATTTATGGAATTGACACTGTATTCATTTTCTATGAAAATGAAAATGCTAAAAGGGTATTTTCATTTTTTGTATTCAAACTCAACTTTTAGAATACTAAAAACGAAAGTCGAGTACAAGTTTTTAAACCAAACTAGTTTTTTTGTGGTGGGTCTCATTGAAAATGAAAACAAAAAACACAACTTTTTTTGGCTAACCAAACAAGCCCTTAAGGCCTCAACATCTCAAAAATTTTACAATTTAAAAATTGTTCCATGCATTACTTGGGTTGTCAAATAGGAGAAATTATAAGTTCCTCACGGTGGATAAATGATGTGGTCCACTATTTCACTAAAAAACTCCTACTTATTTAATATTATTGAGTTTGAAATTTTTTTAAAACAGAAACTGATTACCGACTCAGTAATTTTAAACAAGTTGGAGTTTTTTAGCAGAATAGTGGACAAGTGGCGTGATCTACCATGAGGACTATATAATTTCTCGTCAAATAGACATAATTTTCCTCTAAATTGGTTGGCGTGGTTGCTCAATAAAGTATCCATCTAAATTGGTGGCTCTCTCTCTCTCTCTCTCAATTCAATAGGTATAATAATGGGGATATAGGGTTCAACCATGGTTATGCTAACAAAGGAGAGCGGTTAACTAATCAACTTTTTCCAGTGTTGTTATGTTAGCTTTTCAAAGTTCAAAATTTTCACATTATCTTTCTTATTTATATTATTTAATAATTTATTTACCATGTCAAACAAAATGAAATAAAAGACTTTGGCTCTTGTTAAATCCTTCTTGTATTGCTACACAAGTTTAATTTTTCTTACATATAAAAGAAATCTAGTTAGAATTCCTTGTTTTATTATACATAATAAACCGACCTAATGCTAACATTTTTTACTAAATTATGTTTAGTATTTTCAAAAAAATCATATTCTTTATAAAAAAATTCAATTTATTTTTTATTTAGTAATATATTTAAATATGATAGTTATTAATATTTTTTATAATATTTCAGTGCTAGTTTTCTTTAAAGTAAAAATAAAATTCATGATTTTGTAAAAAGTTGTATCAAACAACCAATAATATCTTGGCCAACCCTTATAGAATCTTTATAGATTCTCTCAGATTTTACCTGCTACAATTTGGATACTATAATTGACTTAATAGCCTTGAAGATCATACCATAAATCCAAAAGTCCTAAATTCTATCTACCAGACTATGATCATAGCATGTTCGAGGTATCTTATAGGTACTAAGTAAAATAGTCCAACTAAAGGTTGAGACATTGCTTCCTAAAATATATTGTAATATATAGCATTTTCAATAATAAATTAATTATTTAATTAGAGAAACACCTAATGATAAGACCAAAGAAAATAATAACTTACAAAAATAGGGCAAAAATACAAATTACACCATTTAATTTTGGTCAATTGTCATTTTAGTATTGTAGGTTTTGTTTTTGTTAGTTTGGTCCCATCAATTCATATATGTTACCCTCATTAGTTCTTCCATCCATAACTCCCAATTGACTATTAAATATAAATTTTAATACTAAAAAACCATTAAAATACAAATCACACATTTCATTTAAAGAAAATTGTCATTTTGGTCCCACAGATTTTATTTTTGTCGTTTTTATCCTGTAAATTCACATTTGTTGTCACCATTAATGCTCCTTAACAATCGATTTTTTAACAAAATAGAGGAAGGACTAATGGCCCTTTGTTGAACGGTATATTCATTATGAGTATACTGTTAACTATATCTTCGTGTGTTAACAAAATCAATGTTGTTGTTATGTAACGTGAGTTCATAATAAATTACCAAATATCTATCCCGTTAATTAAAATGTCAATAAAGTTTATTAAAAGATGTTTTTATCCCAATTTTGGTTCAAGTATTGGATTATCAATAAGGGTCTTGACGTGCGATATCTCCCTATAGAAGAAAGTGGGTTATAATCTTCCTTCCCTATTTGATGTCATATTATTCTCAAGGTTTGTTCGTTAAAATCGAATATTTTAATACTGGTCTAGTATGGTGTATCGTTTTAGGATCATCGCTAAATTTATAACACACACACACATGCACTTTATTCTTCACCACATAGTATTCTACCGTATCACTTATCGATTCAAAATATAATATTGCATATTCTTAATATCGTCACATATAACACGTCAAATATGAATAAAGTAAACGAGAGGGGAAAAAAATGATGAAGAAAGAGAAAAACATGTCCCACGTGAGTAAAGTAAATGAAAAGACAATTTGTAACGAAAATAATAGAAAATGAACATGTTAAAGGTGAGTTAAGTAATGAAAAAGGAAAAAGAAAAAGAAAATGAATTTAGGGAAAAAAAAGAAAGAAAGAAAGAAAGAAGAAGCTTTGTTCACATTACAATAAAAAAATCACTATATTATTTGGAATTTAGTAGAATGGATAAGAATGGACCGAGATTTAAACGGAGGTGAAATATCCGCTTAAACATGATCAAAAATAAAATCTTTCGACGGTTACAATCGAAACGGAATAGAATTAATAACATTGGTAAACGACAAAATGTAATACATAAAGAAAAGAGTGGGTGTAATTGCCATTTTATTTACACTACTCCCTTTCAAAATTTATAGGATGAAAAAATAAAGGCGTAAATCAGACAAATTGAGGCGCACTCAAAGACTCAAAAGTCCCGAACGAGTGAAAAGCGGGGGATGGTACCAAAATTTTGAAAGAAGTCAAGGAATTGGTTTCCTCACTTGACCTTCCATCTCAGCAAACCAATATCCAAGAAACGCGTAAAAGACTCTATCTACACCACGCCACACCCAATAGCTACCCAAAATTCAAATCCGAACCTGTGTATTTTCAAAACCCCGCCGTCTCTCTCTGCCTATCTGGCTGTATAAAATCCCAGAGAGAGAGAGACTAAGACACATTGACATTACCATCATCAACAAAACACCAAAAAAAGCCTATTCAAAAAAAAAAGTCTCCATTTTTCTCTCTCACACACAGTCACTCTAAAGTGTGAAAGTGTATCAGCCATGGCGCACGTTAGCGAGTTGCCGTGCGACGGAGACGGCGCATGCATGGTGTGCAAGGAGAAGCCATCGGACGAAGACAAGCTCACCTGCAAAACCTGCGTCACGCCGTGGCATCTCGCCTGCCTCAAGACCCGCCCGGAGACGCTCGCCTCCGCTCTCCACTGGGAGTGTCCCGACTGCACATCCATCGTCGTCTCCGCCGCCGCCGCCGCGCCGGTCGGAAATGCGGCGGGCGGGGCCTCCGACGACCTAATCTCGAAGATCCGAGCGATCGAGGCCGATGCGTCTCTGACGGACCGAGAGAAGGCGAAGAAGCGGCAGGAGCTAGTGAGCGGAAAGGTCTGCTGCGATGACGACGCGGACAACAAGAAGAAGAAGCAGAAGAGGAAGAGAGGAGAGAAGGATGAAGAAGACGAAGACGAAGACGAAGACGCGAAGGAAGAAGGAGAGAAAGATGTGTTGGATGTTCTCGATGGGAGCTTGAACTGTTCCTTCTGTATGCAGCTACCGGAGCGCCCTGTTACGGTTCGTTCTTTCACGCTCTCATTAATTTGCTGCCTCCTCTGCATTTCACTCTTTTTTCGAAATAAATTGTGTTCATTTCTAATTTTCTTGTTCTTCGATGTGCTCAGAGCTCTCACATTTCTCCTATATCTCTTTGTTGTTTTGGATTTAGGGTTCGATTTCTTTTTTGAACTGCGTATTTTTCTCCGTCAAAATTTTTTTTTTTTTTGAGATAGAACATTATAGATAGAGTGATTTGTAGTATATTTGTATACTGAATATGAATCTATGTGAGCTTTTTTTGGTAATATTATTGGTTCTGATCGATGGGTGTTTTTTGCTGGACACCTATTTGGTTACTGTCCTCTGCGTCGTATGTGTATATGTACTAGTTTTAACGAAATTTCCATGGATGTTTGGATGAGTTTTGGGTCTGAGATTTGTGCATTTTGATACTGTTTTTGAGAACTTTTCTCTGTGTACGTCATGTGGACCCATAAATAGCTTTTTTTGACCTCTTTTGATGGCGTTCTACCCATTTTGCTCTTATTGTCGGGTTTCCTTTTTCAAACCCACTTTCTTTTCGTTTTAATTATCTTATGTGTATGTACTTGTTTGGCACATTCTAACCATATTGTCTTACTCTTTCCATCCTTTTTTGGGTGCTCGTCCTTGTCAGTGAATTTTATATAAACTCCATATCTCATTTACGTTGGCAGCATCTTCATTATGATTATCAAAGTGTCTGCTTTGTCATCCTCATTCGCCTCCAGTTGATGGGAAAATCATGTTCTGGTGGGCCTATTTATTTGCAAACTAAATTGCCTAAATTGGCTATCTGGGATGAATATGTTTCATTGACATGGAAATTGTGTTTCAATGTACCACTTGCCTTCATTCTATATGTGACAATTCAGCTAAGAATTATCTTGTGATTTTGGTTCTGTTTGTGTTTTTACCAGACACCGTGTGGGCACAATTTCTGCCTAAAGTGCTTTCAGAAATGGGTTGGGCAAGGGAAGCGTACTTGTGCAAAGTGCCGTTGCTCCATTCCTCCCAAAATGGCAAGTCAGCCCCGCATCAATTCTACCCTTGTGGCAGCCATTCGTATGGCAAAGGTGTCCAAGTCAATTGGTGCTGGAGGGCCTTCAAAGGTCTACCATTTTGTACACAATCAGAATAGGCCTGACAAGGCATATATGACTGAGCGTGCACAGAGGAAGGGGAAGTCCAATGCTGCCAGTGGAAAGATATTTGTTACTGTTGCTCCTGATCATTTTGGTCCTATCCCAGCTGAAAATGACCCTGAAAGAAATCAGGGTGTGCTTGTTGGTGAATGCTGGGAAGATAGATTGGAATGCAGGCAATGGGGTGCACATCTTCCACATGTTGCTGGAATTGCTGGGCAATCAAACCATGGTGCCCAGTCTGTGGCCCTTTCTGGAGGCTACCTAGATGATGAAGACCATGGAGAGTGGTTCCTCTACACAGGAAGGTTTGTTTTTAGATTGCTGTTCTGTCAACTGATTCTAGTTGCTTTTGAAGCAGTCATAGAGTCTACTATCTTGCTCATGAAGTTTAAGCATTATTTAAAGGCTTAAAATTGAATTTGTTACTGCAAATCCTGGCCGCTATTGATGGTTTATTTCCAATTGGTTGTTACTGTAAGATTTGATGCTTGGAACATCTCAGTAGCCTTTGCATTCAAAGAGGTCTATAAATGGAGATTTATAATGTGACTCATGTGAGGCCATGTAGCCATCAATTTAATTTCAAAGCTTACTACTGTAGGACTTGCAAGTTTCAAAATTTTGTTTCTCTATTGCAAGTCTTTCATTTTGGGTATGCTTATAAGATGTCCCTCTTTGAGTATGTCCTATATGTGCACAAGGATGTTCCTTGATGGATAATATTAGGCTGGAACCATTGCTGTATTGTTTATAATTTTTTCTTTTCACTTTCATTGTCCTATCCAATGAAGTGTAAAATCTTTGGTCATATTTTTTCATGTTTATTCTGCATCCTGCATATCAAGCTTATTTTATCAATAAACGTGATCAATTTATCTCCCCATCCCTGGCCTCATCACTTATTAAGCATCTGTTAAATTTTATACATGTGGATGGCAGTGGAGGCAGAGATCTTAGTGGGAATAAACGGACAAACAAGGATCAGTCTTTTGATCAGACGTTTGAGAAAATGAATAAGTCACTTCAAGTTAGTTGCTTAAAAGGGTATCCTGTTCGAGTTGTCAGGTAAGTGTTAATGACTCTATCTCTATCTCTCTCTAAGGTATTTTAAATCCTTCATTGTTTCATTATTTAAAAAATTCATAATCTCAAACATAAATGCTTTGCCTAGTTAAACTCCTTTTGTTATGCTAGAAGTGTTAATGTAATTCTTTGTGTAGGCATTGATTTTGTAATTGAAATAATATTTTAAAGGTGTGTATGAACATTGTCCATTTGAGACAATTTTATATGCAAGTTTCCATAACTGTTGGCTGGGGGAATTATTCTCGTTCTTTTTCTTGGATAAGAATTAATTCTCATTCCTGCTGCCATGTATAGAAATAGACAAAGAATAGCTTACTATAAAGCAACAGTGCTTGTTAGATGAAGAATAAATTCTGAGACTGGCTTTAAAGGATAAGTGATTGCCTAAAAGGTTGAATACTTTTCCCATGGGTAGAAATTTCTAGTTCTTGGGAATTAAATCATCCAGTGAACTTACCATAAGTAGGTCAAATTGGGACATTATCATAGTGTTTTCTTTTCTTTGCCCTTATGATGAGCAGGTCCCACAAAGAAAAGCGCTCTTCATATGCCCCAGAGAAAGGGGTCCGTTATGATGGAGTCTATAGGATTGAAAAATGTTGGCGAAAAGTGGGTATTCAGGTAATATGTTCTATCCTATATATTTGAATTGCCCATCTGGTTTAATTTTGCGCAACAGATCTGCTGACTTTGTTTTTGTGATATAGGGTTTCAAGGTCTGTAGGTATCTTTTTGTTAGGTGTGACAATGAACCTGCCCCCTGGACAAGGTTTGTGTTCTGCCAATTATCTTGTTGGTAATCCTCATCTGAACTGTACTAAACTTCTTAACTTGAACTGCAGTGATGAACATGGTGATCGTCCTAGACCTTTACCTGTCATTTCTGAGCTGAAGAAGGCAAACGATATAGTGGAGAGGAAGGAAAGTCCAGCATGGGATTTTGATGTGAGTGGTTGAATGAATCAATCTTGTTTCGAACTTAATACCTCTTGGTTTCTTCCATTTCTGACTGGGAGATTTTGTCCTTCACATTACAGAGCTACATTGTAATGAACCAATCTTAACATGAATATAGATGGTATCCTTGCTGATGTTCAAGAACTGAATTTTGATAAACAATTCTGGAATTGCAGTTCATTTGTTATTGGATTCACTTAAAAAGTGAATTTTCTTGTTGTAAGCTAGTAAAGCTACTAAGCTCTAGCCTCTGCATTTCTGGAATTATATATATTTTGTTGGGTATTTTTTGGTAGGAGGAAGCAGGTTGCTGGAAGTGGAAGAAACCTCCACCCTCCAGCAAAAAACCAGTACGAACTGGAAGTTCTGACGACATAAGGAGGACAAGGAAAGTAATACGGCAAGCTAAGAATGTGAATGTGAGGGAGAAGCTCCTGAAAGGTCTGTTCTCTCTCCATCCTTGAGTCATTTGTCATTAGCTCTTTAGTTTTGACCTTCAATTTGGCTATCTCTGGTTACAAATGTGGGTATGGTTGATCAAACATTGAAAAATGAATCTAGAAAAGAGTTACGTTGGTTCTTTATGGACATGGAGTTGTTTTCAAAGATCCAATGTATATTTAGTTGGTTGTTTGCATGATAAACCATGTGAGATATTCACCTATATATTTTCACATGCAGAGTTCAGTTGCCTTATCTGTCGGCAGGTGATGACTTTCCCAATAACAACACCTTGTGCTCATAATTTTTGCAAGTCGTGTTTAGAAGGTGCATTTGCTGGCAAAACTTTTGTGAGGGAGAGAAGTAGAAATGGACGGTCTCTCCGGTCCCAAAAAAATGTCATGTGCTGTCCATCTTGCCCAACAGACATCTCTGATTTTCTTGAAAACCCTCAGGTGTGTCATGTACTTGCATATTTTCTCTTGATTTATGCAAAGTGAATTTTGTTTGTGCTTTATTTTGTACTCCCTCAGTCCTATATTGTAAGTCCTGTAAAAAATCCAAATTCTAATGAAAGAGGGGGCATTGATTTTTTGTTGTTTTTCCAAGTAAAAGGGTATGAATTTTTGAGAAAATGGGAGAAGAGAGAGTACATGTATACTACTAAAAGAACATTATGGGTTGAATTATTGTTGGAAAGTGCACGACCTTGTTTTGTCTTCTAAGCAGCCAAATGAGGCAATAGTGACTTCCTAATTTCCCAGTATGAATCATTATTTATGGCTTATGCAAATGGAGATGTATATTTACATTATTTTGTGGAATTGAGTGACAGGTAAATAGAGAGTTAATGGATGTGATAGAATCTCTGAAATCCAAGACTGAAGAGGAGAATGGGAACAATATTGAGGAGTCTATTAAAGAAACAGACGGCTCTGAGGAAAGTGCTGATCATTCATCCACAAGCAGTGACACTAACACAGAAATTCCAGACAATACTGGTGTGGATGATAGCGTGCAGAGTCATCCAGAGAAAAGCAAACCCAATAGAAGCCGAAAGCAAGAGAATGTTGTTGATGGGGAATGCTCAATAGAGAACAAGGACGGGTTGGAAAACAAACTCTCTTCAGAGAAAGCTGATGCTAAGAGTTGCTCACCAAAACATGTTGATGAGGAATGCTCAATAGAGAACGAGGACAGGTTGGAAAATGAACTCTCTTCAGAGAAAGCTGATGCTAAGAGTTGCTCACCGAAACAGGGTGTTGGTGCAAAGACCAGGGGCAGGAAAGCTGAGAATGCTTTGGATGAAAATAATGGTGTTGGTGTAAAGACCAGAGGCAGGAAAGCTGAGAATGTGGTGGACGAAAATAGTGGTGTTGGTGTAAAGACCAGAGCCAGGAAAGCTGAGACTGCTGTGGATGAAAATAATGGTGTTGGTGTAAAGACCAGGGGCAGGAAATCACGGAAAGTGGTGGATGAAGGAAATGGTTCACCATCGAGTCCTCTTCATGTGCGAGCTGACGACGACGACTTTGAATGATGAATCTTATCTGTTGGATCATCAGATAGACTTCTTTTATTAGGAGTATTTTGAGAAGTGGTTTTGGTAGGCTTTTTGTGAACATTTCAGGAGTTGTGAGAATGGGGCTGAAAAATGGATAATGCCTGAAGTATGGCGTTTACATTTTTAGAGGAGGAAGCTGAACTATCTATAAATAGTTCTTTTCTGAATTCTTAAAAATATATTTGGTGTAGGATATTGCACCGTAAAAAAATATTAATATTTCATAATTGTTCTTCATTTTCCAAATCTTTTGAAGTTTAATGCTTTGTTGTCTTGACATATCATGCCTTGCAGAATATGATTTGACCATCTGTTTAGTGAAATACTAGTTGGCTGTAAGCACTGTGGATGATTGGATGGTGAATGAGTTGCATTACCTTTTTTTTTTAGTCCACTACTTTCATTAAACAATAAGGCAACAAGAAAAGCAGCATCTTTCCTCAATTACTCAATAACAGCAAGAGGAAGAGAATGCTTGTTACAAAATCCAAAAATCCTTTTGGGTAGCAAGAGCATAGCAACATAATTAACGTTTCTCCTAACTCAGCTAAAAACACACTGGACAAAACTTTTGTTAAGCTCAAACACATTACTCAAAATAGTGGAAATAGACCACTCAATAGAAGATAAACTTGAATTTAAAGCATCAACCCATATTTTAGAATCTCCTTTCAGGCTTTTCACAATAATCTTCTGAAGTTCTTTAGCTTGTGCTCTGTAATGCCCAGGGCCACAGGAAGGCTGCAGCCTCGGCTTGAAGAGGATCACACAAGGCATTATGTTTTGTCCAAAGTCATAAGTACCTCACCAAAAGCATCTTGAGCAACTATGGCCAAAGTAGTGGAGGTATTTGTTACCGCAGCATCAACATTAAGCTTGACTGCATTTGATGGAGGAGGAAGCCATCTATCTCTCGATCTATTGTGAACTTCTCTAATGAACCATCTCTTAGCATTGTGAAGCACGTTACATCAGAAATAAGTAGTTTATTGCACAACAATGAAAAAAATTCCTTTATTTATTTAACTCTTTCATATATAAAAGGATTTTACGTAAAGAAATAAATGTTTTATACTAATGGATTTGGGCGTATAACCATAAATTTTGATATACGAGATATTGTAGCTTTTACCATTGAGATTTGCTCAACAAGTATTACATGGAACAAATTAATTGTAAACATTAATATAATTAGATCTGCTCTTTACTGACCAACTTGTTATTGCAAATCTTAGGTATAATCTAATTATGATCATTTGATAATTTTGTTCAGCTTTGTTTTAATTAGTTCTCGAGTGTTTTCATATCAACTACACTCAAAATCATGTAATGTTTGAGAATATATAATTATTTTGAGATTTTTATAATGTATAATTTATTCTTTAAATTTTATTTAAAATAATTTTTTCTCCTTAAAAATTAAACAATTTCTAAAAGTATTTTTTTTTTTCATTCTAATTTTACAAATATATAAATTTATTGTTTTTGGTGTTTTTGATTGATATTATTCTCTTTTGAAGTGATCTATATTCTTCTAATTATTGTTGTTATGCGTTATATTTTCTTAATCTCTTTTGGTACAATTAAAATTTTTAAGTTTCAAATTTATCATTCTCTTAAGAAGATTATTATCATGATAATTAAAACTTATCACATAATTACAATTGATATTACTCAAATAATTGATAAGCACATTCAAATATATAGCCATATAGATTGTATTTTGATAAAAACTCAAATTCTCACTTCCAAACTAAGGATTAATTCAAACAAATATCAAACTAAAGTTACAAGAGAGAGGACTCAAATTCTCAACGAGACTTTGTGTTTTTAAGGGAAACCACGTAGGTTTGTGTGTGTTTTTCCAACAGAAAAACTTGAGCCGGTTGGGCTTTTTCAGAGGCAACATAAATTGAGCTGTAGTTGGCCCATTTCTTACTGGGTAGGTTTGCTTTGCACGGTTGGGTCGTGTTCGTGTACTGCAGTTTCCTTCAAAATTACATTTGCTTACTTTCTGAGAATTCCAGGTCAACCTTTCCCCTCTCTCTCTCTCTCCTTAAAACCCTAAACCCCCCCTTTCTTGGGGAGGAAGAACACACCGACAAAATTTCCATTGGATTTGTTGAAAGTTTCGGGTAAGTAGTAGTATTAGCTATTACTATTCCTTACTTTTATGCCTTTTCAAGTTTTAACATCCATGTATCTATCTTTATTTCCATTTTCTTCTTCTGTTTAATTATTATTTCAATCTTTGTCTCGATTTCAGTTGTTTTGAATGGTGTTATTGTTGACTGCAATCCTTGGGGATAATAAAATTTCAACATCTAGAATCAATTCTATAGTTTGCTTTCTGTGTCGCTGACTATATATATATATATATATATATAGTAATTTCATGTTTAGTCATGTTTTTATAAGATAAGTTTCTTGATTTCAATTACAGTATTCCCATGTTCGACATTTTTTTAATATTAAATTTTATACCCTTTGGCATTTGTTGTGTGGCGGGGGGTAGTTTGAGTTGAAAATTTGTATGAGAACAAATAGACTACAGTTTAGGTGTTTTGTCTGGTTTTTGATGTTTGTGTCTGGTGATTTCGACAGTCAGGCATGTGGGCATGCTCAGACATCCATAATTGTAATCGATAAACTACAACTTGTCTCAGAAGCATGAATTTAATCATTTAACTATTATTCTGATATTTTCGATGTCGAGTAATACAGAGTTGTCAAGAGATATTTTTTTTACATTATGAAGAAAGTTTGCTATAGAAGATTGTGCTAGATTTTGAGTTTTAATTTTTATACAGTCTTACACGCTTATGGGAAAACTTTTGGTTTGATTTAGTGATTATTGTTATTTACTTTGTACTGTTCAAAGTAGATATGTTTTTTCTGCACATCAAATTCATGATTGGTTTATGGCTTATTATTTGTAATATAAAAATTTATAGAGAACTTTTGTTGTGCATTCTGTTTTTCTTGATACAATTTGTTGTTCAGCCTACTCTATTCACAATTTAGTCTCCTAAGATTTGCATGGTTGGTTATTGTTTGTGTGAGTTTCAGTATACTTGATGTGCACACACATACACAGTGGAGCCAAAAATGTTAAGACGGTATTTAAGGACATATCTGACACATTAGTTCTGCTTTTTTAGGTTTCTTGAATTCTGAAGTAATCATTTGCTGCTTCCACTTCCTGGATATTATTTGCTCCCTCTTCAATAATGGTAGGTATACTTAATACTCTACACACATACACCCTTTTATGCATTTTCATGTTTTTGTATGATTGCAGTATTTATATAACCAGATATATAAGTTCCTTTTCTCCTTGTTCCCATTTTTTTATTTATGATGTTTTGTGGAATTGGGCCTCTTGACGAGCAACCTAGTGGCCAGTGGGCCTCTTGACTGGCAAGTGATGAGCTTACTTGAGCTCTGCTGAGTATCCAGAAGGCCCCTGCTTGGTATGAGGTGTAACCTAGGGGTGTGAGTGTGGCATCTCATATTCGGGGCCACTTTGTTAATTGATGCCTGGCTTTCAAGGATGCACTTGAAGAAGATTGCTTCTGAAACATTTTAAAAGTAAGCCGTGCTAAAGGGTCCATGCAGCACCGTATTGTTGCCCAGGTGGCTATTTCTATATAATATATGAGGGGCCTTGTAAATGACTTCTGAAATTTTATTGCTGTTGTGGACTACTTGCACATTTTGCCTGTCTAGTACACTGCTTATTTAGGATTTTAAAATTGGATCCTAAAGGATTGGTGGAGGGGCTTCATGAATTTGATCAATAGGATCAGATTGGGGATCCTAAGATCCTACTTCCTGTTGAAAAAAAAACTGAAAAACACATTGATTGTGACTTTGTAGGTTGAATAATCAATAGAATTATCACATTATCTATAATTAAAAAAAAAGTTTTACTTGATTATAAATGACTCTCTCCAATAATAAAGTCATAAATATAAAAAAAATTTACAAAGCAATAAAAAATGTACTGACCCATTGAATCACTAACCCAAATGAAGCTTCCACCACATCAAAACAGGGAGCCATCAGCCATTCCAAAATAATTGAAACAGAGAGCAATTAGCCACGTGAAAAATATTCTAAACAAAGAGCCCATTATGATGATTACATCAATAGAAATATTCTAAATAAGCTGAGCAAAAATGGTTGTTTGCTGAATTGAACCTACCAATCAAAGGAATCGTTCAAATGAAACCAAAAAAAAAAAAAAAAAAAAAAAAGATATGGCGAGTCAGCGATGGCGGCAACAACTCCTCAGCAGCTTAGCCTTGATAGTGACTCATCATAATCTCAGCCTTGGCAGCGACTCCTCAGCGGAAATTAGATATTTAGGTCCTCTAATCTCTAATCTCCAAGTTCGCTGTGTGTGTGTAAATTTGGGGATTTGAAAGAAATTTTGGGCAATTAGGGAAGATTTTGGGGTTGTTGGGCCTTTGCTCTGGTCATTTTCTAACTAGGGAGTGGGATTTTTCTGGGATCATAGGATTGTACGATTCCACTGATCTTGAAGGCGATTATGATTCCTCACCAATCCTAGTCATTTTGGGTGAGTTGGATGGTAGGATGATATGATCCTACTATCCAGATTGTGATTTGAACAACCATGCTGCTTACATATTTTGTTATTGGTAAATATAGGAGTGGCAAGAACTTCTTTATGGTATGGCTATTTAACTTAATCTTTGATGACCTAAAGTGTGGTTATGAAGTAACTGATTGCTAATGTTTAGGATGCTTCGCTAGAATGGATCATAGATGCCAGTCATGTATTGATTGGGCTTATGTCTAGCTTAGTTGATTTCTTTTGGTTTGTCAGTCATGCATTTGCTTTTGCTGGTATTCAAGTTTGCCCCTCTGTGATAGCCCTGCTGCTAGGTCTGCCGTTAAATCCATTGTTTTGTTAACCGTAGTTAACTGTTCAGTTACTGATACTTTATGAGAAGGTTGTTGCTAGTTTGTTACTCTCCTTGGCCAACTCTGTACATCCATATGTCTGTGAATCAGTTGCAATGTTTTACTATTGGGTTCTTTATGCATGGTTCTGGCACAGCCCTAATAAAAAATGGAAGATGACAGAAGAATGTTATGTAGTTTATTTTCTGTTATTTGTTTGTACAGGCTGCAAGACTTCTTGCTAACTTGCTTGTGCTGGGCTCTGGAGTAGTGGCAAGGTCTTTTGTTCAGGCATACCGGCAGGCACTTGCAAGTATGTTCTATCTGAAGTTCACTATCAAATCTATTGTGTTGTGCTATCGCAAAACTTATTGAAATTTTTAGCTTAGAAACTTGTGTGAATGATTGCAGATGCCTCAAAATCTGGTGTTGCTCAAGAAGCAGCACAGAATATTAGGAGAGCAACCAAAATTATGGCCGAGCCGGAGGCAAGGCAGGTACTAGGTGTCACTGAACACTCATCGTGGGAGGAGATCTTAAAGGTTGCTTTACATTTCATTTATGCTATAGATTTATGTCTTAGAGATTGCAGTATTGAATCCTTTTGTGGTTGCTATCTAGCAGCATACTGACAATCTGCTGTATACAGAGGTACGACAACCTGTTTGAGCGGAATATGAAGAGTGGGAGCTTTTACCTTCAATCAAAGGTTCATAGAGCTAAAGAATGCTTAGAAGCTGCTTACAAACACAAAGCTCAGTGAACTATAAATCCACAACTCCTTGAGGCTTGCTTTACTGCCCTATTACCCTTTTAGCGATCCAATAGTTGCCTTCCTGCAGTTTGATCTGCACGAGTTATCATAGCACTAATATAAACTGGCCTAGTATTTCTGTCATTCGTATACCAGATGCAAGAAAGTTTTGCTTTTGCACCTTTAAAGTGTAATTTGATTAATGAAATTATGGTTGAAAATTGATTATTGGAATGCATTGCTGATGCACTTAAAATTTGCTTAGAGATGGGATGGGTTCAATGACCATTTGTATGTGACTCAAAGGTATATTTACATATATCTTCATTTGTATATATCTTTGTAGATGTCTATTTGACAAATTATTCCCAGATTGTTGGGTGCACTCCTTATGCAAGTACTCTGATATTTAGGGTATGACTTGAGTGTTTCATTGATCAGGGCTACAGGCAATGCCATGATAGGTAGCAGAACAGTTTAAAGCATTGGATCCGTACTCTCAAAGGAAGATAGTTTATACTCTTCAAGATTTGCCGTGTGCAACCTAGCATTCTTCCAAATGTTTTGGTTTTTGATATCGTTAAATCCCATTATCCCAATCATCGATAATTTACATGTATTTGTTAGCAAAACAACTAGCCTTCTAGATAGTAGCTGGTGGAGGTTGATTTTGGTACACAAGTCATATTCTAAGCATGTTTTTATATGTTTGCTGCTTGTAAAGGATATAATAAAATGAGTAAAATGTTTTTATATCTTTTGAATGCTCTTTTGCTAGAAAGATGTGGTGAGGTGTCTTTATGTAAGACCAGTGTTGGCATTTGGGATATGATGAATTGCACTGGGTGAAAAACAAGATGAAGGAAGGAGGTTTCAAGAGTTGAATGTGCAAGAAAGCTTGATTTGCAACTCTTTACCATTTACCATTATTTACAGATGGATTACGAAAGCAAGGTGTCATTATGAGGTTGATATACTGAAGTCTATTAGGAATTATGTCATTATGTGAGATGCTGGTAGTTGACCAAGAAAAAGAGTTAAAAATAAAATGCTGAGTAGGTTTTTTTTTGTTTTTGTTTTTGTTTTTTGGAGGCTAGCAGCCTCTGTTTTGATGTTATCCGGCTGCTAATTGGTATGTAATGTAGTTGCAGTGGCAATTTCAATTCGTTTGCAGCTCTGCTCTGCTGTTTGGTAGGCTGGCTGCTGATTGCTGACTTTGTAATGTAGTTGGTAGCGGTGTTTGCAGTTTTGCTCTCCTTCTTGTGGTTCGAAGAGTGATTAAGTCAAGCTCTCACCCAGCATATCGTTATGTCATGTTGTAACATATTTCTCTCTCATTTGAATGAATGAATGAACAAAATACCTATATTGCTCATAATAATAATAATAATAATAATAATAATAATAATACTATCTCCTTGTGTGTATTTGCAATGTGAATAGAATAAGGGGGTTTGTTTTGATCTTCCTGACGATGATGACCAAAGTTTTAGTTTTTACTGGGCCCTTGACTTGAGATTGAGACTTGAGAGTATGGGTGTGTGTGACCACGTATAGGAAGATATCGACATCAATTATTTTTGTAATGAATTATGGATGTGTGAATTGAAATGAAGGGTCTCTCTCTAATAATTGACAATAATGAAACTAATAATAATATTCCTTGTTTTCTGCTTAAAAGAAAAGAAAAAGGAAGAAAAGTTGGGAGCAGCAGCAGCAAAGAGAGGAGGTGGGGAGGTGGATTCATATTAAAAGTATTAACAAATTAAACCAGGCCTCTGATTGTTGTGTTGAGGAAGCTAAGGGAGGTACCATTTGCCGACAAGTTTGACACTGGGAGAGGCTCTCAGCCCCCGACAAAAGCTTTTTTTCTGAGTCGGCGCCGAAGTCATAATTAGCCGAACAATCTATTCTTCTCCAACACTTCACACTTGCGTGGAGACTAAGGCAGTGTCAACCGGCCCTAGCTAATCTATCTACCACCTAGTGATCGCAACTCGGGTTGGCTGCCTTCATTACATACGAGGTTTATAGCATACCCACACTACTCTCTGTTACTTTTTCAACTAAACATGCAGCATCTTATTAATTTTTTTGGTTTTAAGACTTTGTGGTCCGTTTTTGAGCTTGTGTTGCACGTTTGTGTTGTTTTTTTGTGAGTTTCGTGCACTGTTCACAGACCTGCAAGTACTTTTTTCAGCAAAAAAAATTTTAAAACTAGGTCCTACGGCACTATTCACACATTTAAAAATTATTTTGCTACAGTGTTTTTAATTTTTAATTTTTAGTACTAAGTGATATCCAAACAAACTCTGTATGAGTTTATTTTGAAACAGCTTATTTAACTTTTTTGTTACAAGTGTACTATAGTTTACTTGTACCTTGAAAAAAATTGAAAAGGTGAGGAAAAATGAGGTTTTAAAAAGCTAACATAAGAGCTAAAGTTTAAAGATGTTGTCAAACTCACCCTATATACTGAATTTTGTTTATAGTTTACTTCTAAGTTTAAAAAAAAAAAAAAAATCCGGATTGCCGTTGGTTAATTATTCGCATAAAATTTCTTGATTTTATTATGAATGGATTCACTACATGTGCGTTTGAAATGAGCTGAATTTTTCAAGTTATCTCCATTTTCAGCTTTTTTTTTAAAACATTTTTTCTATACTTTTAGTAAAAAGTTTTTAGTTTCAGCTAAATAAACTGTTCCAAACAGACAGTACATATATACAATAGAATGTTCCTTGTTAGTTATGTATTGCATTTCAAAGAATACAAATGATCAATTATAATTAGTTTCATAGTTGATCTAAAAAATTTTGAGACTAAAGTTTGATTTTTTGTTGTTAAGAACCTTATTGTTATGTGTCATTCCCTTTTCTCAACAACCAAAAAAAAAAGTGTCATTACCTAATTTTTTTTTTCTTCCATAGAGAAAGAGCTTAGATTCAAATCATCCCCTACCTCACTTTGTTGTAAGCCAAAAAAAAAAAAAAAAGTTCGGCAGGTTTAGCTCTTTATGCTAGCAAGTTAAAGTGATATTGTACAGTCATGTTAAGTGAATATGGACTCAGACAATAATTCATGCTAACGTTGCATTCGCTTTCGTCATGATATGATGTTTGATTGCATTCCATTTTGGTCTTGGAGGAGTATGAATTAGTGTTCATATTATTTATTATTAAAAGAGTTCAATACAAGTCTTCTTGCTATAATAATTATTTTCTTTGCTAACAAGGCACGCACAATTTGTCTTGTTTTGTACCTACTAAAACATGCCCCACGCGTTTCTTATTATTATTATTTTTTCAGTGGCTTTGATGGTTCTACGGCTTAAGAAAAGCAATTAGTCATTTTTTTTTTTAAGCAGAGTCATTATCAATTATCAAAGCCAAGGGATAACTGAGAATGTTAGGCATCTTTGCAATCACTCCGCTCTCTTTACCCTTCTACATTAACATTAGGATTCTTACCAAAAATGCATAAAACGTGTCTGTTCAAGATGACATTGTATTTCCTGCTTATAATTTTGAAATATTCTCATGAAAAATCCCAGAGTTTGAGCTTAGTTCCAAATTATACTTTAAAGTTTCATTGCATAATGTAAACCTCATATTTTTGAAGTCGATACAATCTTTTTATTTATTTTTTTAATAATTTTAAAATATCATTATCAATTAAAAGTAATATGAGAAAATGTAAAGAATATTATAAGAAGGAATCTTTAAGGGGTGCCACCAAGCTGCCAGGTAGAAGTTTTGAATCCATGAGAATCTCATGAGGCATTAGAAACCATTAGATCAACCCTTTAGGGTTCGCAAAAAATTTTAATCATGCATACAAAATCCTAATAGCTAACAAAAATTTAATGAATATGCAAATTACACTTTTTCATAAACTTTCACTTCTTTTATAATGTACCCCAAACGATCACTTTACATAATTCTTAATTTGAAAGAATCGTATCAATATCACCTTACTGTCAAAATTGAGAGTTAAATTAGGTTGAAAATGTGTTTTTTCATTGCAATTGATGAGAGTATTTCTATGATTACACCCAATTTTTGTCTTGCAATTTAGATTGCAGGGGCACATTGATACGTTTGTTTTAAATTAGGATGTCAATCATGCATAGTAATGTAGTAATAGTTTGGGGGCACATTGTAAATGGGGTGCACATATCTTCATTGGATTTCCATTATTTTTAGTTAACTAAAACTAATTGAGAGAATTTAAATTTGACTAATTTTGCAACTATATGATACCATAATTACAATTGAAATTTAAAGAATTGGAATCATGGTTCAAACTCTAACATGTATTATATATTGTTAAAGTAATGATGCCAAAAAGGATAATAAAATTATAGGCAAAATTGGAAAAATGAGTCCTCGAGAACCTTCAAACACTTTGAGCAAAAGTGAAACACAAAGAGGTTTAATTAGATATTATTCGGTTGCAATGTTGTTATTTAAGCAACCAAGATCAAATTTAGTAATTAAAAAAGTCATACTTGGGTTTGAAAACTTTAAATGAAGACAATTACATTTTACCTAAATGTGCTTTAGGTCGAATTCAATTTACTAATCAAGCACTTTACCCATCTAAGTTTTAATTTCAATATAAAAACAACTCAAAATCATTATAAAATTATATGTTTAAATCACATTCTTTGAAATATATATATATATATATACACAACAACCTCACTATAATCTTAATATATTAAAAGTTACGAATCAAAAGTAACTAAAGTGCAATTCTTTAAACATATTCTACCATTTTTTTAAAGTTATCATTACTTTTGAGTATAGTTTGTAGTGTGTTTTTGTATTAGGATTTATTTCATTTCCTTTACATGTGTGTGTTTGTTTTTCAAAAACAAAATGCAACTCTCTAGATGACCACACATTGATAAATTACATTTTATCCAAAAAAAAAAAAAAAACCTTAATTTTTAAAAGGATAAAGAAGCCTTAGATTTAAATTTGACATTCTAAGAAATAATAAAAAATTATTTGTTGTATTGTGTTGTTTTACCCAGTCAAGGTTGGAAGTGAGAGCTGACCGAGTCACCGACCAGAAAGTCAGACAGGCCAATTGCGCAAACAGGTAGCAATATCAAGGCCCACCGTTTGTGTTTTGAGCTCAACTTTATCATTTAACAGCCGAATTCCATGACCAATCGTCAATCGTCCTCTAATAGTTTCAGTTTTTCTTTCATACCAATCTATATCTTTTGTGATTGTCAACCAATGAACCTCCTCGATCGACGACTTGGCCTTATTATATATTCTAGGTTCTAGACAAAATAAGAGAGATATCAAATCTACAAGGAGCTATCTATTTAATGTACCAAATCTTACCTTCGCTTCAATCTATCTATAAATGGAAATCCAAAGGGTGGTTTCCGATTCTAAAGGATGAGCTATGGAAAGGAATCAATTACACCTTGTGTGCTCTTCATGGTTGGTATGCACAAAGGGATGACAAAAATCACCCACCTTATTCTGAGCAGACTTTTTCCGCTTTTCAAGAGGTATGAAATAAAGATGTATTTTGTTAGACCCCACTCGTCTCTCCTGCCCTACTATACATGTATATGTGTGTGTAATTTAAATATTTCTATACATATCCTATTTATAATTCAAATATTTTTTTGACATATTCTATTATCATTTTCCAAATGTTTGTTTTTTTCTCTCTTAGCATTCTCTTATCATCCATCCTATTTTTCTTTTATTTCTACTTTATTAATATTGAGGTCAGATAACAAAATATTTTTAGCTTGTCTTGTTCCCACCCTAAAAGGGGAGCGAAACACTCGTGAACTGGACCCATTTTACTCCATTCCCATCCCTAACCAACCACCATATCATAACCTACTAATACAATAGTTTCTATTATATTTCTCTCTCATCTCTATTTTATTAATGTCGAGGTCAAAAAAAAAAATACTTTCAACTTGTCCCAATTTCACTCTAAAAAGGGGATAGGACAGGGTTCGTGAACTGATTTCATCTCATCCCGCTCCATTTCCATCCCTAACTAACGACCAAATTATGACTTATTGACTCACACAATTGTTCAGCATCAGATAGAATATATTGTACTATATACTTTCGTGTACTTTTAATTTCATGTCTTTCCTCCTTATTCCGTGTGAACATAAATTGTCTTTCATGCTGTGCTATAACACATGTTGTCTGCCATCGTATGCTTTCACGGACTTTGCGCCGTGGCAGTACGTCCTGCTTTTCTAAAAGTTAGAGCATCAGAAATTTCTGAGCATGAATACATATCTTAGCTAACTTTTCTTGCCTGACTTAGAGACCCCTGGCATAGCAATTGAGCCATGCTTAATTTACTAAACCAGCAAAACAACTTGTTTTGCTTTCTTTATTTCTTTTAACTACTTTTCCTGTAGGTTTACTATGGTCGAACACTTTTGATATATGAAGGAACAGGCCTTACAAATCTCAAGGTACATGCAATTTAAAATTTTAAATAACATGATATTTTGTACACCTATAGATATTAGAAATAAAATGTTAAACTGTACATCTCGATCCATTTCAAACAGATCATATTACAAGATATAATCAATCCATTTTATCTAGAAAGCATCCACCACATATTGCCAATAGAGGTTGGCCAACTTATTATTCATCAACTAGGTACATATATCGGCAGAGGGTACAGGTTGTTAATTATCACCATAGAAACCCAGATACTCAGAATATGATTCTTGTATTGTTGTTAGCATACCATAATGTTGTGTTTGGGGGCCGGGGTTATCACTAAAGGTTTTTATTCTCTTACATAACTTTTTTTTCACATTAAATATTTTACATCCACTTTTATATGTTAAAACGTGGATATTCCCACATGAATCGTGAATATATGCGTGAATAGTAGATTAAACTAATGTGAAAAGATATTTTTCTATTATTAAAGTATCCCCAATAAAGTTGAAAAGGCTCTAACCCTCACGCCACACTTATTGGGAGATTAAAGGTCTGTTTGGTTGTGTTGTTCACAATATGTATTTTTACAACACTTTTTCACCCACACGTATTTTCACAATACTTAAACAATGTTATTAGAACAGCATTAACAAACGGGCCCTAACACTTTCACATGATTGAATGTTTTCTACATGCATGAAATATAGAGAATTTATTATAAGTATAGAATTTACGGCTTCAGCTCTACCGGTTACACAGGAATCGGCAGTGCTGAATGATTCATTTTTCTTAGTGGTTCAAATCTAGAGAATATGGTAATAAGAATAATTGAGTCTTTGGAAATAATTGACTCTTGGTTCCTAAAATTTGTGATTGGTTATAAATTCTAAATGGACTAGTCAAATTCGACTGTATACAAATCTAGGAACTATCCAAGTATAAACGAAAATGCTTACTGAAATGCACCTTTGCTAAATGATTCTTTTTCTGGGTCCAACTCTAGAGAATACTGAGTCTTGGTTCAAAATTTTGGGATTGGTTATAAATTCTTAATAGACTAATTAGGTTCGACTGAATACAAATCTAGAAAATATCCCAAAATTTCAAGTATGAACGGAAATGCTTACTAACTGCACCACGTGCACAACTTTGATAAACACTTCTTGATAACTCATAAATAGAAGAAAGTTTCATAAGCAAGAATTTAAAAAGGTGGGAAAAGGTATAACATATATAACCCCAAATCGTTTAGTTTTACCTTATATGTATGTCCTTCTGAATTATTGGTCTCAAAAGTCTTTCTTGTTCTTACGAGGATTAGAACTAGTAGAAGAACCACCTCCAAAGTGCGTTGGAAATCTTAGAAGCTCTTGTTGTTGATATTGTTGCTGTCGTTGAGTTGGTATGGGAGATGAAGATGAAGATGATGAAGATGTAGTAGTTGACGGAGTTTGTGATGCAAATCTTTCTTGCCCATAGAAACTTGGCACATTAACATAATGTAAGTTACTATCTCCAGTCTGAAGAAGTTGTGCATATTGAAACATATTGGGATATGTTTGTTGAGAAGTAGTTTGATGAGGGGCATGATGAAGAATCGGGTTAGGAACTTGTTCGGTCCCCAAACCAGTTGTAAGGTAACCTGTTTCGCTTGTCCCTTGAACTCTTTCCGGGAAGTTAAGCTTAGCTTTGCTTCCTTTGAATCTGAGAGCTGCTTCATCATAAGCAAGTGCTGCAGACTCAGCTGTTTCAAAAGTGCCAAGCCAAACTCTGGCGGCCTTATTTGGGTCTCGAATTTCCGCTGCCCATTTTCCCCATGGTCTCTGCCTTACTCCTCTATAGTGTCTTCTCCTTGTGTTCCCTTCACAGAAATGTTTTTGTTTTACCACATAAAATAGAGAAAGTCTAGACATGAAATTTATGTAAGGATATTGATGATTATGCATCAATTAAAAAGGACTTTTAATATTCACTATTAAAATTGAGAAATTTATAAGTCTTGTATCGTACTGGCATTATCTAGTTCTTCTGAAAGAAAACCTAATCTAAGGAAAAATAGACTTTACACTCGTCAAAAAAAAAAATTTATTCATTGAAAAAAAGTAAAGAGAAACTTGTGCATGATATGGATAAATACAAGTGCAGAAACCTTAGAGAGAAACAGCAGTCCAAGTAAGAGGGAGGTAGGTATGCACGAGAAACATATAGCTAGGAGAGTCAGTTAATGATAATATATACTTGCATCGATCCTTTCACAGCCAAGAGCATTAAAGCACTTGGGTCGATTCAATATTATTCAATTAGGGGGGGAATCAACCATTAAATAAATGAAAACTGATACTGTAAAAAAATTAAACATGGAAAATAGGAGCACATGAACTTGCAATATATTCAACCCTAATGATTTTTCAGTCTGTGATTGTGAATGCAACATGGATCGATGAACATATGCTCAAATATATACTATTGTCATCATCGATTATTATTACAACAAAATATGAATGAAAAGTGATTTCATAACGCGAAAAAGCTTGTTATTTATGTACGATACCTTGATCTACAGCAGGTTGAGACTGATGTTGTTCCGTTGTTCCAGACTGGGATGTGATTATTGGATTTCCATGCACTTGAACTGGGTTTTGTTCAGTGTTACTAATAACTTGAGCTAGGGCTGAGACCATGGCAGACATATCTTGTTGGGATCGAGCTGAGTAGACAGGAAACATATGATCCTCCTCCTTCTCTTCCGCTTCATTGGAAGGAAAGGGCCTCTTCCCGTGTTGTCGAGCCAGCACTTTCAGCTTGATGATGCCTAGCTTGTTGTGTTTGTTGTGCTAAATCATGCAGTTAATATAAATTTCACTAGGGCTATACTTGTTACGTTGATGCGGGTGCTAAATCAACAAAAGAAGAAGTGATTTGATGAACAAAATATTTAGCAGAAGATGGAAAGAAGGAAGAGGAGAAGAAACAAGATCGAAGACCAGAAAGATAGGGTTTACTATACGGAGAATTTTTATACCCGCAGGTTCAGCTTCTTGGCGTGAAGTTTGAGAGTTGAGTGGAAAAAGAGTTCGGTCTAACTTTTGACTTTGTTTCTTTGCTTTTGTTCCTGTCTCGATCTCTCGCAACGACCGAACGCTCGGATCTCATCCAGAAAAATAATGACCGTTCCAAAATAACAAATATAGTAAGATTTCAATTTAAATTATTACATGTAAAATTCAAACTAACATCAATTTAATATAAACAAAAAAAAAAAAAAAATTCTTAATACGTTGCAACTAAACGAACAAAATGAAAGTTGAAAATAATTTATAATTGATTATACACTCAATAATTCCTTATATTTTCTATTTTATTGAGAAGTCTAATTTTGACAATATTTATATATACATAAAAAAAATTCAAATATTTTAGTAGATTAAATGTTAATCTACAAATCATGAATAATTATATTTTTTATTATCTAATTATGTGTACAATATTAATTTTGAGGTGTTAAGCGTAATTTTTTAAGTTTGAAGGTTTAATATCATATATATATATATATATATATATACTATTTTAAAAAAAATTGATGGAGTTATGGCCTCCATGTCTATACACATTTTGTCCCTCCTCTTGTTTGTTCGTTGGGTATGGACACAAACAGTTGAAACCTATGACGTCATGGCAATTTCACACAATCAAGGTGTGGATGTGTTTCATCTATAATCACCCAAATTTAATTGTTCGTCATTGGTATTTTTGATAATAAATGCCTCCACAACATCAATATCTATCAACTGTGTCATTACTAGTGAAGAAAATATGGAGATATAAGTGAGTTCACATGTAGATAGGTACCATGCATTGATCTCTCCGCAGTTTGACATAACAAGTGTGCACAAAGAAAATAAAGAGTACATTGTGACAATTCTCAAGGTGGCTATGCATACACAATAGCAGTAATTTGAACAAAAAAGTAAGAAGTATTTTCTTCTTTTTACACTTTCATGTTATATATTTCTTAATATAATTACATATATGAAACATCGAATTTATCCTTAGCTTAAATTAATTCAAATTCCAATTACATCGGTGTTCACTCAATAATTTTTCATTATCTAGATCTACAATGAGTTTGTTAGAGATATATTAGCTCATTAGCATAAGCCCAAACCTAATTCTACTTTGTGTGCAAGCTAAGTCCTCCCTACTTGTACTAGAAGTCTATTAGTCTAGAGTTTAGTCTACTATATAAACACATATTATGATTCATTGTAATACAAGATTTATACTACACTCTAATATAGTATTGATGTAGCCCTTTAAGGTTTCCTCTGTAAATATAGGCCATTAGACTGAATCACGTAACCCTCGTGTGTTATTGTATTCTACACTTTATACTTTCGCTTTTGCATCCATACTAGCATATTCAATATGGTGTATCAATGCTAATATTTAACATGGTATCAGAGCCACCTTCTTGTGGCCATAGTTTTCTGTTCTTACAGTGTATTAAGAGCAATCTTTGTCTTTTTCAGTGTTTCTTTATTGCGTTCATCTTCTTTGGCTTCTCACTGCTACCGTAAAAACTTTTTGATATAGTCATGCCATCGTTAGAAGTCGCATCAACACTGCAAGACTATTGCCTTACTTAAACTACTGGCACAAAGCCAAACTTCATTTAAGGGATATTCTCAACCTTATCAAATCTCAAGGTTTCATCAAACTTCCATCTTGAGTTTGAAAAGGGGTGTTAGAGATATATTAGCCCATTAGCATAAACCCAAGCCTAATTCTACTTTGTGTGCAAGCCAAATCCCCTACTTGTACTAGAAATTTATTAGTCTAAGATTTAGTCTACTATATATACAAATGTTATGGTTCATTGTAATATAAGATTTATACTACACTCTAATATATTATTGATGTAGCCTTTTAGGGTTTCCTTTGTGGATGTAGGCCGTTAGGCTGAACCATGTAACTCTCGTGTGTTATTGTGTTCTACACTTTATGATTTCGCTTCTGCATCCATACTAGCATATTCAACATGGTATATCAATGCTAATATTTAACATCCGCTAACTTAACAATAATATTTTTAAATTAAAAAAACAGAGGCCGTTCATGCAAACGCCCCAAGTAGTAATTTAGTGCAAGAAATCCACAAATTGATGGTTCTTTATCAAATTGTTTATATATTGGTTTTTATAGATTATCTATTTATTTTTAATCTTTTACACATTATTAAGACATTTTTGCGATCTTTTAATATATCAAAATATATAGCACCTATTTTTTAATGGCGTGGAAGGATTTTTATACTTTGACATGTTATAAATACAACTTACAGTTCCCATTACTTAATTGAGGGCTCATCTAGTAAAAATTTCTTTTTTTAGATAAAATCTAGTAAAAATTTCTAATAGTGAAAATCGATGCAATTAAAAATTCTAAGGTTTAATTTAAAACCAGGATGAAACTTTGGAATATATATGGTCTAATGGGAAGATAAAAGTTCCTCTTACTTATCGTTGGAATTATGTAATATGTAGGATAGACTCCTTTTCACACAGACCTAAATTTTCTTACAATAAAATTACGGAATTTTACTGTTTATGTACTTACTAAATGTATATTTTATCCTTCAATGGTTAAAAAAAAGTAAAAATAAAATAAAAATAGGAAAAAAGAATTCCTTTTACATCCACTATTTCACAAATATTTAAAATTGATGCAAAAGTTTATACACATCTAACACAAGAAAGTAGATATGCATGAGAAAATGAATGTAGTGGATGTGAGAGTATTATTTTCCTAAAAAAACTATTAGCAACTGATGTTCCAAAATACACCTTCGTCCATACTGATGAAGGACGATGAGCGAAGAGAACCTCGGGATTAGCCCGACCCCAGATAAACCACCTGGCAAAGACAAGGCCATCAATAACGAGGCGTTACAAGATCAATAATAAATTCCCATACCGTTGAAGGTGTATCATTCCATTTAACACCTCACAAGGACGTTACAGACTCAGAAATGATACCGCCATAAAGAGGAACCAACGGCTAGAAAGGAGAAGGAAGCAACTATATATACTCCTTCTCAGAACACAGCAAGAAGGTACATTATAAAAAACATTCTAATTAAAAGTGCTTGACATTTCCATACTGCTATCTTTGCTTTTCTAACTTTAGCATCAGAGTTTCTGTAGCAGGCACCACACTGGTGTTTTGTTCTTTTTCCATTCACAATTCCTTCATTCAGGGTCAGGTTGGCATAAGACAACTCCATCCTGGACGAGCGATTTGACTGACGATTTTGAGCATCATCAGCAACAATACATCTGTTAGGATTGACTCAATATGGTTTAAGGTCTAATGCAATTTATATAAGTAAGGCCTTTTATAACTAAATATTAATTAAATAAATTTATTTTAATACTTATCAAGTCAAGGTTAATTTGAAGAATCAAATATATAATTTGCTGAATTAATACTAAGGTTAATTTTATATAAAGACTAAAATATCATGTTTTAAGATAAAATACAACAAAAAGAAATGAAAATTTATTTCTTAATTTTTGTAAATAGCAGGTTTATTTTATTTTAGATAAGATGATGTATTGTTAAGCAACGTTGTAGTTTAATTTTCAATCTTTTGATTATGATGTTAAAAAAGAAAGAGATTATTTAATGCGTGACCATGTGAGAGATTAAATTGCTAAGGTTGACTATCTATCAAGTAGAATCTTGGTTTACTACATTTAAAAAAAAAAAAAGGTTTAAGGTTAGAATTGAGTTGAGTTTCTACTGGTTCAATATTTTGAAAATCTTTTTAGAGGAATGAATACAGCATCTATATATGGATTAATAGCAAGCCACCAAAGTCGAATAGCTCTCTCTCTCTCTCTCTTATATTAATTACTAAAAGAAGTGGTCCGATCCATGCATCAATGCATGGATGATGGACCACCATAATTTGACATTTTTTTTTTGTTAGCTAGTTAAGATGCCTGCGCCCACCTATTCTAAGTTTTTTCATTCTTCAATAGCTCAATAGGTCGACGCACATAACTCATTGATGACAGCATTGGGCTACCTGATCTTTTTTTCCTCATTTCAAATCCTAAATTCCTAATATCTACGTTTCTCTTAATAAAGTTGCTAGCGCATCTACTTGAATACGCTTTGGATGTGCCACCGTCTCTTTTACAAATGGACAGATTAAGGTCCGTTTGGATATAGCTTATTGTTGCTGAAAACTGATGATTGTTGTTGAAAACACTGTAGCAAAATAATTTTTAAATGTGTGAATAGTACCGCGGAACCCATTTTTAATATATTTTTTAATAAAGTGGCTGTGGGTCCCATAAACAGTGTGTGAACAATTTTTTCCTCACGAACAGTACGTGAACAGTGCACGCATTGTTTATGAACAGTACTTTTTTCCCTCAAAAGTCAGTAACTTTGGCGTAAAAAAAAAAAAAAAAATTTGAAAATGCAGGGAACAAAACGCAACGCAACATTGTGAGCGTTTGGATTGTGCTCAAAGTCACGTTTGCGTTTTGTACTTCACGTTTCACACCTTTTTTTTTTTTTTTTTTTCAGGCGCTTGAGGCTACTGTGCGGTTACTGTTCATAAACATAAGTACGTAAACAAGTATTGTTGTTGTTACATAGCGATCAAATGTCCCATGAGACGAGCTTGCCTAGCTATATATATATACCACTGTAGTAAACACCCTTTTTTCTTTTAAATAATGACCAATTTTAGACCGAGGGAAGGGAACCATTAGACATTTCTATGTTGTCCAATAAGCTCATTCTTTAGATGGGCCTTAACAGCTTCCTCTAATCGCAGGTAGGCCCAGCCTTTCACACTTATCCAACAAAATGATAATTTGCACACTTTTTTTTTTCCTTAAAAAGTTTAGAAAAAACAACAAAATATCACATTTTCATAACTCTTATTTTGAGTTGTAGTGGAAGTTGACACTTTAATTTCCTAAATATATATATATATATATATATATAAAAAAGAGAGCTGCTTTTCTTTTTTTTCTTTTTCTTTTTTTTTTGATAAAACGGCTGTAAAAAGTTCAACAACATGAGTCTAAATACATGCTGCGTATTTTTTTTATTCTAACATTTTTTCTTGTATTTTTTTTCAAGAGTTTTGACTTATATTGTGAAAAATGTGAGATTTTGTTGTGCTGGGAACAACTCTATTTCAATAGAAAGCCAATCAAAGTTGCATCTCAGAGGTTTGGAAATCCAAATCAGTAGTTCCTCTCTCGAGGTTTGCACCAGATTTCATGCTAAACTCAATCTTGTAGGCACAAGGCAACACGAAATTACGGATTGACTTCAGCTTTGGTAAGACAAGTTTAGCGTTGATTTTGGGGTTAATAGCTGCAAACACCTGTTCACTTTTCAAATTCAAATTCATCTGTCTTTTAGTGATCAGACTTTCAAATTTCACGGCAAAATTCGCCAAATTTTGACCCATACAGATCGCACGAGCATAAATTGACAAATTTGTTCAAAGTCCTTCCACTCGGACCATCTTGGTTTGTAATTGATCCCTTTGTACATGTGCCCGGATTTCATTAGTGCATCTTGATGTGTTTTCATACTCAGCTTCCAGTTGGTCAAAATACCTTACAACCACTACATATGCCAAGTGCTGTATTTTACATTCCACAATTAAATTTAGCTACAAAGCTTATTAGCCAATGCAGTACAACCATGACTTAATGAATACTAATCAATGCACATCCTTGTGTATATGCTTAAGTTGTTAAGTCATTGGCTAATTGAAAGACACAAAAGAAATACATAAGCAATATTTTAACTCTTATTTATTAGGTTACAGACTTACAGTGAACCTAATGTAGGGCTAATATAATAACTAGCCCCAAGCATACCCTAACCTAACCATAGACTAATCTAGTAATCTACAGTTCATATTGACTGTTTTACAGGTACATCAACTTATAATAAGTTTGGGCCTCTTAGGTCACAATATCTCTTAACAGAATAGTTACACGAAAACTTCCAAGGCCAAGGGCCCCCATGGAACAGAGATTCACACCCTTGCGGACAACCTGGCTCCTGCAGAACCTTAGGCCTAAATAATGTAGAAATTCAACCAGGTATCACATTTCAACCCAAAAGACAAAAAATGTAATGCAAGTTGGAAACTTGAGAGAAGATTGAAGAGAGTCCATTCTAAAAACATTCTTTCACATTATTATCCAGTTCAAATGATACAAATGTTGTTTAACCCCACATCTTTTTCATTTAGGGCTTTGGTGTTGGTTCCAACACACTTAAAAAGGAATTGCTTTGAGCACGCACTTAAGCCAGTAGTCCATGTAAAACTTTACTGGAGCCCAAGTTAACCAAGGAACGTGAAGCCGTGAACCCTCAGTGGCTAATTGACAAAGGGGCTTGTATGGAATCTTTAGCCAGGCACGATGACGCGCTATAATATTACCCTTTCTTAGCAATATGAATGATGCCACTCACGACAAACCTCAAAAAAATATGGTGGCCTGAACGAAGGTGAACCACTTATGGAAAATCAAATTTCATTATGTACAATTCTTTACATTATGAAGAAAGTGGTTGGATATCTCTGGTCCGCATGTAGGTTAAAAATTGCGTTGGTAATTCGGAAAGAAGTGCTTGAACAACAGAAATCTCTCCACCTGCAGGTGCAAGGCAAAGTTTCATTTGGAGGATAAGAAAATTAAAACCTCAAGTCACTGCTTATAAACTATTCATAAAATTTCAATTAGTTAAGTCAGCATGGGAACCAAATATAATAAGCAGACTGACTTACTCTGTACATCTCGGAACGGAACAAACTGGACTATATCACGCGAAGCAACACGTCCTGTTGAACTTTCAAGTCTCTCTCCCTTGTCTGCATCTAAAATCTGTACAAAAATGTAAGATGAGATAATTAATTATGCTGAATAATTGAACCTCCTGTACCAAATATTCCAAGACAATCAACCAACAAAAAGAAATGAGTTGAATAAATACCTCCATTTCTTTGAAGTCAGCTCCTCCAACTCCAACAATTAGGATCGACAATGGCAGGTCAGATGCTTTCACAAGGGCATCTTTGGTTTCTTGGAGATCTGTCACTACTCCATCCTAAGAACAGCAGTGGGAACTCAACAAACGGGGGATATTTAATATTGAAAGCACGAGTATTGATCAAGTAAAACAAATTTTTTAATTCTGCAACATGGAAAAGGAAGTGCAGAACAAGCCGCTGAAGAAAAGGTACCAAGTTCAAGTATTATTCGTGTTAACTAAAATCACACACACACACACACATATAGAACCTTCATAAGCGAACATGAAAAAATTCATCCAAAGATCCCAATGATTTACTCTTACCGTGATTATTAACAACACAAAGTATTTTCGTCCACCATTTGCAAGAGACTGGCTAGCAATAAGTGCAGCATTGCTAATAACAGGTCCAAAAAGAGTTGGCCCTGCAAGAGAAACGTTAAGGAGGGCACTGGTATATGCCATCATAATTCCTTGGATTCCTTCAACCTGAGAGAAATAGGCTTACATATGCTTAATATAAAGGCTTCTAAACAAAAATATCACATAATGAAAGCAAGAATAGATTTTGCTACCGTTCTACCTCACAGTAATGACTGCTTCCATTCAAGTTGAAACAATGAGAGACTGGACCGTCGATTGGCCGTGCTCCAAATCCCCATGCAGGAAACCGCTTGTCTGAGTCATAAAACTGCAACACCTCTCCAACCTCAATGATTGCCTGAAAAGCAATGGGCACCATCAGATGGGTATATCCAAAAAGAAGTTCAAGAAATTGCTGTAGAAAGGACCAATTTCTCACTCTTTGGTATGCATTTGGCCGTCCTGAAGGATCAATATAATGCAAGGAATCGGGAAGGCGTGGATTTCCATTTGAAGCTAATAGGAAAGAATGACACTTCAGTATATAATAAGATATTGCAGTAACTATAACCAATACATGTAATGATTTAAAAGTAAACATTCTCTTCTTTTTCTTTTCTTTTTTTCTAAAAGAAAAAAAGAAGAAAAAAAGAGATCAAAATTCATTTTCCAAGAAAGAAGATATGAATTCAGAAGCAACTAGAAGCAACAATGAGTATGGCAAAAGTTCATAAAACTAAGCTGCTTTCTTGACAATCACAATTCTATCATATTACAAAACCATGAATGGCCCAGAGATATCTTTGACTTACGAAGAAACTCAAATTCTATCGACTACAATATACCTTACATATAAATAAGCAATCCGATAGGGTTATTAACAGAGTAACTAGAAGAAAGGTCAGGAGAATGGGATGGATAAAGTGAATCAATACTTAGGAAGACGTACTTGAATAACAATGCCAAGTGTTCATAAATACTAAAAGCACAATTTTGTCCCAAGGTAGGATATAGTGTTGCGAAATCAGGAAACAAAATGCCAATAGAGTGCAGTTGAAACAAGGATGTTAAAATGAATAAAAAAAAAGATAATAACAGGTATCAGTAAATGGTATAAACGAATTTGTTATGCTAAAAAAAAATGCATTCACTCTTAATTTTTATAGAGAATAACATTTGGACTGCAAATAGAAATTTTCAGGTACAGTAAACAAGTTGATTGCATAAATGAATACCAGTGAAATCAATTGCCACCATGAAATTCAGTTCACAACCCCCAGCCAAGTAATCTAAGAAAGTGTGTTCGACACTCTGGGAAAACTTCTCAACAAATAGCTGACTCTTCAGTATCTGCATGATATTTAGAGACCTTCAAACTAAAGGCAATGAATTTTATACAATTCAAAATGTGAAGTATACTTGATACACATAAAAGGACCTTGTTGTGGTAATCATGCCCAACTAAAGTCGGTAAAAATAAATTTTCGCCTTGCCCACTAGAATGAAGCTTTTCCAAATCTGCCAATGATTTGTGAATTTTTCTGATAATACAACAACAAGCTTTGTCATTATGCTGGTCTATAGAGATGAGGAGATAATGAAGACAGGCAAGATTACAATTTACCCAATCAAATCATGCTTTCCATTGCTATTGAAGTTAAAGCACTCTATTACCAGTGGACTGTCCTGCGGATTAATTTTGAAAAATAAAATGAGAAAACTAGCAATGAACAGACAAGGACATGAAGCATCTTACAGGAAAAATTCCAAAATCCATATCTAACAACATCTACATAGGTTTGGCAGATGGTTGCCAATCTGGAGCACTGAGACAACTAATATTGTCCAATTAGGTCATTGTGGCCATCAAGCTCTAATAAGCAACCAAAACTTGGAGCATCCATCTATTAATAAACACAGTATGCCTAGGATTTTTTTTTGGGGGGTAGTATGCTGACAGCAAAGGACACCAGATTTCTAGTAGTGGATGCAGACTATAGTACTGAAGGTAAACTTTCTTATACCTTGCTTCCAACCTGTTGAATATTCAAAAATACTTGCTTCCACGTCGGCTTGAGGTCATTCTTGATTACTTCTGTTTTGCAAACTGGAATTGGGGTCCCATTCTCCACTTCTTTCGATATTATTAAAAAGGGGTCCTGCAAGATAAATCAGCACATGGATAGATGGAGTAACTAGGGTACCTCTTTAAATCTAAGAATATAGAAAGAGAATTAAGAACTTAGCAACCCATACACTTTTTGAGAAGAGATCTTTATATTCCAAATCAGAACACCTTAATATCATCTCTGTTGTGGTTTTGGAGCTAACAGATTCCTCAGCATGCACAGTAAGCTTTCCGAGGTTTCTTGGATGGGTTGATCTGGTAGATTCTTCTCTATGTACAAGATCTAAGGTCAGCGACCTGTTTGATTTAGTGACTATCTGCACAGAGCAACACAAGAATGTTGAGGGTTTAATATATTGGAATTCTGACTTTCAGTAAATGTAATGAACTTCATGGTTCGGGTGAAGGCCAGTTGGAAATATCAAAGGTAAAAAAAATGTACAAGCAGAAGGGAATGTGAAAGGGCAAAAAAATAAAAAGAGAGACCAAGAAAGGCACACAAAGTATGCGTTTTCATCAAATCAGGTATCTAGTTTTCAACATGTGATGAGGGCTGCTCTCTCTAAAGAATATTATCATGGAGGTTCTTATTGTTCAATGACTACAAGAGTGACAGTAAGTATGATATACCTCAGACAATGCACAAGTTGCCTCACCAAGAAATTGCTGCTCATCCAGCTTAAGCATCTGCACAAGTTAAATTGTCCCTTATGAACTGATTTTTTAGGCTTGCATGCACTTGAATGAGAGTAATAAATGTGCCTTGTGAGCATTCTGCTCAAAACATTGAGATCCTATTTATGACATCAATATAACAAAAACATAAAAATATAAATCTAGCAAATAAATAAGCAAACAAATTCTTAAATATACCCTTCGGGCCTACGTAAAGCTGAAAATAGAGAGAGAAAAAAAATGGAAAATAACTCAACTAGCAAATGTGATGCATCCACGGAAGATTAATTTTCACTACTTTAATCATTCACTTTAGATTAGTGCTCAAGCTGATCAGGTTCAGTTCACTATTTTGTTACGCACAATTTATCAAAAACAAAAATAAATATCTACTCAACTTGTTGTTAGGTTAAAAAGATGATAAATTCAATGATGAAACCACAATCAGACATTCTTGCACCAAAAATAAAACATTAAGAAAAGAAGAAGAAGACCAGAGATATCATCAGGATATATACCTTTACTTCTACATTGCGAAACTGAGTGTCAACATCATACACGTGAAACCTGTCACAAACAGCAATTTCAAAGAATATTTTATGGTGAAAAGAGTAACATGCACATCTCATAGATATATATATGGAGATGTTAGCATTAAACTTACACTAAAGTCTGCACAATCTCAAAATGATAAGTGATTGTATGTTTTGTGATCCATGTGGGATTTAATGAATTTAAAATTACTTCGGTGCGGCCAAGTTCTTCAAGTACTCCATCTCTTCGTTTTGTATAAACAACCAACATGGGGTCACTCTGTAGAACACAAACTTTATAAATAACAGAGTAATTATTCAGCAACAACAGTAAGATTTCCACAACGGAAAAATGGAGCATGATAGCACAGTAAAGAGAAGGCTTATTAATCATCAGAAGCATGACATCTAGAACCACAGTTTTTGACAATGTAGTGAGAAAAAAAAATTGATCATGAAAACATTGTCATTAAGAGAGAGAGAGAGTATACAGAACAATCTTTTAAAAATTAAAGGTACTTCTTAATCTGTCAAAACCCACACCAAATGCATTCTGAGTCTCTAATATGCATATTTCTTTTGTCAAATAATATTTGATTATTTGTTTATAGTACTTTCTCGATCAACTAGGGTAATGCCATAGTTGACATAGTATGTTGCTAGGTTAATTAGCTTATCATAAAGAAACTTGTCCACAATTAGAATTTTGACCCATGGTGGTGTAATTAAACAAATGAATGCATCTAACTTCATCTCGCAGAAGAGAACTAACCTTCAAGAGTACATTAACAAATAAAGCAACAGGACTTGTTTAAGTAAATATATCTACTTTAAAAAGTAAAGCAACAAACCTTGGAGAGCACATCTCGATCACGCAAGTCTGCACCAGAATACGATAACTGCATTGGAATTGTATTCACAAAGAAAAGTCAATGATGGATGTGAAGAGTAAGCCTCCCCTTACCTCCTAAAATCAATAAATAAAAGACCAACAATGAAAATATCAAATATGAGCATAATTTATATATCCCAACGTGAACATATACTAGCCAAATTGGCCCAACACTAGCCAATTACACTCAAAATTTAGGTAGGCTCACTTTGTTTGTATAAAGCTTTTGTTGATGCTAAGCCTGTGTTTGGTAACACTACAACAACAAAAAATTGCACTTTACAGTGAGGCTTAAGAGTTAAGAATGCATCTTACATTTTCAGCTTGTTTGTTAACTCAAATTTGCAGTGGACTCTTAAATACATTCTCCATAACCTCTACAAATTAGTTAGACTGAGAACTTCTAAAAATCGTTATTCTCATTTTGCAACAAAATATAAGGGCCTAAAATCATAGCACACAAAGCCACAACAGCTATTTAGGTAGCTCACTTCATTATTCTCATGTCTTCTTTCTTTCATTTTTTTCTTTTCCCGACCATTCTCTCTCTTATTTGCCAAGAGGTCATGGCCGAGTGGTACCCCAACCAAACCCCCAATCATAACAAGCAGTTCCAAGCCCTGAGTTGCACTCTAAATGGCAATGGGAGAACAGTGCTGTTACTGCCACTAGCATGAAAGCGGCGTGATATTCAGCTTCAAAATTTTCTTGTTCTCCTTTTCTTTCCCTTACTTGATCAACAAGAACTTTGATTTGCAGACCTTCACAAACGGGCAACAAAGATGTATTTCATGTGGGCCCACCAACCCTAACTCAGCCAATGGTGCCACAACAAGTTCCTCTCCTCCACCCTTGGCTGCTGACAGAACCACAGCTCCAATCCCAATTCGTAGTTTCTCTTTTTTCTTCTTTTACTCTTCTCCTTTTTTTTTCATTTGGTGTTTTAATGATTATAAAAGTACTTGTCTGGATTAGCTTGCTTGAGCTGGTTTTGTAGCAAATATAGGGAATTTGGAATTGAAATAGGAACTAGATTGGTTTAACATTTTTTTTTCCTCCAAGGACAGTTGCTAAACTGTGTTAGACAATTAAAGGGTTTTTTGGATGCTGAGAAAGTTTGGGGGAAACATGTGGGTACTAGCTTGCTTGAGCCGGTTTTATTTTCCATGCATAAATTAGTGACAACATCTTTTTAAAATTTATTTGATGATACTCATGTATGATAACTAAGCCCAATTTCAATCAGCATAGTAGCAACTGCTACTTCTCAAAATAACGTGAATTGCGAAAATTCAATATACTAGGAAAGATTCATTCTGTTTGGGCAATAGAGCTACTAAATTCAACCAAATTCATGTTTAGCCTACACATTTGAAGTCAAATCATGTTAATAACTTGAGAAGGAAATGATTCAATACTTTCATTCATCTCGATTAACAATTGAAGCCGAACAATTGGAATAATTTATTTTTTCAAGTTAAGTTAAAAAAAAATAGCATTAAGAAAAATTGTACAATAAATGTCATTGGTGTCACGTCTTAGCATCGCTTGTGCTTGTGCTTGTGCTTGTGCACACATAGTCACCAATATCCAAATTCCACTAAAATGCCACCATTTTTATGCTCAGTCAAGCACGCGATCGAATTTTAGTAAATAAAAAGAAAAAGAGCAATAAATGCAGTGAAATTGAAATAGGTAGCTAAGAAACAGTGTAAATCAAATTCAAAATGAAATCTAAAAGGCTAATATAAGTAGCGGAAATGAATCTGGAAAAGAAGAGAGAGAGAGAGAGAGAGAGAGAGTAAATAGTAGAGTAAGTTGAAAGACCTCGATCTGGGAGAAGCGGCCGTGGTAGCCGCGAGACTTGAGGAATTGATCGATGGCTTCGTTTGGAGCATTGGGGTTGTGAGATGAGGCGCCGCCCACGGCTGCCCTTCCGCCGGCTTGGTCGGAGCAGCAGTTGCCCATAACCCAACAACCACCGCCAAATTCCACAGCTCAGCTCAGTAGCAGCTTCAGCTTATGATACATATAAAATGAAAGAAAGCAAATAATAACTCGTAACCTATTCCTATGGAGAACAATTTTAATTTTGAAGTTTAAGTTTTAACCCAGGACACGAAGACTGACTCCTCCACATCTATTTATATATAGATATATTGAAAAAAAATTGAGGATAGTGACCGATGAGATGAGTAGCTTTGTTCTTGTTTTGGCCCCCACTCTACTAGTAGTCTAGAAAAAGAAAAGATTACAAAACCGCGTTCTTTTTCTTTTTTCAGGGGGTTGTTAGGAGACTTTTTGGATACCGCTTATCATTTTTAAATTTGTAAATAATGCTATAGGATCTAATTTTAAAGAAAAAATTGCTGAATGAAAGTACTTATAGATTTCATGAATAGTGCACAGGACTCACAGAAAAAATGCTTCCGCTGAGAAACGCGCTTCCCAAACGGAGGCTAAGGGTATACAGGTAAAATATTTAGCAATAAATTATTGTTTGTGAAATATTTAGTAATTTATCATATTTTTGAAACTCGAGTTTGCCGTGTAACTCAAGTTTTAGAAACTCAAATTCTTTGAAAAAATAGCCTTCAAATTTGCTGTGCTATTTTTTATGGAACTCGAGTTGCATTCAAAATTGGTGGAAATTTTCCATGGAACTCGAGTTACACAGTAAACTAGAGTTTCACAAATTCAAGTTTTAAAAAAGTGGTAGATTCCTAATTAAATATTTGGCCATTTTGGCCGGTTCTTAAGTACAGTTATTATTTTATTTTATATAAAAAATAAAATAAAGAGGTTGAGAATCCATCAACCTTAAAAATAAGAACTTTTTTTTTTTCTATTTTTAGACATTTAACTCACTAGTTTTTCCAAAAAAAAAAAAAAAAAGACATTTAACTAACTAGTATTCTTTTTAAGACATGGCAACTTGATTATTTATTCTATATTTTATTTGATTTTTTAAAAATTATTTTTCTCTTTTTACACACAATAATCATCATCTATTCTCTTCTTTTACCATCGAGAAACATTAAAACTAATAAAAAAAAATTTTGCATAAGATACAATGATTTGTATATTTGCACATACATTATAACAAAATCTCATTTTGCATAATCGGTTCATGATCTAATGTTGGTGATTTTGAGGTTTTATTGGCTATATTTTGAGTTTTATGTTATTTTACATGAGCTGGTACAAATGCTCAAGGCTTGTTGTTGTATAATATATATAAGTGATGTTATAGTCTTTGGCCATATTCTTTCACACCTTGATAATGAAGACATTCCGAAAGTCCCATAAGAATGAGGATCTCCAAATTTACAACAAGTCATTTCAAATCTAGAAAATAGGGGAGAGGGAGATTTTATTTCTATTAATATAAGAAATAATGAGTCTTTTAATTGACCCATAAAACCCATGATAATTTCTTACTTCTTTATAACTTTCTTCACATGTATTGTCCATCAAACAAGATTATTTTACTGTGGCCTTTTTTGATGTATGTTTAGTTGTTTACCCATTCGAAAGGTCATCTCAATAATAATCATAGAGTATCTATTCATCAAAATAATAGTAATTATGTGAATTCCAATTGTATATCCTATAGTATATGCTCTGAAAGTACTGATTTATTATTTTTCTTGAGCTACTTTGACCAGGAAGACTTGAATTCAGCATGAATATTGATATAACTGTAAATATATATATCCTACAGTGTATGCGAGGAAATTACACCCATACTTTCTAATCTTGTCGTGGACTGACTACTGACCAGGAATTGGAATTGGAAAGCATATGCCCAAAATCATTCACTTTGCCACTTACCATTTTTTTTTTTTGAATGAAAAAAGGAGTTTTCGGTGTGGACTGATCGACCGTACGCCACATGACGGCAATAGGTAATAACATATGTACCACATAGGCCTTGTTAGGACAATCACTCGAACCGAGCTTTTCTAGATGCTGAAATAAAGACTCTTATCATCAAGCCACACTCCTGTGTGGTGCTACTTCCCGCCCTTTGAGAGTCAAGAGTCAACACATGACTTGACAGTCAAAAGTCCAAATCCGTGAAAGGTCAGTTGGACTTGGCCTTGTTCATACTTCTTTTTAATTTTTATATGTATAAAGTTTAAACATATTAGACAGTGGTTTTCTTTTCTTAATTTTCATTAACCAGTTGTTTTCTTTAATTCTTTCTTTACAAACGGCTTCATTTCTTTATAATACTTGACTAATAGCTGCCCTTTCTCCGATCTTACATATGTTCAATGATTATCAAGAAATGGTGGCCCCGAATAGTTGGCTACTATAATATAAAACTTTTAATTCAAGCTTTCACCGTAAGAAATCATAAGTACAATAATCTATTTCTATTAGACCAATACCTATATAATAACTTACTAAGATTTTTTATTCTTATTTTTAAGGTACAAAATGATTTGAATCAATTATTACTTACATTTTATGATAACTAGTCGCAGACCCGCGCGTTGCGCGTGGTTATTTTTTTTTATGATTGTGTTATTATTTGAAATATTTTTGTAAGTGTTACTACTTAAGTTGCATTATATATGTATAAACAATATATTGTAGGATTCGTGATAGTAGAAGGTATTGTCTTGGAATTAGACGTGGAAATAATACAACTATAATGGTAGAAGGTTCTTCTTTCAAAAAATCAGGCCCAAAACTTGATTTAAATTAAAGACATTTCAATGTACCACTACCAAACTCCAATATACCAATTGATCAAGCCAAAATCCGGCCAAACCCACTCCTAACAACACTCAAACTCCAATATACCACTACCAAACTACTTTCCTCAGTCATGGAATATAAATAATTGAGAGAGATGAAAACTCACCTTTAAATCCCCTTGGAATGGATGAGCCATGCCACCAACACTTTATACTTCACTACTTTAGAGTCTTACATTCTTCCAATAAGCCACAACACATAAAAAAATGACACCTGAGATATTTCCAAATAAACCAAGGTAAAATAAAATAGTTTTTTTGGCAGTAAAATTGTAGCACTATTGAAACATCATTCAGGCAATCTCACAAACACATCAATGGCATGCCAAGGATGCTCATCTAATATAAACACAAACACAAACAAAAGAAAAAAAAAAAGCGTCTCATATTAATATAAACAAAGCATAAAAGTTTTGCATCGAAAAAAAAATTGAAACAGAGAATAAAAGTTTTGCACCAAAAAAAAAAGAATTGAGATGTAGAGATACCTCAACCAAAGCAGGGAGATTCTATCAGTATTTATAAACCGTGTGAAAAGGAATAAAGGGAGGAAGGAAATCAGATAGGCAGCCGTTACTGAGAAACAGTAGAGCAGGAAGATGAGTAGCTTTCAAACTCTTTGTTTTCTCACACAATACCTGAACAAACTCTCTGTTTTCTCACACAATACCTGAACGTTTCAATGTTTTTTTTTTTTTTTTCTTTTTCTTTTTCCTCCCTTTAAGCTTCCCTCTACGTTACATATTACAAGACCCTGAACTCAATATTTCAAAACCTTAAATGCAAAACCTAAATGCTTCCCTTTTTATTTTTTTCCTTTTTTTATTTTTTTTCCTTTTTTCTTTCTTCCAAACAGCCTTGAACGTATCTTTTTTTTTTTTTTTTTTTTTTTTTTTCGTTTTTTCTTTTTTTTCCTTTTTCAGCCCTTTAAGCTTCCCTCTACGTTACCCAATTCTTACGTTCAAAGATGTTTAAGTCTATTGATGACTGTGCAATACCATACCAACATTTTTAAATCTTTTTTTCCTTTTTCATTTTTTCTTTTGTTTTTTTTTTTTTTTTCTTTTCTCTTGTGGAACTAAATAAATATAAGGTAGGCTGAATTAAATAGATAGTGGAATTAAATAAATAGATAGTGGGAGTAAATAAATAAGTAGTGGGCTGTAATTATAGGGCTGGGATTTATAGGGCTGCAAATTGTAAAAACCAATTAAAAATTGAAGGAAAAATTATTTTTTTAATAAAGAAAATGACGTGGCAGCTGATGTGGCGCAACGTGAGAACATCAGAATTAAATTCTACGCTTCAGCTTTTAGTAATATATAGATATAGATTGTTGTTTATGATTTGGTCAAGATACCAAGATTTTTGTTTTCTATAGACAAGATTGATATCAAATTATCAGTTTGGATGGAGGGAAAAAGAGGGAAAGCAGAGTTTTTTTTTTTTTTTGAGAATAGAGGGAAAGTAGAGTTGAACTGACCCTTTTTCAATAACAAGAAAAGTATTTAAATTATCAAAACCAACATGTCCACAACTAATTAAGATTTTTAATGAACGGAACACCGGTTTCCAATTTAGGTGATTTTTTTACTTAATACTATCAACAAATTATGTCCTCCGCCAATTGATGTTTGCTACTAAATTAATAATAAGGCCTCCCCATCAACGTTAAGGAATGCAAAATCAATTTCATTGCGAATTCTTCTAAAAAAATAACAATAAAAAAAATCATTGCAAGTAAGTGCGGTGTTTCCGGTCAATAAAATTTTAAGTCAAATGACTTTATTAATGTTTTCAAGGCAAATTCCCTTCTTCCACCTAGAATGTATAAAAAAAAAAAGGGCATTTTTGTTGTGCATTGCAATTGGATTATCCTTATGAGATCATGTTTTCTACACAATATATATGCCTAGATTATAGGTTGTAAATGAATCAATTTTTTTTTAATTAAAAAAAGAGAGAATTCTATAGTATATCATGATTTACTTCCATGATACTACCCGTTTTTTAATTAGAAAAAGAAAAACCAAATTATTTATAAACAAGAAAATATCTCATAAATCCGATATATATATATATATATGCATACCGATGCATATTAATCGAATGCATAAAATATTGTTGTTTATGAATCACTTGGGTTCAACTTGACAAAAAGTTTGTTCAAATTTGTTTATTTAGTAAATAAGTCAAGTGCCCAGGTTTAGTGGGGTTTTATTATTTATTTATTTTTATTGAACTAAGTTTATGCCATACCATTAAACAAGTCAAATTTAAATATAAAAATGTGTTTGTGAACAAGATTGTAAAATGACAACTTTACTGGCAATCTTTGAATATTAAGGCGTGGTGGTGGTTATTGTTGTTGATCTAGATTGAAAAATATGGGCGGTAATGATGGGGTGCATGGTTTTCTTTCCTTTTTAGGGGACGCATATATATAGCTAGTGTAATTTGTTGATTTGCAAACCATTAATTTCAAAGATTTCGTGCTGGAACTCACTTAACTTAGGTGATGGCAAAAAAGAAAGGAATTGGGACACCAAGAAGCATGCAAACTAAAGCAAAAGGCATAAATGTCTGCTGCTGAGTGGCAATGACTGGGTCCATAGGGCGACTTGTTTGGTACATACCTCATAAAAGGATAGCATAATAATTCGCCCATTCTACTATCTACTATATATGTAACTGTTATCTGCACCAATTAATTAGCGTTGGAAAGTTGGTATTAATTTAATCAGAGGCTACAATCATACGCATTACCCATGCCATAAAAAATTCATTGTGGCCCACTTCACCTTCAATCTAAATAACTAGAAACCTTATTGCATTTTTTTTTTTTAATACTATTTTCTTTATAATATGTAGTTTTGTTCTTACCCATAACCTTAGATACGGTTCTTTAAATTGGAAAATTATTAGGTACTCCCGGAGTACCATAAATGCGTGCTCCCTCCTCTCACATGAATGGTGGGTCCTACCATGAATTTAATTAGTGGGACCCACCATTCATGTGAGAGGAGGGAGCACGCATTTATGGTACTCCGGGAGTATATAATAATTTCCCATTTAAATTAATGTTAGTTTCTTATAATTTCAAATTGATTTCAACCATGTTGTTATATTAAATAATAATGTTATCTTTTTTAAAAATAATTACTTAATTATGGGATTCATTGGTCAATACAATCAAATAGTTGAATTTTAGTGAGGGAAAATTTTTAGTTTACATTGCTAGTACAATGTAAACCTATAACTAACCTTAATTAAGAATTAGAAATCTAAGCTGCAACACCCAAAGAGCACTTAGGGTACAATACTTAAGTTCGGGATTTAACTGATGATCTAATAACACTAGCGTCCTCCATGGTGTGCTCGGTTGCTAAGTTCAACTCTCACCTTATCCAATCACCCCCCTTCCAAAAAAGTGAAAAACCTATAAAGAAAAGAAGAATGTACTTAAGTTTCACACCATATGTTTCTCAAGTAGAGGTTAATTAGTCTGTCTGTTCAAAGGAAAAATGTTAATTAACAGCCATGATGGAGCCACTAATAATTTGCAGTCCTGTATCGGTGGAAGACTGAAAATTATTGAGTCCAAGCGTAGGCCTAGAGGGATTTCATGTCCCACAAAATGTCATGGAGTCAGCGGGCACTAAGGTCAAAAGGTCAACCACTAGAGGATGGTGGAGACGGAGACGTGCACTGCATGGATGCAACTAAAGTCCCATCAGCTTATCAGAAAATCTATCAACCATATTCATATCTCTCATTTTTTGGTTTCAAAACATTATAATTAATATGATCCCCCATTGCAACCAATTCTGCTTTTAACTACAGTTTGACAAACTAGTAAGACCGAGGTCCTAGCTAGCCTCCGCGAGCCAAATTTTGGATAAAATTTGACTGTATATCACCGGCCAATCCATATATATAAAATCACATCTGATTTTTTTTTTTTCCTAAATAAAAAAGGAGATCTCTGGTGTGGGCTCATCAACCTCACGCCACATGACAGCAATAGATAATAGCATATATACCACAAGAGCCTTATTGGGATTATCGCTTAAACCGTTTTTCTCTGGATGATAGAATAAAAACTTCTACCATCAAGCCACACCCCATGTATCCCGTGCGATTAAAATCACATCCAATTGTGAATAATTCTTTAACTTCATAGCCATTCATTGATTCAACAAATGGACCCATTAAAATTAATCTCCTAAACAGCTAGCTAGCCAAAACAGTTAAAAAGCTTATTATGTTTAGGTTGTGCCGTCACTGTCTCTAACAACAGCACCGCATTACACCCTGACTAGTAACTTCAATGTGCAAAAAGACTTTGTTCTCCTAAACAGCTAGCTAGCCAAAACAGTTAAAAAGCTTATTATGTTTAGGTTGTGCCGTCACTGTCTCTAACAACAGCACCCCATTACACCCTGACTAGTAACTTCAATGTGCATAAAGACTTTGTTCTCCTAAACAGCTAGCTAGCCAAAACAGTTGAAAAGGTTGTGCCGTCACTGTCTCTAACAACAGCACCCCATTACACCCTGACTAGTAACTTCATTGGTGAAGTGAAACATCACAGCTTTGATTTTAGATTGTCGGTCAAGCATCATATGTGATAACTATATGTTTATTATATACTAATATAAATGAAATTAGGGAAAACAATAATAGATATGAAACTGAAAGTACTTATCTAATATATATAATTCAGGTGGTCATCCACTCTTTCATATTGCTGAAAGATCTCAGCAAAAAAACAAAAAAAAATTATATATATATATATATATATATAATATTGCATAAAGATATACATAATTTTCTTTTGAGTGGCTGGTGATGTGCCAATAAAAGGCCGAAAGACAAAGGGCCGAAAACTGCGAATACAGGAGAAGTGTATTACAACAACAATGTTTGATTTATTTTTTTATTCAAGGTTTTTTATAAACGACTTTGCAATGAAAGTTGTATACAATTTTACTACAATGGTTGTGGAGTATGGACATGGAGTATGCCAGTTCCACCAAGTGACTCTGGTAGCTTTTACAGAGACAAGAAGGTGTTCCAAGGATGGTATAAATCTTGTGAAATTGGGTTCCTGTGAGGTAAGTGAATATATAGCCCATTTTATTCAACATTAATATCATAACCTTGTGCCTGTTTTCACTCTTAGACATTGTTGATGTTATCATCTCTATTTTTTTTTGAGAAAAAGGTAAGGCAGCTTTATTACGGTAAATCATACTTAAAAATATTATCCAAATAACGTGGTAGATCTTCTAACCACATATCAAAATTAGTAGAAGAAACTACTCTACGAGCGAGGACATGAGCTAATCTATTACCCTTAAGCTTAACATGTGAAAAACTAAACCTCTCAGAGGAAGACAAGAATCTAATATCGTCGTCAACATGACTGTATAAAGTCCGGACTGGTCTAGCTTCATTAATCGCCTGAATGACCCTCAAAGAATCACCTTCAATCAACCATCTGATGAATGCTGAGTTCTTTGGCAAAGCTGAGAGCTCGACGCGCTGCTAAAGCCTCCACCAAATCCACGGAACCAGGATGCCTCACTTTCTCACTTAAAGCTGCAATAACCTGCCCTTCCCAATCCCGAATAACTACTCCAATGCCTGCACTACCTTGATCAGCAAATAACGCACCATCAAAGTTGATCTTATATAGGCCAGAATCAGGCGGCTTCCACCGAAGATCCTCACTGTGCTCAACTACCCGATTACCCTTCTTCTTAACATCCCAGAATTCACGTAAGATCTCTGAAGCACGCTGAACAACCTCATCAACCCGCCAAGTTTTCTGTTTCAGACGCACCCTGTTACGCCGCTCCCAAATACTCCAAGCAACCATGGCAAATCGGGCACACAAGTCAGCTGAGCCGTGCAAACACAAGAACTGAACAAGGTCTTCAAAGGTTGAGAATTTTTGAGTCCGAAGAAAGGAGAACCGAGCAACAGATATCCAAATAGCTTTCACTGCATCACAGTACCATAAGGCGTGAATACTATCTTCCAGGCAATCTCGACACAACTCGCACAAACCTTCGGACACCACCTGGCGTTTGTGCAAATTCACTTTCGTGGGCAAAGAATTACGCATCGCTCTCCAAACAAAATGCCTTACTTTATTAGGTACTCGAAGCTTCCAAATGCTATTCCACTAACTCTTACCAGCCTCCACATTTGATGAACTAGCCTGCCCCTGGAGCTGTAACAAAGCGAGCAACCTGTAAGCACTCCGGACTGTGTACTCCCATTTGAAGACACAGGCCAAATCAGAGCATCAGTTGCTGCATATTCGCTAACAGGAATACCTTTAATGATCTCAGCTTCCCACGGATAAAAATTCTGATCAATCAACTCCTCGTTCCAAATTCTTGAAACTGGTAGGAACAAATCATGAACCACCTGCAAGGATGGATCCCGCTGTGAAGACAACACTCTACCATCCCCTTCACTCGGCAACCATCTATGCTGCAATATCTGAATATTCACCCCATCCCCCACTCTCCATCTTGCACCCTTTAGAACCCCATCTCTGGCCTGCAAAATACTTCTCCAAGCAAAGGAACACCGAGGAGACAACTCTGCATCAAAGATATTGCCTGAAGGAAAATATTTACTGTGCAACACCTTGAAAGCTAGGAAATTTCTAACATGAAATAAACGCCAAACTTGCTCTCCCAACATTGCGTCATTGAACATTCTCAAGTCTCTAAAACCCATACCTCCCACCGATTTTGAAGAACAAAGCGTTTCCCACTTCACCCAATGAATTTTTCTGGAATTCTCAGAGCATCCCCACAAAAACTTCCGAATCATAACTTCAATATCCTTGAGGAGGCCAATGGGAAGCCGAAACACACTCATAGAATAAGTCGGGATGGATTGTACCACTGCTTTAATCATCACTTCCTTACCGGCCTGAGAAAGTAATCTCTCCTTCCAACCTTGCGTTTTAGCCTAAATCTGCTCCTTAATCTGATTGAAGCAAGTCTTTTTCTGACGCCCTACAAAAGAGGGAAGCCCCAAGTACTTCTCATAATTTTGAATAACCGGCACCCCTAGCAAAACTTGCAGTTCGCCCCCTGAGTCTCCTCAGATGTATTCCGGCTAAAGAAAGTCGTGGTTTTGTTAGAATTAACCTGTTGCCCTAAAGCAGCCTCATACCATGCAAGAATATTTTGGATTTTTCCACACTCAGAAGAGGTCGCTCTACAGAATAACAAACAATCACCAGCAAAGAAGAAGTGGATTATTTTTGGCCCAGCCCTGCAAAGGGAGTATCCTCGAATATCCCCAGTCCTGGCGGCTTGAGTGAGAAGAGCATTCAATCCTTCTGCACAAAATAAAAACAAAAAAGGGGATAGAGGATCACCTTGCCATAACCCCCTAGAAGGATGGATAAGGCCTTTAGGCTCACCATTCACCAAAGGACTGAGTAAGGACCCGGCCCACCCGAAAACCCGACCCGACCCGACCCGAACCGACAGGGTTTGGGCGGGTCTGAGAATATTCGGGTCGGGTTTCAGGTCTAAATTTCGGGTTATCTTCGGATCGGGTCGGTATCGGGTCGGGAGTCGGGTCATATAAGTATACTATTCTGAACCTGATTTTTGAAAAACACCCTACATGCTGTTGTTGTTCTCTCCGCTTCCCTCAGCGCTTCGCCTCCCTCAGGGCCTCAGTTATCTCTGTGTAAGTCATCCTTGTTTGGTTTTAGATTTTGGATAGTGTTGTTATGTTTGTGTGATACAGTGATAGTGTTGTTGTGTTTGTGTGTGTGATAGTCTGAACCCGATTCTATCTGGGTTTTTTTTCATATATTCTATCTGGGTTTGTGGCTAAAGCCTTCAAGTTTCAATTTTTTTTTTTTTTTTTTGCTTTCTGCGTTTACTCTCTCTTCACTCATTATACACACTATTGGATTTTCCTGCAGTATCAGCGTTAGCAGTGTGTGGTCCGGCTCTGTATTGGAGATTGAAGGAGAGTTTAAAGCTTGGTGGCTCTTCCAAACCTTCTTGTCCTCTTTGCACGTGTGAATGCCCTCCTCCTCTCTCCCTTCTCAAGATTGCTCCTGGTATAACACCCTTCTCTTCTCTTTCTATCTGGGTTTTCTTTTTTGATTGATTTGGGTGCTTGGATGCTGTAAATTTCTGATTTTGATTGATTATATGTTGATTCGAGTGAAATTAAGCAATACCCAGATCATGAATTTGTGTTTTTGATTCGATGTGGTGGCTGATTTAGTGAATTAGTTTGAGAAACTGAAACCCAATTCAGGTTGGGATTTGTTTTACTACTCTGTTTTGATTATGAGCTGAATTATATGAGATTAATTTCTAGAACAGTTAAATTCCAGTTCAGGCTTAGATTTATAGTGACACTAAGACTTACTTTATATTTGCCATTTCGAGATTTTTTATTTGGAGTAATTTCTAGTTTTGGATTCTAACTTGTGAACTTTTTATTTCTATTTGGGTTTAACTATCTTATTGAAATAAAAGGAAACCCATTTCAGTTTCTAGGTGTTATATGTATATTGAATAGAACTAAACGGAGCCCACTTTGTGTTTGAGAGATCACCACTTGATGGTTTTAAATTTCTTCTTTGATCCCATAGATGTGCCCATGCATCTGTAGGAAAGTCATGAAGACCTGACCTTGTCTTATTTTACATCCTCTATTCACATGACAGACTTTTTTCCCCCCTTGATTTTTTCCATAAAACTACTGCTATTTACCTATGAATTTAGGTTCATAAAAGCTGAAGTTTGATTGCAATTTTTGCCTTTTGATGTGATTTCTTTTTGGACTGTATGTAACCTATGGATTCACTTGCCGAGTTCTATTTTGGACACTAGAGGAAATTAAAGCAATTTATTGTTATTATTATTATTTGTTTTAATAGAACATCTTGAAGAATCACTTTGTTATCGAAGTTAGAATTTTTGAATTAAAAACTTGTAACAGCTGCTAGGTTTACAAAAACCAAGTTAAATATGCTTTTTGTTGATGCTATTATCTGCTTGCATCTCTAAGTTTTATTAGTTGTTAAATGGGTATTTGTGTATTTGTTCTCTCTCTCTCTCTCTCTCTCTCTCTCTCTCTCTCTCTCTCATATATATATATATATATATATACACATATTTAACATGGGTATTTGCGGTTCTGTACAAGGTCTTTTTTTTTTTTTTTTTTTCATGTGTGCTAGTTGTTTAAGGGAATGAATGAACTGTTTCTTATCTTTGTTTTGTGTGGTACTAGGTCATGGATTCAATGGAGCCTACACAACCTGATGTTGCCACTACAAGACCAACCATGAGACCTCCTCGTCCACCGCAGGTGATATCTTCTTCTAATCCTAATAAGAGAAAATCATCATCAACGGCTTGGGACCACTTTGAGAAGTTTATAGATGAGGAAGGTAGAACTAAGGCAAGATGCATATATTGTAGGAAGGAGTACATGGCTGATAGCAAAATTTATGGGACATCTAATTTAAAAAACCATACACCCATTTGTCCTGAATATCTTAATGAATTGCATGATGGACAAGACCCATTGTCCAAGGATGTAGAGGAGGGAAATCTAGTGCCTAGGACTTTTACAAATGTTGTGGGTAGAAAAGTTCTTGCTGAAATGATCATATTGGATGAGCTTCCATTTAGGTTTGTAGAGAATCAAGGATTTAGAAGGTTTTGTAATGTCTTCCATTTAAGGATGAAGTTTGACATACTTTTGATGTCCTGTTAATACAAAAGTAGATAGAATTACTTGAAATTAAGAATATATCAAAATTGTCTTAAAAAAATTTACTCTTGCTGGAACTAATTATTTCAACTCTAATTTTACTTGAACTCTAGGTGCTATGTGAGAAGATATCGTGTAGAGAAGATCCATGAAACTGTTGTGCTTTTGATCACAAATGTTGGCGGCATCATTTAAAAGGTGGGAGTCTTGCTGGGATTGAAGATGGGAGGCTTCTTGATGATAACCAAACTTGTGTTTGTAGAAATGATTGTGTTCTTATAAATTTACTTAACAGTTGTTTTAAGGGTCAGTAGTGGAAGTTTTTGATTTCGCAGATAATTAAAGAATGAAATTCTTTGAATTTAAGATAATGTGTTGTCAAAGTCCAATAGATAATGTGTTTTAGGTGAGGTTGAATGAGGTGAAGCCGGAATCATTTTTGCCTATTTGGCTGACCATGTTGAAGTAGATGAATTCTCTTGTTTTGCTTTTACGACAGTTCACATAACTACATCTGTAGCTTGACTTAATCAAATAGAAATTCATCATATGTTTTTCTGTCTTTCTTCTTTTTCTTTTCTGAGTTTTGAATTGCCTAGAAGAAAAGGTTAAACAATATTAAATTATTAAGGTTACGATCCAACAAGTCTGAACGGTTTAGTCATCTCTTACCGAACCATTACAATGCAATCTGAAACTTCACTGATCTCTTTGTTAAGTTCCTTAATGCAGTTTGGACTTTGGAGCTCCTATATTGGTCACAAAAATAAGGAAAAAAAAATTGTAGTCAAAGAGTCTTAACTCTGTTCAGTGCTTAGAAATGAAAGGATAACTTCCATTCCATTCTCAACCCCATATGATCAACTTCGGTATCCCAAATGGTCTGACATGTTTATTCATTTGATATCATCAAATAATTATAAGCCAATTCACGTACATACGAGATTGTTGGATAAAAAATTGATAAACTGGTCGTGTTATTTGGAATATGACTAGTGAGTTTATATATTTCTTTGTCCCGTTTATCAAAACTTTTCCAGTAATTTAGCCTTTGACATCTATTGCTTTCCCGATGAACATTTCTGGGTTAAAAAAATAAAAATAAAATAAAAAAATAAAGGACCAACCCGAGACCCGACCCGATTATAGACCCAATTTTTCGGGTCGGGTCGGGTTTCAGACAGTCACACCCGATTTCTATCGGGTCGGGTTTCGGGTCACAGTAAACCCGACCCGACCCGACCCAATATCAGTCCTAATTCACCATAATCGAGTAGGAGACGATAGAGATACATTGCATAATCATAGCTACCCAAGAATCCTGAAAACCCATATTCAATAGAATTTTCTCCAAGAAAACCCATTCCACTCTATCATAAGCCTTGCTCATATCAAGCTTTAAAGCCATAAAACCTGTATTTCCTGAGCACTGAGTTTTCATATGATGACGGGATTCAAAAGCAATCAAAATATTATCAGTGATAACTCTATCAGCCATAAACGCACTTTGAGCTGCCGAAATAATAGAATTCAAAAACAGTTTTAGCCTATTCACAATGACTTTACTCAAAATCTTATAAATAACATTACAAAGACTGATAGGCCTAAATTGAGAAACGGTCTCAGGGTTTTTTACCTTTGGGATCAGAGGAATAAATGTGTGATTGATGGACTTTAAAATTGTACCTGAATTGAGATAAGAAAGCACAGCCTCAGAAACATCCAATCCAATATTAGACCAAAAAGTTTGAAAGAAAAGGGGGGCATACCATCCAGACTCGGAGTTTTTAGAGGGGCCATTTGTTGAATTGCTACATCAACCTCTTCACGAACATAAGGTCTTGTTAAAGCTTCATTCATGGATTCACTAACCACGGGTTGGACCCCCTCCAATACTCTCTCCAAATCAGTTGGGCATGAAGTAGTAAACAACCTAGAATAAAAGTCCACAAAAATAGCACTAACAGCCACCTCATCCGTGATCCATGCACCATGCACATCCTTGATGCCCTTGATAAAATTCTTGTGCTTTCTATGTGTGACCACCCCATGGAAAAATTGTGTATTCCGATCACCATTTGCTAACCATTGAGTTCAAGACCTTTGAGCCCACATATGGCCTTCTTTGTCTAGTAGTACATTAAGCTCCCTCCTCAATTGCGCAACCATATCATAGCTACCACCATTAGCCGCATCCACCTCAGCCCTCCATAAGAGTTGTTTTTTTTATCTGATTTGGTTTTTCACATTACTGAAGTGATTCTTGCTCCATGATTTTAACATCTTTTTACACTTCTTTATTTTGGCCACCACTCTAAACATTTGATGCCCAGTTGGCCTAGATTCCCAAGCCTGTCTAACTATATCTCTATAGCCCCAATCTGCCAACCACATCTCTTCAAAATGAAACGGTTTTCACTTCCACCTAACTAACTCACCATTCGGATCCAGCAGCAACAAGAGTGGTCGATGATCTGATGAAATACAGTGGAGAAGCTTAACAATCGCCATAGGAAATTTTGCCATCCAATCATAATTTGCAACTCCTCTATCCAAACGCTCCTAAATAACATGACCATGTCGTACTCCATACCAAGTAAATTCAGGCCCTGTGAAACCTAAGTCCATAAAACCACAAGTGTCCAAAACATCCTGGAAAGCTTGCATCTGACAATGTGGCCGCACTCGTCTCCCTCGCTTCTCATCAGGAAAAAAAAATTCATTGAAACCACCCACGCATAGCCATGGTAAATGAGGTTTTGAATTCAGCATACGTAGCATATTCCAACCCTCTGTCCTTTCATTAGTATACAATTCGCCGTAAAAACATGTGAACCGCCATGCTTCCTGAGTACCTCCACCAACCACAGCATCAATATAAAATCTAGAGAAACTATCCGCCCAAACTTGAACTCCTTACTACCAAAAGAAAGCCAACTCGCCCCCTCTGTCTTGACTTTGAACATAAAATAAACCCGCAAACTTGATTTTAACTTTCAAACTTTCAAACTGTTCTTTGTCAGCCCCTGTCTCTGATAAAAAAAACAATTAGGAGACCTTGTGCTTGAATCAATTCCTCAAGCTCTCTTTTTGCTCGCGGTGTCCTAAGCCTGCGGCAATTCCAAGCTAAGCAACTCATTGGCCTCAGTAGGGCTGGACACCAGCCTCCACTGTTCCAAAGCTTTTAACGCTAGCACATCACCTCTTTATGGGAACCAAATCATCCAAAACCTCCAAATTATCCTGGCTGCCCTCTTAGCTAGGATAGAGGAACCCCCTTGCTCCAAAGCTGCCTTTTCTCTGGCCAGACGTTTCCAACCTCTAACTGGACCCCCTGAAGCAGTAGACATCTCCTATATAGAAAAAACTTGGTTAGTCTCATCTATCATAAAATTACACTCACCAGCCGCTGCCTTCACAATGCCTTCAGAGGCAGACAATGGACTCCCCAAGCCCTCCTCTGCCCTTGAAAGAATTTGAATTCCAACATTACCATCATTCTTAGCCAACTCCAAATCAATTTCCTTTAAAGTGTCCTGGAAACTATGGTGGACTGTTAGACGCTGCACAGGAACCGTATCAGGTGTTGTCATAATTTCCTTTGGCTCGTTATTTTCCTCAAGGTGACATTCTGGATTTTCAACCTCCTTGCTTTGCTCAAGCAACTCATTCTCCGTAGTATCCATCTCCTAGCCCCTATCTATCAGAAAAGATTGTACATCCTTCTCTATTGATCCACTACTACCCTCTACCCGAACCACCGAACACTTCTTAGGATTAACCGATGGAGCGCGCAGCCAACCACCATATTGCTAATCATTCTCTGTCAAACTACCTCTGCTCTGAACCCACAGGTCACAATCTTTATCACTATGCATTAAAAGGCCATACCAATAACATAGATTAGGCAATCTTTCGTATTTAAACCTTACCCAACCTACCTTACCATCTTCCTTACAGATTTTCCGTCCTCGACAGAGCGGTTTTGAAGTGTTAACTAACACTCTAATGTGCGTATAGCTACTGCCATCCTGGGTTCCCCATTCTTTCATCCTTGATTGAACTTCCCCAATAATCCCACCAATTTCACAAGCCGTCTGAGGATTCATATCGCCGATAAGTAAATCATGGAGTTGTACCCAAAACAGTGTCCTATTGAATTCCAATTCCTTCATTGTAACACTCTGTTCCATGCGTCGAAGAGAAACGAGATATTCATCGTAACTCCACAGTTCCCCCATGAGTACTCTCTCCGCATCCACTTTATCTGAGAATTCAAATAAAACCATGTGATTTCCCACATCCTTAACATCAAAACCATTCTTAGTCTTCCAGATAGGCTTGAAGGTTCTAGTTATAGCCTCTATATTTAGTGCTTTATGAGTAAAAAATTCTGCTGCCACCACTTGTCCACCCCCTCGCTCTAAATTTCCAAACTTAAGCAGGTTCCCTTCTTCCTCTAAGAATGCTAACTTCTCTCACATAACAGATAGCTTCTCCATGGTCGACCACAAGACCTCTCACTCACAGCTGAAGCAATGAGGAGTACAAAAGAACTGCACAAGGCAGATACCACGTTCTACTATCCGTCTAGGGTTTGGAGAGCCGCCCCTAGGTCAGAGAAACTCTACTTTTTTATTTTTAGAATAATTCCATATGCATACATGAACAAAATAAAATTAAAATTTTGGATAATTTTTAATTTTTGAATCTTTATTTTAGAGATATGTTATTACGTGATATGATTGAATTGATTGTCTAGTGGCATTTCTATTTATTATTTCAAGTAGAATCTTTGTAATAAATTCTTGAAAAAAAAAGGTATTTTTGGGTAAGTGTTTTTGGCAATGTAATTTTTGGGGTTATGTAGTTAAATTTTTGAAGCCTTTGCTAAGGGATGGGTTTTATGTTTACCAATATATATCAGGGTTGCCTATAACTGTAGCACTATAACAATTTATTGAAATATAAATTATTTTAAAATTTTCTTTATAAACCAAAGGGTCAAAGTGTTGGGTGCATGGTCCGGCCCACGTATCGCTAGAGCTTCTTAATAGGCTTGTCCAAAGTTAGCCCACAACTAGCCACATGCATGACAAGAATTCTAGTTAAAGCAGTGTTAGGAATTCATGTGTTTCTAGGATTCATGTGGGGTGGCAAACTTGCTTATAAAAGCAAGGATTAGTGTGCCACATAAGCGAGATAGCAACAACAAGGGTGTGTCGCATAAGAAGAAAAAGGTGCCGCACAGGATAATTGAGAAAGCAACCAGGACGGAGCCTCTTAGAGAAAAGAAGATAGTCAAAAGAGAGTTGTACGTGGAGAAGAAAATAGAAAGAAGAGAGTAAAGTGTTGCCACTTTTGAGAGAAATAATTAGTGTGTGTGAGAGCAAAGAAAAACAAGAGAGATTTTTTCTTTAGTCATAAGACATATGTAAGAATTATTGTAATTGATTTGATAATAGTGAAATTATTCGGAGTTTGTTCCATGGTTTTTCCCTTCAAAGAGAAAAGGTTTTCCACGTAAATTTTGTGTTCTTATGAGTGATTGTTATTTTGGATTGTTAATATTATTGATAATATTATTTGGATACCAACAAGTGGTATCAGAGCTAAGGTTAGAGTCAAAACGATGGCTGGAGAAGAAGGCAAGGCTTCAAGAATTGAGAAGTTTGATGGAAAGACTTCGGGTATTGGAGGATGCAAATAGAAGAATATCTTTATGGGAAGAAGTTGCATTTGCCTCTTTTGGGGACGAAATTTGATACTATGAAAGATGAAGAATGGAATCTTCTTGATAAATAGGTACTGGGAGTTATTCGATTAACTCTGTCAAGATCAGTTGCACACAATGTTGTGAAGGAAAAGACCACAGTAGATCTGATGAAGGCTTTGTCTAGTATGTATAAAAGTCATCGGCTAAAAGAAATTATTAAATCTAAAGAAGGCATAAGGCACTCCTGTAGCACAGCATCTAAATGAGTTCAATACGATCACAAATCAATTATCCTCGGTGGAAATTGAATTTGATGATGAGATTCATGCATTGATTCTTTTGGCTTCTTTACCAAATAGTTGAGAAGCCACGAGAATGGTAATGAGTATTTCTGCAGGGAAAAGCAAACTCAAATATGATGATATTCGAGATTTAATTTTAGGTAAAGAGGTTTGTAGGAGAGATGCAAATATAGACAATGCACAAGATCAAGCTTTCGTCTCAAAAAACAAGAGCAAAGGTAGAAGCAGAGGACCTAATAATCAAAAATTCAAAAGTAGGTCATAATCAAGAGATAGATCTCAGTTTGAGAAAACTAGAGAATGCTTCTATTGTGGGAAAAAATGCCACATAAGAAGAGATTGTTGGCATTGGAATAAAGAACAAACTAAAGGAAAAGATGAAATGAATGATAGTAAGAAAAATACTACAACTGTTGTGATTATTGAGGATGTTGTGATGCTCTCTATTGAAGAGTAAAAGTGTAAGTATGTTGCTAATAATGATGTTGAGTGAGTTGTTGATTCTGCAGCCTCCCACCATATTATCCCTAAGAAGGGGTTGTTTACCACGTACAAAATAGGAGGCTTTGGTACAATGAAGATGGGTTATGCCAGTTACTTAAAATTTGTGGGAAGTGATGTGTAAATCGAAACCAATGTTGGTAGCACCATAAGGTTGAAGGATGTGCAACATGTTCCAGATTTAAGGATGGATGTGTTTTCTACATTGGCTATGGACTGAGCGGGTTTTTGTAACTACCTTGGTAATGGAAGATGGAAACCTACTAAGGGATCATTGCTTGTTGCAAGAAAACATGCTTGTTACGGTATGTATAGAACTCATGTGAAGAATTGTAAGAAGAAGTTCAATGAGATTAAAAATTTTGAGAAGACTCCAAAGATGAGAGTTGAGATTAATGATGATGATGTCAAGAGGGTGTAATTCTCATTGCCAAATAGTGCTTCAAAAGAGGAAGTGATAGGTGAGGAAGAATATGAAGATGCTAAGGCTACATGGGATGATAATGAAGTGAAAAACCTTGGAGGTCTTGAGCAGGGGGAGCAATATCCTCCATTAGAGATTGTTGAACCTCGTGAGAAGAGAACTACTGGAGAACGGGAGGTCGAACCGTGAGAACCGGGAACCGGGATGAAAATCGGTTTTTTAAGCCTAAAGAACCGGATTTTTTGTTAATTCCGTGAATCCCTAAAACCGGGGTTGGACCGCACGAACCGGTGAGAACCATGCGGTCCAACCCCTTAGCAATTTTTTTTTTTTTATAATAAAAACAACTTAACACAATTTTATTCTACTTAATTAAATTATCCATCTCTTATAAGGAATAAAAAAAATTATAATTAAAATCCTTCAAAGATATTCAACTTTGCTTCAAAAATTAATCATAAATTTTAATATTTTCATGGTTATTATTTTCTTTTGTTAACTTTCTTATTTAATTATTAAATATTTGCTTGAAAATCATTAAATTTCCCTTACATATATAGATATATTAGTCAATTTTGCTGGTTTTATAAATTTAATATCTATATTTAGGCTTTAAAATAATTATTAAATTAATTATGACGTTATCACGGTTCGACCTCAAAAACCTTGAAACTCTCCCTTTTACGGTTCAATGAACGGTCCGGGTCTGAAAACCCTGAAGATGAGGCCACAAGGTTCGCAGATCAAGACGGTGATGCATGCATGAGGATTTAAGTGGTGGCACGTGGAAGGTTCAACAGTGTGAGTGTGTATAGAATTTGGAAAATTTGATGGTGTATGTGATTTTTCTTTGGGTTTGTTTTTGTGTTTGTCCAAATGAGATGAGGTCTATTTGTGTAATTTTGGAGAGTGGGCTTTGAGAGTTTGCGCCATGTGATTTTTTTATGGAAGCAAGCAAATATGTGTTCATTGTTGTGCGAGATTTATCACGCATTTGTAAATTGTGTGTGTGAATATGTAATATGTGTACAGCTTGTGAATATAAGGTAGAAGCTAACATTAACAGCTATATGAGGAGGAGTATAATATAAACATTACCCTCTGTTTTGTCGTTGATTGAACTGAACCTTGCTTGCTATTAATTGCTTCACTCCTTTTCCTATTGCTTCTTTACTTCCATGTTCTGTTTTAATAGTTTTTCATTGTACTCTGTGTTTAAGAGTTCAGGTTTGTGGTGTTTGGCTAGGGATTTTTTTTTTGGATGAGCCTTTTGCTCCAATTTTGGCTGTTTTAGGGGTTTTATCGGACTAGAATGGTTCCCGTTCGGTAGGTTAATCCAGTTCAGTTTTTAAAATTATGCATTTGCCTTCTAAAGGTACCTCAGTCATCTCAACGCATCAGTCATATTGGTTCAAAATGAAGATCTTGAGACCATTTTTTCAAACTCTAAAATGATTTGAATAGAAATGAAATACGAGAAGAGTGAATTTTTTTTGGAGGGAACAAGGGAGACGTGACGAGAATAGGAGAGAGATGTAATAAAATTTGAATTTCTTCCAACTCACGTCAAGGTGTGTCATAGTTGCACCCAACATGCCATCTAGGTCAGTCTTAAGTGGACTCTCAAAAAAAAAAAAAAAGGTCAGTCTTAAATGGGTCCCGATTTTAACAACCTTGCACCTCACCCTTCTACATTGCCACACACTGCATCCAACTCAAGTGAGCATCAGGTCACCGCTACTACACAAAATCTGGTAGGTGAGTCTCTAAGCCTCAAAAGCAGGAACTGTCTACAGCTGATGTAGGTAAAGTTCAGAAAAGGAAACAGGCTACAGCTGATTGGGACGAACAAATGGTTGATATGCGTAGAACAATGGCATTCTTACAAAACGAGACCTGGAAAGAGAAGATCAAGAACTCATACTCGAACTATCATGGTTGTATCACTCGGATCCATTCCAACCAGTAATATATCTAGTTGCCTAGCGGCAAAATAACTTTTAAATATTACTTTTTCTCAAATGCATTTTTATTAAAATACTATGTAACATAAGTGTGTTATTTAGTAAACATCAAATCTGATTTATTAGACCTTGTCCTTATATATGTTTTTACCTATGTCCTTGTAGAAATTATTTTCATTACACCTTAATGCCCTTATATAATATATATGAATATAATTGTCAAGAGTTTTATGGTTCAATTGACACATAATATTTCTAATGAAAACATCCAGGGTTCAAATCACCCTCTCTACCAACTATTTAAAATATACATATGACTACAATCGGCATTTGAATTTTACTTAGAATGCTCGGCTTTTTCTACTTTCCTCATGACATGTGAGCTATTTCAAAGTATTAATTACGTGACTAAATCCATCATTTTCTATCAAATTAAGCTTTTGGAATTAGTGATAATCTATCACTAAGTTCTCAAGCCATTTTTCAAACCAACCGAGGCTTAGATGGTAGACAGACACATATGCTGGAACACAAAAAGAAAGTTGCACTTCATTATCTCCAAAAAATAGTAACCATCATGAGTCATACAGTAATGCTTGACTCAGAGGCAGGTGTGACATAGTATCTAATGTGGTTACCAGAACATCAAAATATCACGCTCACAGCCAAACTCATTCCACTTTAGAACCATTCCATTTCCCCAAACCATCCCTAAAGCAATGTTTTGCTAAGCTGTGCCAAAACGGACCACCAAAAAGTTCTTCCACTTAAGAAGATCGTTACAAAAATTCAGTGCACAAGCAAAATGGTGGGTTTCTTCTATACAACAACATGATGGAAGATTTAAGTCATCTTGTGCAATCCAATGTTGAGATCAGAAGATATGGAAACGAGAAGCGGCACAGAGTGGAGCCATACAGCTTTGAAGACACGTTTCTGATGGGCTTTTATTGATTGGGAAGGCTTTCTAGAATTATACCTGATATCAAAGACGTGAATCATGGGGTCTGCTGAACCAGATGTTATGTAGAAACCATCAGGAGACCAGGCCTGATTTATCAGCGCTGACTGAGATTCACTGCTTTCTTGCCTCCACCCAAAAGCATGGATTTCTGTCTGTCTCAATCTGATATCAAACAATCGGAGCTGCCTCTCAGGAGCTCTGCATATAGGACATGTTAACGTTAAACTTTTAACAAGCAAAACTACATTTCTGACTAAAACAGATGACAAGAAAAACTTTGGAATCTGAATGTAATTTTAGCCCTTCCTGAAATTTGATGTGCTTTCTATTTCAAAGCTACAACTCCTTTATAAAAGCCCAAGTATAATCACCAAGAAGTGTCTATGGTCACATACCATGAGCAATAGGACAGGCAATTGCCACTATAGTCAATATTTTCTGTTTCAAACTATCATATCATATAACTCCTTAGTATTTATAATCATAAAACTATACTCAAATTTCTAGGGAACTGATTCACATTATACATCCAAACCAAACAGAGTCCAAGTTGCGCACCTCAGCAGCAAGCCAGAATTACCACTAGACGCAATTCAAGAGATGTTTGAAGATCAAACTAATATTAGAAGTTCAATAACATTATTTCATCTCTTCTGTTAGTTTGCATTTCTGGTATGCAACTAAAGAAAATTGATACTATCTTTTAACTTAAGACCTCAAATTTTCCTAGATAAAAAGTTGTTGATCAACATAGCATTTTCCAATTTTCTTTCAACTATAAAATAACAAGTATTAGATCTTGTAGATTTCTCGGAGCGCTAATGAAGCAGTGTATTAAAACAATGACAGCATCAAGAAAATACTGGTCAAGAAATGTTTCTTACGCTGTTTGAACCATGAATAAATTGAAATCACATGGATTTGGTAGTACACTCATGCATTTACATTCAATTTGATGCCTGTAATCTGCTCTTCCAACCAGTGTATCAAACCCAATAATTCGCTTGTCTGCCCCAGCAGACAATACAATCGGCTTTTTCTGCATTCCAGCAACTCCCATAACAGCAGACGAATGCAAATTCCTGTGCAATGCCTTTGGTTTCCATGAGTTCTCCCCATCTTTCTCACTCCAAAGTATAACAGCATGGTCACTGCCTCCAGTGACAAAACAGACATCTTCCCAAGGCATGAATGTGATGCCGTTAATAATACCCTTAACATGAGGCTTTTCCTCTAAGAAATTTACACGAGCTCTCTGTCAATGCACAAATATGCAAAATCAAAGTGAGAAAAGAAACAGACTTTGCAATGAAAGTTGAATGCTTATTTACAAATGGTTGTGGACATAGAGCATGCCAGTTCCACAAGTGTCGGTATTTAAATGTTAGTTAAATGTAAGCACTGGTATATTTATTGCAATTATAAATTTCAAACCCAACTCTTACCCCTTGTGTCTTATTGAGATTAAGAACTGATATCTGAGAATCTCCACCATCAGCACTGTATACAGAAAATAGGCTGTTTCCATGTGGGTGCCAGGCTATATCTTCAGGCCATCTCCTCTGCTTAGGGGACAAACACTCAGTCGAGCTAAGTAGAGAGGCAATGGACCTGCAATTCAAGACAAAGAATATAAGGGCCAAGACACCAGCTGAGAAACTTCACATCACAAAATTTAGACACTAGAAACTGAAACTGGATATAATTGATACAAAAGGAAAATTTTATATAATTCTAACATTTCTTAAAGGCATACAGAATGGGGGACCATTCTCGTGGACATCCAGTATATTTGATGAGCATTTCTTTTTTGTGGACTAAATATCCAATTTCCTACTTTGTCCTTACAAAGCTCTTCTTATTCTGGTCATGGTGGGAGACTAAACATATATGAAATAACCAGGGTATTTTTGCCTTGTATCATTAATAGGAGTACAGCTCCATATCCTATCATCGGAAAGATAAGAACACCTAAAGTATAATCCATCTAACAAGTTACCTTTAGCATCATGTATCACCTTTTCTATCTTGCAGCATACTGAATGGTGGGAGACAACCTTGTATTAAATTTGGTTAAAAGTAGTTGCTGCTTTGTCTGAATCTCGGCATACTCTATACAATAGCTTCTTCCCCACATATGATCTCAATATTATGCACCAATTTAAGAAATAGTTGGAATGTGATGAAGTAACCAAAAGAGAAGAAAGTTTTAGAAGTGTTGATAACTTTTTCTTTGTTGCAAGGCAACTAGAGAGGATTAAAAATATATCATATCAGCATATCTTTATACTTTACATATTACATTACCTGCTGCCAACAGGAAGAAAGTGTGAAAATTTTAATTACCTATCATCTCTTCTACACAAGTAACACAAGATATTCTTAACTGAAACTCGCAATCACAAGTAACGACAAACTAAAAAGATGAATATTAAGAACATGATAGTAAAAAGGTTAACTTTCCAAAAGAGAATGTGTCTAAGGAGGCATAATGCTCAATATTTAGTGACCACAAATATTATCATACTTTTAATTGTTTATCTTCCTTAATGAACCCACAAATAGCATCCGCACACATTCTCCAAACTCATTGAACGTTTCAGTCCAAACCTTTGCCAGCCAAGACCCTTCCCCTCTCTTCCAATCCTCCCAAAATGGTGAGTAAATGGGCTAGGAAGTAAAAGCAACTCTTTCAGGGGTCTTTGTTTTCCTCTCCTGATAATCAAGGCTAGAGCAACATATGGCACAAATTACATAATGTTCACTTTCTAGATTTTCATACCAAAGAAAAGAATAAACTCCAAACAGAAATACCACTCTTCTTCTATTGGGAAGTCACACACACACCCAGTGGGTCTTGAACCCACATCCTCATCCCCCACCTTGCTCTTACAAAGGGAGGAAGCGTCATTTGAGCTAAAGCTCATTGGCCACTCTTCACACCACCTTAACCAGTAATTACCCTAACTTATACTAGGAACACAAAAAGAAACACCACGGCCTGCTCTTGGATGTGATATACACTTTTATCTCTAAAATTGAATCATAAAATAACGAAGTAAACCTAGCAAGTGATCATCAACCAAATCTAACTCCTAATTTCCAAGTTCCCGCAAATATTTTTGTAACCTAAACTACACATTTTTAAGAACTCCAGACGCTAATGTATCTGCTCCAATCAACTATCACCTAATATATACTAGGAAATATTTGCAGAAGTTTTTCTCCACACACCACTAACCTTGACAAAATTCCAGAAATTCTCCCTCACAATGACAAAAAAGCTCACTCAAAAGCTCTCTGATTTCAAAAGAGACTTTCGGCAAGGACACAAAGAGTGTCTGCTTCACATATCCTCTACACAAGCAGTCTCATTGCTATTAAACATTAGATGCTTATAATGAAAAAGAAATCTGCAGTTACAAATTAATTAAGTCCTAGATAATGTCAAGTTATGGTAATGAGTGGACCACCTAAGTCACCTTCCTATTGCATCCACATGCCATTATAAAAATGTTCACGTCCTGTAGGTTGCATTATGAATAAATAGAAGCAATGCTGCATAAAATTATGTGGTAAAATAATAACTTTTCAATGCTATCAATCAAGAACTGACATAAGATACCGGTGAAGATAAATGAATACAGACAAAGATTTAAGACTTACCCCCTAGACTGAACTTGCCATAAATTGACCAATCCATCCAAAGCACTGCAAGTATTTCAAAAACTCCCACAAATTAGATTCTGTAGAAACTTCTGAGAAAGATAAATTTCATTAATACCAAAAAAAAAAAAAGGCATACCGTGTAATAATAGAATAAAGGATAGCTAACGCGGGGGGTGGGGGGTGTTGATATTTTACTATTATTGCAAAATTTCAATCATACCATGAAAGTTCAATTTTTTAGCCAATGACGACATATATTTATTTTCACGTATGTATACTAACTCAATAATTACCTAGTCACGAAAAGTTGATCATTCACTGGACACAAAGCAAGACTTCTCAACTTTCGCTTGTGTTGACTGGAGATGTGAGTGCTTGCATGGCAGCGGACTATGCACGGTGAAGAACGGCTACTTATTGATGTAATCAAATCTTTGTGTTCTTTCTGTTCTGAAATACAAAAGAAAAACTTTATGACTCCTAATTGCAAAGAAAGGGGATCTTGGATTGGAGGAACTGGGCAATATGTTATGCAAAAAAGTTGCAAACATGTCATTGTAGGCACGCACAATCACACGATGTAAAAATAATGTAAAGCTATGCAACAAGTGAATCTCACCAAACTTTCTTTTTGTTCCTTTATCTTGAATTTTAACTTCTTCTTCAGGCTCAATAGAAACTCTAGAATGTTTGTCCCCTTTAACTTTCATAGCACTATAAGACTGAGTGGAAACTGATGGACTAGATTGAGTACTAGAAACATTTGAAGGTTTTGCACCAAACTTTGCCGAGTTTATATGTGGGGAAACTTTTGGATTCACAGAAGGAATCAGAAGTTCTGGTTTAGATTGAGGCTGGTGTCTAGATGAATCTTCACTTATATTAATAGGACTAGTTGATCTGCGCTCCACCTTCAAATTTTTCGTTCCATTCTCGGCAGTCCCTTTAGATGACAAACCATTACTCTGGGTTCGAAGCCGAGCCAATTTAGATTTTGAATCATGCAACCTCTTCTCTGATTCCTCAAGCTGCATACTTTTTCAAAGAAATGGTCAGCAAATAACTTCCTTGAGAAGGTTTCAGAATTGCAAGCAATAAAAGAGTTTGTCTTCACAACATTTACAAAGGAATACTGAAACTCCCACAATTGCTGAAACTCAAATGGCACTGATATACAACGCATGGGGATGATTGAAATAACTTCGCCAACCACTAATCATGAACTCAATCAATATATCTACAAAATCCAACATCCACAGTCGATCTTTCTTTCTGGTTTTTCAGCAGACTTACTATTTTAAAAAGCTCAAGTACAAAAATTGTGAGTTATTCCAACTTGAAAGATAAAATTTATCATTATTTTAAAATTATATACATGATAAAATAAAAAATAAATAAATAAAGGATCTTGCTATATATATGTTGAATCTAGCTGGAGAAAAATGTTAAAGAAGCAAAACCCATTTCGTGAAAAACGATTCAAAGTTCAAAACCAAGAAGCAAATTAAACAATAGAAGCTTATGGAACATCAAAACTAGAACTTTTATTGGTACAGTATCATAGCCAAATCAATGAGAAAACATTCACATAAACCCCAAATATCATTAGGAAATGAAAATGAAAATTGGGATTGAAAGAATGAATGGTATTAATATTTTTATTATTAAAAAAGAAAAAGACAGAACCTGGGATTTGTAATAAGCGATACGCTGTTTGTTAGTTAGGACTTCTTTGGTACGATGTTCGATCAGAGCCACCAATGCCTCTTCTTGCTCTTCTCTGCTAACACCGTTGTCGCTATTGTTGGTGCTGTTGTTGTCGTCGTCGTTCTTGTCCTCGTCGTCGTACATGTTATTTGATTTTGTTGTTGTTGTTGCTGTTGATGATGATGAAACTAGTTTTTGCTGTTGCTTTTGTTGTTGTTGTACTTCATTCTCATCGTTGGTCTCAACTTTGGGTTTCTTCAGAGCCAGATAAGGAGGCGCGCTCATTTCTAAATTGTAAATTTGGGTACCAACTCTTTTCTATTTATTATTTCTATTCTCTCTCTCTCTCTTTCTTTTCTTTCTATGTGACGTTTCTAATTCCTATACCTAAAAAAATTAAATAACTTTTCAATGTTTTTTTTTTTTTTTTTTTTGAGAAGATCTTTTTTATTGTTTCTAGGTGAGAGCACAAGAGGCACAGAACAGAACAGTAGTTGATTCTTTTTCTTTTTTTTTCTTTTTTTTTTTTTAAATTTAAGAAGAAGAACTTGAATGGGGGCATTGGATATCAAAATGTGAATCATTATTAATGCTCGTTAATATTTTAAGCATACCTAATGGCTATAGTTATAGGCCACAATTATGGGCCTTTGTGACTTGATCCATTGAGGGTTTTTTATTGGATATCGGACCTGGGTGTGTAGTTCTCTTTTTTTTTTTCTTTTTTTAAGGAAGTTTTAATTTATAGCGTCCGCTTCTATGATAGTTTTTTATCATCAGATTAAAACATTAATCAATTTTTTGTATAGGTAGAAATTGAACTCCAGATCTCTTATACAACTGTCAAATATTTTACCAGTTAAGTTAACTGGAACCCACGGGTGTGTAGCCTTTTATTTGAAGGGTTCTTTGTGATCATAACAAATATCTAGCTTGATTATTTTTTTTTTTTTTGCTAAACATCTAGCTTGATTAATTGAATTAGAACTCCAAGGGCTTTTTTTTTTTTTCTTTTTTTGAGAAGGAACTCCAAGGGGTTCGCTTGAAATAATTCTATAACTGTGGAAAGCAGAAAAACGTTGCAATGGGAAATTAAAACTTCTCTTCTTTCTTGAAATAATTCTATAACGCAGTTTAACATGCCCAAAACACTTGTTCAATAGGCTTTTGTTGTAGAGGATTTTTTTTCTATTCATCCCACTTTTAAATTTTAAATTTATATATATATATATATATAAAATAAAATGAGAAAGAAGAAGGAAAGGGAAAACGTTTGAAACTAGAAACTATGATATTGTGAGAGATAAGGCAGATCAAATTTGATGCTTACAAAGCAATCGACCAATTTTTGTCAAATAATCTTTTTTTTTTTTAAATACTTGGAAAAATAACCACTTTAAAAGCCTTTTTTTTTTTTTTTTAATAAAAAGCTTGTAACTTTATTAAGCATAGATAAATTCAGTAATCTTTGCACAGTCACAATTTTAATCATATCATGAAAGCTCTTTCGAGTTTTTGACTAAAGGAAGTCTTTTTTCACTTAATGCTCGTTAACAGAAAACATCTACATATTATAGAAAGAAAAAAAATTTTAAAAGTCGTGTGCCAAACTATTTCACACACAACAAATGGGAAAATGTTCAAAGGCAATAGTATTAATGGTGCGAGCCACACAATCTAGATGAAGTACTTGAGAGATTAGGACATGGTAGTGGTACAGCCCTTGTGCTACATATTTAACTATAAAACATAGTTTACAAGAGTTCTAAAATTTTCAAAGTGCCAAGCTGTATTTCCTCAAAAAAGAAAAAAGTGCCTAGCTGTAAGAAGATACATATAATCAGGAACAAAATAGAATAATTCGTCAATAGTAGCAGTACAAAATTTCCAACGAGAATACTCAAGTATGCTTTAGGCAACTCCCCTTTTGAGCAAGCACACCCAAGCTTAAACCAAAAAAAAAATCCCACAAGACACAAAAACTTGAAGGAAAAAAAAATGGAGATCACTTAGAAAAGTACCAAGATTTATATTAAAAAAAAAAAAAAATTGAAAACAAAAACAGGATTGCCCCACGAACTGCACATAAAAGTGGGGTTACATCCCTCTGGAACATGTCCATTGTAAAAATGTTTACTCAAAACTAGCCAAAATTTCGAGCATCCGCTAAGTCATTTTGCATACTCATAGTTGGTCCCAATGTGAAATTTCAAAAAAAAAGAAAAAAAAGAAGTAAACCACTTGATTCTGGTTATGCGCTCCTGTTTCCAAAATCTTGCAAAAGCGCTTCTCTACAGCCACAAAAACAGTCAGAATATGCCCCATATAAGAAACAGGGTTAATGTGATAGATCAGCTTGCTCAATCAGAGTCCTTTGAAGAATCCGATCCATTGGAATATTCCTCTCTATTTGCAGAAATTGAAGGGTTTCCCAGGTTGTGGTTTTCCTCATTGCTGCTAGTTCGAGGTCTGCCTGCTCTTGATCGTATATTGGTACCCATGGGGAAGGGCTCCTGCATATACAACAAATCATGTCAGTTAGATCATTAAGCAAAATAACCAAAAGGACCATGATAAACAAGTAGATATTACAATACCCCTACCGGATCACCAGCATTTGGACCTTCAGTATGAAAGAGAATAGGGCGGCAACGTTTATCCTCATTCATCAAGCTTGAATTCTGGAAATGAGCAATAAGAGCAGCTTTTCCCTGAATCCTAGCATATGCAAGGGAGGCCACCTTTTCACTATTAAACTTCTCCCATTTTTTGCCATCGAATGCCTGCAAAAGTGGTGCTTTTTAATCCTATGAGCTTTTGCCAAAAACTAATAGTATCATAAGAAACCATGACGCCAAAATCACAGTTCATAAATTGAACCTGATGAAATGAAATAATCTGACGAGCATCAATCATATTGATGAAAGCATAGCCCACATTGCATTTGTTCTGCAGAAGATATTGGTAAATTTGATAAGGAACATAAATATGGTTTCTTACCCAAAAAAGCTTATCCACAAAGAAATTTACTTGCCTTGAAGTCAATTGGCAAATAAAGAAAATCATAAGTTCCCCGACAGTGCTCATCTATTGCAGCGAGAAGCATTTTAGAAGTATATCTGTAAAAATATATATTACATCAGCTGATAGAAAGAACTAAGGGAGAGGGGGGAAATAGAAAAAAGCACCCAAATGAATCTGTGACCTTCTCATAAAAAGTCAACTGCCACTGCTTAAACTACTATACATGGTCATAGTGGATGACCATGACCAAAATAGCCAATTTCTAGTATTGTCATATTTGATGACAACCCTCTATTGCTTGCTTTCCAAGCAGAAAATTAAAGAGGTGACCACTGAAACATTAATGGCCTGTTTGGGGTGGAATCATAAAATGTCAAACAGGATATACAGATGCCCCAACAAAGCACATTTACAGATCACATGAATCATAACAAGTATATCAATTTAAATTAACAATGCTGTTCAAACAAAGCAAAGATTTATCAGAAGAAAACGCTATAAGATAATTGAAAGATAGAGGATAAAAGAAAGAAGCAGAAAAACGCTCAAGATGTTTTTAGGATCATTCACATACTTGTTGGGAATGTTCTTTATCATCAGTGTTGTTCGGACATCTTCCCCGCGTAATATGCGGTCAGTATCAAGTTCATACTGTTTCTTATCAGCAAGATTAGAATTCACATCATTTCTACGGTGAGAAAGGTTTCTCACACGTTCACTTGCAGAGTCAAAAGATGCAGGCATTGAAATCATTGGGTTCCTCCCAAGAAAAATGTTGCACATTTGCTGAGGAGAGTGTTGCCCAGCATTTGTCAACATGTCTGCGCAATTTCCTCCAATATGAGAAAAGGTGCTCTGAGGAGAAATGTCAATATGATGCAATTGAGAACTACGAGGAAAGCCCATGCTCCCAAGAGAACCCAAGTGGAAGCTAGAAGCTTCAGGAGACTCCCCTAAATAGGAACGTCGCCTGTCCCAGAGGGAGGTATTTACAGCTGGTGCGGATCCAACATGATGATGCACGGTTGACATGTTCAGTAATTGAGGTGATCCTCCAGGAAATCCAGGCATTTGTGGAAGGCGATGAGCAGGAACACTGTCAACAAATGAAGGCGAATTCCCCCAAATCACAGGACTTGAAGGATGTTGCTGATATGAGTTGGAGTTCTTCCATGCATAATGGTGTCCATGAAGGGGACAGCTCCCATTTCCAGAAGAACCAAAAACTAAAAAGAAACATTTTATCAAATATTTTAACTTGTTTAACATAATACTTAAACCTAAAGGAACAAAAACTGTGTAATTTTCCTCTAGATGGCAAGAATAACAGTAAATAAGAATCAACAGTGTATGCTGCAAACCACATTATGCTAAGATGGGGACAGTAACTCGTACAAGGGTTACAGCAAAGAGTATTAATACAATATTAAGCTAGGATGAGATGACCAGCTAGAAAACTTAACAAGGCTTTGTTCAGATATCAGACATCACAAGCCTCTATCAGGTATTCTCTAACCCATAAATAATCCATTGCTACTGAATTCTCATTTCATTTGTGGACAGAGAGGCAAAATGCCAAACCGGATTATAACAAGCTACTTGTTTATATTTTGTCCAATTCTTATTTATTCCATGGTTAAAGTAAGCATATTTGCAAAAGTATAGAATCAAAACATTAAAATCCACAACCTTTATCTAATTCCCTAAAGATCTCCATATTCTAATCATAAATAGTTTGGATGCTTTGCTGAGAGGAAAGAAAATGAGGGGAAAAAATCTTGAAAAATCAAACTTAAGACAATTGGGAATGGAATCATACAAGATAAAAACAGTCAAAGTCAAGCAGCCCAGTTTGCCAACAGGCAACAGCACTTCAACATTAAATGCTATACATCAGAGGACACCAATAAGTTATGATAAATATTGATAAAATTTAAATTAAAAAAAAAATCTAAATAGCTAATTCATTTTGTGCATGTTAAAAAAATATATAATAAAAATAAATAATTACTGCAATCAAAAATTGCATAAACCCAAAATACAGACCACAAGTGTGGCTGCAATACATGCGGACTTAGCAGCCCCAGCTTCAAACTATCCAAAATCAAGTGAAGAAGAAGTATAACCTAAAAATTTATAATCAATTTATTGAACTTAATCTGAATGGTTCACTTGTTAATCTAAAATAGTTTAGTAGTCCACCAGATACCAAAATCTAAAACATCCAACAACAAAAGTACATATTTCAAACAGAGTACAGGACAATATAATCAACTCACCTCCTCCATTAAGTTCCACTGGATGAACATTGGAACTCATTCTGTGAATTTGCCTACTGTTGATTCCTTCTGTCATCCTGGGGCCAAGATTGCCAGCCATATCAGCATTGGTGCTCAAGGAGTTACATGGAACACTGTTGGCTAAACTTTCGTGATACTCCGGGAATGAATGAGGATGTAAATTGGGAATGCATTGGTTAGCAAACTTCATTTCTTTCAGAGAATGGTTGGACTCACAAACTCCAAATTGTTTGCCAATAGATGCCACTCCCACCGGAGAGGGCAAGTTGTTCGGAACACTTGAACTCATATGAGGGAATGCATTTTCAATAAATGAACTCAGAGATGATTGGTGTGCAGAATGTAAACCAAGGCTAGATCCATTATCCACACTGTTAGATGCGATAACACCAGGAGAGACAGTTGCTGTAAAAGATATTGAGCGAGAGCAAGAATAAATATTTGTGTTTTAAGAAGACCTTAACTGATGCAGAAATTCTTTACACAGAAATCATACCCGTGTGTCCTGATGATAAATTGTCACAAGGGCTGTGACAAACATTAAGTCCATCTTGCTCCTGCTCAGGCTGTTGCATCAAACTGCAAAAAGAATTTTAGTTCGCACTTGTGTGTGTATCTATATATATATATATATATTATCATTTGGAAAGAAAGAAACAAAGAAATAAGACACAACAATAACATATGGTAAAACCAGATCAGGGTGATCCAGAATAATATCATCATTCACCAGTCAAAATTTTAAAGCACGACATAGTAGAAACACCCCATGGGAAATATCCATAATGAAAATCTACACTTAGTTTGTTTCAAGATCAAGCAGACAAAAGGGGAGAAATAGGATCCCCATCCCCCTCAGAATTCAACATCTTTTTTAATGCTGCTATTGACAAATAAGAGGGAGCGAAAATAGACAGTACCACCATCTTGCAATCTCTGAATGGCTTGGTTCAATCTTGATCTGTTTCCCAGAAATTTCACTCCTATTCAGTGCACGAAGAGCAGCTTCTGCAGCTCGGACATCATAAAACTCTATCAATTTGTATTGATACTTATGTGGAGCATCAAGGATCTGCAAACCAAAAATAAATTAAAATTAAAATTTGTACTGTCATTTATATAAATGAAAGAACAGGGCAACAACAAATTACTTCTTTGATTTCTCCATAAAAGCCAAAAATTTTGCGAATCTCATCATCTGAAACAGAAGAATCAAGGTTGAATACCACCAGGGTGCCCTGGTTAACATCTCTTTCCGAAGGATTATCCTAAAACATTAGCAAACATCAAGCAACAGATTAAGTAAAAAGAAGTAGAAAAATGATGATATCACAGAAATTATGAGGTAAGATGACCAAAACAGTATTGACACATGCACCACAAGTGGCAAAAAAGTAACCACCATACCTTTGGTATTGAATAATGTATGTCAAGTTTCCTACGCTTCAATGCTTTATTTTGAAGCACTTTCTTTGCCTCTTGGGCTGCCCTTATGTCATAATAAGAAATCATAACAAACCCACGATGCTTACAGGATGTATAGAGCTTGCGAATATCTCCAAATTGCTGACAGGGAAAAAAAATTGTCAATAAACTTGCTGTGAATCAGTTGCATGAAGTCCTAATGAACATTGAAAAGCAAGGAGTATATGCACCTCAAAAAGAGCCTTTAATTCAGAATCTTCAACATTACTATTAATATTTCTCACAAAAAGTGTTCTAGATGGGTGTTCACCATAAGGGTGTTCACCAACAATTGAGCCATTAGAACCCACTTGGCCATTGGAAAGTCCCCTGATATAATCAGAACTTCTTTGGCCCATACATGTACGATCATCCCCTTCTAATTCCATGCCTCCCCCACTGCTGAACAGATCATAATCTTCGAAGTCATCACCATTTTTAGCATAAGCATTACATGCCAGCCCATCAGTCATACCAGAAAATAGATCATCATCATCAGGAAGGAGGTTTCCAATAGTCTGGGCCTCAATTTCTTTAAGAGATTCAAACGGTTCTTCATCATGGTAGGAAGCCACAGCATTAGCAGGAAGATGAGATGGAACCTCATTTCCCAGCAATCCTACTGCATCAAAGAATGCACAGTTACAGAAAATGCAAAAGGGAATGTATCCATTATATTAAATTAATACAAATGCAACCATTGACTTTTAAATTTTATTTTAAAAAACAAAACAAGAACATGCAAAATCATATGTTTAAAAGAAATTTCAGTGAGATTTTGAACCCAGTTTATTAAAATATGTGAGTTTTCTCATAAGATAAGACAACAAGAAAAATGCATAACTTAAAGCAAAATCTCTTGATAAACGTTTACTGGCCAGTTGTGTGATCTCTTCCATCTCCATGGACTAATCTACTTACTGAAATTCTCCCACTCTATTTTCTTGTCTTCATTTTTTTTTTTTTTTTGAATTATGATAAAAGCTAGAGTTTGTTACATCTTTATTGTATATGTTTACCATGAAACGATAGCATATTAAAACCGACAACTGGTGAAGCTATAGTGCAATGACAACTTTAATGCCTAACTTTAAGAGAGAGAGAGAGAGAGAGAGGCAACTATTACCCACATTCAAGATATGAATTGCATATGATAGAAATGAAAAGGAAAGCTTACACTTTCTACTAAATATTTCAGACAATGAACTTGAAAACAGACTACTCTCACGATTGGTTCCACTCATAACAGTTGTCTTTCCTTCCAAACTATGAGAAGGCAACTGCACACACACATTTGGCCGTAATCCCATATGATGATGCATAGATTTCCATGAAGCATTGGGCAAACTGACAATGCCTTCATTTCCACTAACACGTAGCTTTTCTGTTTGGTCTCTAAGTAGACTTGTCTGTGGCAATTCCAAACAATCCACAGACTGTGTCCCAATGGGTGAAAGTTTTCCTGCATGTAGTGAAGCATCTGACAAGCTTCCAGGTATAGCTATCATTCCATTCATTCCTGCTGACCAAAATTACACCAACAATCAGAGGAACCCCAGCATGCTCAAAGCTTTGCTTGGGAAAGCACTGAGCAAATTTCAATAAATTATTTAATAGAACTGAACTATATAGCAAAAAGACATTAATTTAACCATGTTAAAGAAACATGACTATGAACCCTAATCAGATGGATACAACACTGAAAACACGGATCAATGAACTGGGCAGGATAAAGCACACATACAAAAGAAAAAGAACTAACAAAGAAAAGTTATTCTCACAAACAGTAACAGAGTTATTCTCATAAACTCTAATTTTGTTGGGCATCTAAAATTAAAAGTGTCAACTACATAACTATCTGTCACTAATCTTTAAGCAAAATATTTCTATATTGGTGTTGAAAATAATAAGCATGCAACAAAGTGCCCAAACACAGTTCTCGCAATGAATTCATCAAGACAAATTACACACTAAACTGGTTTAGGCATATTTTCTAAAGAGTCATAGCTACAATTATAAACACTCAGAAAATGGTCCAAGTTTCCCTTGCTAATTAAATTATCATAACAATAGTGTATGTGAAAAGATCATCTCCCTAAAAGGAAATACACTTTCACCATTTCCATTAGGAGGCCAAATGGCAATTTCAATGCTTGGAACAAATAGAGTGCTACAAAAATATTCCGCTGATCAATTTACAGATGCATGGCACCAAAAGACATTTATTTCCACAAGATGGATTGAGTTCGTGGTTGATGCTCTATCAACACCATAATTTCTTAAATCAATGATTAGGCATACTAAACTCGAAGCGGACAAAATTCAACCTTTTCTTTAAATGGAAAAGAACTTCATTTTAAATTCATGGCCGTTACACGTTTAGCAGTTTCCATTGGCCAAATGGCCAAGTCAATGCTTGGGGCAGACATGGTGCTCCAAAAGTATTCACATGGTCAATTGAACGACGCATGGCACCAAAAGACATTCATTTCAACAAGATGGATCGATTTCTTGCATTCATTTGATACTCTATCAACCCTGTCTTCCTTAAATCAATGATTAAGCATACTAAATTTGAGGACAAAACTCAAACTTCTCTTTAAATGGCAAAGAATATCATTTTACTTTCAGGACCGTTATTACATAATGACCCGATCAATGCAAGAATCTTCTAATCAAGACAAAACAAAAACAATAGGACATACAACTATTTATGGTAATATGTCAAACAAGTGTGGGGCATCTGAACTACATGCATTCATCATGAATTTGAAGAGATTCCCACGATAATTCAATGGTTCTCACCTTGGTGATAAGGAATGCTTTTGGGTTTTTGATATCCAACTTCTCTCTGCTCACAGTTGACAACAAATTACAAACTCACAATTTTAAAGCAGAAAATTTTGATTTTTCGCCAAAAAAAAAAAAAAAAAAAATGTAGAAAATTTGATAACTAACATTTATAGAAGAAAGACAGAGAAATTTAGAGCTGTGAAGACCACAAATACCTGTGAAGAAAAAGAAATATCTTCCAAGAAGTGAGGCGAGGCAGGCACGCCTCTTTGATCCATTACTTCAAATGGCATAGCGAAACTTACAAAGCAGAAACTTTTGCACAAAAGTGAAATAAAAAAACCTCCAAAGATCCTAACTTGCCCACATGCCTAAACCGCCTGGCTGTTCATCTGAAAAAAAAAAGAATTCACAGATGTTATATTATAGTACATCATCAAAAACTTGAAAGCAGAATCAAAAACCCATATCTAATATTTTTGTGTGAGAAATAAAGCACCAAAAAAAAAAAAAAAAAAAAACCCATTTAAGTATAATTGAGGAGGACTTGAATTTTTTTTTTTAAACCGACAACCTCTGGCTTACCTACCAACGACCAAACACAAATGCCTAGTTTGGTTTCAAAGAAAAATTAAGAGAAAACAGATTAAAACAACAAGCAAAAACTACCACTCAACTGTACTAAAAAAAATTACAGTTTTTTTTTTTTCTAGTTCACCAACAACAAAATTCACTCTTTTTTTGTGTTTTGCATAGCTCAAATTCTCAGCAAATTTATAAAATATGAAAGATCAAGAACAGCGGTCCCAGCTTTTGAAAAAACTTAAAAATTAAGCAAAACCAAAAAAGCACAGGCATTTGACAAGGAAAGGGAATTAATTGAGAACAGAAATTAACTTAATATAACAAAAAAAAAATCGCACCTTTAAAAAAGCAAAATTGAGCTCCATGGCCAATTTCGCTCACTCCCACACTTTTCTCTCTCTCTCTCTCTCTCTCTCAAGAAATTGCAAAATTGACAAGAGAAAGAGAAAAAAGAAGAAGAAGAAGAAGAAGCAAAAGAAAGATAGGAACAAAAATCAAAGGGATCTGTTCTTGTGTCTCTTTAAGTTTGAAGAAGCCACAACTTGTGCTTTATATGGAACCTGCATTTTGCTTGCAAGCTATCATTCACCACAACAACAACAACATAAAGAAACAGACACCGAATATTTCACTTTTTGTTTGTTTCTGCTTAATAATCATCATTGTTTCCTAAAATTAACCAAAATTTCAAAACACAACAAACAATAATTTCCTCAGCCAGAGTCAAAAATTTAAAGATTCCAGCGTCGGAGATAACCCAATTCCCGGCGAGATTTCTCTCCCGCCGGTCACTCAATTCTAAATTCTAGAGAGAGAGAAGGCTGTGTTAGTTGAGTTTGGAAAAAACTAAAAACATAAAACATTAAAAAAAAAAAAAAAAAAAAAAAACAGAGAGAGAAAATAGGCGCGGGGTTTGTGTTAAAGTGTACTCACGGTCTAAGGCAACGAAAGAAAAATCAAAATCAATCTGACCCCTTTGATTCGGAAGAGAACTACAAAGCCTGTTTTGTGTGTTTGTCTTTCGTTTGTTGCTGTTTTTTTTTTTTTTTTTTTTTCTTCTTTCTAAGACTTTCAGCTTTGCTTCGGTTGTACTTTGTCTTTGCTTCAGTTTAAGCTTTGGCTTTCGCGGCTTAATATTTTCTATAATATAAAAATAAATAAAATCTTCACGGCTCAGCTCTGCTTTTTATAGTTTTAAATTTTGATACCCTATGTGCTACCAAAGTTTCTTTATCCTACTCCATCAATCATCATGATTAGGATTTACAGCATCACCATTAGGATTTTAGGATTTTTCTTTTTAAAAAAATGAGCCTTACAACCTTATTCCAACAAACCATCTTTATCCTGTACTAATTTTTGTTATCCCCGTGATTTTACCGAATTTCTTTATATAATTTTATCTTTAACGTTTTTTTTTTTTTTTATGTGGCATACAAATATATGAGTTAGATAAATCTCACACTTTTATAAGGAAAATTCCAAATATAAATTTGAAATGTAATTAAAATTCTGTCTATTATGGTGTTGATGGGTTGCCAGTGGCATTAAAATTATAAAATATTTCAAAATACAATAAATGCATATCCTTTAAATAATAGAACCAACTATGAATTTAATTAATGAAACTTCCTATCATGTTAGAAAAAAAAGTTTACATATATTGTACTTTATAAATATTCAATAATTATTCATCAATCACGTCTACCACCGCATCGATTTGTCAACATTTATTTAGTACACTAATAAATTAGTATTAACTTTAGGATTTTCAAATAAGCAAAACTCTCCTTTTGATCTGTACTTGGGATTTCATCTAATTACAACAAATGCTTTGTACGAAAATTAAAAGGCAAATAAACCCTATACGAATCACATTGGTAAAACAAACTGCATGTCATATTTTATGAGTTATTTGAAGATAAGGATTGGTTTACTATAGTTTTATATTAATGCATCAATTTATTGTTGCCTCTACTTTTCAATTTTTGGGATTTAAAGATTCACTAAACGTAAAACTTAAATCTTACATTAAAAAAGTATTTTCTTCAAAACAAATAATTACATTAAAAAACTAGTTTCTTCAAAACAAATAGCACCCTAACCCTTCATTAAATAAACAGGTCAAACAAAAAAAAGAAGAAGCAAATAATAATAATAATTAAAACAATCAAACCTAATAAGAGACATTTGCATTAGTCTCTTGTCTCCTTTCTCCCCAAATTGAATGTTGATAATGTGTTACCATAATACATTATATGATTTTCTGTCAAACAAGACATTCTTTTAGGTTTAACGTTTTGTAAAAGTTGCATCTTGTCATCCTGCAAGTCTCAATCCCACATGAAGGTAAAGTTTTTTTTTTTAGGTCTAGGGCTCTAAACGGAGAAAGGATGGAGGAAAGTTGGAAGGCGAGTGAAAAACAGTTATCCTTGACAAAGGTAGAAAGAATAAGAGTTAAGATAGAAGAAGAACGAGGAAGTCAAATGGGAACGACCACAATACTTGTTGCACAACAATGTCAATCTTAAAGTCTTTAAAATCTTAGACTTTCAACAAGAAAAGAAAAAGAAAACATTTTTATATAGTTAGGAATGAAGGGAAAAAAAGTTCAAGGATAAAAGTATAACATTTTCAATAGTTTAGTGCAGAAAAAAAAATTTTGAGTTTAGAAAAGAAAATTGAAAATTATGCAAATTTTAGAGACAAAAACAAAATTTAAACCATGATTTCATAAACTCTCCAATAAATTATAGAAAATATTAAATATATGATATTCTATTTTATTTATTTGTTATGATCAATCTAATTCTTTATATGTTTTCGGTCAAAAAAAAATTATTTATATGTTTTTATTGAACTCCGAAACATAGTATTAGTATTATACCATTATTTATTCTTCTTTATTAGTATCTATACTATATAATATATATATATATATATATATAAAAGAGAATTCCCCTCTTTAATTTGAACTTCTATGTGGTTCAAAAATACCCTCACTAATGAAGGGTAACTTCTCTTAAAAATATGGTCATAAATGTCAAATAACAAATTTTATTTTGAATTCAAAAAGAGAACTCTTAAAATTTAGGATTTTTATCCCTTCACGTTCATCTTTTTATTCCCTAAAATTTAGTCTTTTACTATTATTCATTTTTCATTTGCATAAAAGTAAAACACCCCCAATTTTAAAATAATAATAATAATAATAATAATAATAATAATAATAATAAGAGAACTCTTAAAATTTAGCATTCTCTCCCCTCGAATTTATCTTATTTTTCCTTATCTTTAAAGTTTATCATTTTTTTTTGTTTGAAAAATAAAAAAAATACATTTTCAAATTATAATAGATAAAAATTATTAATTTTTACTTAAAAAATAGAAGAGTCTCGGAGTATGCACAACACACTTGCTTAAAGGCTAGTTATTTTATAATTTAGTTGTTACAAGTAAGAGAGAGAGACTCAAATAATGCCACCAAATTACAAGACTCTTGCCTAACATTATTTTTTTGATTAAGCCATAAAACGTGGGAAGGTAACAGGACAAGTGCAAGTCTTGCCAACATGAATACAATCTAGATTAACGAAATTATCCATTAAAGTAACAATTTTCAGATGCAGTTATAATTAGTACTAATTACTATGCCTTTTAGGGCATAGTTTGCCTGAGGGCAGTTAAGGTATGCGTAAACAAATTGCATGGGTTTGGTACTATTAGTTTAGACTTTACAAGTTTCAGGCAAATTTGATATTACACATTTACATGTAATTGCATTCCCTGGTTCCTATTGGTTTTAGATACTTTGAAGTCAGTGTCGTGTACGAAATGATTTGAATTTTGGGATCATATCAACCCAATAGTATTATTAAGTACAAGTTACGATCCTTCCTCTTGTCCACTCCAAGAGTAATATAGTTGATGTATAGTTTAATTAACTTAACAATGCTAATTCTCATGGATACAAAGGTTCTGTTTGAATATCTCTTATTTTGCCGAAAATTGAAAATTTATTACTGAAAATACTATAGTAAAATAATTTTTAAAACGCAAAACATTGTAGCAAACTTATTACTCCGTTTTTCACAAGTTAGCTGATCCGTGAACAGTACCGTGAGACCTAGGATTTAAAACGCAAAAACACATTAGGCAAACGCACGCAAAATTAAAAAATAATAAATAAAAAAAGTGCAACCTTTGTGTCAATCAATTATCAATAGCAGTTTATTTGTCACTTAAACAACCAATAATTTTCCAGCATCTTATGCTTTCACTAAACATAAAACTTAAATCTTACATTAAAAAACTAGTTTCTTCAAAACAAATAATTACATTAAAAAACTAGTTTCTTCAAAACAAATAACACCCTAACCCTTCATTAAATAAACAGATCAAACAAAAAAGAAGAAGCAAATAATAATCATAATAATTAAAACAATCAAACCTAGTAAGAGACATTTACATTAGTCTCTTGTCTCCTTTCCCCCCAAATTGAATGTTGATAATGTGTTACCATAATACATTATATGATTTTCTGTCAAACAATACATTCTTTTAGGTTTAAAGTTTTGTAAAAGTTGCATCTTGACATCCTGCAAGTCTCAATCCCCCATGAAGGTATTGAAAATTATGCAAATTTTAGGGACAAAAACAAAATTTAAACCATGGTTTCATAAACTCTCCAATAAATTATAGAAAATATTAAATATATGATATTCTATTTTATTTATTTGTTAAGATCAATCTAATTCTTTATGTGTTTTTATTGGACTCCGAAACATAGTATTAGTATTATACCATTATTTATTCTTATTTATTATTATCTATAAGAGGATTCCTCTCTTTGATTTGAACTTTTATGTAGTTCAAAAATACCCTTCATTAATGAAGGGGTAACTTCTTTTAGAAATAGGGTCATAAATGTCAAATAATAAATTTTATTTTGAATTCAAAAGAGAACTCCTACAATTTAGGATTTTTGTCCATTCACATTCATCTTATTATTCTCTAAACCTTAGCCTTTTATTATTATTCATTTTTCATCTGAATAAAAGTAAAACACCCCCAATTTAAAAAATAACAATAATAACTAAGAGAGCTCTTAAAATTTAGCATTCTTTCCTCTCACATTCATCTTATTTTTCCTTATCTTTAAAATTTATCCATTTTATTTGTTTGAAAAAAAAAATTCAAATTATAATAGATGAAAATTATTAACTTTTACTTAAAAAAAAAAAAAAAAAAAGCCTCTTAGCATGTGCAACTAGTGTGCTTAGAGGCTAATGCACGACGCGCGTACTTTGAGGCTAGTTATTTTATAATGGGAAATGCTAATGAGTGCCTTAAGGGCACTCGTTAATAATCTATTCACATAAAGTTTTTATGGAAAATGAAAAAAAGTAATTAATATTTTGATAGCTTTTTTCATTTTCTATAAAAGTGGTATCAAAACTTTTTTAAAATGGATTATTAATGAGTGCCCTAAGGGCACTTGTTAGCATAATCCTTTTATATTTAGTTGTTACAAGTAAGAGAGAGGGACTTAAATAATGCCACCAAATTGCAAGACTCTTGCCTAACATTATCCTTTCGATTAAGCCACAAAACGTGGGAAGGTAGGACAAGTGCAAGTCTTGCCAACATGAATACAATCTAGATTAACGAAATTATCCATTAAAGTAACAATTTTCAGATGCAATTATAATTAGTACTAATTACCATGCCTTTTAGGACATAGTTTGCCAGAGGGTAGTTAAGGTATGCGCAAACAAATTGCATGGGTTTGGTATTATTAGTTAAGACTTTACAAGTTTTAGGCAAATTTGATATTGCACATTTACATGTAATATGCATTCCCTGGTTCCTATTGGTTTTGGATATTTCGAAGTCAGTGTCGTGTACGAAATGATTTGAATTTTGGGATCATATCAACCCAATATTATTATTAAGTACAAGTCACGATCCTTCCTCTTGTCCACTCCAAGAATAATATAGTTGATGTATAGTTTAATTAACTTAACAATGCCGCTTCTCATGGATACAAAATTTAAAAAATAAAAAATAAAAAAAGTGCAACCTTTGTGCCAATCAATTATCAATAGCAGCTTATTTGTCACTTAAACAACCACCAATAATTTTCCAGCATCTTATGCTTTCTTTTTGTTTTCTCATGTATGGAATAACTTCAGCAATGTTAATTTAATCATACCTTCAAAGAAAAGAAGCTTTGCATTTCAAACTTTATCAAAGTTTCAAAAACCCATTTCCATTTCTCTCTCTTTACCAACTATGGTTCAATAAAATGCAGAATAGAAAAGTCATGAAATCACTATAATGTATGCGTTTTTCATGGTTATCTCCAATTTGAACATTAGGTATTAACTACTCCCTTGAGTTTAATCATACCTTCAAAGAAAAGAAGCTTTGCATTTCAAATTTTATCAAAGTTTCAAAAACCCATTTCCATTTCTCTCTCTTTCCCAACTGTGGTTCAATAAAATTAATGCAGAATACAAAAGTCATGAAATCACAATAATGTAAGAGTTTTTCATGGTCATCTCCAATTTGAACATTAGGTAACTACCCCCTTGAGTTTATCCAAACAAGTTCGGTTTGTCTTTACATTGAGACCAAAATTTCATTAGTTATTCAATTATCTCAGAACATTAAGGGTGTGTTTGTTTGGAGATGAAATAGGGTGGATAGAAAACTTTTGAGAAAAATGGAAAAGAAAACTTTTTTTGTGAGTGTTTGGTTGGAATGAGGAGTGGGAAAAAAAATTGGTGGGGTCCAAGTGCTTTATTTCTAAGCCCACCAAAATGTTTTCTCTCAAAAATGAATAGAAAATTGAGTGGGAGAAATTTGATAGAATGTGCACTTGCAAATGGGCTTGTCTAATCTGTTGCCTTTTTTTTTTTTTTTCTTGGGCAAGCTTCATTGCTCTTTCTTTTTTTTTTTTTTTGTTGCTCTCTTTTGTAATTTTTTGTTTTTGTTTTTTCTTTGGATGTGATTTTTTTTTTTCTAGATATGATTTTTATTTCCAAATAAATTTGGGTGATTATTTTTTTGTCATTTTTGTTTTTGTTTTAATAGGGCATCACTTTTTGATAAGGGTATATGACTAAATTTATATAAACACATTTTTTTTCATCCCTCTACTTTTCCACTCTCAACCAAACAAAAATGAAAAAAATTAAAATTTTTTCTATCTCCTCACTTTTCCACTCTCTCACTATTTTCTATCATCCTACTTTTTCACACCTCTAACCAAATAGACCCTAAAGGTTTATTATATGTTATTAGAGTTGCCATAAGTTTTAAATTTAATACCTAAAATAAGGTAAAGTAATAAAGTGGGCAAATATTAAATTATGACAAACCTTGCCTCTTCGTGACAGAGGAAAACTTGAAACAAAAAAAAAAGAAAAAAAAAAGAAGTAAAAAAAAGGCAATAAAATAAAGTCCTTTCATGTGGTCCAAGCGAGAATTGGGCTGGAATTTAATAACCTCTATAGCAAGTAATCAAAAATTGGTATAAACAAAAAACTGAGCTGCAAGGTAAAGCCGAGCCGAACAAAGACAGAGAGTTGAGTTTAGTTTTGACAAGGATTTTTGAATGCGAGCGGCTGCATCGTACGGTATATATTGGAAAAGCTAGATTATTTTTTTTTTTGGTCAAGAAAAAAAAAGCTAGATTAATTTATTCGAAACCACTCAAAGCATCCATCCACGTGTCATAAAGTTATTAGCTACACTTTCAAAGCCTGTTGCAGAAACTTCAGAGCTATGATTTTATCTATGTGACCCGACATGCTAAATACTAAAACTTTCTTTCTAGTTTTTAAGGAAAAAAGATTTTAAAACGACTTTCACTTTCTCTTATTTTATCGCTTTTACTGTTGTGTCTGTGTCTGTGACTATCTTTTTGTTTTTGTATTTTCACCGGGATTCGTGAACTTATCCAACCAATCACACACAGTACTTTATAGTTTATACTAGTAAACTAATTTTGGAATTCCTTCATTTTTTTTTTTTTTGGCTTTTGCTACAGTAAATCCCTCCATCGATCATACTGTGTCAAAACTCAGCTTTGATTTGGTACTTGTGTTTACATCATTATCAAACCAATGATTAGAGATTGCGTTCTATTTTTTTCCATATCTAGTTCTACGGTGTACCTCGCAAGTCAAATGTTTGAATAGATTGCTTGAGATCAATATATAGCAACCAAGACGAAGCCACGTAGAAGATATATAAATAATACATATAGCATAGGAAATTATAGAATCGAACATTGGACATGTACGTGTGTTTTTTAAATATGGCAAATATATTGATTTTCAACCTATAATTACACAATAATCAAATCAAATGGTCAATTTTTTTTGTCCACTACTAACTTGTGCGGTCAGCCATTTTTTATCAAACACTCACAATCGCACAAATCAACAAGTTATTAATTTGAATATAAAAATGGTTGTGTCGATAGTATTGTTAAATATTGTGAAACTACAAAAGAAACAAAAGGCAAACACACCTTTGTTCCATTTAGGATTAGATTATAAGCTAACAAAAGGCAGGCACACCTTTGGTCATTTGGGATTAGATTATAAGCTAGTTTTTAGTTTTTAGTTTTTTTTTTTTTTTTTTTTTGCAACAGTACTTTTAGCAAAACATCAATTAGCATTTTTTACTTAGCTTTTATTTTTTATCTATAGTAGTTTTAGCAAAAAGTTAGATAAGTTGTTCACAAACAAACTTTTAGTGTGTGTTTGACGTTGAATTATAAATTGAGTTTTTGCTTATTTTATTTTGGTTTCTACGTTACTTTTTTTAAAGCTTTATTTCAAATAATCTAACATTTCGCTTTTTGGAAATAAACTAGTTTTTAACTTTTTGTTTCACATTATGCATATATGCTACTCAAAATAAGCAATTTTAAAACAAATACATATTGGCACATGGTATCCACCCTTGCTAACTTGCCACTCTCTAAAATTGTTCAACAGGACCCTAAGGTACTCTACAATGGGGCCCCAAAGGTTCCAGGTTATGAAGCTCATTAGAGCATTCACAGCAGTGGAGCTAAAAAGCTATAATGCTATTTTTATAGCTTTTTAGCTCCACCAATATACCAAAACAGCCTTGCAGCAGTGGAGGTAAAGTTAAATTTTTTTGCTGACTTGCTACAGTACACATGTATCTATACATGTGTACTGTTCATGAGAGCTAAAAATAATAACATTATTTTATTCTGGCTTTTTATTAAAAAAATCCTCTCTCTCTCTCCGTCACTCTCACCGTGCCTCTCTCTCTCTCTCATTCACTCTCATCTCATCTCTCTCAATCTCACTCTCTCAACTCCGGTATCTCTCTCAACCTCACTCTCTCAACTCCGGTATCTCTCTCAACCTCACTCTCTCAACGTTGTGCTCCGGCCGCTGGGTCGTGGTTGTGCTCCGGCCTTGTGGATCGAAGTGGCTTTCTGTGGATCGTGGTTGTGCTCCGTGCTCGTGGATCGAAGTAGCTCCCCTCACCTCCACTCCGCCGCTAGGTTGTGGTTGTGCGCCGCTGGGTTGTGGTTGTGCTCCGGTGTGCGTTGGAATCGAGGTTGAGATCGGTGTGTGGTTTCAATGTTTGGGTAGCTGGATTTGGGTTTGGTGGGTTTCGGCGTTGGGTTGCTGGATTTCAGGGGTCACGGTGGAGATGGTGGTGGTGGTGGGTCGTATCAGCGTGGGTTCAATTTGTGATGGCTGGGTCCGAATTGTGAGTTGTGGCTGCAGGTTCGATTTGGGTTGGGTTTTTTTTTTTTTTTTTCCTGCTGTGGACTGGTGGCCGGTGGTGGTTGTGGGTGTGGCTGATGGTAGAGGTGGTTGTGAATGATGCTGTATGTTTTTTTAATTAGAGGGATATATTATTTTATTGTAGTGGTTATATTATTTTATTGTGATGTTTATATTATTTTATTGTGTTGTAAGCTAAAATAGATCCACTGCTGCAGCGTATATGTAGATAAAATAGATAAAGTGACTTTTTGTGTAGCTAAAAAGCTAAAAATTTACATCCACTGCTGTGAATCTCTTAGCAAGCCATATACTGAGCACAACCTTCAAACATAATTATATTGTGAAGTCCAAGGTCCTTTTCAAGGTTTCTTGCACTTCGTAGCATATCTACATGACTACATCTAGCTCATGATGTCTATGATTACACGACTGCAAAGGGTTTGTCTTGTCCCTCATGATCTCTCGCGGCAAATTCCAAGATTGCCACCGAAGCTGGCTCCCATCCACCATGGGTTGTCATATTATGTTTTATTAGTGTAACCCAATTGTGGAGACATCCACCAAAACGACACATTAGCCATAGAAGACAATGATTTTTGAGTACTGCTCTTAAACTCTCAAAATATTCCACAGCTTGTTTATATGAATTTTTTTCCTACGAGTCAAATCCTAGATTCCTCACTGCAGGTGTCTATTAAATGTTATTTGTAGTGATATGATTGTATCTTTCACATATGACCAGTAAAAAAAGTCAAAATATGATTTTAATCATTAATATTATTAGAACACTTCAATATCACATTTATTTTTTATATTTTGTGAATACTTCCATCCATACTTCAATTATGTTTTTCATCCTTATGTGAATAAAAAATTGCTATTTTGGTAGATTAGTCCCCCAACACACTTATCTTATCTTATGTATAGTGCCATATTTAAGCCTTTGTTTGTTTCATCGTAAAATCTTTTCAATTGAAAAGATTTTTTATAGTATTTTTGTTGCATTCTTTGAAAATGCTCCATAAATCATTTTTTTTTTTAATGTTTCACGTGATGTAAAATGTGAACATTTCCTTCATTATAGAACCTATATATCCACAACCAACACCCAAAAAAAAAAAAAAAAAAAAAACACTAAAGATCAAACTCATTACAATGAAAACCAAAACACCACCCATTACAACAAAAAAAATCTAGGTGAAAAAAAGTCACAACCCATTACCAAAAAAAAAAAAAAAATCCATAAAAAGAAAAAGAAATTATAACACCCCATTACATATTAGTAAAGCCCCAAAACTACTATCAATTGCCGCTTGCTTCTGTCCCAACGAACCCCGGTCCCCAATGTTGCCTATCGCTCTTCTCATGCCACCGAGCCAAAGACTTGTCTTAGAAATGAGGCGTGGGGGGTGTGCAAGAAAGAGAGAAGAGAAGGGAGGGGGTTGTGCAAGAAAGAGAGAAGCGGCTCAAGGCAGGGAGGACTCACGCATGGATTTGGAAAATATTTTACAAAAAAAGTCATAAACACATTCTACAAGTTTTATCACTATGTTTTTTTTATTAACATAAAACATTTTCACGTTTTACCAATGTTTTACAATGAAACAAACACTCAAAAATGCGAGAAATTGTTCTTCAAAAAATATTTTATAACAAAACAAATGAAACAAAGATGAAAGTGATAGTACATTAATGCTATTAACCCAAAGTAAAATAATATGAATTGGTAAGTGAGAAGTATTTAGGGTTTAATTATTCAAACCTCACCATTGTTTTTGCTAAAAGAATCCCTTATTTATCCAATTTTTATTTCATTATAAATCTTAACGAATACTTTTAAGCCCCACTAAGAAGAGGATAACTTACTAAATTTAAGTAACATAAAAATAAGGAATATATATCTCTGTCATGTGTCTATGGGAGCCACGTGGTAATTTCAATTTATTCAGAAGCTACATATATAATCTAGAGGTAGCTGGTAGCTGGATTGGTCCCACACGTTGCGCATATGCTTAATGATCCATGTGACAATGGTGCACACGACAAATCAAATCTAATCTAATCAATATATATGAGTCACTATATCAATATGAGAGAACAACACACGTAACTCGAGATAAAAGGGTAATCCTTATCACTTATTATTCTTTCGCTCACTGGACCAAAATTTTACTATTAAAATTCGCATTATTGTCCATTTTGAAAATATGAAGCTTTGCTAATTTGCATATGCTTAGGCAAATTATGGTCTACATAGTTCTTTTAGTAATTATTGTCAACACATTGTCAAATGCTTTGTAGTTGAATTGACACATTTTTATGCATAAAGTGCTTAAAGGTCTAGGGAGGAAATGATTCAAACTATAAAATTAGCAACATGTTATAATTATTTTTCAAAGAGCAAAAAAAAAAAAAAAAAAAAAATTATAAAGCCTACGAGTGAGACAAAATTTTCTTCTAAATTAAAATTTTAAGAATATCCTTGAAGCCCATTAATGCAATTTAATGTGCACTTAATTAGTTTTTTTTTTTCTCAATAGTTTATTTGTTTATTTATGATTTTTTAAAGTCACATCTAATTTTTATTTTTGGCTTGTTTCCATTTCTCTATGATATTGTAGGCGACAAAATGCAATTTAATGTGCGCTTAACTAGTTTTTTTTTTTCTCAATATTTTATTTGTTTATTTATGATTTTTTAAAGTCACTTTTTTTTTTTTGGCTTGTTTCCACTTCTCTATTATACTGTAGCCGACAAACTGTAAGCGTTAAAGTCACATATTGCTTTAGCAGTGCCGCACTAGACCGAAACATCTGGGTGTAATTTTTCAACAAATAAACAAAGGGAAGGAACATGGTTAATAATCAATTTATAGAAATTTTTTTATAAAAAAAAAAAAAAAAAAAAAAAAAAAAAACATGTTTTGATAGTTTTTTCTATTTTTTCATAAAAGTTATGTCGAAACTTTCTTAAAAGAGTAAGACTTAGATACAATATTTAAGTGTTGTTCCTTAAGTTCTCATTTTAAGATTTTATCTTGTAAATTTTTTCTCATGAGATGAAAGTGTATTTTTTAATTAAGTAGTCACATGATTAAATTTTAAGAGGTGCACTTAAAAAACATCACCTAAGATACTGTACTTAAATTTTGTTATTTCTAAAATAAATTATTAATCATTGTCCTAAAAGTACTCATTAGCATTACCAGTAAACAAATAAATAAATAAGCAAAAAACTTATCTATTTAAAGACCCTTTTGGTGAATGACCGATCATGTATTAAAGGAACTCTTCTTTTCCGTATAAATAAAAGTTTGTCGGAAGCATGGATGTTATAAGTTCAAAGTTCAAACAGTTAAAGCGGCATGCACCACATATGTAAAGTCTTGCGCAAGACTTTACGTACACTTGGAAGCAAAGAAATGAAAGGATTTTTTGTAAGTTATCGGCTCATATACAGGAGAGAATCAGAGAATAGAGATTGTGTGTGCATTGCAGCTTCTAACAAATTTCCCTCAATTAAGTTTTGTCGTGAAAGCCAAAAATTTGACAGAAATTAGAGACGTTTTAAAAAGGTTTCACTTCACGTGGAATGGGTGATCTAGCTAGGGCCGTTACTTAGATATATATATATATATATATATATATCCTAATACCCACAGCTATTGCATGCATGAGAGTGACAGATGAATGGGCATTACCGTTTTGGACACCAAAAAAGTTTGGCCACGTGTCAGCTTGTAGTGGGAGCGTTATGATTCCAAAGTATGGGTCTTCATGTTCATGGTCAAAGCTATTCACTTGTGAAGATTGAAGAAGAAGAAGAAGCATAATGAAGAAGAGAAAAAAATTCTCGGACCACTGCAGTAGTACTGATGCAGAAGTTTGATGATGGAGAAATAAAGGGCTTTAATTTCATTGCTTTTATTTTCTAGCAGACCCCACACCTTGGCAAAATTGTTGAGTCTGTGATGATTTAATAAGTAATGAATTTAATTTCTAGAAAGTGGATCATTTAACTTATTCATTACTTGATTCGTTTACTGCAAGATTTATATACAAATAGGAAATTTTATTTTTGTTTTTTTAATTTGAGTGTCTGGGCACTGGTGATTTGGTGAAAGGAAAATGAAAACACAAAGAAAGCTAGAAAGTAGAAACTAAAATATGAAGCTAAACCTTTAGAAAAATAAATAAATAAAGTAAACCTATCACATATGAGTTTATGATTGGTATCTGCAATGATATCAGTTTCATGCTTTCATACTCGTGACTAGAATTGAGTAGGACTCAGTCTTGGTAAAAGTGAGGGGCGCATATAAGCGCAAAGACCTCTTGGGGTCTAGGTGCGAAGTGCGAAGTGCAAAGCACAAGCGCTCGCCTGATTGAAGTGAAGTGCACATTTAAAAAAAAATTAATAAATTTAAAAATAATTATTAATGAGAAATGCAAAAATCAAATGATCAAATTATCATAGAAATTGAAATAAAAATTTTTATATAATTCATATAACATTTAGATAAGCCCTACTTTTGCAATTTTAACACAAAAATTGCAAATCAAGTCGTCTTATTTTTTTGGATAAGCTAGATATGAGTACTTCCATGTAATATCCATTCTTAAATCTCCAATATCCATAATGCCCTATGACTAATTAGTAATATTAGTTAATAATTTAATCACTTGTAACTCTATAAGAATTAGTCTGCTATGTTAAACATCAACCACTAAAGTAACTAAACAATTACCACAAATATGTTCTATCGTACTTTTTTTTTTCCATGAATGAGCTAAAGAATATGAGGACATAGCAACATGGTAATTAGTACCAAGCAAATATCCAAAAGGGAAAAAATAGAATAAGAAGAAGAAGCTGGGTGGGTTACTGTTTCAAGGAGAAAAATCAAGAAAAAATAAAAATAAAAATAGGGAAGAACAGAGAGGTTGTGGGTTGGGTTTTAGCCTTTTAGGACAAGTTACAATAAAAATATCTTTTTCTGATAAGTAAGTTACACTAAAAACATGTCAAATCAATGGTTTGTATCAATAATGTCAAGATCCTAAAGTTTTATTTCAGTTTTGATTTATTTTTTTGAAAAATATAAAAAAAGCGCCAAAAAGCGCGCTTTGAGCTTTTTGAAAGAGCGCAAAAAAGCGCGCCTAAAGCGCACTTCTTTGAATGAGCCTAGCTTTTGAGGCAAAAAGCGCTGGAGCCTTGGGGTTTCGAGCTTTGAGCTTAAGTGCGCTAAAAACGCGCTTTTAACAACACTGGTAGGACTGCAGGGTGCAGAGAGCCTTCAGAATACCAGTTCAACCTAACAACTGGATTTTGTATTTGTGATAAAGACCAATATAATGAGAATTTAGCAATAAATGTAGGACACAAAAATGTTTCACTGCCTTTTTTCACATTTTGATTGCTATATAATAAAATGATATGATAAGTAATAGACCCATGTGAAAGCGACGTTGCTTGAATTAATAATTATCACACTAGCAAAGTTGTGAGAAATATTTGTGCCCTACCATTGCTTGCAACACATACGTAAACCGATACATGCATGACATTGATTTTCACACACTCTTTAATGTACATATAATCAGATATTATGTGTGAAATTATTAATAGAGAGTATATTTAGTTATTTATAGGTGTGAGATAACTGTTAATTTACTAATAAAAAGTTTGTTTATATTTATTTGTTTATAAGCAAGCCAATTTTAAACCTTAGTTTTAGAATTGTTTAATAAAGGATCTGAGCCTAAGCAAGAAACATGGTTCATGAATAGGCTACTAAACAATCAAGGCTTCTTCTCACCCCCCCCCCCCCCCCCCCCAAAAAAAAAAAAAAAAAAAAAAAAGAGCGATAAACTCACTTATAGATTTTAGTGTCTATTTGATATCAACTTATAAGAGCAACCACATTAGTATGACTAAATTTTTCAGTTTATTTTACACCAACAACCTACTTTTTCTTTTTTACAAGACCACTTTTACAAAACACCCATAGCAGAATATCTATTATACACTATAATTTATTTAAATAATATTTTTTATTATTATTTTATTAACAAATATCTCTTTCATTAATATATATTTATTTCCCATCCCAAGTCCCAACCGCGTCTCTCTCTCTCTCTCAATTCTTCTCTGCCTCTATTACTCCTTAAACTCTCCTCTTCACTCATATCTCAAACCCAGAAATCACACATACAGAAGATCTGGTGGCAGCAGCAACGACAACAGATCTAACTGATTTCTGTTGGGTTTTTTATGTGAGTTTCTGTTGGACTTTGCATATGAGTTTTTGTTGGGTTGGATTTAGGGGTGTCAATTCGGGTTAGCGTGTCGAGTTGAGGTAAGGGTATTCGACTAAATGGCTCAACCCTAACCCGACCCATTTAATAATCATGTCATGATCCTTCAACCCTAACTCGACTTGTTAATAAGGCGAGTTGACCTGATCCAACCCATTTGACACGCTTAATAAACTAGTCGTGTTGGGTTGACATGAATGTAACATAACCCATTTCAACCTGCATAATATTAAATATAACATCCATCTAAAAATAATGATTTTTACATCTCAAAAAATAGTGCATACACTTCAAGTCTTCAACTCACTTTCAAAATAATATAGTTCGACAAAAATATAATATTCATCTAGAAATAAGTTCTTTACACTCCAAAAGAAGTGCATACACTTCGACCCAAATTCAAAATAACAAAGTTTCACAAAAATAAAATAACATAGTTCAGCAAAAATATAATATTCTTGGAACTCACCAAATACTAAGAATTAATATTGAAAAAATTTGAGCAAACAGTAGACTAATCTTGATTATGACCACGATTATCATCCATAGATTCTTTGTTGATGTCTAAATTCATAACATCTTCCACAAACTCATCCAATTTTATTTGTGTAAGTTTTATGCCAATATATATATATATATATTGTGGGTGATCGGGATTTTCACCTCTTTGAGTGGGAGGGTTATCCTTCCGATGTGGGATTCCCAAGCTTTGGGGCTGAGACTATGAAACCCTCTAAGCTTGCCTACACTCGGTCGAAGATGACAAATCCTTGAGGGCTTGGCTCCCCAAAGAGGACAAAAGCCTTCTAAGGTGAGGTATAGGGTGTCAAGCCTCAAAGAGGTGAAAATCCCGACCACCCACATATATATTAGTAGTTCTAAGATTTGTAAAGTTTCAATTTTCAATTATATCCCTTGTAAATTTTTGTAATTACTCACTTTTCTTTTTAAATTTAAAATATACGTTGGATATAAAAAGTATTTAACAAATCTAAAATAAAATAAATATTTGTTTGTTATATGAGTTAAACGGGTTGTGTTAAGTGGGTCATTTCGGGTTGACACAAATAAATTGGCGTGTCAAACGTGTCTATTACGGGTTATGCGGGTTGACCCATTTATGACCAATTTCTTATCGTGTTGCTTTTGGGTCGACCCGTTTATGACCTAAACCCATTAAGGCCTAACCCTAACCCGAAAAAACCCGTGTCGGGTTCGTGTCCTATTCGCGGATTGGGTCGAACATTGACACCCCTAGTTGGATTCAGTTTTTATTGATTTTGGTTTGGGTTTAGGATGAGTTTTTCTCCAGGTTTGGGTTGATTATGAGTTGGGTTTTCCGGTGGGTTTAGCTTGATTTTTGTTTGGCTTGATTTGAGTTGGGTTGCAGTGGTGATGGTTGGGTGGTGTAGAGTTGGTGGTTGGATGTTTGTCATCTTCTTCTTCTTTGCTGGGTTGTGTGGCTGTTGGGAAAGAGAGGGAGAACTTGAAAGGTGAGAGAGAAAAAATAATAAATTATTAATATACACAGCTATAGTAACTGTGCATGTATGCACAATTACTGTAGCAATTTTGAATATATACAAATTTATGGAAGCACTAATGTGGGTGTTTTTTTTTGTTAAAATGTGTAAAACTAACATCTTTTTTCTATTTTGCAAACTTATGCATGCATTGATGCGATTGCTTTAATCTATAACTTTTAGCTTTTATGTATAACTTTTTAAAACTTCACTTTTTTTTTTTTTTTTTTTTTTTTTTCATTTTTTCAAACTTTCTCAAGGTATAAGTATATATTAGCATACTTTTAGCAAACAAATTTAAGCAAGAAACTAGATAAAGTTGAATAGGCTAATAAACAATCAAGGCTTCTTCTCACCCAAAAAAAAAAAAGTTGAGCGATAGACTCATTTATAGACTTTAGTGTCTATTCGACATCAACTTATAAGCTCTAGCTTTTAGATTTTATATATAACTTTTTAAAACCTCCCTCCCCCTTCCCCCACCACCCCCCCCCCCCCCCCCGCGGCGCCCATTTTTTTTTCACTTTTTCAAAAATTCTTAAGGTACAAATATATTTTAGCATATTTTCAGCAAAAAATTTTCAGTAAAAAACTAAATAAGTTATTCCCAAATATACACTTAGTAATAAGCTTAACAAATAAACTCATATATTACTAATCCTTAAATAATTGGAGGACAAAGTTTAGTTATAAAATTAATTGTATCCTAAAATTACAACTTCCTTTAAAAATCTTAACATTAATATATATTTTGAAAATCTAACCGTTAAATTACATGTTCTTTACGCTCTTAATGTACATGTCAAATTGTGCACCAATCAGATACTATTTACTAAATGATCTATAAGCTTATATTTTATGAATAATTTTAAACTACAAAAACTTGTAATTTAAACAATTTATGGATGACTAGTTATTGATTTTTAATTTTCTAAAAATTTGCAAGAAATGATGATATAAGAAGAAAATGTAATCAAATGTTAGATTTGTCAAAATTGACCTTTAATAAAAGGATATTGAGTAGGGTTGTAGTCTTATACTACAACCAATTTTGTAGCTAAACTTTGTCCATAATTGGGAGTTACAACCACTCATTTAAATTAAATGAGCTTAATTATATAATTTTGTTAGATCTAAAGTTCAAGACCTTAATATTAAACTTAAGTTTAGCTTCACAAATTAATCAAGTGAAGCCAAACCAAATTCAAGCTTTTAGAATTTAGGACAGCTAAGATTTAGTTAGAAGTTAATTCTCAGGGGTAGCCATCAACCCGAAGTCCCAGAACCCAAGAATTGGATCTGATATATTGAAGACGTTGCTGGCTCACCAACCTGGACAGGCGGTTCCTCAGAATCAAGACTCAAAGCATATGAGTCTGTCTCGTTAATAAGCACTTCTCTTTCTCTTATCCCAGACGTGGCCAACCCCAAAATCCACACCCAATACTGTAGAATCGTGTACAAACTACAAAGGCCATGTGACTGTTGATCAATTCTCTGTCGGTGGGACCCGTGATGTATACAGGACAAGAATTCAAGAATCATCCTTTCTGAAAATGTTTTTAAAGGCCAAGAAACAGAATAAAAGTTTCGTTGAAGAGGTAAAAAACTCAAAAAGAGAATCAACTCTGTCTCGTTGATACATCCAAAAAATCCACACAGCTGGTAAATGTATATTTTTTTTCAAATGTACATTATTGAGTATTTACTAACTTCTATTTTTCTGCGGCTTTTAATCAAACTCAATTGTGTTTTATTTTCTTATGTTTTGTAACTTTGTTACAAGATTCTTTATATTAATGTAGTTGTTATTTTTACAGATTTGGAAAATATGATTAGCAGACAACTTTATCCTTAAGTTTTTTTAATTTCAGCTTGTTACTTTAATTTTAATTCTAATTAATTTAATTAGTAAAATTTTATATTATCACGTAATGAGAATGGATTCGAATCTAGTTTGTTTATGAGTGAATAAATGTAAAATTACTCATGTTTGTTTGGATGATCGGAAGGTTAAAATTAAATTATTTATTCAACATATATAGCTTATACACAATTTTTTTAAAATTATTTTTTCAGATAAAGTCATGCTTTTATCCACTTAATTTTTTTTTTGGATATAAAATAGAATTTTTACTCTAACCCAATCTAAGTGTATATGTGTGTGAAGTTCCCTTTTGGAGATTTGAACCCCGGCTGTTGCCCCCCACACGTCACAAACACTTATACTTGTGGAGTGACTATCGCACTAAAGGTGCGCGGTGGTACCCACTTAAAATTTTAAAATCCAATAAATCAATGAAAATTAATTCTACAAAAAAGTAGCACATAAACATTAATTACTTGAGTAATTTTTTTTAGAAAAAAGTTATTTTTTATTATATATTGAGCATTTGATTTTTAAATTTTTTTCTCTCATATATCAAGCATTTGATTTTTATTTTTGAAAAAAATTAATGCCACACAATTTATTTATTTATTTATAAAATAATTTTCACAGTAGTTGAGTTGGCAAATTTTTATTGGTTCTCATCTGAAACCATCAGTATATCATTTTTTTTTTACTTACCACTAATAACTTGTCATTTCGAAATGATAGGTGTAATTTTTTTATTTTATTATATTTCTACACTTATTGTTTTTGAAAAGACAAAAATTTTCTTTGATACAATCTCAATCTCATAAACTGGTACTTAGAATAGTTGATAAAATCCTATTTAAATCTGCTCTTATATAAGAATCTTATAGAATAAAAATAGAAAAAGACAAAAAAAAATTTATCTTATCACTATGTTGATGGGTAAAATATGAATTCTCACATATAAAACAATCAAAGATAGTTGAAACTTTATATCTTCTATTTCTTTTTTATTTTTCAAACAAAAAAAAAAATCATTTTTAAAATTTAGTAGACAAAAAGACTCCTTATTCTACTATACTGTAATAAATAAATTTTGAAAAAAAATGGTAATAATAAATACAAGCGTGTGGCACCCTTGGAAAGGAAAAAAAAATCGACTGTATTAAAATCTAATGTTAATCATTTTACAAATACAAATTTTTATGAGGTGGAACTGTAAAAAGTAAGAATTACGATTCAAATTTTCAGAAAAATTTTTTACTCACAAATAGATTTAAATGAAATTAAAGTAAAATTTATATCTTTGAAAAAAAAAAAAAAAAAAAATGTAGTAAACGAACGAAAGAGAGATGCAAAAGTAATCACATACTGTGTACTAAGATTTTAAGGAACTTGAAAAGTCTCCGGAAACTGAGCTGTGTGTGTAGTACTAGTACTATATCACAGCCTAATGACAATAGACTGACTGGGTCTGCCCTTTAACCTTCTGGCATATGACACACAGAAACTGCCAAAATAGTTTATTACTAACTGAGTTTCATCATCCCCTCACCAAATCCAACCAACGACAACCAGCTTACGTGTCATATGATGTCACTCTCAATGTGTTTCACGTTCAAATTTTCAACATACTCTCTCTCTATCTTCACTTTTAACTTTTTAGGTTTTAACCCTAACATTTACACAAACGGACCCAACCCCAACCCAAAATTGAAACTCTTCCCGCCCTTTCCCATAATATTTACAACAAACTTCATTATTATTATTATTATTATTATTATTAATGGGCTGAAAAAGCCACCAGCAAAACCAACATGCCACCATTGCAGTGTGGTATGACTTGATGTTAAGAATTTTTGAATTACTTTACTTGATGAGCTATTTGAACGATAGTCCTAACAAGATCCTGATAATACACATAGTATTATATATTGTCGTCACGTGGCCTGGATTCCATAAGTCTACACCAAAAACCTAAACAAAAGAAAAACAAAACAAAATACCCATCCACACCAATATTTACAACTCTTAATACTAATAATTGAGTTTGGACATAATTCTGATGATTCGATCAGGACATTTGGGTTGGTCAGGAAGATAAGAAGGCTATTAAGCTGATGTCAATGCCTCACAGACTTTTAATCAGATGGGAATGGGAATGGGACCCATTCATGTCAGTTTTAAGTTTAAGTTTAAGTTGTTTAACCCCTTCGCCTCAGGTTGTGGTTAACATGTGACTGTGAGTTCTTATTAAGCAACATTACCTGTTGCTCTATAATCTATATATTGTACTTTGTACCTGACTGAGCCCTCCTCTTTTTTGGCTTTAATAACCATTTTTATTAGTAGTAACTAGTAAGGAAAAGATATACACTATTTTATTATTAATTTTTTGCTGAATAGATATACACTATTTTATTAGAAAGTAATAATGTTAAACCTTCCATATTTGACTCTTATTAACAAGTCTAATATTAATTGAAAAGTGCCCAGACTGAACCATGTTCTAACAACCAATAGAATTTAATCAAATCCTTTTCAAATATTTCAGACCAATTTCATTACCCAAACAATGTATGATATTCAACCCTATCCACTGGCACTCATTTCTTTATACAATTAAGAATATCCTTTCGCGATACCATATGAAATAAAAAAATAGTAATAAAAATACCAGCTAATGGTTTTTAATACATTAAATAAAAAAAATCAATCAATGAATGGCTTGAATTGTCAAACTCAGTTGCAGCTGTTGCCAATTTTTTCCCATACCTTCCCTCCCCAAGTTAAAAACTGTATTCTCTCTCTCTCTCACATAGCCCATAGTCATATACAGTTGCAACTTTAATGATGGTGAAAAGCTCTCCAAAAAATATAATGAGATATTTATGGAAAAGTGACGATTTAATTGCAAATGTGAAACCTCTACTTTACAACTGGTCTCTCTCTCTCTCGAATAAAAGATTACAACTGGTTTGGTTGTTCATCCAGTGTCTGGAACCAAGTCAATATTTGGGGTCCAGCCATCTAATTCATATGATTAACATATCTATTTTTAACCATAATAATTTATACATCAATAAGTGTCAAGAATTTTTTTTTTTTTTTTGGTAAACAGTGTCAAGAATTTTATATCATTATTAAGTAGGAAGACAAAAAGCTTACCATGTAGGTGTGAGCCATTTAATCGGGCAACCAAGGTCGTAACTGGGCAAGTGAAAAAAAAAACAAAAAAACCTCATAAAAGTGTTTGGAAACAGTCAAATAAAATACAACATTGGGCCAGATTCATATGGGTCCAAAAAGATAATAGTACTATTGTACTGGCCCATCACTTTCCATTGGTCCTACTCCTAGGTGGTATCCCACATCATCAATTTTTAGAACTGCCTTCTATCAACTACAGAACCTGAACAAAAAAACGTTGTCATTTGATGTACCAGTTACCGAAAAGGCTATTACATTTCCCATCAGTTTTTATATTGGTGGAGGTCCAGTGCAACTTTCACCAACCACACCATGTGTGCCAACTCCAATGCTTAATTGGATGATATGAGTAATATAACAAGCAGCAGTCTCACACGCAATGATCATAGTATTATTAGTTTAAACTAATTGCCTTTCAACTTCAAGCTAAGGTATAATATGCATTTAATCAGAAACTGATCAGCAATTTAAATGATGCAGAAGCTTGGACATTCTTACAAAAGGGAGGTGTTTGCAAAATCTAGGTAAAGGCACGGATCCACTATTGGAGAGTACTTTAGTTATCAGGAATATGCACTACACTTGTAGTTGCTTTGTTCTCCTTTCTTGGCGTCTTCTTCCGCTTCCTCTCGGATTGGGGTTCTTTAGCTTTCAGATCATCGCATAAGGACCTCAAAGAGGTAGCTAGATGTTCGTTTCTGTGTGCTAAAACCAAATAGAGAAATTAAGAGCACATTCAATTCAAAGGAAACAAAAACGTGATCCCTCTGTTTCCCCTTCTTTCCCTTCAACACCCCACCAGTAAAGAAAAAAGAGCTTGGTTAATACAAAAAGCAAAAACCCTTTTGGCCTTTAGCTCAAATAGTACCTTAAGGTCCACATGACGCAACTGATACATGCATCCGCCCTCTCGCAGCGTGTGGACCCAACAATAATGTGGGACCTACACATTGTGAGTGGTAGAATGCATGAGAAACATTCTCCACATGAAGGTGTGTAACATATTAATAAAAAGAGAAGGGGGAAGGGATCATTTGTGGCAAATTGAAAAGGCATTTATAACCAAGTACATAACCATATAGATAGTCAACCTATAAAAGAAACTGATCAACAATACTTGGAAAACTCACCAGAAAGTATGACATCTTCCATCTTTACAATTTTGCGACTGGCATGCTGTGCAAATAGCTCAAGGTCCTTTGCCAGCTGCTCTGCTATGCAGAAAAAAGAAACTTATTAATTAGTTTTAAAAAATTGAGTTTTGCCCGCTACCTTAAGAGTTGAAAAAGTAAATTCTGAGGTTCATTCCACTGTATCTTTTTGTAGCAAATTCCGTTAATGCCACTTTGTAAGCTAGCGCCCTTGACTCAGTACCAAAGATTGATACAGATGTAGGACAAAATTCAATAACTATATAAAATTGCCTAATCCATTCCATATAACTCCAACAAATATCAAGTACACAGACGCTTATATGGCACAATTGTAATCATCAGTAAACCAAATGAAACTAGCATTTCGACCACATACATGCTTATGAAGGAAAAATCATAGCCCAACAAGCAACTACCTAGCATTCCAAAGAGGAATGGTTCTGATTTGATCTACAATTTTGCAATGTACAGAACTTAGCTACAGTCCCTAATTAAATACAACCATAATAACTAATTCGCCAATGCAGCAAAACCATGTGGCTTATTGGCAACACACTTGGTTGTGTATAGTTACAACCTATGATGCACAGACATAGCCGAGGGTACGACACAGCGACTAAAGCAATTTCTGAAAAATTATAACATGAAACGGCTGGTACGACACCCTAAATGAAGTGTCAGTACGTCATAGAACACAACTTGCAAGACCACATGATTGAATTTAATTAGGAAACCAAAGCTACAGCATCTAAGTAACTGTAACTAAGTTTTTACTTTTTGCAAGTCAATAAGTTAATCTCCCAATAGATTCATACCGTACCCAAACACCCAAAATCCTAATTCTAGACTTCTTGCCATGTTGTAAATACTAAAAAGCAATAATTACATAAGAGCGAGAATAAAATGAACCTGCATATTTGAAGGCCAAATCGGAAATGCAAGCGACAATGGGTTCGGATATTTCCATACCATTTCTTTTCGCTGAAAAACAAAACGAAACATTTCTGAATTTCAGTTTCCAGACAGAAAAAAAAGAAAAGAAAAGATGAAAGAAGGTACCTTCGGCTTCAGCAATAGAGATGGTGGAGAGGCGAAATCGATCTCTCAACACATCGCTCACTGACTCTGTTTCTTCTTCTTCTTCTTCTCCTTCTCTTTCCATTTCCATGTCCGTTGCCTTTTCCATTTTCGCTTTTTTTGGGGGCTTAGGGCTTTACTCAGAACATGCGCGCGCTTTCGGCTTTAAAACGCACCGCACCGTTCTCTTCCCATCGCGGCCCAAAGCCCACGTCTTCGGGGCTTAGGGCATTTGCTTCTTGACCACCCTTTATCTTTATTTTTGGCCCAAAACACGATGAATTTGTAATTCAATTTTAGGCACCTTAGCCTCATTCAACAATAAAAAATTTTACTGATTAAGTAAGTTATTATTAGATTTTATTTTTAAAACTTTCTAATGTGTTTTCATATTATATTTCAATTGATATCATTAATTTATAAATCCAACTAAAGCTGCAGGGCCGATAGTATGCCCATAGTTATTAACACACACACACACACACAAACATATATATATATGAAAAGTTGAAATCCTTAGTTACTCTATATTAATATTTTAACATCTAAAAATTCTATTTGATTGTCAAGAGTCTTATACTTTAATTGATATCTCCTAATGTTTTTAACAAAGATGTTCACAATTTTAATACTCTATCCCTCGTTGTACTATCAAGTTTATAAAAAATAATTATATTGGATTAAAGATTTCAACATTAAACACATTAGTTTATCAAAAAGAATTATATTGGATTAAAAAATTCAACATTAAACACATTTAGATTATATTATGTTTGTGGGGCCCTGTCGCGCTCACTACGCTGGCCCACTACATGCGGCCCAAGGCTCGCGCCGAGGATGGTGCTGAGGCCGAGGACGATGGGAAAGAACCCAGAACATCCAAAGGCCCGCGCCGAGGATGACCTGTCCTCGGCGCACCGACTTCACTTAAGGGAAAATATCCCACCAACATTCTGGCCGTTTTAATGGTGACGTGACCAGCAAGCCCAGTTGCCTCGATTACTACAACTAATAGAAAGTCTGCAAAGGCGGCTGAGAACTAACATAAAGCCTGCTAATTACAGACGATGGGACAAACCCCTGTAGATAGAAACCAGATAATTGACAAATGGATGGTGAGGATGAGAGAAAAATGGACTATATATCTAAGAGGGTTCCCAGCAAAAGGGAGGATGAAAGAGAAGTTCAAAAGAAATATATATCCTCGGCCTGAGCCGAGGACAAATATACACCGCAAACACTTAGCCAAATTCCGAATATCCCTAGGAAGTTCATATCATCCTTTATTATGGTTATAAACTTTACACCAGCCATGGTACACTTCGATGAGGCCAAACCCTTAAACCCACTTCTCTACAAATTTTATTGTTAAGGGTCCATTACATTTTGAGTCCCTACAATTGGCGCCGTCTGTGGGGAGGATTTGTGCGCTGGCAAGTGCGATGGTCGATGTAAAGAAATTAAGAGCAGCACTTTCAGAAATAATATACAAAAAACAGTACAATCTACTGCAACAACAATGATTTAGAAGTCAACAATTACAAGAACAAGAATATGCGAAAAAGAAAGAAAAAGAAAGACAACAAGTGAAATAAATCTACTTCTTTTATTCATATATGAAGTAAAACTACATTTCTTACAAGTAATGCCCAGGGGGCTTGTTCTAAAGCTAACTACAAAAGCATACACACGACGAAGCTGACTGAGGAACAAAGGGTGGAGAGCAACAATGGCAGAAGAACAGGAGATAGAAAAGGAGAGTAGAGGAAGAGATGAAGAAAAGAAGAGATGAAGAACAAATATTAAAAAAGAAGTGAAGGAAGAGAGAAGGAAAAGAAAGAAAGAAAGTTGGCAAAGGAACAAAAGAAGAACAGAAGATAGAAAAGAAGGCTCGTTGAGGAGCAAAAAGAGAAGAGAGAAGACGGATTTGAGGGAAGAAGAGCTACAGAGGAGGTGGAAGGGGTCGCGGCACAGGGCGGCCCCACTTCTGGGTTCCGCCTGATTTCCCTCCCACCCCCGCTGTAGCCTGCTTGGGGGGTCAAAGACCCGTGCCCAAGAGAGGGAGGTTACGTTCTGCCCGGATCCTCCTCCAGGTGGTAAGGAGGGCTGTGTCCCCGGTTAGGTTGAAAAGAAGGAGAATCTCCGGATCTCCCCTACCTCCACACCAGCGTGGCGGCCAGAATTGGAATGCCATCCTCGGCTCCTGATGGGGGCTGTGCATTCTCTGGAGCGCCCTTTTCCAGGGCCAGTTCATGCGAAGGGGCTCGAATGATTGCGCCTTGAAGAATTTTTGGGTGATGTGTTTTTGGGGAGTTTCAGAACGAGTATTTGTCAAGTGTGAAGGGGAGGTTCGCCCTAGGAACGCCTTTTATAGTGGGAGGAACATTGATGAGGGCCAAATCCGCAATGAATCCCAGGGAGAGATTTCCGGAGACAATAATGCCGCCCCAATTTCCAAGGGGCTTGCCAACCGTTAGATCCTCATCAATCCATGGTCAGTATTAATGAGGGGACGCCTCATTAAACGGGAAGACACCGAAGCGTCAGAACGCCTCACCCGGACAACCCAAAAGACGCCTCGTTATCTGAAGAATCCCACCAAACGAAGAGGCAAAACACGGCAAGGTCTTATCCTCTACCAACTTCAGCATTTATTATTATTATTATTCTGCTTGGAAATTGTAATTACTTAATGCTTAGTGTAAAACACGGCAAGAATTAAAACGACTACGGATACATAGATACTTCAGATGATTAAAAATGGAAAACTAGGTACTGGACAGAACCAAGGCACTGCATGGTCCTCGGACCCAGGCCTCATGGGGAAACCAGATACTTCAGATGATTAAAAATGGAAAACTAGGTACTGGACAGAACCAAGGCACTGCATGGTCCTCGGACCCAGGCCTCATGGGGAAACCAGATACTTCAGATGATTAAAAATGGAAAACTAGGTACTGGACAGAACCAAGGCACTGCATGGTCCTCGGACCCAGGCCTCATGGGGAAACCAGATACTTCAGATGATTAAAAATGGAGAACTAGGTACTGGACAGAACCAAGGCACTGCATGGTCCTCGGACCCAGGCCTCACGGGGAAACCAGATACTTCAGATGATTAAAAATGGAAAACTAGGTACTGGACAGAACCAAGGCACTGCATGGTCCTCGGACCCAGGCCTCATGGGGAAACCAGATACTTCAGACAGCTAAATGAGATCGAGAAACCCGATACGTCCAGCAAGAATAACATGTCATCATGAAAGCTAAACGTTAAGCAGAACCAAGGCATTGCATGGTCCTCGGACCCAAGCCTCAAGGAAAACCAAGCACTAAATAAAGCTTAAAGCATTGCAGGATCAAAGACCTCAGGTCAGTAGGAAGAAAATCTCCCCGTGAAAGAATAAACGCTAAGAAAAATTGAGGTCTTGTGCAAATTTCTAACCTAAACCTCTATGGGAATCAATCGTTATGAAGCCATGCAAACGTTGATCAAAACCAGGGCTCTCGTACGGCTCATAAGCTAAAAACTAAGGTAAAGCCAACTCCCTTTCGGGCGCCAAATAAATAAGTCCCACCAGGGACGAAAACCATGAGAAATTAAGTGCTATGGCCTAAACGACCCAAGCCTAACCATCCTCGAGCGACACTTCGCGCAAAAAGAAAGCTGCAAAAAAAAACAGCCGAAATAGCAATAATACTATTAGTATAACAAAACCCAAACAGGCCGAGAAAAGGCGCCGAGGAAATCAAAATCCTCCTCCCCACCCAGGGGGACGTGCAGCAGAATTTTGAGGGGCTATTGTGGGGCCCTGTCGCGCTCACTACGCTGGCCCACTACATGCGGCCCAAGGCCCGCGCCGAGGATGGTGCTGAGGCCGAGGACGATGGGAAAGAACCCAGAACATCCAAAGGCCCGCGCCGAGGATGACCTGTCCTCGGCACACCGACTTCACTTAAGGGAAAATATCCCACCAACATTCTGGCCGTTTTAATGGTGACGTGACCAGCAAGCCCAGTTGCCTCGATTACTACAACTAATAGAAAGTCTGCAAAGGCGGCTGAGAACTAACATAAAGCCTGCTAATTACAGACGATGGGACAAACCCCTGTAGATAGAAACCAGATAATTGACAAATGGATGGTGAGTATGAGAGAAAAAGGGACTATATGTCTAAGAGGGTTCCCAGCAAAAGGGAGGATGAAAGAGAAGTTCAAAAGAAATATATATCCTCGGCCTGAGCCGAGGACAAATATACACCGCAAACACTTAGCCAAATTCCGAATATCCCTAGGAAGTTCATATCATCCTTTATTATGGTTATAAACTTTACACCAGCCATGGTACACTTCGATGAGGCCAAACCCTTAAACCCACTTCTCTACAAATTTTATTGTTAAGGGTCCATTACATTTTGAGTCCCTACAATGTTCATTCTAGAAAGAAAAAGATTATATTATGTTCAATTTTTTGTACAAATCCCCATAAAAAAAATTGTACAAATGATTTAATTCATTTTTACCTACCCTTTCTGTTTGAGAACCTTTTCTGTGATTAGACATTTTAGTTAAAGCCTATTATTGATTTTGAAATTAAAGCTTGGAGACCATTGTTACTATTCCTTGGAATGCAACCATGTGGATTTTTTTTTTTTTTTTTTTGGATACCCTTATCCGTTATCACAATGTAACTGTTAAAACAGCTCATCAAAATGCTTCATTGCATCAAGGAGAAATCCACCTTGCTAATCAAATCAGCTCACAACTTCAAGTTGATCAAGGCATTGATCAAACAGATGCTATGGTTATGATTGAAGCAATGCCTTACCATGATCAGATGCTAGACTCAATGCAGTAGATGATGCCACGTATGCAAGGATATTGGGAAAATGATTAAACACTTGGGAATGAGCTAGACCGTAGCTGCAACAGATTTCCCTTTCTTTAGGAAGTTAGTTATTTGACGGTTATAATTAATTGCTCCTAGTCTCTGTATATAAATATAGAATCAGGGGCTTGTAAAATCATTTTAGTTGTACTCATTCGATTTTGATCAATAAAGGTTCACTTTCTATTTAGATTGAGAGCACAAAACTTTACATGGTATCAGAGCTTCAAGGTCCTACAATGGCGTCTAATGAAGCAAATAATCAATCCACTCATACATCCCCTGAGCCTGTCAATGATCAATCCATGCGCACAAACTTGAATTCACCAAATAACTCATCTTCCATTGCTCCTAATCCCTATTTCTTAAATTCCAGTGAGAATCCAGGGAACATTCTCGTTACACAGCCTTTGTTAGGAATGAGGAATTACCAATCCTGGTCAAGAGCTATGGTGCTTGCTCTCACTGCGAAGAAGAAGATAGGTTTTGTAAATGGAAAGATTGAGAAACCAGATCTTGAATCACCTCTGTATGAAGATTGGGAGAGCTGCAATATTATGGTGCTCTCGTGGATGATTAATTCTATGCATATAGATGTCTCAAGCAATATCATGTATTGTGAAACAGCAAGGGAGATGTGGATCGAACTTCAGAATGTGTTCTCACAAGGAAATGGACCAAAAATCTACAATTTGCAAACTGAGATATCACAAATCCGTCAAAATCAAATGTCTGTGACTGAGTTCTATACCAAATTCAAGCGATTATGGGATCAATTGCTGAATTATGAACCAATGCCAGAATGCTCATGTGGTGCTATGAAGACATTGAATAATTCTCATAGTAAGGCTTATGTGATGAGATTTCTGATGGGGCTAAATGATAGCTTTGACACTGTTCGAAGCCAAATTCTTATGATGGAGCCTTTTCCCTCAATGAGCAAAGTCTATTCACTGATCTTGCAAGAGGAATCTCACAAAAGTGCTGGTCATGCAGCTTCAGGTTCTTCTCAGTCAGATACAATGGCGATGTATGCAAATTCCAAGGGAAGCTTCAAAGGAAATGGGAGAAAGGAAAGGCCTTTCTGTACTCACTGTAATATGTCAGGGCATACTATTGAAAAATGCTACAAATTGCATGGCTATCCACCTGGTTACAAGCCAAAAGGCAAGCCAATAGCCAATGCAAATCAAGCATCTTTCAATTCTGGAGATGGTGCTTTGATTGCTGGAAATCAGTGTCCCATTTCTAAAGCACAATGTGAAAAATTGCTAGCCTTTCTCAACTCAGGAACCACTGGGACAGGGACTGCTTTGGGTGATACGCATCATGCTGCAAATGCAAGCATTTCTTGTATAGCTACTGGTGTAGGAGGAGTCTCTGGTGAGGTTTCTGGTTCTTCACAGTCACAGGTCAATACCTATCCTGTTTTCAATCCCACACTCATGTCAGGTAATCACTCCAATTTTTCTTTCAATCCTTCTTTTCAGCATTCCATTTTTTCTGCTAGAAAAGTTGATAGGAGTGCCTTCAATGGATCTGATTGGGTAATTGACACAGGAGCCACAGATCACATGGTGCATTCTGTGTCTTGTTTTACCTCTCTCACTGCTGTCTTAAACACATTTGTTAATCTTCGAAATGGAGAGTCAGCCTTAGTTACACACATAGGAATTGTTGAAATTTCAACCAAACTCATTCTTTACAATGTTTTGTGTGTTCCTTCATTCACATTCAATCTTCTCTCTGTCAGTAAATTGGCTAAGTCCATTTCTTGCTGTCTTATGTTCTTTGGAACTCTTTGCTTCATCCAGGACCTGGCTCATTGGAGCACAATTGGTCTGGGTAAGGAGTACAATGGACTATATCTGCTGGAACAGAACAGCTCAGCCTCATCAACTTGTTCCACTGTTTTTAACTCTCTCAATAATGTTCATGCTGTCAATAATGTTCATGTGTAGCCACATATTTGGCATTTCAGATTAGGTCATTTGTCAAATGCTAAGATGGCATTGTTAAAGCATAATGATGTACCTTCTTTCAAAATTAATAAAATGGTTGATTGTGAAATTTGCCCTTTAGCTAAGCAAAAAAGATTACCTTTCAATTCTAGTTCTCACATCTCTAGTCATTGTTTTGATTTAATTCATTGTGACTTGTGGGGACCCTTTTCAACTTCTACCATTGATGGCTGCAAATATTTTTTAATCATTGTTGATGATTGTTCAAGATGTACTTGGGTTTATCTACTTAAACATAAATCCCAAACCCAAGCCATCTTGGAACAATTTTGCATCATGGTAGAATCACAATTTTCCAAGAAGGTTAAATGCATTAGAACAGATAATGGGACTGAATTCATCATGTTTACTTTCTTTTCAAAAAGGGGCATCTTGCATCAACTAAGTTGTGTTGAAACCCCTCAACAAAATGCAATAGTTGAGAGGAAACATCAACACCTCTTAAATGTTGCAAGAGCACTTAGATTTCAATCCAACTTACCTTTGCATTTGTGGGGGCATTGCATTCTTACTGCCACCTATTTGATAAACAGAACTCCATCTTCAGTTTTAAGTCATAAAACTCCTTTTGAAGTTCTTTTTGGTCATATCCCAAATTACTCTCATTTGAGGGTCTTTGGATGCCTATGTTATGCATCTACCCTCTCCCACAATAGAACTAAATTTGATCCAAGAGCATCTAAATGTGTTTTCTTGGGTTATCCTATTGGAGTTAAAGGCTATAGAGTAATGAATTTGTCTACCAAAACCATTTTTATTTCCAGGGATGTGTCATTTTATGAATATAAATTTCCTTTTGCTACTGATGTACAAGACTTTTCTGATCCTTTTGATGCTGAGACTGCTGCTTCTGTTTCTGCTATAGATCCGTTTGTCACTCCCATCAGCATACCAGATATTCCTATTGAGTCTTGTCCTCCTTGTAATCCTTTGGTTTCATCTTGCCAACCTTCTTCCACTTCTTCTCTTAGTCCTAATCCTCCTTGTGCACCTCTGGTTGCCTCTGACTCCATAGATATTGCTATTTCTGTTCCTAACATTCCTAGTGCAGCTCCTCCACCAACTAGAAAGTCCACCAGAGCTCACAAAACTCCAGTGTACTTACAAGACTATGCTTGTAATTCAGCAACCATTTCACCTTCAGCTGGTTCTTCTCATGTATCAGGGACTCCTTATAACATAGTAGACTGTCTCACTTATTGTCATTTGGATCCAAATTATCAGTCCTATCTCATGACTGTCAGTCATGGTCCTCAGGCACCTCAATACTTTCATCAGGCTGTTGCAGATCCCCATTGGAGGGAGGCTATGGATAAGGAAATCCAAGCCTTAGAACACACTCACACTTGGGTGATTACCCCTTTACCACCAGGAAAAAGGCCCATTGGATGTAAATGGGTCTATAGAGTGAAGCTTCATCCTAATGGCACTGTTGAGAGGTACAAAGCAAGGTTGGTTGCTAAAGGATACACTCAAAGGGAAGGGTTGGATTTCTTGGAGACTTTCAGTCTTGTTGCTAAGATTGTATCCGTGAGGGTTTTGATTGCCCTTGCTTCAACCAAAGGTTGGCCTTTGCACCAACTAGACATCAACAATGCATTTCTCCATGGTGATCTTGATAAGGAGGTCTACATGGATTTGCCTCCTGGTTTTCACAGTAAGGGGGAGCCTCTTAATTCCACTTCTACTTCCACTCCTTTAGTATGCAAATTGATGAAATCTTTGTATGGTCTTAAACAAGCTTCAAGGCAATGGAATGCCAAGCTCTCTGCCACCATTATGCAGCTTGGTTTCAAACAATCTCAGGCAGATCATTCCTTGTTTGTCCATGCCAATGGTTCTTCTTTTACAGCATTATTGATATATGTAGACGATATGATAATTACAGGAAATGATCCAGCTTGTGTTGCCAAGTTAAAATCCTCATTAGACCAGAATTTTGGAATCAAAGACCTTGGATCACTGAAATACTTTTTGGGTTTGGAGATTGCAAGAAGTGCTAAAGGTATTAGTGTTAACCAACGCAAATATGCTCTTGAGGTTTTACAAGAGGCAGGAATGCTTGGTTGCAAACCTGTCAAGTCACCAATGGAGCAACAACTGAAGCTGTCCAAGACTGATGGGGAATTATTTCAAGATGCAGGGTAGTACAGGAGATTGATAGGGAAGTTGATGTACTTAACCTTGAGCAGACCTGATATAGCCTATGCAGTCCACAGACTTAGTCAATTTTTGGCTCAACCTCGAATTCCACACATGAAGGCAGCTAATAGAATTCTTCAATACATCAAGAGCACACCAGGACAAGGAGTATTTTTCCCTGTTGATTCAGACCTGCAGCTAAAGGCATTTTGTGATGCGGATTGGGCAGGCTGCCTTGACACAAGAAAATCCTTAACAGGTTATTGTGTTTTCTTAGGGGAATCCTTGATTTCTTGGAGGTCTAAGAAGCAGGACATAGTGTCCAGATCTTCTGCTGAAGCAGAATACAGATCCATGGCCACCACCACCTGTGAAGTTGTTTGGTTGCTCTACTTGTTAAGAGATTTGCATATACCACATGAGAGACCAGTGCTGATGTACTGTGATAACCAGGCAGCTATACATATCTCTTCAAATCCTGTATTCCATGAGAGATCAAAACACATAGAAGCAGACTGTCACATAGTCAGAAACAGAGTATTGGATGGCACCATCAAGATGTTTTATGTCTCTTCAAGGAATCAGTTGGCAGATATATTCACAAAAGCACTTGGTGTTGAACAATTTTCCAGATTATTAGCAAAGCTGGGAGTTATTAACATTTTTACTCCGAAGATACAGTACCCAGAATATGAAAACCATAATCCAAAAACAAGAGCTTTGCTCTTGAGGGGGAGTGTTAAAACAGCTCATCAAAATGCTTCATTGCATCAAGGAGAAATCCACCTTGCTAATCAAATCAGCTCACAACTTCAAGTTGATCAAGGCATTGATCAAACAGATGCTATGGTTATGATTGAAGCAATGCCTTACCATGATCAGATGCTAGACTCAATGCAGTAGATGATGCCACGTATGCAAGGATATTGGGAAAATGATTAAACACTTGGGAATGAGCTAGACCGTAGCTGCAACAGATTTCCCTTTCTTTAGGAAGTTAGTTATTTGACGGTTATAATTAATTGCTCCTAGTCTCTGTATATAAATATAGAATCAGGGGCTTGTAAAATCATTTTAGTTGTACTCATTCGATTTTGATCAATAAAGGTTCACTTTCTATTTAGATTGAGAGCACTATTAAAAAAAAGTATCCATCAATGTTAAACATCTAATCGGATTATGAAGCCAATCTATGAACTAGTAAACCATCATCTAAACCTTATTACACAAAGTCTTCTGAACATGAAGTACTATAATTCATGACATGGTAAGCTACCATATTCTAAGTTTCTAACTACGCATTACAATTTTCGGGCACCATTTGGTTTTGGTTGCAAGGAATGAGCCAACAAAAAGCGTTGTTGTTATAAAAGATTCTAATAAATAGGTTTTGTGTTTTTTGTTTTGAGAATCCAGCCAATGCTTTTTATTAGGGTAAATACTAAATACATAGTAACTTAGTCAGTTACCTTTTTTTTTTTTTTTTTGAGAATGAACTTAGTCAGTTACCTTGTAATCAAAGATAAACATTTGATTTTCTCAAAAAAAAAAAAAATTGTAATAAAATATAAAACATTATATTTGACATCTATTGTATTGGAAAAATTAAATTATAGATTTAACAGCTATTGTCCCTTGATATTTGCGTATCATTATGGTAATTAATTTATTATATATTCTAAGATTGATTATATCTTTTAGTGTAAATTACACTAATATCTCTTGAGATTTGGGGAATTATTAGAAATTTTCTCCTATATTCATAAATAATGCCCTGATCTTTGAAAATTTTACATATATGACTATTTATGCGCTACTACAAATTAAGTCCAAAAACATAGGTTTCTACCTTTTTTTTTGAGAATCACATGTGTTTCTACCTAAAATATCATTCAAAATAGTTTCAAATAATGTTTTCTGACTGGGTTATACATTTTTTTAATAATAAAAAAAAATGGAAACTAGGTTATTCTTATATAATAAGAAAAAACAATAAAAATATGCTAAAAATTAAGAATTAAAAAAAAGCGGACTCAATCTTAGAAGATATAAATTATTTCTTGCTTTAAATATATGCATCATTTCTCTAAAAGCGTGTAAACTTCATATTCGTATAGTCACTACATATTGCGAGAGAAATGATACATATATCCGATTCATGAGATACTTTCTTGTAATTTTATTTTTGAGATAAACCTTATGGTAGTTTTGATACTTAAAAACTTACCCTCAACCATGAATTCAAATCTTCTGTCCCACTTTTCCTGCTCCACTCTATACTCCACTAATAAATACTTGCCACGTGTTCACTTAATTAATTAAATACTACTATTAATTAATAACTGTAATATTAATAAGTCAATAATGAACACGTGGCAAGTATTTATTGGTGGAGTATAGAGTGGAGCAGGAAAAGTGGGACAGAAGATTTGGACTCCTCAACCATATCTCAACTCACCTTTAAAGACAGAATCAGGCAACTTTAGATATGGTCTAGGGAAGTTGCCTGAGTCACACTGCCCAAGAAGGGGTGAGCATGTCTGCCAGATTTTCTGCCTAAACAAGAAAAGAGTGATGCCAATGTTTGGAAGCTCAATAACTTTAAGGAGGGTGGTTTCCCAATTATGGTAGAATCTTAATATATGGCACAGAATAGTAGAACCATTGACCTTCCAAAAGAACGTTACAGGTTTGGCAAATATGGTACTTAAAAAGGCTGGAAATGACTCCCATATTGGGACACCTTAAATCTTCCAGGAAAAACTTGGATTGCTTCATGGTTAGATCCCACTGACCTTTGGAAAGAGCATTAGAGATTAAGTTCTATTCCATGCCCAACTAGAAACAAAAACACTCACAATAAATCCAACTTTTTCTCTCATTTCTAAACAAATGAAACAAAAAACCCTCACATCTAACCAAACCTCCATCTAAAAAGCCTTTAGGTTAATCCGACTCTCAAGTTATCATACGCTACCAAAACATATTTGTTCTTGATGGCGCCAGAGTCAAACAGCTTAAATGAAAATGCTGATTGTCCACATGTTGGACTTGTCAAACAAGAAGCTCTTATTGACAGCACAGACGATGGGAATAAGATAACAAGGCATCCTCGATGGACCAGAGATGAAACACTCATTCTAATACAAGGCAAGAAGGTTATTGAGGATGGGGTTCGAGGGGGTCGTAGATCTACTTCAACCTTTGGTTCATGCCACGTAGAACCCAAGTGGGATTCAGTCTCATCATATTGTAAACAGCGTGGGGTGAAGAGAGGACCAGTCCAGTGCAGGAAAAGATGGGGTAATCTTCTTACTGATTACAAGAAAATTAAAAGATGGGAGTCACAGATAAAGGAAGAGGCTGAATCGTTTTGGATGATGAGGAATGATATACGGAGAGAAAAGAAACTGGCAAGTTTCTTTGATAAGGAAATCTACAATGCATTGGATGGAATGACGTTTTCTGCTGCTGCATTTCCACTGCCACTGGTTGCAGTACGAGCAAATGAAAATGACTCTGATGGAGTCAAGGCAGAGGTTGAAGAAGAGGATGGGGATGAAGAGGAGACCCCTGTAGCAGTTTTTGATAGTCATCGACATGCTACAGCAGAAGATGGTTTGTTTTCAGATTTTGAACATTCAGAGCAAGAAGAATCAGGCTGTAGCCCTGAGTATGAAACTGTTTCAGGTACCAAATGTTATGTTGAAGTGTCCACTCTTATTAAACTTTTTTACCCTGCATAACTTCTGGCTTAGACACAATTTTGTTAGAATGATTTCTGCCTGACATATGAAAGTCATAGGTTTTTGTAATATTTATTTGTGGGGCTATGGTTTTGCATCATGTTTTAAACTTTTAGTGCAGGACAATGTGTTTGTTAACATGGGTTAATTTCACATCAGTCTCTGTTTTATTTTGATTTAAACCAGCTACTACGAAGTAGATTAACATCAATCGATTTTATAGAGTAACATGTCAACACTCTATTTAAATTTTAAATCTAAGTCACTTGTGAAATAGTCATAAACGTTCCTAATAGTCTTACCATGCAGTTTTTGCTCTGATAAGCAGAGAAACAGTATTTCTGCCAGAGGTTCTCTCATCAAGGTAAAACCAATATGTTCATACAATCATACTCTTTTTATTAGTTGCATATGGTTCAATCTATTGAATTGCCATACAAAACATGTGACAAGTTGGTTGGCCCTTGATAGACCTGCTTTTTTTCCTCAGACTAGCTGGTTGCTGCTGCTTTTCATATCACTCACACAGAATAATGAATTACATTTAGATCACCAAAATGGAACCAATTTGTTTGTTTTGTTGTTTTCGCATGTTTTAATTCCACATTGTAACTCAGCCAATCAGTATTGCACCTGGTCAAGCATATTGGATTATCAACAAGAACACTTGTTATGAGACAATCTTAAACAATTAGTTCGTGAGTTCAATATCCAATTTTCATGATTTGTGCCCCTTTGTTTCCCAAGTCTATGGTTTCCAATTGGAGAGCATCTTTTTTTGTTAAAGATGACGTTTCACCTTAAGGATTTTAATTTTTGTTATCATATAATGGCACTTCAATAAATTGCTATAGCTACTGCTACAAAGAGTTCATTGACTAAGAATGAAATGCATTCTACACTTTGAATGCACCTTAAATTTTCTTTCACATATGGAACATGATCTTACGGATTCTATGTCCAAAGGCTAAAACTTAGTGATGGAATAATTTGTTTTTCACTCCCAAACTGAAGAACTGGAAAACATAAAGAGGTTACACATTGTTTTGTTTCTATTCTGCAGGCACCGTTAAAGGCAAACAACCAGGGTCAGCCAGTATGTGGAGAGAATCTACCTCTGAAGAGGAACGGAAGAGAAGGCGGTTGTCATTGGATGGACAGGAAGATGCATCCAATTTGGGGAATCAATTAGTCAAAGTTTTAGAGATGAATAGTAACAAGTTAAATGCGCATCTTGAAGCTCAGAACATAAGCTGTCAACTGGACAGGGACCAGAGGAAGGAGCATACCGACAGCTTGGTTGCTGCTCTTAGCAAGGTCACTGATGCCCTTGTAAGAATTGCGGACAAGTTATAAACTGCAATCATTAGAAAATAAGACACCCTTTACAATTTCTGTGAAATGTAGTCGAGAATAAGGACTTAGCATTTAGAGTTGAAAGATTTAAGGTGCTTTTAGTTTTTAATACATTGCAGTAATCAACAAGAAGCTACTCATTCTACTTTAATATACTTGAGTGACTTGTGAGCCATGACAAATTGGTATTAATGTTTCTTGACTCAAACCATTCCTCAGGCTTCTATCCCCAGATTGCACCTAAGGGGATTGAGTTACATCTCTGAAAATATTAAAAGATTACCAAGACATCTTCTTGCCCTTTTAAAGGAGGAGAGGTACTAACCTACAAGGCTACAAAACCCAGCAATAAATGAACAGGATTATGGACCAGTACAAAAACAAGCACCAGTATTGCAAACATATAATTAGGCATCAAGCTTATATCTTTATATACTGGGTGCTTTGATGGTATTTGGACTACTGGGCAACTTCATAGAAGGTTAATACAAACAGCACAAATTGGGAATTTGCCTATGGGCCTCACTCTCCTCCACTCCTACTTTTTATTTTTATTTTTATAGATAGGATAGAAATTCAGCCTATGACGTCCACTCCATGATGATTGCTCTTTATTATCAGGCTAAGATACTAATCAGTTTTTCGCATAAGCAGGGTTCAAATCCTAGATCTCTTATTCGATGGCAGGAGACTTTACCAGTTGAGCTAACTAGAAGACACCTCTCCTCTCTTACTTACCATTACTTAACAGAAAAGGGAAAAAAAAATGACAATGAACACAAAAATTTGTCAAAATGCATAAAATGTTTTATACATTGATATCTGCTATACAATTTGGAATCCATTAGTACATGCAGAGAACAACATACATGGAAAAAATCACGCTTTACATTCAACTTGGAGGAATTTCCTAACCTTCTTATAAACAGAACAACAAGATTAAGGCAAAACTTATTTCTAACCTCTCTTCATCATTATGCAGGAACAGCCTCAACAAGCTTTGCAAAGTAAAATTGCGTAGTGATGAGGCCTCTCTTGTTTATCTTCCACCCTACCTTTTGCAATGCCCTCTCCACATCTGCCTCTGAATGGAGATATGCCCTTGTTGCCTTTGAAGGCCCTGGGAACAACTCTCCTATTCTCTTCAATATATCATAATAAAATGTTTTTGGTGCAAAGCTCAGAATTAATCGATTCTCTGCCAAGGAAGCAAGGTGTGCAATCATCCCGTCTGCCTTACTCTGCGGGTAATGAATTAAAACATCTAGGCAAACCACTGTGTGATATTTCCCATCTAAGCTCTCCAAATCCTTCACTTCAAATTTCGGCATCACTGGTGCTGGCGAGAGGTCATCCTTGCCTGCTAGAAGCTGTTCCTCTGCCTGCATGAAATTTGAAACACAAACAAATAAGGTTTGCAAGTGCTGCATGGGTTGAACAAATTGTAGAACTCCTATAAGAATAGAAAGTTGACATGATAATGAATTCATTATGATTCACTTTCTCAGGGCACTAAAGTTGAGTAGTATGTAATCCTATTAGTATAGCTCACCAGTTATACCTGGTAAGAAATGGAGGGAGAAAGAGAAAACAAAAAAAGGCTTAAATTAAGCCATACTAGCGCTGGGAACCAGAAATCCAAGTCCATTGGCAGTAAAAAGTCACATACTTGTCATACTAGTTTTGCGATCTGCACCAGGTATATATGTTCACAAAGGGAAAAACTTAACTACAGTTCCTTAAATTCACCTTTGTGGTTGCACATTTTTAGCAACACCACCAAACAGCAGTCAATAACAAACCATATCTCAGATTCTAAGTCTCAACTCGAGGAAAAAAGACATAAACTCTATTTTAAAATAACATGGCATGGAGACACCCCCACATTGACAACGGACACGTTTCTCTCTATTTCACTTGAAAGGAAAAAGTCTATTTCAAGGCAAAGATTTTTATTTATTTTTTACCGGTGATATCATTTAAAATTTTAAATGACGTGACACTGGATTCGCCTTTAAATTTAGAGTGATAATAGGATACATACTACAGGGCGTGGCTTCTGTCCAGTGCACTAGACCGCATCCGCTGCAATCATAACACGTGTCCGAAAATAGACAGGTGTCATGACCGCAACAGGTCCAGTGTCACAGGACACTGACAGAAGCCACACCCCATACTACAAACCGACAGAAGCCAAAAATTTGTAATAGCTTTGGCATTATCCTTAAATTTATAGTAATATCTAATCTGAACACGGAAATTGGAAAACCGTTATGACAGTTAAACAGACAGTTAATATATTGAGACCCTGATTGACTGACCTGTTTCTGAGCTTCAGCAACCATAGCAGCAGAAATATCGGTGGCAGTGACAATGGCCCCCTCCTTAGCGAGCGGAATAGACAGAGACCCAGTTCCACAACCAGCGTCACAAACAGTAACCCCACGAAGCGAACCGTCGTCAGTCAACATAGTAATGGCATTCTCGACTGTTTTCGAATGGCCAAGCCTAATGTCTTTCTGAACCCTGTTCACATCGTCGGTCTCACCGTAAATCTTCTTCCACCTCTGGAACCCAGAGTTGTTGAAGTACTCCCTCACCACCTCCTTGTCGTCTCCGCCTACCTCCTCTGCCTGGAGGCGCCGCCGTCTATCGGGATCGGTGAGGGAGAGTACGGCTGCGAGGGCGGCGACTGAGCTGCCACCGATGACGGCGAGAGTTGTGCCGTCGAAGGTGGGGGCGGTGGCAGAGGAAAGAGGAGGGATGGCGAATGTGGTGGTGATGGGTCTAATTGTAGTGAGCTTTGGAGGGGCTTTTGAAGAGAATGCTGGTGGGTTTGGGTGGTGGGTGTGGAAGCCAAGTGGAGAAGAGACTGAAGCTGAAAAGGCCATTGTTTTTGGGGTTCTCGAAGTCGGAGACGGAGACACAGTAAGAGTCTGAGTTTTTAGTAGTTGATAACGTTATCCTATATAAGATTCAACTACGGCCTGCGGGGCTACCTCCAACGATTCTCCTGGGTCCTACTCTTTTTCTCTATCATATTTTTGTATCTTTTGCCCTTTTTTTTTGTTATAATTAAGAAAATAAAAATAAAAATTCAACTCACTGTGTTGACTCTGGATAATAATTGTTTATCATTATACTAAGATACTAATTAATTTTTAGTTTATATGGAAATTGAACACCAAATTTTGGAACTTGCTTTGCTGTGTTCTAATTGCTCAAAGGGCCATGCTATTTACATGGAAAAAAATTTAATAATATTTTTCATAATAGTTAAATTGGTTAATTTATTATTTGTTTCATTTATGTGCCTCTAAATTTTCTCATTTTGAAAACATAGCTTCAATGGATTTAAAAGACGAGCTATCAAAGTAATAAATGAAATAGTTTTGCCAAAATATGGGACACAACTAATCAGTACGAAAGTGAAGTCAATTGTGAGGAAATTAGTAGACAACTATATGGATGCATAGATATGAGTTAGGTACAGTTTAATCTCAAATAAGAAAGTGTAATCGATTGTGAGGGAATTAGTAGACAACTATATGGATGCGTAGATAGGATTTAGGTACAGTTTCTCACAGTAATATTAATTATGTAACAAAAATAGTGTTGTAATTTTTAAATAGAATTAAATTTAATCGCAATCTTATAATTGAATTTAATTAGTGTTATGGATGATCTGTGGAAGGGTTATGAAAATAAAAAACAAAAGTTTGCCCAAATCGGGTTCTTTAAAATGTGATGAGATGAGGAGAGTCAAGTCCAAATTCTATTACTTGGTGTGCAAAGGCTAATGATGTAACCCAAGGACAAATCCAAAGGAGCTAGACAACAAAAGGTATGAGAATATGCATAATACATTAAACCTGAATCGTTTCACAGAGTGTAGAAATGAAATCTTTTATGCTGCCACGTTCACCCTAAGACCTCAGTATGCTACTACCCTTAAGTTGCTAAGGGAACTTTTGTGTAGTAAGTAAGGTTTTTCAAGGACAATGAATGGTTTTGTGTTAGATATAATGAAGGGCCTTGTAGCAGGTTTAGGGCGTTTACTCAGGATTGGTTTTGAATAGGGAGTGAAACTTTTTGACCTCCACATTGTTAGACAAATGGTAAGCTTTAGCTTTAAATTTGTTTTAGCTTTAGTAAAGAAATGACCTGTTTTAGTCATAGCTAAGGACAAGCATTGACTAAACTTGATTGGCTACATTTTTTAGCTAATTTGGCCCATATGGAAGCTGCTTAATGTGGCAGGATTCGTTAGAAATTAGTCGATGAAACATAATGTTTTTTTGGGCTAAAAAGGGTTAACCGCGACTTCAACAACATAGACAGGAGCTACATGACTCCATTTGGGTGAAAGTGGCTTGCATGCTTGTGTCATGATCCTCAAATTTTACAAGTGCTCCCAACCCACTTAGCAAAATCAGCCTCTTGCAAAATTCATATTTGGGGTTCATGAAAAAGCCCATAGAGAGCCAATTATATCTTTCAAACCACACACTCTTAAGTTTTCATTAAGGTTACTTGCAAAATTCATATTTGGGGTCCACAAAAAAGCCCATAGAGAGCCAATTATACATTTCAAACCACACACTCTTAAGTTTTCATTAAGGTTGTATGAGCTTGGGCTATGCATAAAAGAATAAAATATATTGTAAAAAATGTATAATTTGCCCAAAAATAATCAAGGCTTTCTTAGAGAATCCATTTTTTTTTTTATTTAAATAAAATTATATCTTATTAAATTTTTCCATGTATTGCACGTGTTGCTAACTAGTTGGCTAATAACTATGTCGAGTTGTAAGCTATGATTAGAAGAAGAGTGAACTTTTCATGGACTAAAGTGTCAACTTGTATCTAACTTTTTATTTTTTGAGAACCAATCGGAAAAATCTTTTTTTTTTTTTTTGAGCAAATAATCGGGAAAATCTTGTTACACTCACCATTATATATTTCGTACACACTCCATTTGAGTTTTTTGAGAACATAAGTTCAGTTAAAATTGTGAAATTATATGTTTTTACTCAAATCAACTTGTATTTTTTTTTTAATCTCTATAGTTGAGCCAAACAAATGCAGACCAGCCAGCCTTGGTCATGTTAATAAAGTCCTTCTCAATGAGGATCACTCTCACAAACAAAATGACAATGCCCCTCATCATCATGAGACTCAAAACTGTACGAGGCTGCCTGCAATTGCATTTTTCAAGTTTGAAGCCACAAAATGATTATCATCGTTATCAACTCTCAAAATGACTGCTACATCGAGCAGTGAAAAGCGCCAAAAAAAAAAAAGGTTTCCAACTAAGCTCAGTCAATAGTCACCGAGAAGCTTCAAAAGTCGAGGCCTCGCCCTCCAATCAAAGACTAAAGAGCCAAAACAAGACAAACTTGTTCATGTTGTCAATTGTCATATATAAGTTTCTTCGAATCCCAGCGGCCAGTTCTATTTGACTTCACCGACAGAGACTCATTCTTAGGTACCAAAATTATTATTCTATTCATAAACAAACAACAAGAAATCAAGAAATCAATATTCGTATCATACAGTTCTCGAAAAATAATAATAAAAATTATTCGTATCATACGTGGTCCTACATTGATGTTCCCTCTTCACCTACATCGTTATCCATATCTTCTTCTATATGTACCCAAAGTCTCGATGAGCTAGCTTGAACTTCAATTCATTATCACTCCTGCAAATGCAATAACATATTCATGGCGTTTCGAACCTGGTTATTGGTTTTCCTCCTAGGAGTTGAACTGAGCGCTTTTGTTTTACAATGTGTGGACTCCAAGTATATCAAGTACAATACGACGTCGACTATTGTTCCGGGGAAGCTCAACGTTCACTTAGTACCTCACTCCCATGATGATGTCGGCTGGTTGAAGACCATTGATCAGTATTACCTTGGCTCCAACAATACCATTCAAGTACCTTCCTTCCTTATTTCTCTTCTTCCATTGCTCTGCTTCTTTTAATGCTGAAATCACAGTTTTTTGACCTTTTTGTTATGTTTGTAAATTGATTCTTAATGTCAAGAGCTTTATAGCTCAACGGCAATCAAGTTCGAATCTCCCTCCGCTACTTGTTATAACAATTGATAAAAGAATTGAATCTTTATAAATTTATGTAGTAATAACATTCCTCTGTTCCACTCTTAATGTTACAATTTATGCACTAATTTTTTTTTTTTCATTCCTGGTTTTCATGATCAATGTTGATTTGTGCAGGGAGCGTGTGTTCAAGATGTGCTGGATTCTATAGTTCCGGCTTTGTTGGCTGACAAGAATCGCAAGTTCATCTTTGTTGAACAGGCAATGATCAATGCATTTCTTAGTTTAATGCTTCTTTTATTTGGTTTCTCATATAACAAAAATTGAAGAAAGAAAAAAAAAAGGATATACGGTAATTAAAATTTTCTTATTAATAGAATTTTTTTTTATTCTATGGGATCCCAGGAAAACAAAAACCTGCACGTGAAGCTGCCTAATGTAGCCACTTGGCTTAAATGGTCTGAGTTTTTCACGTGTTGGGAAATCAGACCAATATATTATATATGATTATATGAGTTAAGGAATCAAAAGTTGATTTCTTTCTCATTTTTTTATGTTTTTCAACTCAAGTTCATTTTTTTTAATTTTATTTTTTCCTTGATTGTGAAATTTATCATTTATGAGACTGCTTCTTTGTGCGGATATTACAGGCATTTTTCCAACGATGGTGGAGTGAACAGAGCGAGGAGATCCAAAGTATAGTCAAGAAGCTTGTCAGCTCTGGTCAGCTGGAGTTAATGTAATGTGATAAATTAGAATTACTACTTGTATGCTATATTAGGAAATGGTGAATTTAATTAATATTCTAACACTCTCCTCATGGGATTTTAACTTTTTACTTATAGTAGAGGTAGAGTGGAGACAAGGTTAAACTCATCAACATATGTTTTGATACCAAGATAAATTACCATTTGTTCTAAAAAGAATGAATATAATCGTTAAACCAATATTCTGTCCTAATGAATTTATACAATTTTATCTTCTAGAATTGAAGTCTGTTATATTGGGAAATAGGAAAAAAAAAAGAAATAGAATTACAGTTGTGTATCTTAGAGATTTTGGAAATTCTTTTCTGTTTTGTGACTAAAAAATTTAGTATAGTGTTTTATTTTTTTTCACATGGATAATCAATCCTTTTGTGTTGCAGAAATGGAGGTATGTGCATGCATGACGAGGCTACTGTACATTACATTGACATGATTGACCAAACAACTCTTGGGCACCGATTTATCAAAGAAGAATTCAATGTAACTCCAAGAATTGGTTGGCAAATTGATCCATTTGGACATTCTGCAGTGCAGGCTTACTTGTTAGGGGCAGAGGTATGGCTTCTCTTGTACTTGCCATGCGTGAAAGTTTTTAACTGATTTGATAGGTTATAATTTGAACCTTATACTAGAAGTTAATTGAACAACAGAAGTCCCTCACTCTCCCACATTCATTTGCAACCAACTTATTGTGGGGAGGCCTTTTTGTTGATGCAGCTTGGCTTTGACTCTCTTTTCTTTGCGCGTATTGACTACCAAGACAGAGCTAAAAGGAAAAATGAGAAAAGTCTTGAGGTTATCTGGCGGGGCTCTAAGAGTCTTGGTTCATCTGCACAAGTGAGTCTTGTCTGTTTTTGTTTTGTTTTGTTTTTGCTTCAAAGTTCAAACTATGTTCTGGAGCTGAATAGAAAGGGACCTTAACTCATTGTGTTTTCAACTTTCTGAAGATTTTTACTGGTGCATTTCCGAAGCATTATGATCCTCCCAGTAATTTCTACTTTGAAGTGAATGATGATTCCACTGATTCGCCTATTGTTCAAGTGAGTCCTTGGTCAGGGGTCGCTGACATGCTGTAGATCATTGTTTGTGCGCTAACTGTATCTATTTTGTGCATTTAACTTGCAGGATGACATCAATTTGTTTGACTATAATGTCCCTCAGCGCATCAACGAGTTTGTAGCTGCTGCAGTATCACAAGTAAGATGGATGGTGTTATATTGTGCCCTGTGCTTTTGGGTGCTGTTTTTACTATACTTGTATTTAAGACAAACCTTTTCTACATAGTCTTTTTATGATATAAACAAAGGTGCATAATGATGCCATCGGTTTCTAGACATTCTCTAACCTTTTGTTATTATTTGCAATAGATACGCTCATATGCAACCTAAGTTAACATATAAAATTTAAGGTGTTGGCGTGTGTGTGTTGAAATTTGAATTTGAAGGAGGATCACATTTTGTGAGATTTTGAATTATTTTCCTTTTCTTAAAAAATAGTTCAAATCTGTTGTGGCTTATAGAAAATACTTATTTTGAGTTTTTCAGGCTAATGTTACTCGCACAAATCATATCATGTGGACCATGGGAACAGATTTCAAGTACCAATATGCACATACATGGTTCCGGCAAATGGACAAGTTTCTTCATTATGTCAATCAAGTTAGCCCTCTACAGGAATCATTACAAATGCTTTATTAAACTTGTACATAAATTTAATAATTTTGTTCTCACAGTGCTTATTCTGTTCTTTTAATTTGTCTGTCCTAGTGCAGTTTATATTAAAGTTTTAAATTGCCTAGACAATTAGAAAGGGAAAAAGAAAAACAAATTTTGGTCCCAAGAACTCCTTCACAGTCTATTGTTCCCTAGAGATGTGGCCTCCCATTACAAAATCAATATGATCCTGTCATTAAATTCCACCACGAACTATGTATGAGCATATGTCCTAGGGACAGATAGAGGATTAAAATGTCACATGTTGCTGGTTTTAACAATCTTGGTAGCTGATGTCCTACTTCATGTCTATGTCATTCAGAGACACAGCCAATTTTCCTCATGCATTTTCGTATTCAGTTTGAAGTCAATTATCCTTGTTTTTATGATGAGATATTTTGGTTTTACATATTAATGAAGTAATGGTATCAATGCTTGTAGGATGGGCGTGTTAATGCCCTCTACTCAACCCCATCAATATATACTGATGCAAAATATGCAACAAAAGAGTCCTGGCCGATCAAGACTGATGACTTCTTTCCGTGAGTTCAAACTTTTGAAACTAAAAATTACTTACAGGCAACTATTTCTATCAGCTTACCCATATTTATAAGTTGGTAAATGAAATTAATCAGATACGCAGACCATGTACATGCTTACTGGACTGGATATTTTACTAGTAGGCCTGCCCTCAAAGGCTACGTTAGAATGATGAGTGCCTACTATTTGGTAAACTTTTGTGGCTATATTAGTTTATGCCAGTAAGAATTATTTTGGCTCAATCAAGGGTTTTCCCCTCCTTATGGTATGCTTTTATCTAAAAACAGGCAGCAAGGCAATTGGAATTTTTTAAGGGGAGGAATAAATTGGGGCCCAATACAGACTCTTTGGCTGATGCTTTAGCAGTTGTTCAACATCATGATGCAGTTAGTGGTACGGAGAAGCAGCATGTGGCGTATGATTATGCAAAACGAATTTCAATAGGTTACAAGGAGGTAAGACTTGATCTGTCAATGCTTCTTGTAGTTGTGTTGCTTATGCTTTGCATGAAATGTCCAAAATATCATGTCTTGCAGGCAGAGGATGTGGTTGCAGCATCACTTGCTGTCGTTGCAAACTTGACATCAAAAACTGGTTGGAGTCCGCAGAATAAGTTTCAACAGGCAAATAATAATAACTCTTTGTTACATACTAGTTGGTAGAGTTTACTTTGTATCCAGATGATCCTGCTAACATTAAACATTTTGGTTTGTTATCATCACGTAATTATTTGTATTGGCTCAAGTTGTTAAAACATTGGAGTGATGATTCAAATAATTGTGTACTTCAACCCTTTATCCTCAGTATGCTGATTTTATCATTATTTGATTCCCTATTCTTGTCCCCTTTTTATTTCAGTGTCCACTTCTAAATATAAGTTATTGTCCTCCATCAGAAGTTGATCTGTCAAATGGGAAAAACCTGGTGAGAAGAATTCTTTAATGACATTTTATAGTTGGAGTGTTTATGCAATCATCAGGAAAATAAGAATTCCTTTCCATTTAAGACAAATTACTTCCTGATTTATTAACTTTTCTAGGTGATTGTCGTCTACAATCCTCTTGGATGGAGAAGAGAGGATGTTGTAAGGATTCCTGTGAGTATTTTTCTTTTATCTGTTACATGTTGTGAATTTGTAATCATTATCCATATTAAATTAATAGAAAAGGGGGTTTATCAAGCAAGGGTCATTTCCTATTGCCTTCGAGGCCTCAAGGATCCCCAGCTTCCTGCTTTTTCCCCCCCCCCCCAAGATGAACAATGTGCAATCTATGAGCCACATAAGTATGTTTTTATGCACGAGTGCATGTACTTAATGTGTATGGTTTTATTTGCCACTTATGTATGTTTCAGTGCTTGTATGAATGTGTTTTAGCATGAGCCTTTAAAATGCATGTATGCATCAATTAATTGAAAATATGTTATCCACTAATCATAGCTATTGAAGTTGCCAATGTATTACCGAAAATCAGGATCTATTTACATAAAATGTGATGAAACTTTTAGGTACAAAAAAATGATTATATTGATTTAACAAAAAAGGGCAAAAGGGAGTCTGATAATGATAGGTGTGTGCTTAGTTATGACTTATGAATTTATGTACTAACTGACCTTCTTACCTAATAGCCTAAGTTTTTAGATTGGAATGCTTGGTTATAGAGGTGAATGGGGACATTGTCCTAAATAGAATCATTTGGCATAATAGGATCCAAGTTGGTAGCCCAAATTAGTTGGCATTAGGGCTTGATATTTAGTAAAATTGTTCTCTTTCCAGTAATGAACCATCGTATTTTATTGAAATATGGCACTGTAAAGCATGTCTATTAATATATTTTTGGGAGAAACATGACCACTCTTTGATTCTTCATGTATCTGCTCACATTATCCAACTTGCTACAGGTTATCAATGAAAATGTGGCTGTTTGGGATTCTAGTGGAAAAGAAATTGAATCACAGCTCCTACCTCTACTTGATGTCTCTGTGGAAGTAAGGAAGTACCATGTTAAGGCATATCTGGGTAAATCTCCAAAAATAACGCCTAGTTATTGGCTCGCATTTTCAGCAACCGTACCACCTCTTGGTTTCAGCACTTACATCGTCTCAAGTTCCAAACGGGAAGGTCAACCATTTGATTCTCCATCTAAAATTGGTCATGCAACATTGAGAAGCCTCGAGTCACATTACCATTGATGCAGATTTATGTTCTTTTCTCCCACTTGATTTTTGCAGATGCTACTTCTGTGAGACAAGATTACAAGTCAGAAAGCAGAAAAGATGGTACAATACAAGTAGGGCCAGGAAAATTGAAACTTATTTATTCTGAAAATCAAGGAAATCTTGCACAATATATTAACAGCAAAAGTTTGGTATGTTATTTGGCACCTCTCTCTTTAATGAAGTGTTAGAATTACTTATCCTTTTGTAAATTTCATCTTCCCAATAGTTACTTTAATTCTACATTTTTTTTCCTAGCTGGTCCTTTCTTTTTTTTAAGATTACATTTTATACATTACATCAAATTTGGTATTTTACGATTAAAAGGTCAAAGAATCTGTACAACAATCATATCTCTATTACCGTGGAGATGAGGGAAATCAAACTGTGAATCCTCAGGTAAAACAAAATTTCTCTAAAAATCTCTACTTTCATGTTTTCCAAACCTTAATAAGCTATTCTCATATCGACCTTTTATTAATTTGAGTTATATATAGTAAATTTTTAAAAGAAACGGTTTAATTTGGTGAAGGCCTCTGGTGCATACATCTTTCGGCCAAATGGTACATATCCCATCAAATCTAATAACAAGGTAATTGATCTTCTTTGGAAATACATAATTTGAGCAAATTTGTTACATGGAATAAAAAATTATGGTGTTTTGAAATCTCAGGCTCCTTTTACTATTTTCCGGGGACCTTTATTGGATGAAGTACATCAGAGGATCAACTCATGGATATATCAGGTGGTTTGTCCGAAGACACAAATAATAAAACTTGTTACTGTTTCATTCTTTCCTTCATCTATTGTTGCATCAAAATAATATACTTAGTAGTACAACCTTGAAAGAAAATTAATTCTAAATTTATGTTCTGTCTAAATGTAAACTAGAAGAGGAAGCAAAATTTGTTTCAAAAAACAGAAGATAGTATAAGTATCATTTGATATGCTTAAATCAGTTGTATTTTTTTTTTTTTGTAAATCAGTTGCATTTTTATTTCAGGCCTCAGTATCTCATTAGGTTAATTAGTAGTATTTTTATTTAAAGACTTGGGTATTTTTATAATTCAGTAATTTGATTTTCCAAAGAATTAGAATTAGAGTTTCTACATGTCAGCTAGGATTAGGGTTTAGTATCCTAAATCAGCAAAGTAACGTACTCCTATTGAGGTTACTATTTTGATGAATAAAAATTTGATTGAAATTGTCTCCATTGTTTGGTGCTGACTCCAGCCAACCCTAAGTGATGACTCCCATAGGTTTTTTTCTGCTTAATGCTGACTCCAAACAAACCTAGATGTTGAGTCCTTAGTTCTCTATCTTGATTCTCCTGTTGCATCTAATGCCCCAAGGGTGGGGGATGAACAGATTCAAACTAGTGATTTTTGTTTCACGAGGCATCGCCTCTGACTAAATGTGCTATCCCTTGGGATTAAAGTCATCAAAAATATTGTTGATAATATTGGTAATCAATCCAAAATTCTCTTTCCATCCCCCTTCCCTCTCAATTTATCAGTTCCAGTTTTTCTTTTTTGTTTGCCAAGACTTAATAACATGGTACTTTAAATTTGAAATGATGTACAAGAATAATAAGATCTTATGATTATTTATATTCTCACCCTTGAATATAATTCTTATAATATATACAATACAATGTTGAATAAAAGATATGTAGAATTTTTCACCATTGATCTCATCAGTAATTAATGGTTGCACAATGTATAGATCACTAGAGTATACAAGGAAAAAGAGCATGTGGAAGTTGAGTTCCTGGTAAGTTATTGCTTTTATCCCTAAGTGAACAAGTGTTTTATAATACCAATGAAAAGTAAAAATTTTCATGCTGAAGCAGCTTAGTAAAAGAGTAATCTTGTTTTCAGGTTGGGCCTATACCTTTTGGTGATAAAATTGGCAAGGAGGTTGTAACTCAGATTACAACAACACTGAAAAACAACAAGATGTTCTATACTGATTCTAGTGGGCGCGATTTTATTGAAAGGGTATGTTCATGCTTGCAAAAGTATATTTTTCTTTTGTGACGGCAAAATCATCATGTAGTGTGTACTTAATGTAGATATTGGCCATGGCTAGATGTTTTTTCAATAGCATTATTTAATGTCTTGCTGTTGCAAGAAACATATAGGTCTAATGTGCAGTTGTATGCTGTTTTGCAGATTCGAGATTATAGAAAAGATTGGGACCTGGAAGTAAATGAACCTATTGCGGGAAATTATTACCCAGTAAGTTTGTTTGTCAATTGTCATTTAGAATTGGTGTTGGGATTGAGATTGAGAGAGAGAATATTGAGAAATAGAGAGTGGAAATAGAACTAAAAAGGTCCACAACGAAAAACCCTTGGTGGCTACAATTTTACTATATTGAATTGCTGTGTTACAATGATCCTATTGGGGTATATAGAGAGAGAGACTACCCTCGGCTATCTAAGTGGTAATCCTTATGATGTTCAGTACAAAGGTACATTGAATCTAGACTGATATCTCTAATAGTCAAAACTGGAGCCAATGGATTTCATTGTCTCAAAGTTTAACCATTCTATTTAATTATAAACTATTACTATATCTTTTTCATGGCTGGTACTTTGATAGATGGAAAAAGTGGGTGTTGAAGATGCTCGTGTGATTTCAGAACAGAAATTACAATAAAATATACCAAGCTGTGATAATTTGATCAGTATGTTGACAGTGGTTATTTTGTAACTGTTACAATTCCATCTCTATATTACCTTCCATCACCTAGAAGACTTTTCTTATCTATTTTGAAGTTACAGACACACATTTTGAATGGGGAACCCACGACCTCACTCTCAATCATGTTCTTAAGAGGGGAGGAAGTGCCATTTGTTCTTTATTATTATTATTATTATTTGATAAGTAAAATTTGATTCCAGTGATTTTCCAGCATTGCATAGACAGGCACTAATTGCAAAAGATAGTGCTGTGTGGAACCTTGTGTTAGTCCAATGCTTTGTTAGGCCCAAGTAAAAGAGCCACTCAAACCAGAGTTAATCATATAGCTTTCTTGTTGCTTTTGCATTTTGCTTAACACTTGTTCTTACATTGTACAGCTAGCCCAGTTTAGTGACTGCAATCTATAATTATCTAACCATCATAAAAGTTTCAGCCAATTTAGGCATCGAATCACATAGTCCACCTTATTTTTCTTTCAGATTAATCTTGGAATTTACCTTAAAGACAACAGTAATGAGCTCTCAGTCTTAGTGGATCGATCTGTGGGGGGATCCAGCCTCAGGGATGGGCAACTAGAACTGATGCTTCACAGGTCTCTTCTTCCCTTTTCCTTCGCTTTTGCTTCTTCTACATTATCATTAATTGTTTGTCTATTTGTGATGCTGACCATGATAATTATTGCCTTACTTATATTAACAGAATTCTAGAATAACTAATATCAGATTTTTCCTTATGTCTAGGAGGTTGATTCGAGATGATTCAAGAGGTGTTGGAGAGGCACTAAATGAGACAGTTTGCATTTCTAAGAAATGTAGAGGACTAACTGTAAGAGCAAACTAACTGACCCTAAGGTCTTTTAAGTTTCAGAAATACAATGTATGTGTTCACAAGTGGTTTGCTTAATAACATACTTTTTTAGATCGTAGGAAAGTATTATCTTAGAATTGATCCTTTAGGAGAGGGCGCAAGATGGCGTCGATCATTTGGTCAGGAGATATACTCTCCACTTCTTGTAGCCTTCACAGAGCAGGTGAGAGAGAGAGAAAAAAAAAATTGAACTTTAAGCATAGTTCGCCATCTGGTAGATCTGTAACTCACAAAAATTTTTGCAGGATGGACATGATTGGACAAAGTTACATTTGCCAACCTTTCATGGGATGGCCCCCTCCTACAATTTGCCTGAAAATGTTGCAATAATAACCCTCCAGGTTTATATCTTTCATCCTTGTTAATTAACTACAACTTATTTGATCCTTTTGTCCTGAGTTGTTGGAGAAGATATAGGAATGTGAAGAACACCAACTGTTGAGAAAATGTATCTACTACCTTAATGGAGTCAAACTCAGCACTCTAATTGAAATTGTTATCACAAATAGTTTGATCTTTTACTTGTTATGGTTATTCTCTTTCCAAGTTAATCTTTGTTCATTATGTTGAACTCTGCAGGAACTGGAAGATAGAAAAGCTCTTTTTCGTTTGGCACACCTATACGAGGTTTCTGGTTTCTTTCTTTTTCTTGCCTGTTGAGTTTAGTCATCTACTTGGAGTTTTCCTACTCTAAATGTTAATCAAGCCCTTGTCTCTCAGGTAAGATCACTTAGAAATTCTGATTTTATTTTATTTGCTACAAATGCAAGGTTGGAGAAGACAAGAATCTTTCAGTTATGACAAGTGTAGAACTGAAAAAAGTTTTCCCAAATAAGAAGGTAAAAGCAACAATTGCTTGCATGACATTGTTATCGTTGAGTGTTCAATTATATTTTATTAAAGGGTCCTTTTTTTGCATGATTTTTTTCAGATAAAAAAGATAACAGAAACGAGTTTATCTGCTAACCAAGAAAGAACAGAAATGGAAAGGAAGAGACTAGTCTGGAAAGTAGAAGGGTCTTCTGAAGAAGAAGAACCCAAGGTGGTGAGGGGAGGACCTGTTGATCCAGCAAAGTTAGTGGTGAACCTTGCTCCTATGGAAATCCGCACCTTTGTCATTGACTTCAGTTACTAATGAAAGGCGGCGCAGTGAGAGTGAGAAGGTGAGGTCGTGAGAGAGTGAAAGCTGACAGTGACAAAATAAGAGTTTAGGACCGGACTGAACTGGACTGGACCGGAACCAGTTTTTTTTTTTTTTTTTTTTTTTAATTTTTGATTCTGAAGTCTAAACCCTAAAAATAATTATGGAATGAAATTTTTTTTTCAGACTTATTGAGTGCACTTACTCTCATTTATTTCATAATTTTTTATTTTTTATTTTTGTGTTTGGTTGCCCAGAAATTATAAAAAAACTAGTCACTGATCCACACGATGCGTGAGAATATATAATTATTTTGAGACGTGGTATAATATATAATTTATTTTATAACTTTTATGGTAGATTATTTGTTCTCCCTAAAAATTAAACAATTTATTTTATTTTTACAAATATACAATTTTATAATTTTTGGTATTTTTAATTGATATATATATTTTTGAAGTGGTCAATATTCTTCTAATTAACTATTGTTATTATGCATTATATTTTTCTAATTTCTTTTGGTAGAGCTAAAATTTTTAATTTTTAAATTTATTATGCAAAATTTTCATTTTCTTAAAGAGATTATCATGATAATAAAAATTTATTATATAATTACAATTAAAATTACTCAAATAATTGATATGCACATTCAAATACATAGTCATGTAGATTGTGTTTTGATATGAACTCAAATTCACACTTTCAAACTACCGAAGGATTAACTCAAAAAAAGATCAAACCAAAGCTATAAGAGGAAGAGAGAGAGGATTTGTGATGGGAAACTCAAAAAAGACAACACCAAAACTAATCAACCCAAAGTATAGACATTAAAAATATAAAAAGTCATTAACCTAAAGACTAAAGTAGAGTTGCAAAAAAGAATTAAAAATCTAGAGAAAGAGATAGAAGAATCTCATTTTTTTAAGAGGGAATAGCAAATTTATAGAATAAAATATAATAAGAAGAATATTCAAGATAAAAGGTATAGTTGTAAACACCAAGAATTTTCTTAATCATGCTGTGTAATAGAATAACATTATATTATTATCTACTATATTTATAATAGAATAGGATCACATCTAATGATCAAAGAAAAAAAACGAAAACAGGTTTATTGATTTTTAGTTTATACTCATCCAAAAAAAAATCATATTCCACCACTGTATTAATTTCTTTATATTAATGTAGTATTCAAGGCCAGGTTGAAGGGTTTAGCTTTGCTCTCGCTTAAAGAACCATACACTATTTTAAAAACTGGACCGGTCGGTTAACCAGTTGAACTAGGAATTGAGCATGGAACTAGTTTGGTAAAAACTGAGAAAACCAGCAAAAATTGGTAAAAACTGATCAAGAACCAGGAAAAACCAAGAATTGGTCCATTTTTCGGTTCTTTGACCGGTTCAATTTTAAAACCATGGAACCATATGTCATTTTCACCAACTTTAAGAGATAGAGATAATAAAGATAACAATCTATATATATCTAAAAGCTAAAACGTAACATTTAGTTGTGAGGCGTTGCAGTCTCTCAGGGTCTATAAGGGAATTCAGCTGTGAGGGCGGCGATTGAGTTGCCTTTGATGATGGCGAGAGTTGTGCTGTCGAAGGTGGGGGTGGTGGTGAAGGAAAGAGGAGGGGTGGCAAATGTGATGATGGGTCTAATTGTAGTAGTTGTAGTGAGCTTTGGAGGGGCTTTTGGAGAGAATGTTGGTGGGTTTGGGTGGTGGGTGTGGAAGCCAAGTGCGGAGGAGAGTGAAGCTGAAATGACCATTGTTTTTGGGAGGTCTTGAAGTCGGAGACGGAGACACAGTAAGAGTCTGAAATTTTAGTAGTTGATAACATTATCCTAGATAAGATTGAACTACGGCCTATAGGGCTACTTACAACGATTCTCATGGGTCCCACTCTTTTTCTCTCATATTTTTGTCTTTTGCCATTCTTTTTGTTATAATTAAAAAAAAATAAAGTTTCAACTTACTGCATCCTCTCCTGATGATAATTCTTTATCATTAGACCAAGACACCAATCATTTTTGGTTTAGGTGGGAATTGAGCACCAAATTTCTTATTCAACTATCAGAGATTTTACCAATTGAGTTAATTGGAACCTATTTTGCCGTGTTCTAATTGTTCAAAGAGCCATGCTATTTACACACAAAAAAAAATTGATAATATTTTTCATAACAGTTAAATTGGTAAATTTTTACTTGTTTCATTTGTGTGTCTCTAAATTTTCTCATTTTGAAAACATGGCTTCAATGGATTTAAAGGACGCGTCATCAGGGTAATAAATGAAAAACAGTCTGGTCAAAATATGGGACACAACTTCTCTATATGAAAAGATGTTTGGTTGTTTAAATTCAATCTTCTTACAGTCTAATGAGTATGAAAGTGAAATCAACTGTGAGGAAATTAGTAGACAACTATATGGTTGCATAGATATGAGTTAGGTACAGTTTAATCTCAAATAAGAAACTGTAATCAATTGTGAGGAAATTGGTAGACAACTATATGGATCATGGATGCATATATAGGACTTAGGTACAGTTTCTCACTGCAATATTAATTATGTAACAAAAACAGTGTTGTAATTTTAAATAGAATTAAATTTAATGGCAATCTTATAAATGAATTTAATTATTGTCGAGGATGATCTGTGGAAGGGTTAAAAAATAAAAATAAAAGTTAGCCCAAAGGCCCCTAAGGTTCTTTAAAATGTGATGAGATGAGGAGAGTCAAGCCCAAAATTCTATTATTTGGTAAGTAGAGGCTAATGGTGTAATTCAAGGACAAATCCAAAGGAGCTAGACAACAAAAGGTATGAGAATATGCATAGTACATTAAATCTGAATCGTTTTTCAGAGTAGAAATGAAATCTATCATGCTGCCACGTTCACCCTAAGACCTCAGTATGTTGCTACTCTTAAGTTGCTAAGAGAACTTTTCTGAAGTAAGGTTTTTCAAGGAGCAATGAATGGTTTTGTTAGATATGATGAAGGCCTTTAGAGAAGGTTTAGGGTGTTCCTAAGGATTGGTTTTTGAATAAGAAGTTAAACTTTTGACCTCCATGTTGTTAAACAAGTGGTAAGCTTTAAATTTGTTTTAGCTCTGGTAAATAAATGAGCTGTTTTAGTCATGGCAAAGGACATACATTTTTTTTTTTACCACCGAGGTGGTGTGGTCTAGTGGAGTTAGGTGATGCACAAAGATGCACCAAGGGTGAGGTCTCATGTTCGAGTCCGAATATGGGCTTGCGTGGGGTTGCCTACCTTGGCAGCCTAGGATCACTAGTATCCCTTGTGGGGCTGGAAAGTTATGGCTTACCGCGTCTCCTTGCACCCCAACAGGGTCCGGACCCAGCAGGTAGAGTGCTACTATGGTCACGCTCAGGTAGGATTGCCACGTTGGTTACTCCCTACCCATTTTTTTGGTTCATCCAAAAAAAAAAAAAAAAAAAAAAAAAAGGACATACATTTTTTTAGCTTATTTGGCCCATATGGAAGCTGCTTAATGTGGAAGGATTCGTTAGAAATTAGTCAATGAAACATAATGTTTTTTTGGGCTAAAAAGGGTTAACTGCGACTTCAACAACATAGACAGTAACTACATGACTCCATTTGGGTGAAAGTGGCTTGCATGCTTGTTTCATGGATCCTCAGATTTTGCAAGTGGTCCTTGCCCACTTAGCACCATCGGCCACTTGCAAAATTCATGTTCAGGGTCCATGAAAAAGCCCAAACAGAGCCAATTGTACCTTTCAAACCATACTCTCTTAAATTCCCATTAAGGTTGTATGGGCTTGGGCCATGCATGAAAGAATAAAATTTATTGTAAAATGTGTATAATGTGCCCAAAAATAATTGAGCCTTTCTTTGAGTACGAGATACCATTTTTTGAGAAAAAATGTTATCTTATTAAACTTTTCCGTGTATTGCACTTTTTGCCGACTAGTTGGCTAATAATAATACGGAGCTGTAAGCTATGATTTAGAAGAAGAGCAAACTTTTCTTGGACTACACTGTCAAATAATTGTATATAACTTTTCATGGACTACAATGACAATGCCCCTCATCATCATGAGACTCAAAACTGTACGAGGCAGCCTGCAATTGCATTTTGCAAGTTTGTAGCCACAAAATGATTATCATTGTTATCAACTCTCAAAATGACTGTTACATCCAGCAGTGAAAAGTGCCACAAAAAAAAAAGGCTTCCAACTAAGCTTAGTCACTGAGAAGCTTCAAAAGTCGACGCCTCGCCCTCCACTCAAAGACTACAGAGCCAAAATAAGACAAACTTGTTCATGTTGTCATATATAACTTTCTTCAAATCCCAGCCGCCAGTTCTATTTAACTTCACCGACAGAGACTCATAGTTAGGTACTAAAATTATTATTCTATTCATAAACAAACAGCAAGTAATCGACAAATCAATCTTTGTATCATACAATTCTCGAAAAATAATAAAACAAAATGTCAAAATTATTCGTATCATACGTGGTCCAACATTGATATTCCATCTTCACCTTCATCATTATCCATATCTTCTTCTATATGTATCCAAAGTCTCGATGAGCTAGCTTTGAACTTCATATCACTCCTGCAAATGCAATAACATATTCATGGCTTTTCGAGCATGGTTATTGGTTTTCTTCATTGGAGTAGAACTGAGCGCTTTTGTTTTCCACTGCACAGAGTCCAAGTATATAAAGTACAACACAACATCGACCTTTGTTCCTGGGAAGCTTAATGTTCATTTGGTCCCTCACTCTCACGATGATGTCGGATGGTTGAAGACCATTGATCAGTATTACCTTGGCACCAACAATACCATACAAGTACCTCTCTTCTTCCATTTCTCTGCTTCTTGTTTTCATACTAAATAAAAGCACAATTTTACTTCTTTTTTTGTTGTATTTGAAAATTGAAACTCTATGCCAAGAGCTTTCCAGCTCAATGTCAATCAAGTTTGAATTAAAAAAAAGTTGACACTATAAATTTATGTAGTAATAACATTCCTCTGTTCCACTCTTGAAGTTAAAATTTATGTTTCATCATTTATTGCTTGTCATGTATTTAATCTTTTTTCCATTTTAAAATCTGGTCACTTTATAAAAAACAACATTAAAAGTTGCTATTGGTGGAACGTAATGTGGAACACTGAGAATTTGATTGAAGATTTTTATTCAATCTATAGTATATCTAGGTTTTTTTTTTATATTTTTATTTTTAGCATTCCTGGTTTTCACGGTCAATGTTGATTTTGTGCAGGGAGCGTGTGTTCAAGCTGTGCTGGATTCTATAGTTCCGGCTTTGTTGGCTGACAAGAATCGCAAGTTCATCTTTGTGGAACAGGCAATCAATGCATTTCTTAGTTTAATGCTTCTTTTAATTGGTTTCTCATATAACAAAAATTGAAGAAAGAAAAAAGGATATATAGTAATTTATATCTTCTCAATATTAGAACCATTGTTTTCATTATATGGGACCCCAGGAAAATAAAAAACTCGCATGTGTAGTTGCATAATGTTGCCACTTGGCTTAAATGGTCTGAGTTTTTCACACGTTGGGAAATCAGACCAATATATGATTATATGTTTTTAAGGAATCAAAAGTTGATTTATTTCTCATTTCTGTGTTTTTCAACTACCAGAGAAAGTTATAAGTTTGCTTTCCCCCTCCCCTTGATTGTGAAACTCATGAGATTGCTTCTTTGTGCTGATATTACAGGCATTTTTCCAGCGATGGTGGAATGAACAGAGCGAGGAGATCCAAAGTACAGTCAGGAAGCTTATCAGCTCCGGTCAGCTGGAGTTAATGTAATGACATATTACTGCTTTTATGCTATACTAGGAAATGGTGAATTTAATTAATATTCTAAGTTCTAATACTCTCTTCATTGATTTTTAACATTTTCTTATATTAGAGGTGGAAATGGTATAGGTTAAACACATGACCATCTGTTTCGATACCACGATAAATTACTAGGTTTTTTGAAAAAGAATGAATTTAATCATTAAAACAATATTCCTTCCTAATGACGTTATACAATTTGTATCTTCTAGAATCAAAGTCTTTTATTGGGAAATCAGAAAAAAAGAAATAGAATTGCGGTCTTCTAGATTCTTTTCTGTTTTGGATAGTCAATCCTTCATTTTTGTGTTGCAGAAATGGAGGTTATTGCATGCATGACGAGGCGACTTCACATTACATTGACATGATTGACCAAACAACTCTTGGGCATCGATATATCAAAGAACAATTCAATGTAACTCCAAGAATTGGTTGGCAAATTGATCCATTTGGACAACTTCCTTTAAAAATCTTAACATTAATATATATTTTGAAAATCTAACCGTTAAATTACATGTTCTTTACGCTCTTAATACACATGTCAAATTGTGTACCAATCAGATACTATTTACTAAATGATATATAAGCTTATATTTTATGAATAATTTTAAATTACAAAAACTTGTAATTTAAATAATTTATTGATGACTAGTTATTGATTTTTAATTTTCTAAAAATTTGCAAGAAATGAGGATATAAGAAGAAAATGTAATCCAATGTTAGATTTGTCAAAATTGACCTTTAATAAAAGGATATTGAGTAGGTTTGTAGCCTTATACTACAACCAATTTTGTAACTAAATTTTGTCCATAATTGGAAGTTACAACCACTCACTTAAACTAAATGAGCTTAATTATATAATTTTGTTAGATCTAAAGTTTAAGACCTTAATATTAAACTTAAGTTTAGCTTCACAAATTAATCAAGGGAAGCCAAACCAAATTCAAGCTTTTAGAATTTAGGACAGCTAAGATTTAGTTAGAAGTTAATTCTCAGGGGTAGCCATCAACCCGAAGTCCCAGAACCCAAGAATTGGATCTGATATATTGAAGACGTTGCTGGCTCACCAACCTGGACAGGCGGTTCCTCAGCATCAAGACTCAAAGCATATGAGTCTGTCTCGTTGATAAGCACTTCTCTTTCTCTTATCCCAGACGTGGCCAACCCCAAAATCCACACCCAATACTGTAGAATCGTGTACAAGCTACAAAGGCCATGTGACTGTTGATCAATTCTCTGTCGGTGGGACCCGTGATGTATACAGGACAAGAATTCAAGAATCATCCTTTCTGAAAATGTTTTTAAAGGCCAAGAAACAGAATAAAAGTTTCGTTGAAGAGGTAAAAAACTCAAAAAGAGAATCAACTCTGTCTCGTTGATACATCCAAAAAATCCACACAGCTGGTAAATGTATATTTTTTTCAAATGTACATTATTGAGTATTTACTAACTTCTATTTTTCCTGCGGGTTTTAATCAAACTCAATTGTGTTTTATTTTCTTATGTTTTGTAACTTTGTTACAAGATTCTTTATATTAATGTAGTTGTTATTTTTACAGATTTGGAAAATATGATTAGCAGACAACTTTATCCTTTAGTTTTTTTAATTTCAGCTTGTTACTTTAATTTTAATTCTAATTAACTTAATTAGTAAAATTTTATATCATCACGTAATGAGAATGGATTCGAATCTAGTTTGTTTATGAGTGAATAAATGTAAAATTACTCATGTTTGTTTGGATGATCGGAAGGTTAAAATTAAATTATTTATTCAACATATATAGCTTATATACAATTTTTTTAAAATTATTTTTTTAGATAAAGTCATGCTTTTATCCACTTAATTTTTTATTTATTTATATAAGATAGAATTTTTACTCTAACCTAATCTAAGTGTATATGTGTGTGAAGTTCCCTCCTGGAGACTTGAACCCCGACTATTGCCCCTCACACGTCACAAACACTTATACTTGTGGAGTGACTACCGCACTAAGGGTATGTGGTAGTACCCACTTAAAATTTTAAAATCCAATAAATCAATGAAAATTAATTCTACAAAAAAGTAGCACATAAACATTAATTACTTGAGTAATTTTTTTTAGAAAAAAGTTATTTTTTTATTATATATTGAGCATTTGATTTTTAAATTTTTTTCTCTCATATATCAAGCATTTGATTTTTATTTTTGAAAAAAATTAATGCCACACAATTTATTTATAAAATAATTTTCACAGTAGTTGAGTTGGCAAATTTTTATTGGTTCTCATCTGAAACCATTAGTATATAATTTTTTTTTACTTACCACTAATAACTAGGTGTAATTTTTTTATTTTATTATATTTCTACACTTATTGTTTTTGAAAAGACAAAAATTTTCTTTGATACAATCTCAATCTCATAAACTGGTACTTAGAGTAGTTGATAAAATCCTATTTAAATCTGCTCTTATATAAGAATCTTATAGAATAAAAATAGAAAAAGACAAAAATTTTTTTATCTTATCACTATGTTGATGGGTAAAATATGAATTCTCACATATAAAACAATCAAAGATAGTTGAAACTTTATATCTTCTATTTCTTTTTTATTTTTCAAACAAAAAAAATATCATTTTTAAAATTTAGTAGACAAAAAGACTCCTTATTCTACTATACTGTAATAAATAAATTTTGAAAAAAAATGGTAATAATAAATACAAGCGTGTGGCACCCTTGGAAAGGGAAAAAAAAAATCGACTTCATTAAAACCTAATGTTAATCATTTTACAAATACAAATTTTTATGAGGTGGAACTGTAAAAAGTAAGAATTACGATTCAAATTTTCAGAAAAATTTTTTACTCACAAATAGATTTAAATGAAATTAAAGTAAAATTTATATCTTTGAAAAAAAAAAAAAAAAAAATGTAGTAAACGAACGAAAGAGAGATGCAAAAGTAATCACAAACTGTGTACTAAGATTTTAAGGAACTTGAAAAGTCTCCGGAAACTGAGCTGTGTGTGTAGTACTAGTACTATATCACAGCCTAATGACAATAGACTGACTGGGTCTGCCCTTTAACCTTCTGGCATATGACACACAGAAACTGCCAAAATAGTTTATTACTAACTGAGTTTCATCATCCCCTCACCAAATCCAACCAACGACAACCAGCTTACGTGTCATATGATGTCACTCTCAATGTGTTTCACGTTCAAATTTTCAACATACTCTCTCTCTCTCTCTCTTCACTTTTAACTTTTTTGGTTTTAACCCTAACATTTACACAAACGGACCCAACCCCAACCCAAAATTGAAACTCTTCCCGCCCTTTCCCATAATATTTACAACAAACTTCATTATTATTATTATTATTAATGGGCTGAAAAAGCCACCAGCAAAACCAACATGCCACCATTGCAGTGTGGTATGACTTGATGTTAGGAATTTTTGAATTACTTTACTTGATGAGCTATTTGAACGATAGTTCTAACAAGATCCTGATAATACACATAGTATTATATATTGTCGTCACGTGGCGTGGATTCCATAAGTCTACACCAAAAACCTAAACAAAAGAAAAACAAAACAAAATACCTATCAACACCAATATTTACAACTCTTAATACTAATAATTGAGTTTGGACATAATTCTGATGATTCGATCAGGACATTTGGGTTGGTCAGGAAGATAAGAAGGCTATTAAGCTGATGTCAATGCCTCACAGACTTTTAATCAGATGGGAATGGAAATGGGACCCATTCATGTCAGTTCTAAGTTAAGTTTAAGTTGTTTAACCCCTTCGCCTCAGGTTGTGGTTAACATGTGACTGTGAGTTCTTATTAAGCAACATTACCTGTTGCTCTATAATCTATATATTGTACTTTGTACCTGACTGAGCCCTCCTCTTTTTTGGCTTTAATAACCATTTTTATTAGTAGTAACTAGTAAGGAAAAGATATACACTATTTTATTATTAATTTTTTGCTGAATAGATATACACTATTTTATTAGAAAGTAATAATGTTAAACCTTCCATACTTGACTCTTATTAACAAGTCTAATATTAATTGAAAAGTGCCCAGACTGAACCATGTTCTAACAACCAATAGAATTTAATCAAATCCTTTTCAAATATTTCAGACCAATTTCATTACCCAAACAATGTATATGATATTCAACCCTATCCACTGGCACTCATTTCTTTATACAATTAAGAATATCCTTTCGCGATACCATATGAAATAAAAAAATAGTAATAAAAATACCAGCTAATGGTTTTTAATACATTAAATAAAAAAAAATCAATCAATGAATGGCTTGAATTGTCAAACTCAGTTGCAGCTGTTGCCAATTTTTTCCCATACCTTCCCTCCCCAAGTTAAAAACTGTACTCTCTCTCTCTCTCTCTCTCTCTCTCTCACATAGCCCATAGTCATATACAGTTGCAACTTTAATGATGGTGAAAAGCTCTCCAAAAAATATAATGAGATATTTATGGAAAAGTGACGATTTAATTGCAAATGTGAAACCTCTACTTTACAACTGGTCTCTCTCTCTCTCGAATAAAAGATTACAACTGGTTTGGTTGTACATCCAGTGTCTGGAACCAAGTCAATATTTGGGGTCCAGCCATCTAATTCATATGATTAACATATCTATTTTTAATCATAATAATTTATACATCAATAAGTGTCAAGAATTTTATATCATTATTAAGTAGGAAGACAAAAAGCTTACCATGTAGGTGTGAGCCATTTAATCGGGCAACCAAGGTCGTAACTGGGCAAGTGAAAAAAAAAAAAAAAAACCCTCATAAAAGTGTTTGGAAATAGTCAAATAAAATACAACATTGGGCCAGATTCATATGGGTCCGAAAAGATAATAGTACTATTGTACTGGCCCATCACTTTCCATTGGTCCTACTCCGAGGTGGTATCCCACATCATCAATTTTTAGAACTGTCTTCTATCAACTATACAGAACCTGAACAAAAAATCGTTGTCATTTGATGTACCAGTTACCGAAAAGGCTATTACATTTCCCATCAGTTTTTATATTGGTGAAGGTCCAGTGCAACTTTCACCAACCACACCATGTGTGCCAACTCCAATGCTTAATTGGATAATATGAGTAATATATCAAGCAGCAGTCTCACACGCAATGATCATAGTATTATTAGTTTAAACTAATTGCCTTTCAACTTCAAGCTAAGGTATAATATGCATTTAATCAGAAACTGATCAGCAATTTAAATGATGCAGAAGCTTGGACATTCTTACAAAAGGGAGGTGTTTGCAAAATCTAGGTAAAGGCACGGATCCACTATTGGAGAGTGCTTTAGTTATCAGGAATGTGCACTACACTTGTAGTTGCTTTGTTCTCCTTTCTTGGCGTCTTCTTCCGCTTCCTCTCGGATTGGGGTTCTTTAGCTTTCAGATCATCGCATAAGGACCTCAAAGAGATAGCTAGATGTTCGTTTCTGTGTGCTAAAACCAAATAGAGAAATTAAGAGCACATTCAATTCAAAGGAAACAAAAACGTGATCCCTCTGTATCCCCTTCTTTCCCTTCCACACCCCACCAGTAAAGAAAAAAGAGCTTGGTTAATACAAAAAGCAAAAACCCTTTTGGCCTTTAGCTCAAATAGTACCTTAAGGTCCACATGACGCAACTGATACATGCATCCACCCTCTCGCAGCGTGTGGACCCAACAATAATGTGGGACCTACACATTGTGAGTGGTAGAATGCATGAGAAACATTCTCCACATGAAGGTGTGTAACATATTAATAAAAAGAGAAGGGGGAAGGGATCATTTGTGGCAAATTGAAAAGGCATTTATAACCAAGTACATAACCATATAGATAGTCAACCTATAAAAGAAACTGATCAACAATACTTGGAAAACTCACCAGAAAGTATGACATCTTCCATCTTTACAATTTTGCGACTGGCATGCTGTGCAAATAGCTCAAGGTCCTTTGCCAGCTGCTCTGCTATGCAGAAAAAAGAAACTTATTAATTAGTTTTAAAAAATTGAGTTTTGCCCGCTACCTTAAGAGTTGAAAAAGTAAATTCTGAGGTTCATTCCACTGTATCTTTTTGTAACAAATTCCGTTAATGCCACTTTGTAAGCTAGCGCCCTTGACTCAGTACCAAAGATTGATACAGATGTAGGACAAAATTCAATAACTATATAAAATTGCCTAATCCATTCCATATAACTCCAACAAATATCAAGTACACAGACGCTTATATGGCACAATTGTAATCATCAGTAAACCAAATGAAACTAGCATTTTCGACCCCATACATGCTTATGAAGGAAAAATCATAGCCCAACAAGCAACTACCTAGCATTCCAAAGAGGAATGGTTCTGATTTGATCTACAATTTTGCAATGTACAGAACTTAGCTACAGTCCCTAATTAAATACAACCATAATAACTAATTGGCCAATGCAGCAAAACCATGTGGCTTATTGGCAACACACTTGGTTGTGTATAGTTACAACCCAGGATGCACGGACATAGCCACGGCTATGTCCGGATACGAAAACGGGTATGACACAGTGACTAAAGCAATTTCTGAAAAATTATAATATGAAATGGCCGGTACGATATCCTAAATGAAGTGTCAGTGCTTCCTAGAACACAACTTGCAAGACCACATGATTGAATTTAATTAGGAAACACCTAAGCTATAGTATCTAAGTAACTGTACCTAAGTTTTTACCTTTTGCAAGTCAGTCAGTTAATTTCCCAGTAGATTCATACCACACCCAAACACCCAAAATCCTAATTCTAGACTTCTTAGTGGACTAAAATTGCCATGTTGTAAATACAATACTAAAAAGCAATAATTACATAAGAGCGAGAATAAAATGAATTATAAATGAACCTGCATATTTGAAGGCCAAATCGGAAATGCAAGCGACAATGGGTTCGGATATTTCCATACCATTTCTTTTCGCTGAAAACACAAAACGAAACATTTCTGAATTTCAGTTTCCAAACAGAAAAAAAAAAAAAAGATGAAAGAAGGTACCTTCGGCTTCAGCAATAGAGATGGTGGAGAGGCGAAATCGATCTCTCAACACATCGCTCACTGACTCTGTTTCTTCTTCTTCTTCTTCTCCTTCTCTTTCCATTTCCATGTCCGTTGCCTTTTCCATTTTCGCTTTTTTTGGGGGCTTAGGGCTTTACTCAGAACATGCGCGCGCTTTCGGCTTTAAACGCACCGCACCGTTCTCTTCCCATCGCGGCCCAAAGCCCACGTCTTCGGGGCTTAGGGCATTTGCTTCTTGACCACCCTTTATCTTTATTTTTGGCCCAAAACACGATAAATTTGTAATTCAATTTTAGGCACCTTAGAGTCCGTTTGGATACAGCTGAAAATTAAAAATTGAAAATTAAAAATACTATAGCAAAATAATTTTTAAATGTGTAAATAGTACCGTGGAACCTATTTTTAATGAAAAAGTTGCTGAAAAGTAAAAATTATGGGTCCGTGAACACTAAAATTTTGTGAAAAAGTCAAATGTTGCGGCTACTGTTCAATGAACAGTAACTGCAACAGTAAAAAAGTGGCTGGGAAAGCTGAAAACGCGTGTAAAAAAAAAAAAAAAAAAGGAAAAAACGCAAACGCAAACGTGAATCGCTGAATCCAAAACGTAACCTTAGTCTCATTCAACAATAAGAAATTTTACTGATTAAGTAAGTTATTATTAGATTTTATTTTTAAAACTTTCTAATGTGTTTTCATATTATATTTCAATTGATATCATTAATTTTATAAATCCAACTAAAGCTCCAGGGCCGATAGTATGCCCATAGTTATTAACACACACACACACACATATATATATATATATATATGAAAATTTGAAATCCTTAGTTGCTCTATATTAATATTTTAACGTCTAAAAATTCTATTTGATTGTCAAGAGTCTTATACTTTAATTGATATCTCCTAATGTTTTTAACAAAGATGTTCACAATTTTAATACTCTATCCCTCGTTGTACTATCAAGTTTATAAAAAATAATTATATTGGATTAAAGATTTCAACATTAAACACATTAGTTTATCAAAAATAATTACATTGGATTAAAAAATTCAACATTAAACACATTTAGATTATATTATGTTCATTCTAGAAAGAAAAAGATTATATTATGTTCAATTTTTTGTACAAATCCCCCTAAAAAAAATTGTACAAATGATTTAATTAATTTTTCCCTACCCTTTTTGTTTGCGAACCTTTTCTGTGATTAGACATTTTAGTTAAAGCCTATTATTGATTTTGAAATTAAAGCTTGGAGACCATTGTTACTATTCCTTGGAATGCAACCATGTGGATTTTTTTTTTTTTTGGATACCCTTATCCGTTATCACAATGTAACCATATTAAAAAAAAGTATCCATCAATGTTAAACATCTAATCGGATTATGAAGCCAATCTATGAACTAGTAAACCATCATCTAAACCTTATTACACAAAGTCTTCTGAACATGAAGTACTATAATTCATGACATGGTAAGCTACCATATTCTAAGTTTCGAACTACGCATTACAATTTTCGGGCACCATTTGGTTTTGGTTGCAAGGAATGAGCCAACAAAAAGCGTTGTTGTTATAAAAGATTCTAATAGATAGGTTTTGTGTTTTTTGTTTTTTGTTTTTTTTTTTTGAGAATCCAGCCAATGCTTTTTATTAGGGTAAATACTAAATACATAGTAACTTAGTCAGTTACCTTGTAATCAAAGATAAACATTTGATTTTCTCCAAAAAAAAAAAAATTTGTAATCAAATATAAAACATTATATTTGACATCTATTGTATTGGAAAAATTAAATTATAGATTTAACAGCTATTGTCCCTTGATATTTGCGTATCAATATGGTAATTAATTTATTATTTATTCTAAGATTGATTATATCTTTTAGTGTAAATTACACTAATATCTCTTGAGATTTGGGGAATTATTAGAAATTTTCTCCAATATTCATAAATAATTCCCTGATCTTTGAAAATTTTACATATATGACTATTTATGCGCTACTACAAATTAAGTCCAAAAACATAGGTTTCTACCTTTTTTTTTTGAGAATCACGTGTGTTTCTACCCAAAATATCATTCAAAATAGTTTCAAATAATGTTTTCTGACTGGGTTATACATTTTTTTTAATAAAAAAAAAAAAGGAAACTAGGTTATTCTTATATGATAAGAAAAAACAATAAAAATATGTTAAAAATTAAAAATTAAAAAAAAAAGTGGACTCAATCTTAGAAGATATAAATTATTTCTTGCTTTAAATATATGCATCATTTCTCTAAAAGCGTGTAGACTTAATAATCGTATAGTCACTACATATTGCAAGAGAAATGATACATATATCCGATTAATGAGATACTTTCTTGTAATTTTATTTTTGAGATAAACCTTATGGTAGTTTTGATACTTAAAAACTTACCCTCAACCATATCTCAACTCACCTTTAAAGACAGAATCAGGCAACTTTAGATATGGTCTAGGGAAGTTGCCTGAGTCACACTGCCCAAGAAGGGGTGAGCATGTCTGCCAGATTTTCTGCCTAAACAAGAAAAGAGTGATGCCAATGTTTGGAAGCTCAATAACTTTAAGGAGGGTGGTTTCCCAATTATGGTAGAATCTTAATATATGGCACAGAATATTAGAACCATTGACCTTCCAAAAGAACGTTACAGATTTGGCAAATATGGTACTTAAAAAGGCTGGAAATGACTCCCATATTGGGACACCTTAAATCTTCCAGGAAAAAACTTGGATTGCTTCATGGTTAGATCCCACTGACCTTTGGAAAGAGCATTAGAGATTAAGTTCTATTCCATGCCCAACTAGAACCAAAAACACTCACAATAAATCCAACTTTTTCTCTCATTTCTAAACAAATGAAACAAATAACCCTCACATCTAACCAAACCTCCATCTAAAAAGCCTTTAGGTTAATCCGACTCTCAAGTTATCATACGCTACCAAAACATATTTGTTCTTGATGGCGCCAGAGTCAAACAGCTTAAATGAAAATGCTGATTGTCCACATGTTGGACTTGTCAAACAAGAAGCTCTTATTGACAGCACTGACAATGGGAATAAGATAACAAGGCATCCTCGATGGACCAGAGATGAAACACTCATCCTAATACAAGGCAAGAAGGTTATTGAGGATGGGGTTCGAGGGGGTCGTAGATCTACTTCAACCTTTGGTTCATGCCAAGTAGAACCCAAGTGGGATTCAGTCTCATCATATTGTAAACAGCGTGGCGTGAAGAGAGGACCAGTCCAGTGCAGGAAAAGATGGGGTAATCTTCTTACTGATTACAAGAAAATTAAAAGATGGGAGTCACAGATAAAGGAAGAGGCTGAATCGTTTTGGATGATGAGGAATGATATACGGAGAGAAAAGAAACTGGCAAGTTTCTTTGATAAGGAAATCTACAATGCATTGGATGGAATGACGTTTTCTGCTGCTGCATTTCCACTGCCACTGGTTGCAGTACGAGCAAATGAAAATGACTCTGATGGAGTCAAGGCAGAGGTTGAAGAAGAGGATGGGGATGAAGAGGAGACCCCTGTAGCAGTTTTTGATAGTCATCGACATGCTACAGCAGAAGATGGTTTGTTTTCAGATTTTGAACATTCAGAGCAAGAAGAATCAGGCTGTAGCCCTGAGTATGAAACTGTTTCAGGTACCAAATGTTATGTTGAAGTGTCCACTCTTATTAAACTTTTTTACCCTGCATAACTTCTGGCTTAGATTCAATTTTGTTAGAATGATTTCTGCCTGACATATGAAAGTCATAGGTTTTTGTAATATTTATTTGTGGGGTTATGGTTTTGCATCATGTTTTAAACTTTTAGTGCTGGACAATGTGTTTGTTAACATGGGTTAATTTCACATCAGTCTCTGTTTGATTTTGATTTAAACCAGCTACTACGAAGTAGATTAACATCAATCGATTTTATAGAGTAACATGTCAACACTCTATTTAAATTTTAAATCTAAGTCACTTGTGAAATAGTCATAAACGTTCCTAATAGTCTTACCATGCAGTTTTTGCTCTGATAAGCAGAGAAACAGTATTTCTGCCAGAGGTTCTCTCATCAAGGTAAAACCAATATGTTCATACAATCATACTCTTTTTATTAGTTGCATATGGTTCAATCTATTGAATTGACATACAAAACATGTGACAAGTTGGTTGGCCCTTGATAGACCTGCTTTTTTTCCTCAGACTAGCTGGTTGCTGCTCTTTTCATATCACTCACACAGAATAATGAATTACATTTAGATCACCAAAATGGAACCAATTTGTTTGTTTTGTTGTTTTCGCATGTTTTAATTCCACATTGTAACTCAGCCCATCAGTATTGCACCTGGTCAAGCATATTGGATTATCAACAAGAACACTTGTTATGAGACAATCTTAAACAATTGGTTCGTGAGTTCAATATCCAATTTTCATGATTTGTGCCCCTTTGTTTCCGAAGTCTATGATTTCCAATTGGAGAGCATCTTTTTTTGTTAAAGATGACGTTTCACCTTAAGGATTTTAATTTTTGTTATCATATAATGGCACTTCAATAAATTGCTATAGCTACTGCTACAAAGAGTACATTGACTAAGAATGAAATGCATTCTACACTTTGAATGCACCTTAAATTTTCTTTCACATATGGAACATGATCTTACGGATTCTATGTCCAAAGGCTAAAACTTAGTGATGGAATAATTTGTTTTTCACTCCCAAACTGAAGAACTGGAAAACATAAAGAGGTTACACATTGTTTTGTTTCTATTCTGCAGGCACCGTTAAAGGCAAACAACTAGGGTCAGCCAGTATGTGGAGAGAATCTACCTCTGAAGAGGAACGGAAGAGAAGGCGGTTGTCATTGGATGGACAGGAAGATGCATCCAATTTGGGGAATCAATTAGTCAAAGTTTTAGAGATGAATAGTAACAAGTTAAATGCGCATCTTGAAGCTCAGAACATAAGCTGTCAACTGGACAGGGACCAGAGGAAGGAGCATAGCGACAGCTTGGTTGCTGCTCTTAGCAAGGTCACTGATGCCCTTGTAAGAATTGCGGACAAGTTATAAACTGCAATCATTAGAAAATAAGACACCCTTTACAATTTCTGTGAAATGTAGTCGAGAATAAGGACTTAGTATTTAGAGTTGACAGATTTAAGGTGCTTTTAGTTTTTAGTACATTGCAGTAATCAACAAGAAGCTACTCATTCTACTTTAATATACTTGAGTGACTTGTGAGCCATGACAAATTGGTATTAATGTTTCTTGACTCAAACCATTCCTCAGGCTTCTATCCCCAGATTGCACCTAAGGGGATTGAGTTACATCTCTGAAAATATTAAAAGATTACCAAGACATCTTCTTGCCCTTTTAAAGGAGGAGAGGTACTAACCTACAAGGCTACAAAACCCAGCAATAAATGAACAGGATTATGGACCAGTACAAAAACAAGCACCAGTATTGCAAACATATAATTAGGCATCAAGCTTATATCTTTTTATACTGGGTGCTTTGATGGTATTTGGACTACTGGGCAACTTCATAGAAGGTTAATACAAACAGCACAAATTGGGAATTTGCCTATGGGCCTCACTCTCCTCCACTCCTACTTTTTATTTTTATTTTTATAGATAGGATAGAAATTCAGCCTATGACGTCCACTCCATGATGATTGCTCTTTATTATCAGGCTAAGATACTAATCAGTTTTTCGCGTAAGCAGGGTTCAAATCCTAGATCTCTTATTCGATGGCAGGAGACTTTTCTAGTTGAGCTAACTAGAAGACACCTCTCCTCTCTTACTTACCATTACTTAACAGAAAAGGGAAAAAAAAAAATGACAATGAACACAAAAATTTGTCAAAATGCATAAAATGTTTTATACATTGATATCTGCTATACAATTTGGAATCCATTAGTACATGCAGAGAACAACATACATGGAAAAAATCACGCTTTACATTCAACTTGGAGGAATTTCCTAACCTTCTTATAAACAGAACAACAAGATTAAGGCAAAACTTATTTCTAACCTCTCTTCATCATTATGCGGGAACAGCCTCAACAAGCTTTGCAAAGTAAAATTGCGTAGTGATGAGGCCTCTCTTGTTTATCTTCCACCCCACCTTTTGCAATGCCCTCTCCACATCTGCCTCTGAATGGAGATATGCCCTTGTTGCCTTTGAAGGCCCTGGGAACAACTCTCCTATTCTCTTCAATATATCATAATAAAATGTTTTTGGTGCAAAGCTCAGAATTAATCGATTCTCTGCCAAGGAAGCAAGGTGTGCAATCATCCCGTCTGCCTTACTCTGTGGGTAATGAATTAAAACATCTAGGCAAACCACTGTGTGATATTTCCCATCTAAGCTCTCCAAATCCTTCACTTCAAATCTCGGCATCGCTGGTGCTGGCGAGAGGTCATCCTTGCCTGCTAGAAGCTGTTCCTCTGCCTGCATGAAATTTGAAACACAAACAAATAAGGTTTGCAAGTGCTGCATGGGTTGAACAAATTGTAGAACTCCTATAAGAATAGAAAGTTGACATGATAATGAATTCATTATGATTCACTTTCTCAGGGCACTAAAGTTGAGTAGTATGTAATCCTATTAGTATAGCTCACCAGTTATACCTGGTAAGAAATGGAGGGGGAAAGAGAAAGCAAAAAAAGGCTTAAATTAAGCCATACTAGCGCTGGGAACCAGAAATCTAAGTCCATTGGCAGTAAAAAGTCACATACTTGTCATACTAGTTTTGCGATCTGCACCAGGTATATATGTTCACAAAGGGAAAAACTTAACTACAGTTCCTTAAATTCACCTTTGTGGTTGCACATTTTTAACAACACCACCAAACAGCAGTCAATAACAAACCATATCTCAGATTCTAAGTCTCAACTCGAGGAAAAAAGACATAAACTCTATTTTAAAATAACATGGCATGGAGACACCCCCCACATTGACAACGGACACGTTTCTCTCTATTTCACTTGAAAGGAAAAAGTCTATTTCAAGGCAAAGATTTTTATTTATTTTTTACCGGTGATATCATTTAAAATTTTAAATGACGTGACACTGGATTCGCCTTTAAATTTAGAGTGATAATAGGATACATACTACAGGGCGTGGCTTCTGTCCAGTGCACTAGACCGCATCCGCTGCAATCATAACACGTGTCCGAAAATAGACAGGTGTCATGATCGCAACAGTTCCAGTGTCACAGGACACTGGACAGAAGCCACACCCCATACTACAAACCGATGTGTCACTACTACATAAGCCCTTTTCGCAAAAATTTGTAATAGCTTTAGCATTATCCTTAAATTTATAGTAACATCTAATCTGAACACGGAAATTGGAAAACCGTTATGACAGTTAAACAGACAGTTAATATATTGAGACCCTGATTGACTGACCTGTTTCTGAGCTTCAGCAACCATAGCAGCAGAAATATCGGTGGCAGTGACAATGGCCCCCTCCTTAGCGAGTGGAATAGACAGAGACCCAGTTCCACAACCAGCATCACAAACAGTAACCCCACGAAGCGAACCGTCGTCAGTCAACATAGTAATGGCATTCTCGACTGTTTTCGAATGGCCAAGCCTAATGTCTTTCTGAACCCGGTTCACATCGTCGGTCTCACCGTAAATCTTCTTCCACCTCTGGAACCCAGAGTTGTTGAAGTACTCCCTCACCACCTCCTTGTCGTCTCCGCCTACCTCCTCTGCCTGGAGGCGCCGCCGTCTATCGGGATCGGTGAGGGAGAGTACGGCTGCGAGGGCGGCGACTGAGCCGCCACCGATGACGGCGAGAGTTGTGCCGTCGAAGGTGGGGGCGGTGGCAGAGGAAAGAGGAGGGATGGCGAATGTGGTGGTGGTGGTGGTGATGGGTCTAATTGTAGTGAGCTTTGGAGGGGCTTTTGAAGAGAATGCTGGTGGGTTTGGGTGGTGGGTGTGGAAGCCAAGTGGAGAAGAGAGTGAAGCTGAAAAGGCCATTGTTTTTGGGGTTCTCGAAGTCGGAGACGGAGACACAGTAAGAGTCTGAGATTTTAGTAGTTGATAACGTTATCCTATATAAGATTCAACTACGGCCTACGGGGCTACCTCCAACGATTCTCCTGGGTCCTACTCTTTTTCTCTATCATATTTTTGTCTTTTTTTGCCCTTTTTTTGGGTTATAATTAAAAAAATAAAAATAAAATTTCAACTCACTGTAGCTCTTGATAATAACCGTTTATCATCATACTAATTATACTAAAATACTAATCGATTTTTAGTTTATACGGAAATTGAACACCAAATTTTGGAACCTACTTTGCTGTGTTCTAATTGCTCAAAGAGCCATGCTATTTACATGCAAAAAAATTTGATAATATTTTTCATAATAGTTAAATTGGTAAATTTATTATTTGTTTCATTTATGTGCCTCTAAATTTTCTCATTTTGAAAACATAGCTTCAATGGATTTAAAAGACGAGTTATCAAGGTAATAAATGAAATAGTTTTGCCAAAATATGGGACACAACTAATCAGTATGAAAGTGAAGTCAATTGTGAGGAAATTAGTAGACACCTATATGGATGAATAGATATGAGTTAGGTACAGTTTAATCTCAAATAAGAAAGTGTAATCGATTGTGAGGGAATTAGTAGACAACTATATGGATGTGTAGATAGGATTTAGGTACAGTTTCTCACAGTAATATTAATTATGTAACAAAAATAGTGTTGTAATTTTTAAATAGAATTAAATTTAATCGCAATTTTATAATTGAATTTAATTAGGGTCCGTTTGGATACCGCTGACAACTGAAAATTGAAAACACTGTAGCAAAATAATATTTAAATGTGTGAATAATACTGTGGGACCCATTTTTAATGAAAAAGTTGCTGAAAAGTGAAAATTGTGGGTCCGTGAACAGTAAAAGTTGTAGGAAAAGTCACATGTTGCGGCTACTGTTCAATTGATGCTACAGTACCATTTCGCTAGAAACGCGTGAAAAAAAAAAAAAAAAGCTGAAAAAACTCAAAACGTGAAACGCAAAACGTGAAACTCCCAATCCAAACGGAGACTTAGAGGCTGTTTGGTTGGCTTATTTTTGTGACTCAATTCTCTGTTTCCATAACTCAATTCTCAAAACTGGTGGGACCCATAACAAAAAGGTTGTTTGGCAAACGATAACTCTGTTTCCATAACTCTGTTTCCATTACTCAATTCTCTACTTTTTGAGTTATGAGTTGTGGAAACTGAAAACAGCAAAGTTACAAAAGGGTAGCTGCTTGAGGTAACAGGCTATTGAGGCTCTGATACCAAAAGGGGTAAGCTACTGACAAAGGCCGATTGGGGCCATGAGGGAGCGGAAACATAAATAGGTTACAGTTGAAGAGGCCATGACTATGGCATTACAAGTGTAAACTAGGAGGGTTGCCATCTGATTACAAGTACTGGGTTGTAATGAGAGAGGATTCTAAATTCCTAAATGCAAGCCTGCTTCAGACTGGAGAGGGAGCTGCCTTATATAGAGGAAGGGAGCTAGCAATCTGCGGAAGGAGAGCCTTGGATGCTGCTGGAATCACGGAAGGTAAAGCACTTTAACTCAGGTGAAAACTCTTTTCAGCCGAAAGTAAACAGTAACTTCGTGATTGTTTGTCGGGCACTGTTGGTGAACAGTAATTGTTACTGTTCATGAAGAGTGACTTGTCCCTTGTCTGTTCTGGAGTACTGTTCAATCAGAGTGACTTTCACTGTGGATGAATAGTAGTCCTGCTGGAATCTCCTGGGTGCGGGTACTGTGCATGTACAGTGATCTGGCTGTAGATGAATAGTAACCGGGCCTTGAAGCTGGAACTGCTCACATAGTGGTCTGAATAGTTGATCTGGACTATCCGGAACACTTAGTCTTCGTCCAGGTTGTAGCCATCATAAGGATCTTGTGAATCCTGGAATGGGTCAAGCTGGCACTTGTTGACTGAAGCTTCTGATGAGGCAGGAGAGACCTTCTCTTCCGACTCTAACTTTTCTGCTTGGATTTGCAATTGCTTAGCAAGATCTTTTAGTTCTTTGCTAGATTTTCTGGTGATCTGGACGGAGTCTAGGCTAGACTGAGACCTTGTATTGTAAGGAATTGCTTTCTGAATTGGCTGAGGGAAGTCATTGTTAAGCTGGGTGAGGACAGTCTGAACTCTGAAAGTGTCCCACCATTTTACTGAAAATTCCCTGTCCAAAAGATTGGAGTTTATCTGATAGTTCCACATACTTATCCAATGAATCCTATACATGACTGTCATGTGGAGGATAGCTGGAAACTGGGAACCATGTGCTGATGGCTGATATCTGGAGCTGAAATACCTGAGGGCATCCTGTAGGGGTTCTGGGAAGATCTGTGGAATTGAGCCAAACATTTCCCACCACTTAAGGAACCACGTAGGTATCGGTCCTCGGAATTTTTTGTCGAACATGATGAACCAAGAATGATCAAAGTTCTTGTTCTGGTAGAATAAGACTTTTTCAAAGGCGTCCATGTAGTCATAATAGCTGTAATGGAAGCCTGCATCTTTGTGAAATTTAAGCAAAGAGGGATGCTGTCCCCAATCTTTGCAACTGACGAAACCTGTGATGATGAACTTATGATAAAGAACTTCAGAAGGGTTCGTTTTGCTTGGAATATTTTCTATTCGAGCAGAGTCCTCTTGAATGAGTATGCTCTTATAGAATTTGATATTCTTTGCTGGGTGTTTAGGAAGGAAGTGCCAACCTAATGGTAAATGTGATTCAATATAAGAGAGGTGCTGGACAAAAGGTTTCCTATGGTAAGGGGAAGTGTTTCTCTTACTAGAGGAAAGCTTTTTGGGAATAATTGGGCCAAAAGGTTCATCAACCATGTAAGGGGTGATTGTCCTAGGAGGCGGGGCTGCTAGGGCTGAACTGTAACTGGTTTGGCCATGTGCTGGTCTTTGGTAATTTGGTTTCGGGATTGTGGAAACCACATACCTATTGGCTAGGGATGAAGGAGAAACAGGAACTAGCTGGTGACCAGGAGGGTTCTTTGCCTGACTGGTACTAGAGGTAGTTTGCTGTTTAGTTAATTTTGGGGGTTGGGGTTGAACTGGTCTTTTCCCCGACATGTTGGTTTGGACTCTGCAAAAATTCACGGGTTAGGAAATCAGGGATACTGTTTTGAGTTCCTTGTATGAATTCAATGTCAAAGTCAAAAACAGAAAGAATAGCTTGCCATCTAGCAAAAATTTGTTTTGATGCAATGTTTTGAACATCTTTTTCTAAAACATGTTTTGCAGATTTATAATCAATTCTCAATAAAAACTTTTGATTCAAAAGATCACTTTGAAATTTTGAAATGCATAGCACTATAGATAGTATCTCTTTCTTTATAGTACTATAATTAATCTGAGTGGGAGTCCAAATTCCTGAATGGTAACAAACAATTTGTTCTGAGGAAGTGGGACTAACACGCTGAAGGAGTATGCCACCATAACCTATGTTAGAGGCATCAGTCTGGACAATCTTAAAGGAATCGATTGAAGGGATTCCTAAACAGGGGAGTGTCTTGACATATTTTTTGATTTCCTGGACAATTGCAGAATGGGCAGGTGTCCAAGAGGAGGGATTGGTGCGAAGTCTATCAAAAAAGGGTTTGCATTTTTGCCTGAGATTTTGATAGAAATCAGCAATGTAATTGAGAGATCCTAGAAACCTTTGGAGTTGGGTTCTATCAAGGATTTCATCTGGGAATTTGTCTGCAAACTGAATGGCTCTATCTATGGGTTTGATGACTCCATGATGGATATCAAAGCCTAAGAATCGAACTTTGGTTTGGAACAATTTGATCTTTGGCGCTGAAACAACTAGACCATTGAGCTTTATGGTGAAGAGAAAAGCTCTTAGGTGTTTCCAATGTTGGTTCAGGGATTCTGAAAATATGAGTACATCATCGATGTACACAATGATATGGTCAGAGAATGGATTAAAAATCTCATTCATGATGTTTTGGAATTCAGAAGGTGCATTTTTGAGACCAAAGGGCATTACATTCCATTCATAATGACCAAAGGGTGTGGTAAAGGCTGTCTTGTACCTATCAGACTCTTTGATTTGTATCTGCCAAAAACCACTCTTCATGTCAAACTTACTGAAAACCACTGCTTTACTAAGCCTATTGACCAAGTCTTTTTTGTTGGGAATTGGATACCTTATCCATTCTAAGACTTTGTTAAGGGGCTTGTAATTGATGACAAGTCTGGGAACACCTTTTTCGATCTCAGCATTTTTCTGAACATAAAAGGCTGGACAAGACCATGGTGATCTAGACTTTCTAATGATTTGTTTCTTAAGGAGGTCCTCTATTTCTGCTCTGCAAGTATCCATAAGTTCTTGGTTCATTTGGATAGGTCGAGCTTTGGTAGGGATGTCATTTTCTTGGAAATGTTTGACATAAGGAAGAGCAACTTCATGCTTCTTTCTATGCCAAAAAGCTGTGGGTAGATCAGAGCATACTTCATGCCTAAGTTTTTCTTTAAACTTTCTGATCTCATTCTGTGTGGCTTTACAAGTTAGTTGTTCCTCAACTCTCTTGTACCTAACATCAGCTTGGAGGTATCTAAGGTGATGATCCTTGGCTTGGATAAGGTTAAGGGTCTTGGAGACTGCAATTTCCTGGAGAGTACTAATGTCTCGAGGTTTAGGGCTCCGAAGAAACTTAAACTTAACTGGCTGACCAAAGGGATGGGTAGTGATTCCTTCACTATCCGTGGTAAATGGATATAACAGACACATGAAAGGGTTTCCTAGGATAACCTTATCTGTCATATTCTTGACAAGAACAAATGTGGTTTTAAAGCACGTATTGTCTTGGCAAACATGGGCTTTGGGTATTTTGAATTCAATCTGCATTTTACCTCCACTTGCAGAAGTTAACCTTTCCTTGGTTTTTCTGAAGTACTTAGAGGGAATGATTCATTCCTGAATGCAGTTGAGATCTGCGCCTGAATCTATTAAGGCAACAACCTCAAATTCAAAATCCTTGTTTATGATAATCCTGACTTTGGAGTGCCATTTCTGGAAATTAATCCTGCTGATGGTTACTAAGAACTTGTCGTTAGACTGCTGTCCTTCTGGAACCATATCTGCAGTAGGATTAACTGATTCATCAACTTCTTCATCAGAAGGGTTTTGTAATGAGGTTCCTTCCTCATTGCCTTGATGAGAAGTACTTTCCAGATTCCTAACTCTTTGATCAAGGAGGTTCTGGTCAACTCTAAGAATAGTTAACTCACTCTTGAGGTTCCTAATCTCAGACTTGGTATCCTTGATTTCTTTCTGAAGGTCGTTGACTGTAACTTCCTTCTTGGATTTGGTAAACCTATCGTAGATTTTCTCCAAATCAACTTTGGGTTCTTGAAACTTAGGTTTGGGTTCACTGGGTTCCCTAACTAAGATTCTTTTGAACTCACTAAGTCTCTGGGCTTTGGCTACTGGGTCTTCGATCTGTTCTATGAGATCTAAGAGCAGCTCTTCTTGCTTAGAGAGAACATTGATAGTCTTGTTTCTACAACAACTGTCAATGCATGGAATGGGTTCATCTGGGCCACTAGAGGAACTAGAGGAGGTCCTGTAGGGTTCCGAGGATGACTGGTAAATCTGACGAATCTCACTGCTAGAGGTTTCACTATCTGAGTGGTTTAACTCTAGGAGCTTAAAGATTTCATCTTTATTGGTTTGGTCACTAATGAGGGTATTGATAAGGGATTTGGCCTTAGCTCTACACTCTTTACTGAAATGACCTTTCTTTCCACATTTGAAGCATTTTCCTAATGCTCTGGAAATTGGTTTTCCTGTGGACTTGGATTTTCCTTTCTTATAGAAATCGTCCTTCTTGAACTTCTGCTTTCTATAATACTTGGATGCTGTTTTCTTCCTATGGAAGTCTTTAGAGGTTTCCTTGCCTCTGTACTTGGACTTTCTCTTGGGAAGAACTGAAGGTAAGCCGTACTGTGTACAGAAGTCTCCTACTTCGTACTTGGCCTTGCCTTTGTTGGCTCTGCTATGGATCTTGAGATCTCTGCACATCTTCATTCCTTCACTCCGAATGGTGCTAGAGATGTCTCCATAGGTTAGGTTATCATAATCTATGACACCTAAGGGGTTACACAGGGTTTCTTTAACCTTTTGTCCGAAAAGGGTAGGTAAACCATTGATGAACTTCTCCTTCCAATATGGAGAGTTACAATCACTTCTGTGCATGACTCTGGTAGTAAACACATCTTCGTATCACCTAAAGTCTCCGAGGGTTTTACATCTAAGATTACTTAACTGATCGTAAATCCTAGAGGTAATGTTGCTGGGTTTTCCTACGAAGTGGGTTATGATCGTATAGATCAAGGTATTGACTCTGTCGGGAATTCCTCTTCCTAGAATGGTGTCAAAAATGGGGAGTCCTTCCTCATCTTTCTGGACAGCATTCTTGATGTCTTCTTTAGATTCTTCTGTAAGGCAGTTATTCCACCACTGCAGAAGTTTTCCTGTAAATCTTAAGGATATGAGCTCTACAACCTCAGTATGGGGATGTCTTTCACTGATGTAGTTATTAGCTACCATGGTTATATGCTGTACCTTGTTTAGGATTTCCTGTTCCGACAAACCATCTATGTTCCACTCATAGAGTTTACCGGAGGTGACTGAGAACTGGTTGCTAACATTCCTTTCTTCATATTGAAGATCAGGAGGGGTAGGCTTGGAGTACCAATTCTTGGTCAGGCTGGTTGGGGTTACCTTGGGGTGAATCATCTTGTTCACTTGTAAACCTTTAAACTGGTTTTCTAGATGTTCTATCTCCTTTTCAACTTCTGAGGAGGTTCTGTTAGAACTACTAGATGCTGTGTGGATGTCTAAGAGACTAAGCTTGGGGTTTTTCTTAGGAGAAGGGGAGATGACTGGTCTCTGCTTCTTGCTAAGTTCCTTGGGCTTGGCTAAAGCTTTCTTAGGCGAAGGGGGAATTTGTTCCTGCTTCGTGCTAAGGTTCTTAAGCTTTTGTTCTACAATGTCTAAGGCTGTGGGGTCCTTAGGTTCATCTAAGACATTTAGACGGGGGTCAACTGTTGGGGTTGAAGTACTAACTGGTGAAGTGGTGACTGGTTCCTTCTTCACGAGTTCTTCAAGCTTTTGGTTGACTGCTTCTAAGGCTGTTATGTCCTTAGGTCTAAGGCTTGGTTGCCTATTGGTTGGGAGCTTGACTAGAGGTCTCTCTAGGGTTTTGACAGGTTTGCTAGGGCTTCCTGGTTGGAGGATGACCTTGTTCTCGATCCTGTCTTCTATCCTATCAAGCTGTTTTCCTATGACTCCTAAACACTGGTTAGTGTAGTTGTTCTGCTCTAGAACCTTCTTGACTACCTGTTCTTCAGGACTAGTCTGGATCTTGAAGGGTGAGGCAACTAAACTTGTACCACGATGTTCAAAAGTAATAGCTTCCTGGGGTGGATGACTGGATCTAACAATTTCTGGTTTGCTAGATGTTGGGGCATCCTTTTCTGGAACTTTGGTCCAATTTGTTTTGGTAATGACACAAGACTTTTTATGCCATTCAAAGTGGTTCTCAAAGTATTTAAAGAAAGGGACATTACTGGATATCTCCTTCATGAATTCTTTCCAACTTTCCAAAACTTCTTTCTTTTGTTCCAGAGTATGGTTGGCTCTATAGGCTTTTCTTTTGAGTTTGTTTTCTTCAGATTCAAATTCATCGCCTAGGGCAACTAGATCTGGGGTGAACTCTTTCCTAATGGTCATGAGCTGGTGATCTATTTCAGGTTCTTACTGAAAAGGATCCTGTAGGTCATGAGGGTAAGGGTTCAACATGTCCGTTCCTGTCGGGGAAGGGATCTTCTGCTCATTGTTGTCATCTTGATCAACAACTGAGTCTTGCTAGGCTATGTAGCAAGGTGTGCTAACCTGGGATTTAGTCTGGACGCCTTGGATGTCTAATCCTAAATCTCTCCTAGATCTGGGAAAAGGTGCAAGGGGTCTAGATGAGCTACACTGAGATGCAGGTCTATCTTTGATGGGGATAGGTGGCTGCCTATAGGGTTGGGTTAGATCAAATGGTGATCTAAACCTAGATTCATATGCTGGTGAATCTACTGGTGGTCTTAACCTAGACTGGTCGAAACTCATCCTAACCGTACCATCGGCTAACTGTTGGACAAAGTCTAAGTCTGGGTTGAAGGCTGGGTTTTGGTTTTGCAAATGATGATTCTCATTTTCCAAAAGCCAATCATCTGGGAAAGTGACGTCAGTCCACTTTAGGGTCTTTGGAACCCTGATCTTGGAACTGGGGTCGGTTGTCTGGATAAGAGTGGTTTGTCCTATCTTTCTGTGGTTAAGTGCTTGTACATTCAGGTTCGTTCTGATGCACTTGTAGTAGATCCTGTAGATCAAGGCTATTTGGTAAACTCCTTTCACTAAGAGGGTACCATGAGTCTTGATGTTCAAGGTGAGTGCTTTCATGATATGCGGGTCATGTAAGCAGACTGTGAAATTGGGGAAACAGTCGAAATGAACTGGTCCACCACTGAGACTGGATTGAATGGTGCCTAGAAGACTGTCATTAAACCTGATATGACGGGTGTCTCTAAGGGCCATGAGAATGGAACAATTCAGTCCTTCTCTGATCAAAGGTTTGACTCCAATCTGGACTAAACCTATGTGCAGGTAGTTGTGTCCTGCTTTCTTGTGGGCTTTCAGTTTCTGGGAAGAAAACAAATAGCACGTCTCGTACTCTTTGTTAATTCCATAAACTTGTTCTATGGCTCTAACATGGTAATCTGTCCTAAACATCTTGGTTAGGGACCATGAAGACTTGTAGATCTTACTGGTTGGAAACTTAGGGATATTCCAATCTCCTAGTTTCAAATCTAAATCTGATAACTCTAACTCTTCTGAGTTGAGTACTCCATCTTCTTGTGGTATCTCAGGGAGGGATGATCTATGACTGGTGGTAGAGTTACTTCTAAACAAGCTATTCATCATCTTGTATTAAAAGCCTAGTTAAACAACTATAACCTTAATACCTTTAACTTCCTAACTTCTGGATCTATCCTTAGATCTAGAACAGAGTGAAACAATGAGAAACCGCCTGATCTGAAACACTATAACCTCTTAATGCCTTCATCCTTTATTTCCACAGTGGGACCACCCTAAAACGCCTTCCACTCGGCTAACACGGGCTGACCAACACTCACAGGAACTCTCGGATAACTGGTCTTACTGGGCTATAAACAGCACAGATCCTGGTCTTACAACTCTCAACAGTACACATCTGCAACAGATTTTCTGGGTAAACACAGAAATAAGAAGAAGCAAGTATCAGGGAAATAATTGAACAACAGGGACAAATGAACACAGAATGATAAACAGAGGGTTAGAAGGAGGCTCAGCCTACCATAAACAGATAATCACTGGTGAGAAGAATAAAGAATGGATGAATGATAATGTTATCAGAAAATAGATGATAAACATAATGAAAATAATTTGATAATGCTCAAAGTAATTTGATAACTATGGAGGTATAACAACTCTCCAACTTGATTGAAATTAAAAGGTAACTTACAATCTGATCGATAGCCAACTTGGCTCTGATACCAAAAAGGGGTAAGTTACAAAAGGGTAGCTGCTTGAGGTAACAGGCTATTGAGGCTCTGATACCAAAAGGGGTAAGCTACTGACAAAGGCCGATTGGGGCCATGAGGGAGCGGAAACATAAATAGGTTACAATTGAAGAGGCCATGACTATGGCATTACAAGTGTAAACTAGGAGGCTTGCATTTAGGAATTTAGAATCCTCTCTCATTACAACCCAGTACTTGTAATCAGATGGCAACCCTCCTAGTTTACACTTGTAATGCCATAGTCATGGCCTCTTCAACTGTAACCTATTTATGTTTCCGCTCCCTCATGGCCCCAATCGGCCTTTGTCAGTAGCTTACCCCTTTTGGTATCAGAGCCTCAATAGCCTGTTACCTCAAGCAGCTACCCTTAAAGTTGTTTTCAGTTTCCATAACTCATATCTCAATGGCATTTTTGTAATTAAACACACATGAGGGACCCACTAACCATAAATCAACCACATCTTTTGACCAAAACAACTATTCCTTTTTTTCTTTTTCATTTTTCCTTTCTTCTCTGGTTCCGTGTCCTTTCTCTTTTTTTTCTTTTTCACTTCCTCTTTTTTTCTTTTTCATTTTTCATTTCTTCTTTGGGTTCCATTCCGTGTTCTTCCTCTTTTTTTTTTTTTTTTTCTTTTCTTCTCTGGGTTCAGTCTCCGTGTTCTTTTTTTTTTTTTTTTTTTCACTGGGTTTGGTGGGTACTGAAAAAAAAAAAAAAAAAAGCTGCACCAGTGACAGGTATGGGACCCACAAATAGTGTGAAAAATATTGAGTGATGGAAATTGAGTGATGGTGCCAAACAGCCTAGTATTTTAGAGTGATGAGTGATGAGTGATGAGTGATGGGTGATGGGTGATGAGTGATGGAAATTGAGTGAGCAAAAAAGAGTGGCCAAACAGGTTCTTAGTCTTCGTTTGGATAGCACGGCAAATCACTAATTTCTGCGTTTCACGTTTTGCGCTGGGACCCACGCGCACTCCAGCTGAAGGAAACGCAACTTGAAGAAAACGCAGTTAGCAGCTGCTGTCCGCACCGTTTCATTAAGCTCTCACTACGCACCGTTTCAAGAGCTAAAACCCATAACAAGCCAGACTTGCGCGTACTGTTCATTGCTTTGGAGTGTTGCCCTTCAATGGTGCGTTGCCTCTCAACGGTGCGCTGCCTCTGATCAAAACGGTGCGTTGCCTCTCAACGGCTATTTCCCATTCTCCTCAAGTTCTGCTTTTTCTCTCAACCACCGTGGTAGAATGCCTTCAATCCCCTTCAATGCTCTGTCCGAATCCTCTTCAATGTCTTGCACCTACCCACCAACCACGAAGCTATCAAAACAGAGCACACCAGTTGATGAAAGCAAACCCATTACGCAGTATTTACAGAAAAGATCCCCCCTGTCCAACAAAAGCTGGAGCTCACCTTCTCTCCGCTTGGGACATCGTTGCCGCCACTGTGGGTGTCTGCATTCACAGGTAAGTTGTATCTAACTTCTCATGCTCTTTGATCTGTGCTTTTCCATGAGGCTTCATCAATCTATGGTTTTTGTGTTCAACGTTTTGTGTGTAGTTTTTTTGTGTTCAACGTCTGTGTGTGGTTCTTTGTTGTGTTTTGCATGACACTAGTATGTAGGTTTCTTGATCCTTCGTGTAATACCATTGGTTCTCTGTTGTATTTGGATATATGTGAGTTTACTTTGCATTTGTCATGTGGGCATGCCTAACTGATTATTGGTATGCACCCGAACTGTTTGTTGAAATGCCTCAATGAGTGTAGAAGGAAGTTGTAGCAAAAATGGTTAAGAAGAAGAAATTGATGGACGGTGGTGATAAAGAGGAAAGAGCTGACTGGAAAAAACCTAAGGAACTAGAAGCTTTTTGTCGGTTCTGTGCTGCTGAAGTCATGAAGGGCCAGAGGAAGACCAGCGGATTTTTGTCCAAAATTGGGGTTAAAGAAGTGATTCGCCAGTTGGGTGAGATGGAAAAAGTGGTGACTTTGCCGCAAATTAAAAACAAATGGGATAATCTGAAAAAAAGGTGGAAGATTTATAACAAGTGTATGGACAATGAGACTGGGTTGGGTTATGATGCTGGAACTGGGATGTTTGACGCACCTGATGAGTGGTGGGACCGAAAGATTGCGGTTAGTTTTGATCAATACATAATTGTGAAAAAATTTACTGGCTAAAACTAATATTCTTGTGTTCTAACTACTAGTTGTCCACATGTAGGCATGTCCTAATGCAAAAACCTTTAAACTAAATGGTTTGCCGAATCGTGACCTCCTGAACATCATGTTTGGAGGCACAGTTGCAACGGGGAAAAATGCATTCTGCCCGAGTGCTCCAATACCAACGGAAACCAACGAAGGGTCTGGGGACTCCGATAATAGCATAGAATTTGTTGACCCCCAGTGTGAACCCGAAGTGAATGTTGACGCAATGGAGGTTGAAGGTCCATCATCGTCGAGGGCAGGACCGGCAGTGAATAAGGGGAAAGGCTTGGCAACTAGTGTCCACATTTTCAAGCCAATTTCCAGGAAACCAAAAAAAAAGCGTTCAGTTGCACAAGAGATGTCTGACTCTTTGAAGAGCATCTCAAATGTTCTTGTTGAAAGATCTAGTCTAAGTGCCCGTACACCATCTGCTCCCACAGCAGCTGCTCAATTTAAAGCAATTCTGGACATGGTGTTAAGTCTTCCCGGGGTGTACGAGGGTCATTACCTTTATATGTTCAGTGCCATCTACTTCATGGAAAAAGAGAAGAGTAGGCCTGTGTTTGAAGCACTTTCCAATAACAAGATCGTCCAGTTGAATTGGCTAGAAAAAGAGTACCAAAGGCACCCTGAATATCAATGATGTAGTGAAGGAACAATAGATTGCCTCCATAGGGTTGTGTAGGCTTGGTGTAGTAATCGAACTGTCAGTGTTGTACTTGTTGCACTATTATTTTTATTTTTTTTGTATTGGAGGAAACTAATGCTTGTTATGGGTGTGTATGTAAGACAATGCTCATCACTCCTATGTGTTTGAGCTACATTTATATATGTTTGTCCAATGCTTCTTTTATCTTACTGTTATGTGTTTTTGATGGTTATGCACTGTTATTTGTGGTAAAATTTGATGATGGTTGTTTATGATTGGAAAGAAGAAGTGTCAGTTTCTGAGTCTTTTTGTTCAGTCCTGTAGTTGTAGTTGTTCTAAGTCTTTTTGTTTATGATGGTGTTTTTAGTTCTGAGTCTTTTTGTTCTGTCCTGTAGTTGTAATGTCAGTTTCATGTTTTGTTCAATCCTATGTGGCTGCTCTGTTTTGTTTTAAAACTCTGTTTATGTGTTTTGTGTTTCTTTTCAAAAAATATCTCAGTTTTTATGCAAAAAATATATATATAACAACCCTAAAAAAACCAAACTTTGCCACAGCAAGAAACTGGTTTGCAGACTATAAATTCTGCAGAAAAAAAAACTGGTTTGCTGCAGAAAAGAAATTCTGCAGGAAAAAAAAAAAACCCTCGTTTGCTGCAAAAAAGCAATTTTGCAGAAAAAACTGGTTTTCTGCAGAAAAGCAATTCTGCAGCTAAAAAAATTGGTTTGCTGCGTGCAGAAAAAAAAAAAACTGGTTTGCTGCAGAAAAGCAATTCTGCAGAAAAAAAAACTGGTTTTCTGCAGAAAAGCAATTCTGCAGCTAAAAAAACTGGTTTGCTGCATGCAGAAAAAAAAAAACTGGTGTGCTGCAGAAAAGCAATTCTGCAGAAAAAAAAACTGGTTTTCTGCAGAAAAGCAATTCTGCAGCTAAAAAAACTGGTTTGCTGCATGCAGAAAAAAAAAACTGGTTTGCTGCAGAAAAGCAATTCTGCAGAAAAAAAACTGGTTTTCTGCAGAAAAGCAATTCTGCAGCTAAAAAATCTGGTTTGCTGCATGTAGGAAAAAAAATATGTTTTATTTTGGGGGTTTTGATGGTTGGCTAATAACTTAGTTTGGAATATAAACGTGGAACCTACTTAGATGCATGTGTTATGCGTAGTCTAATCTTTTGATGAGACCACGCCTTATAAAGCGGAGGTCATTAATTTGAATGGTTGGATTTTAGAATCTTTTGTTTAATGGAGTTTATTTAGATGATGTTGCATTGTTGGAATGGTTATGATCTAGGTTCTTGTGATGCTTATTAGTACCTATTGACTGACATATGGCTTGGAATTGTTTGAGCTTGAAAATTTTATGTGGATTGATTTAGTTCTTAGTTTGAACTCAGACTCAAAATAAGGGTCTTTTTGTAACTCTCTTCATGACATAATTGTTGCAATTTAAAAATGATGTTATTAGAGGGTTCATACAAAAGTGACATTGCCTCAATCGCAACTAGCTAGGTGGTAAGTTGTGAAAATGGTTGTGAAATTCTTTATCTCTAGGGTTACTCTTTGATGGTTGGCTTGGAATATAAACATCAGACAAATTTAACTACATGGCTAGTACGATCTATTGAGAACCACACCTCATGAAAGGGAGGTCACTTTGAATTGTTTGAATGAATGTTTGGGATTTTAGAATGATGTAGACATACTTAAAAAGTGCACAGTGTATATCAAAGAGTGTATAAGAATACTTCCCTGAATTTTTTTTGTAGATTTCTCTTACTGCTGAGAATGTTACAATCATTTGTGTTTTTTTTTCAACCATCTAAAATTTTTGATCTTGGGATATACACAGGCAGTGCAGCTGGTGCTTCACCTGCACGCATGGATAGCTGAGGATCTCCAATACTACTTCAACTGTCTTATTACTTTTTTACTGGATAGTTTTCGGGCTCACAACTCACTGCTTTACATGTGAGTACCCTCGGTCCCCTCCCTTACATTATCAAGTTGTTTTAACATTCTTATTCACAAACAACTAGGAACTTGCTTCTGGGAATTTTCTCTCTCTCACACTCTCTCTCCGTGTTTTCTTCTGTGTCATTAATTATTTGCTTGCTTCTGGGAATTTTCTCTCTCACACTCTCTCCTGTGTTTTCTTCTAGTCATGCGTCATTGATTATTTGTCAAATGTGTGTACATTTCAGTGTTGAACAGGTTTACTAGAAATTTGCTGCTGAACTTATGGAAGAAAAGGACTTTACTTTTGCACCTATTATAGTTCAGGTTTGAAGTATTAGTTGTAGAATAATTTGCAAGTCCCAAAGAGGCAAAATGTCAGTTCATAACAACATTTTATATTTATAAATTTTGGTTTTAGGCTTTAAACAATGTCTTGCTTACTTCTCCGGATTTATCTGATCTTCCAAATTATTTAAAGAAGTTGCAAAATGTCAGTTCCTAACAAAATTTTATATTTATAAAATTTGGTTTAGGCTTTAAACACAGTCTTGCTTACTTCTCCAGATTTATCTGATCTTCGAAATTATTTGAAGAAGTTGCCGCCAGTGAATGATGCTGCTAGAGTTTGTTTGATTCTTTATTTGATTCTTGGTGGCCATTCTCCAATGGCAGCAATAAGTCTTTGCTTTTTAAGTGAGGTAATTCACAGAATTTTTTGTTCCCTTTCAAGCTCCTCTTTTTTGTCATCCTTTATTTATGTGACTACATGTGATCTTTCCCTTAGGAATATCAGGGTGCAAATCAATTGATTGAGCGGATTCGTGAGGAAGACATGAATGTACATGGTTGCATTGAACTAGAAAGATTGATCAAGTTTCTGGAAACTCCAACATTTCTCCATTTATGACAGAGGGTACGTAGTATTAAGCAAGTTTCACTATAATTCTGTGATATATATCCTTAGGAGTATACAATTTCTTATTTTAGTGAATCAAAGTAAGGGAAAAGTATTATTCAAGGTTGGAATCTATAAAAAAAATTATGGTAATTTCTTGTCTATTCCATGTTTTCCTTCATAAGTTATATTATTTCCGGAAAAACTGCTGTAACTTGAAAAAAAGACAATTTTCAATGCCAAGGTTGTGGATTGTTAGGAATCTATACAATTTAAAGCAGAAGAGTATTCAGGTACTCAGGATCTTGATTGTGGATTGTTAGAATGAAGAATTGTGCTTTTGAAAAGACAGTGAGGAAATTAGATTCTTAAAAGACGACAATCAAAACAATTTTCCTCTTATGAATAAAACTGAATATGTACTTCAGCACAAAAATTTCTTTGTTCTTCTAATTACATTGTTACAGTAGACTATAGTTAACACTTAACAGATAAGGATTTCATGCGTTGCCTTTGACTCAAAAGTTCTTTGAGATTCAAATCAAATAATAAAAAAAATGTCCTTTAAGATTAATTCGTCTTTGTCTTCCATCTGCAGAAAACCAGTTTTTTTTTTTTGCAGAATTGCTTTTCTGCAGCAAACCAGTTTTTTTTTTCTGCATGCAGCAAACCAGTTTTTTTAGCTGCACAATTGCTTTTTTGCGGAAAACCAGTTTTTTTTTTTTTCTGCAGAATTGCTTTTCTGCAGCAAACCAGTTTTTTTTTTCTGCATGCAGCAAACCAGATTTTTTAGCTGCAGAATTGCTTTTCTGCAGAAAACCAATTTTTTTCTGCAGCAAACCAGTTTTTTTTTTCTGCAGAATTGCTTTTCTGCAGCAAACCAGTTTTTTTTTCTGCATGCAGCAAACTAGTTTTTTTAGTTGCAGAAAAGCAATTCTACAGAAACAAAAAACTGGTTTGCTGCAGAAAAGCAATTCTGCAGAAAAAAAAAAAACTGGTTTGCTGTAGATGAATCTAAGGGTGAATTCAATTAAGGGTAAACTAGGCAAATGAAAAATCATAGTGTTAAATTTCAGCTACTTGTCACTTTGAATATTTGATATATGGAAGAAACTAAATTGGATAGACACCTATTTCTTTATGTTGCTAAAATTTTCTCTCTTTTTTAGTCGTCGAATTTAAGCTAAGACATTACTTTGAAATTGTTACATAAAACTATAATCTCTCTCTATTTTTTATTTTAATTTAATCTTTGGTATACAGATTTCGAGGCTCTGAATTTTAAGCTCGATATTATTTAGTAGATCATTGTTCAATAGCTGTAAAGCAGTCTCAAAGTATACAAAAGGATGGATTTGCTAAACGACTCATGTGATTCCCAGCACCAGTGAGTTTCTATACTTTCCCCTCTAGATGTGAATCTACAATTTTGAGAAATCTTGGATGAAATCATGAAAGTATATGCTTAGGATTGTTAATTTATTGGTACGACCATAGTTTGAACCTACTACTAATAAAGGTTCAATAAAATTTAACAACTTGTGTTTAGCCTACATATTATAGTATCACATGAATATATGTACATACAATTAAAGTCGGAACCATATGCAAGGACGCAGAGTTCGACCTGATCGGCGACCTTGAACTCGCAGCATATCTAAGCAGGTGTGCATGTCTAGTTTACGTGGAGACCTATATGACCAAAGAACCATTGCATATGAATATACAAACAGGCTTAGAATGGGTACAGTATATATTAACTAGAAATGAGAAGAAATGTCAAAGAAATTTTAGAATGTCAAGCTATGTGTTTAGACAATTGTGTAATACACTGCGCCAGTATGGACATAACGGTACCAGAAGAGTTTGCGTGGAAGAGTCTCTGGCAATGACATTGATGGTACTTGGTCATGCTCATGGTAACAGAATGGTGCAGGAAAGATTTCAGCACTCGGGTGAGACAGTGTATCGACATGTGGGCACAATAGTTAAATTGGTAGCCACCGCTATGGCACCAGACATTATAAAGCCTGTTGATCGTACATTTCAGGACGTGCCAGAACATATTCAGCATTCAGATCAATATTGGCCACCTTTCAAGGTACTTGGTGTGAATTTGGTATCTTAACTTGATGTTATTCAAATTATCTTTATGGGCATACCACGTATTTCATTTCACTGGTATTTTTGTGGCAATGGTTAGGGTTGCATTGGTGCGATTGATGAGTTCCACGTCTCCGTGATCGTACCAGTTGATGAGCAGCTCCCGTACTATGGCAGGAAGTGGACCACCACAACAAATTGCATGTGCGCATGTGACTTTGACATGAAGTTCACATTCGCATGTGTTGGATGGGAAGGGTCAGCGCATGACACGAGGATTTTTTTAAGCTGCCTCAATAATGAGAGTTACAATTTCCCAAAAGCTCCAGCTGGTTTGTAAATATACTGTTTAATTATAGTATTAAAGTTTGTATTAATGTAGTGAAAATGCTAATGTAATAAACATGTTCATTTGCAGGAAAGTATTATCTGGTTGATTCAGGATACCTTATGAGGAAAGGGTTCCTTGCACCATATAAGGGGGAGAGGTACCACATTGGAGAATTCCAGCCTTCTGAAGTGCTGCATCGTCCAGAGGAGAGATTTAATTATCTCAATTCATCACTCCGTTCGGTCATAGAACGAACTTTTGGAGTTTGGAAGAACAAATGGAAAATTTTGAGAAATATGCCATCCTTTAAGTTAAGCACTCAAAACTTGATCATCGTTGCTACAATGGTTCTTCACAATTTCGTTAGAGCACATGAGATAAACAATGATGGTGAATGTTCCAGATCTACAGGGGGCACATCTGAACGTAGTGAGAGAGGTCATTACGATGCCATGGCAGCAGCAATCTCAATATTGGACGAACCTGAGATGAAACAAGTTTGTATTGATATCACAACATCAATATGTGCGGACGATAATTGATTTTTGTGGGGACCATAACTGATGGTTCAATTGTCATTCGATAATAATATATGTAAATGCATTTGTTGTTGTATTGTTGGTAAGTAGAACTGAGGGCTCACAAAACTTGATACATCTCACATTAACTCGTGGATTTGTTATGTTGTAAAGCATAAGGTTCAAGTGTTAAATCTGTATCTTAGAAACTTTCAGGACATTATTGTAGGCATATCCAAATTCACACAAAAGAGTGTTTTGTTGTTGCCATAGAGTGTTTATTTTCTCAAGTAAAATTAAGGCCAATTATCACTTTCATACTAGACTGCTCTTACGAAAATATATGATACTTTAGTGTTAAAAGATTTATTGAACACTCAAAACAGATTTTCAAGGACTTGTAAAATAAATTTGCATAATCAAGGCAAAAACAAATAGTTTTTCTTCAAATAGATTGTAAAATAATCCAAATAAATGACATAATTCACAAATTGCCTCATATTTAAGTGCCACTTAGCCAGAATAATATCAAATACAAAAGAATCTACATCAAACCCCAAACAAATTTTAGCTACCCCCAATAATTAAGATTGTACTCTTTCTACTACTTTGCAACCTAGCTTTGGGTCAGAGACAGTACCACTCTCTCTAACATTACATAGCAAAGCATCACGCCCAGTTAAAACTACATGAAAAAAACTATTAACTTCCTTTGTAAGAAGATCTAGTCCCTGTGAAAGTCCCTCTGCTCTCCTTGCCAAATCTGAAACGGAATTCTGGAATGCTTCCACTTCAATAGGGTCCAACTAGAGGCTTGGATCATGGGATACAATTTCTTTACACTTGTATCAACTGCTTCGAGCTCTTTCAAAACTGTAAATCTTCCACTTGAATATAAATTTTTAAAATCGCTATTAATGCTAGTTTGCAAACCGCAGCACAAATTTCTCTCTGTTTCATGTCTTCTATATTAGTGATTCCTCTTTGAAGTTGCAATAGAGAGGGAAATATCACGCCTGTTCTTGAAGAGCCAAAACAGTAAAAAAAAAAATGGATTGACAGACTTTTATAACTTCTTCTCAAAGATTAATACAAACAGAGAAAGGGGAAAAAAGCATTTTCAAGAACTTCACGGGCAAAAAAAAAAAAAAATTTATTCTGGAACCTAATTACCATAGAATTCTCTTAGACTGGCTTTCCTTTCATGAATATACATGGTAGTCTTCCCATCTCCATACACCTGTGACAAACCTAATACTTTCACACCCTCAAAAAAACCAAAGGTAGCATTTTTCTATATTATAATGCATTAGGTATTCAATAGAAACACTACAGCAATCAAAGAAATAGACTGAACCTTTAAAAATTGCAAATGGAGGTACACATGTATTAAAATTGCAAATGGAGGTACAAATGCTTTGACTGGTTCTCTATTAAAGTGGAAGCAGTCACAGAACCTTTTGAAAAAAAAAAAGTCTTTTATGGTTATTCCTAACGTTTTTGCATTTCCCTCAAGCACCCACCCCTTCCAACAAAATCAACAATATGAATGCGTTCTATCTCAAACGGCATATCCTCCCCCCCAAAAAGAAAAGAGTGGAGCGTGAGGTCTTGGATTCAAAAATCATTGGGTGCACGTGTGAAATTACCAATAGAAAAAAGGGAATCTTTCTTGAACTACTATGAGAGCTACCAACACATAAGCATAGTTGCGTTAACTCATCACTTTAAAGTCTTTACTCAACAATGGTTAGGACAACATAGGAGTCTTCCTTGCTCTTATGTGGGGGCACTAACAACAAGCACGATCATATCAAACACTTGTCTAGTCAAACCATTTGCTCATATAGCACATATAGATTTTAGGTATTTGAGAGTTGAATGCTAACACCCTAAGGAAGTTCTTTTTGACACCTTGATAGACCATGATAACACCCTAATTAATAATATTATATTAACTACTTACTCTGGTTATTACCATCTGATATGTTACTTGACCACTTAATCAAACACACCATTCATACATGAATATGCAACAACATTTGACTTGTGCAAAAGTCAAGTCGTTTGACATGCAATATGCAAGTTATATCACAATTAAACATTTTTTTTGATATGATACTCTATAGCAAGTAGTTTTATCACACATTTCATATTTCATGCTATGCCAACTCATTCAAGCTACTTCAAACAAAATGAACAAGAATACATGTCAAATTCCTCACCGTTGAAGTTATGTACTCTTCAAATGTTTCCCGGTACTTATTGTAGAGTAGTTGGGAATAATCATGAGGAGGCTTCTGTGTAGTCATGTTATAAATGGTTCTATGCATATAACATCAAGCAAAAAAAAAATAATATCACAATCATTTCCATCAAACTCAAAATCTTCAAAACACACAATTCATAAACACAAAGCAAATAAAGCAAAATGGCATAGAAATCAATACGTGTAGAGCATCATGTACTCCTCACAGCTGAACTTGGGCTCGGGCAACCCTTCTAGAATGTTCTTCAGATTTGTGATCCCCTTCTGCATAAGCTCCCATCCTTGTTTGAAGGGCATGGTCTCTCGCTCATGCATCATCATACTGCTATAGCTTTAATTCCTTAACCCCCAAAATTATTTTTAAAAAAAACTGCAAACCAAATTTTTTTTTACACAAAACTTGTTGAACAGCAAAGAAAACCCCCAAATTGAATTTCCCAGATGCTTAAATTGAAAGCTAAACAAAATTGCCGCTATCCTCAGTCCAAAAACCCCAATGCTCTGTTTTCTCAGCTGAGGAAGAGGAAGAGTGAAAGTACAACTGAAAGAGCTCAAATTACAAATTGGTATAATCTTTGTTAGGAAAACACCTTTCAATACAAAACCATAGCATAAAACGAATCAAAATGTTAATTTTTCGCAAAAATGGATGAAGATTACAGATGAAATTTCAAACATATATATATATATATAGTTTTCTCTCTCTCCCTCTTTCTCTCTCTCTCTCTCTAAAAGAGTTGTAATCCAAAGAACACAAAAGCCGAAATGAAAAGTGAGGGAGTTGTGTCTTTCAGATCAGGGGTACCATATATAATAAATTGGACCACGAAACTTTATGTTGTAATCTTGTGGTCCGAGAAAAACTTAAAAATAAAATATGAAAAGCGTTAAGCAAATTGGAAAGAAACATGTACAAGTGGATTTCTGCATTCTCGTGGATTGGCTACAGATGTTCTGCATTCTCGTGGGTGTGGCCGTGTATAAGCAAATTGGAAAGAAACATGCATAAGCAAATTCCATTTTTGGGTTCAATTGGCTACAGATGTTCTGCATTCTCGTGGATTTCTCACCTGAGCTCTTCGCCGGCGTGGGACCGATGTAGGTCTTCCTTGTAGATTTCTCTGGTGGGCGTGGAGATCTCTTGGCACAGGCGTGCTAGGGTACGGTGAGGAGTGAATAGATGAGGAAAGGAAAAAAGGGTTAGAACTTTGGTATTTATATGCTACAGTGTTTCAGCTCTGCTACAGTACCCGCGTTTAATTACTTACATACGCGTTTTTTCAGAGGAAATGTGCAGAATGACAATGGGTAAGTGTTGAATTTGGTTAGTTAGACAACGCGTGAAACTATAAAGGAAACTAGGCATCTCGAGTTTTAGAAACTCGAGATCCATTCACATGGATCTCGAGTTTTCAAAACTTGAGTTCCATGCAAAAAAAAAAATAGTTTTATCGCCCCTATAGTGGCGTTTTTAAGTCTTATAGTGATGTTTTAAAACCCTATAGTGGCATTTTTTTGCAAAAATTTTTTTATAAGTGCCCGTACCAGGTTCAGGGAGCCCTATAGTGGCCTTTTTAAGCTCTACAGTGACGTTTTAAAGCCCTATAGCGGCGTTTTCTGCAAAATTTTTTCATAAGTGTCATACAAGAGCCCTATAGTGGCGTTTTTAAGCCCTATAGCGGCGTTTTTCGGAACTCGAGTGTTTAAAACTCGATTTCCACATGAATTTTTTTCCAAATCAGACCCATCCGTTTACAAATCGAGACTTAAAAACTCGAGTTTTATGTTAGAACTCGAGTTTTAAACACTCGAGATGCTAATTTTCAATTTTCTTCTCAAAAATGACAACTAACTAAATTTTTTTATATTTATTGTTAAATGGAAAAAAAATTCCGTTTTTTCAATTATTTGCTACAGTGTTTTGAGCAACTTTCAGCAACAATAAGTTGTATCCAAACAGACCCTTAGTGTTATGGATGATCTGTGGAAGGGTTATGAAAATAAAAAACAAAAGTTTGCCCAAATCGGGTTCTTTAAAATGTGATGAGATGAGGAGAGTCAAGCCCAAATTCTATTACTTGGTGTGCAAAGGCTAATGGTGTAACACAAGGACAAATCCAAAGGAGCTAGACAACAAAAGGTATGAGAATATGCATAATACATTAAACCTGAATCGTTTCACAGGGTGTAGAAATGAAATCTTTTATGCTGCCACGTTCACCCTAAGACCTCAGTATGCTACTACTCTTAAGTTGCTAAGGGAACTTTTGTGTAGTAAGTAAGGTTTTTCAAGGAACAATGAATGGTTTTGTGTTAGATATAATGAAGGGCCTTGTAGCAGGCTTAGGGCGTTTACTAAGGATTGGTTTTTGAATAGGGAGTGAAACTTTTTGACCTCCATATTGTTAGACAAGTGGTAAGCTTTAGATTTAAATTTGTTTTAGCTTTAGTAAAGAAATGAGCTGTTTTAGTCATAGTTAAGGACAAGCATTGACTAAAGTTGATTGGCTACATTTTTTAGCTAATTTGGCCCATATGGAAGCTGCTTAATGTGGCAGGATTCGTTAGAAATTAGTCGATGAAACATAATGTTTTTTTGGGCTAAAAAGGGTTAACCGCGACTTCAACAACATAGACAGGAGCTACATGACTCCATTTGGGTGAAAGTGGCTTGCATGCTTGTGTCACGATCCTCAAATTTTACAAGTGCTCCCAACCCACTTTGCAAAATCAGCCACTTGCAAAATTCATATTCGGGGTTCATGAAAAAGCCCATAGAGAGCCAATTATACCTTTCAAACCACACACTCTTAAGTTTTCATTAAGGTTACTTGCAAAATTCATATTTGGGGTCCACAAAAAAGCCCATAGAGAGCCAATTATACATTTCAAACCACACACTCTTAAGTTTTCATTAAGGTTGTATGGGCTTGGGCTATGCATAAAAGAATAAAATATATTGTAAAAAATGTATAATTTGCCCAAAAATAATCGAGCCTTTCTTAGAGAATCCAATTTTTTTTTATTTAAATAAAATTATATCTTATTAAATTTTTCCATGTATTGCACGTGTTGCTAACTAGTTGGCTAATAACTATATCGAGTTGTAAGCTATGATTAGAAGAAGAGTGAACTTTTCATGGACTAAAGTGTCAACTTGTATCTAACTTTTTATTTTTTGAGAACCAATTGGGAAAATCTTTATTTATTTTTTTTGAGCAAATAATTGGGAAAATCTTGTTGCACTCACCATTAAATATTTCGTACATACTCCATTTGAGTTTTTTGAGAACATAAGTTCAGTTAAAATTGTGAAATTATATGTTTTTACTCAAATCAACTTGTATTTTTTTTTAATCTCTATAGTTGAGCCAAACAAATGCAGACCAGCCAGCCTTGCAATTGCAATTGCAATTTTTCGAGTTTGAAGCCACAAAATGATTATCATCGTTATCAACTCTCAAAATGACTGTTACATCGAGCAGTGAAAAGCGCCAAAAAAAAAAAAGGGTTTCCAACTAAGCTCAGTCAATAGTCACTGAGAAGCTTCAAAAGTCGAGGCCTCGCCCTCCAATCAAAGACTAAAGAGCCAAAATAAGACAAACTTGTTCATGTTGTTAATTGTCATATATAAGTTTCTTCGAATCCCAGCGGCTAGTTCTATTTGACTTCACCGACAGAGACTCATTCTTAGGTACCAAAATTATTATTCTATTCATAAACAAACAACAAGAAATCAAGAAATCAATATTCGTATCATACAATTCTCGAAAAATAATAATAAAAATTATTCGTATCATACGTGGTCCTACATTGATGTTCCCTCTTCACCTACATCGTTATCCATATCTTCTTCTATATGTACCCAAAGTCTCGATGAGCTAACTTGAACTTCAATTCATATCACTCCTGCAAATGCAATAACATATTCATGGCGTTTCGAACCTGGTTATTGGTTTTCTTCCTAGGAGTTGAACTGAGCGCTTTTGTTTTACAATGTGTGGAGTCCAAGTATATCAAGTACAATACGACGTCGACGATTGTTCCGGGGAAGCTCAATGTTCACTTAGTACCTCACTCCCACGATGATGTCGGATGGTTGAAGACCATTGATCAGTATTACCTTGGCTCCAACAATACCATTCAAGTACCTTCCTTCCTTATTTCTCTTCTTCCACTCTTAATGATACAATTTATGCATTAATTTTTTTTTCATTCCTGGTTTTCATGATCAATGTTGATTTGTGCAGGGAGCGTGTGTTCAAGATGTGCTGGATTCTATAGTTCCGGCTTTGTTGGCTGACAAGAATCGCAAGTTCATCTTTGTTGAACAGGCAATGATCAATGCATTTCTTAGTTTAATGCTTCTTTTATTTGGTTTCTCATATAACAAAAATTGAAGAAAGAAAAAAAAAAGGATATATGGTAATTAAAATTTTCTTATTAATAGAATTTTTTTTATTCTATGGGACCCCAGGAAAACAAAAACCTGCACGTGAAGCTGCCTAATGTAGCCACTTGGCTTAAATGGTCTGAGTTTTTCACGTGTTGGGAAATCAGACCAATATATTATATATGATTATATGAGTTAAGGAACCAAAAGTTGATTTCTTTCTCATTTTTTTTATGTTTTTCAACTCAAGTTCATTTTTTTAATTTTATTTTTTTCTTGATTGTGAAATTTATCATTTATGAGACTGCTTCTTGATATTACAGGCATTTTTCCAACGATGGTGGAGTGAACAGAGCGAGGAGATCCAAAGTATAGTCAAGAAGCTTGTCAGCTCTGGTCAGCTGGAGTTAATGTAATGTGATAAATTAGAATTACTACTTGTATGCTATATTAGGAAAAGGTGAATTTAATTAATATTCTAACACTTCCATCATGGGGTTTTAACTTTTTACTTATACTAGAGGTAGAGTGGAGACAAGGTTAAACTCATCAACATATGTTTTGATACCACGATAAATTACCGGTTGTTCTAAAAAGAATGAATATAATCGTTAAACCAATATTCTGTCCTAATAAATTTATACAATTTTATCTTCTAGAATCGAAGTCTGTTATATTGGGAAATAGGAAAAAAAGAAATAGAATTACAGTTGTGTATCTTAGAGATTTTGGAAATTCTTTTCTGTTTTGTGACTAAAAAATTTAGTATAGTTTTTTTTTTTTTTTTTCACATGGATAATCAATCCTTTTGTGTTGCAGAAATGGAGGTATGTGCATGCATGACGAGGCTACTGTACATTTCATTGACATGATTGACCAAACAACTCTTGGGCACCGATTTATCAAAGAAGAATTCAATGTAACTCCAAGAATTGGTTGGCAAATTGATCCATTTGGACATTCTGCAGTGCAGGCTTACTTGTTAGGGGCAGAGGTATGGCTTCTCTTGTACTTGCTATGCGTGAAAGTTTTTAACTGATTTGATAGGTTATAATTTGAACCTTATACTAGAAGTTGATTGAACAACAGAAGTCCCTCACTCTTCCACATTCATTTGCAACCAACTTATTGTGGGGAGGCCTTTTTGTTGATGCAGCTTGGCTTTGACTCTCTTTTCTTTGCGCGTATTGACTACCAAGACAGAGCTAAAAGGAAAAATGAGAAAAGTCTTGAGGTTATCTGGCGGGGCTCTAAGAGTCTTGGTTCATCTGCACAAGTGAGTCTTGTCTGTTTTTGTTTTGTTTTGTTTTTGCTTCAAAGTTCAAACTATGTTCTGGAGCTGAATAGAAAGGGACCTTAACTCATTGTGTTTTCAACTTTCTGAAGATTTTTACTGGTGCATTTCCGAAGCATTATGATCCTCCCAGTAATTTCTACTTTGAAGTGAATGATGATTCCACTGATTCGCCTATTGTTCAAGTGAGTCCTTGGTCAGGGGTCGCTGACAGGCTGTAGATCTTTGTTTGTGTGCTAACTGTATCTATTTTGTGCATTTAACTTGCAGGATGACATCAATTTGTTTGACTATAATGTCCCTCAGCGCATCAACGAGTTTGTAGCTGCTGCAGTATCACAAGTAAGATGGATGGTGTTATATTGTGCCCTGTGCTTTTGGGTGCTGTTTTTACTATACTTGTATTTAAGACAAACCTTTTCTACATAGTCTTTTTATGATATAAACAAAGGTGCATAATGATGCCATCGGTTTCTAGACATTCTCTAACCTTTTGTTATTATTTGCAATAGATATGCTCATATGCAACCTAAGTTAACATATAAAATTTAAGGTGTTGGCGTGTGTGTGTTGAAATTTGAATTTGAAGGAGGATCACATTTTGTGAGATTTTGAATTATTTTCCTTTGCTTAAGAAATAGTTCAAATCTGTTGTGGCTTATAGAAAATACTTATTTTGAGTTTTTCAGGCTAATGTTACTCGCACAAATCATATCATGTGGACCATGGGAACAGATTTCAAGTACCAATATGCACATACATGGTTCCGGCAAATGGACAAGTTTCTTCATTATGTCAATCAAGTTAGCCCTCTACAGGAATCATTACAAATGCTTTATTAAACTTGTACATAAATTTAATAATTTTGTTCTCATAGTGCTTATTCTGTTCTTTTAATTTGTCTGTCCTAGTGCAGTTTATATTAAAGTTTTAAATTTCCTAGACAATTGGAAAGGGAAAAAGAAAAACAAATTTGGTCCCAAGAACTCCTTCACAGTCTATTGTTCCCTAGAGATGTGGCCTCCCATTACAAAATCAATATGATCCTGTCATTAAATTCCCCCACGAACTATGTATGAGCATATGTCCTAGGGACAGAGAGGATTAAAATGTCACATGTTGCTGGTTTTAACAATCTTGGTAGCTGATGTCCTACTTCATGTCTATGTCATTCAGAGACACAGCTGATTTTCCTCATGCATTTTCTTATTCAGTTTGAAGTCAATTATCCTTGTTTTTATGATGAGATATGTTGGTTTTGCATATTAATGAAGTAATGGTATCAATGCTTGTAGGATGGGCGTGTTAATGCCCTCTACTCAACCCCATCAATATATACTGATGCAAAATATGCAACAAAAGAGTCCTGGCCGATCAAGACTGATGACTTCTTTCCGTGAGTTCAAACTTTTGAAACTAAAAATTACTTACAGGCAACCATTTCTATCAGCTTACCCATATTTATAAGTTGGTAAATGAAATTTATCAGATACGCAGACCGTGTACATGCTTACTGGACTGGATATTTTACTAGTAGGCCTGCCCTCAAAGGCTATGTTAGAATGATGAGTGCCTATTATTTGGTAAACTTTTGTGGCTATATTAGTTTATGCCAGTAAGAATTATTTTGGCTCAAACAAGGGTTTTCCCCTCCTTATGGTCTGCTTTTATCTAAAAACAGGCAGCAAGGCAATTGGAATTTTTTAAGGGGAGGAATAAATTGGGGCCCAATACAGACTCTTTGGCTGATGCTTTAGCAGTTGTTCAACATCATGATGCAGTTAGTGGTACAGAGAAGCAGCATGTGGCGTATGATTATGCAAAACGAATTTCAATAGGTTACAAGGAGGTAAGGCTTGATCTGTCAATGCTTCTTGTAGTTGTGTTGCTTATGCTTTGCATGAAATATCCAAAATATCATGTCTTGCAGGCAGAGGATGTGGTTGCAGCATCACTTGCTGTCGTTGCAAACTTGACATCAAAAACTGGTTGGAGTCCGCAGAATAAGTTTCAACAGGCAAATAATAATAACTCTTTGTTACATACTAGTTGGTAGAGTTACTTTGTATCCAGATGATCCTGCTAACATTAAACATTTTGGTTTGTCATCATCACGTAATAATTTGTATTGGCTCAAGTTGTTAAAACATTGGAGTGATGATTCAAATAATTGTGTACTTCAACCCTTTATCCTCAGTATGCTGATTTTTTCATTATTTGATTCCCTATTCTTGTCCCCTTTTTATTTCAGTGTCCACTTCTAAATATAAGTTATTGTCCTCCATCAGAAGTTGATCTGTCAAATGGGAAAAACCTGGTGAGAAGAATTCTTTAATGACATTTTATAGTTGGAGTGTTTATGCAATCATCAGGAAAATAAGAATTCCTTTCCATTTAAGACTAATTACTTCCTGATTTATTAACTTTTCTAGGTGATTGTCGTCTACAATCCTCTTGGATGGAGAAGAGAGGATGTTGTAAGGATTCCTGTGAGTATTTTTCTTTTATCTGTTACATGTTGTGAATTTGTAATAATTATCCATATTAAATTAATAGAAAAGGGGGTTTATCAAGCAAGGGGTCATCTCCTATTGCCCTCGAGGCCTCAAGGATCCCCAGCTTCCTGCTTTTTTTCCCCCCCAAGATGAACAATGTGCAATCTATGAGCCACATAAGTATGTTTTTATGCACGAGTGCATGTACTTAATGTGTATGGTTTTATTTGCCACTTATGTATGTTTCAGTGCTTGCATGAATGTGTTTTAGCATGAGCCTTTAAAATGCATGTATGCATCAATTAATTGAAAATATGTTATCCACTAATCATAGCTATTGAAATTGCCAATGTATTACCGAAAATCAGGATCTATTTACATAAAATGTGATGAAACTTTTAGGTACAAAAAAATGATTATACTGATTTAATAAAAAAGGGCAAAACGGAGTCTGATAATGATAGGTGTGTGCTTAGTTATGACTTATGAATTTATGTACTAACTGACCTTCTTACCTAATAGCCTAAGTTTTTAGATTGGAATGCTTGGTTATAGAGGTGAATGGGGACATTGTCCTAAATAGAATCATTTGGCATAATAGGATCCAAGTTGGTAGCCCAAATTAGTTGGCATTAGGGCTTAATATTTAGTAAAATTGTTCTCTTTCCAGTAATGAACCATCGTATTTTATTGAAATATGGCACTGTAAAGCATGTCTATTAATATATTTTTGGGAGAAACATGACCACTCTTTGATTCTTCATGTATCTCCTCACATTATCCAACTTGCTACAGGTTATCAATGAAAATGTGGCTGTTTGGGATTCTAGTGGAAAAGAAATTGAATCACAGCTCCTACCTCTACTTGATGTCTCTGCGGAAGTAAGGAAGTACCATGTTAAGGCATATCTGGGTAAATCTCCAAAAACAACGCCTAGTTATTGGCTCGCATTTTCAGCAACCGTACCACCTCTTGGTTTCAGCACTTATATCGTCTCAAGTTCCAAACGGGCAGGTCAACCATTTGATTCTCCATCTAAAATTAGTCATGCAACATTGAGAAGCCTAGAGTCACATTACCATCGATGCAGATTTATGTTCTTTTCTCCCACTTGATTTTTGCAGATGCTACTTCTGTGAGACAAGATTACAAGTCAGAAAGCAGAAAAGATGGTACAATACAAGTAGGGCCAGGAAAATTGAAACTTATTTATTCTGGAAATCAAGGAAATCTTGCACAATATATTAACAGCAAAAGTTTGGTATGTTATTTGGCACCTCTCTCTTTATTCTTTAATGAAGTGTTAGAATTACATATCCTTTTGTATATTTCATCTTCCCAATAGTTACTTTAATTCTACATTTTTTTTTTCCTAGCTGGTCCTTTCTTTTTTATAAGATTACATTTTATATCTTACATCTAATTTGGTATTTTACAATTAAAAGGTCAAAGAATCTGTACAACAATCATATCTCTATTACCGTGGAGATGAGGGAAATCAAACTGTGAATCCTCAGGTAAAACAAAATTTCTCTAAGAATCTCTACTTTCATGTTTTCCAAACCTTAATTAGTTATTCTCTTATTGACTTCTTATTAATTTAAGTTATATATAGTAAATTTTAAAAAGAAACTGTTTAATTTGTTGAAGGCCTCTGGTGCATACATCTTTCGGCCAAATGGTACATATCCCATCAAATCTGATAACAAGGTAATTGATCTTCTTTGGAAATACATAATTTGAGCAAATTTGTTACACGGAATCAGAAAATTATGGTGTTTTGAAATTTCAGACTCCATTTACTGTTTTCCGGGGACCTTTATTGGATGAAGTACATCAGAGGATCAACTCATGGATATATCAGGTGGTTTATCCTAAGACACAAATAATAAAACTTGGTACTGTTTCATTGTTTTCTTCATCTATTGCTGCATCAAAATAATATATTTGGAAAAATTGTTTTAATGAATAAAAAAGGTAGTACAACCTTGAAAGAAAATTAATTCTAAATTTATGTACTGTCTAAATGTAAACTAGAAGAGGAAGCTAAATTTGTTTAAGAAAACAGAAGATAGTATAAGTGTTATTTGATATGCTTAAATCAGTTGTATTTTTTTCTTTTTTTTGTAAATCAGTTGCATTTTTATTTCAGGCCCCAGTATCTCATTAGGTTAATTAGTAGTATTTTTATTTAAAGACGTATTTTTATAATTCAATAATTTGGTTTTCCCAAGAATTAGAATTAGAGTTTCTATATGTCAGCTAGGATTAGGGTTTAGTATCCTAAATCAGCAAAGTAACGTACTCCTATTGAGGGTATTATTTTGATGAATAAAAATTTGATTGAAATTATCTCCATTGTCTGGTGTTGACTCCAATCAACCCTAAGTGATGACTCCTATAGGTTTTCTTCTGCTTAGTGCTGACTCCAAGCAAACCTAGATGTTGAGTCCTAAGTTCTCTATCTTGATTCTCTTGTTGCATCTAATGCCCCAAGGGTGGGGGATGAAGAGATTCAAACTAGTGATTTTTGTTTCACGAGGCATCGCCTCTGACTAAATGTGCTATCCCTTGGGATTAAAGTCATCAAAAATACTGTTAATAATATTGGTAATCAATCCAAAATTCTCTTTCCATCCCCCTTCCCTCTCAATTTATCAGTTCCAGTTTTTCTTTTTTGTTTGCCAAGACTTAATAACATGGTACTTTAAATTTGAAATGATGTACAAGAATAATAAGATCTTATGATTATTTATATTCTCCCTTGAATATAATTCTTATCATATATACAATACAAATGTTGAATAAAAGATATGTAGAACTTTTCACCATGATCTCATCAGTAATTAATGGTTGCACAATGTATAGATCACTAGAGTATACAAGGAAAAAGAGCATGTGGAAGTTGAGTTCCTGGTAAGTTATTGCTTTTATCCCTAAGTGAACAAGTTTTTTATATTACCAATGAAAAGTAAAAATTTTCATGCTGAAGCAGCTTGGTAAAAGAGTAATCTCATTTTCAGGTTGGGCCTATACCTTTTGGAGATAAAATTGGCAAGGAGGTTGTAACTCAGATTACGACAACACTGAAAAACAACAAGACGTTCTATACTGATTCTAGTGGGCGCGATTTTATTGAAAGGGTATTTTCATGCTTGCAAAAGTATATTTTTCTTTTATGACGTCAAAATCATCATGTAGTGTGTACTTAATGTAGATATTGACCATGGCTAGATGTTTTTTCAATAGCATTATTTAATGTCTTGCTGTTGCAAGAAACATATAGGTCTAATGTGCAGTCGTATGCTGTTTTTTGAGCTGTTTTGCAGATTCGAGATTATAGAAAAGATTGGGACCTGGAAGTAAATGAACCTATTGCAGGAAATTATTACCCAGTAAGTTTGCTTTGTCAATTGTCATTTTAGAATTGGTGTTGGGATTGAGATTGAGAGAGAGAATATTGAGAAATAGAGAGTGGAAATAGAATTAACAAGGTCCACAACGAAAAACCCTTGGTGGCTACAATTTTACTATATTGAATTGTTGTGTTACAATGATCCTATTGGGGTATATAGAGAGAGAGAGACTACCCTCGGCTAGCTACATGGTAATCCTTATGATGTGCAGTACAAAGGTACATTGAATCTAGACTGATATCTTTAATAGTCATAACTGGAGCCAATGGATTTTATTGTCTCAAAGTTTGACCATTCTATTTAATTATAAACTATTACTATATCTCTTTCACGGCTTGTACTTTGATAGCTGGATATGCTTGTGTGGCTGGTACTTTGATAGCTGGATATGCTTGTGTGATTTCAGAACAGAAATTACAATAACATATACCAAGCTGTGATAATTTGATCAGTATGTTGACAGTGGTTATTTTGTGACTTTGTTACAATTCCATCTCTATATTACCTTCCACCACCTAGAAGACTTTTCTTATCTATTTTGAAGTTACAGACACTTTGAATGGGGAACCCACGACCTCACTCTCAATCATGTTCTTAAGAGGGGAGGAAGTGCCATTTGTTCTTTATTATTATTTTATAAGTAAAATTTGATACCAGTGATTTTCCTGCATTGCATAGACAGGCACTAATTGCAAAAGATAGTGCTGTGTGGAACCTTGTGTTAGTCCAATGCTTTGTTAGGCCCAAGTAAAAGAGCCACTCAAACCAGAGTTAATCATATAGGTTTCTTGTTGCTTTTGCCTTTTGCTTAGCACTTATTTCTTACATTGTACAGCTAACCCAGTTTTGCGACTGCAATCTATAATCATCTAACCATCATTCTGAAATTCAAAATACATAAAAGTTTCAGCCAATTTAGGCATCAAACCTTATTTCCCTTTCAGATTAATCTTGGAATTTACCTTAAAGACAACAGCAATGAGCTCTCAGTCTTAGTGGATCGATCTGTGGGGGGATCCAGCATCAGGGATGGGCAACTAGAACTGATGCTTCACAGGTCTCTTCCTCCTTTTTCCTTCGCTTTTGCTTCTTCTACATTATCAGTAATTGTTTGTCTATTTGTGATGCTTACCATGATAATTATTGCCTTACTTATAGTAACAGAATTCCAGAATAACTAATATCAGATTTTTCCTTATGTCTAGGAGGTTGATTCGAGATGACTCAAGAGGTGTTGGAGAGGCACTAAATGAGACAGTTTGCATTTCTAAGAAATGTAGAGGACTAACTGTAAGAGCAAACTAACTGACCCTAAGGTCTTTTAAGTTTCAGAAATACAATGTGTTCACAAGTGGTTTGCTTAACAACATACTTTTTCAGATCGTAGGAAAGTATTATCTTAGAATTGATCCTTTAGGAAAGGGCGCAAGATGGCGTCGATCATTTGGTCAGGAGATATACTCTCCACTTCTTGTAGCCTTCACTGAGCAGGTGAGAGAAAAAAAAAATTTGAACTTGAAGCATAGTTCGCCATCTGGTAGATCTGTAACTCACAAAAAATGATATATTTTTGCAGGATGGACACGATTGGACAAAGTTACATTTGCCAACCTTTCATGGGATGGCCCCCTCCTACAATTTGCCTGAAAATGTTGCAATAATAACCCTCCAGGTTTATATCTTTCATCCTTGTTAATTAACTACTGCTTATTTGATCCTTTTGTCCTGAGTTGTTGGAGAAGATATAGGAATGTCAAGAACACCAACTGTTAAGAAAATGTATCTACTACCTTAATGGAGTCAAACTCAGCACTCTAATTGAAATTGTTATCACAAATAGTTTGATCTTTTACTTGTTATGGTTATTCTCTTTCCAAGTTAATATTTGTTCCTTATGTTGAACTCTGCAGGAACTGGAAGATAGAAAAGCTCTTTTTCGTTTGGCACACCTATACGAGGTTTCTGGTTTCTTTCTATTTCTTGCCTGTTAAGTTTAGTCATCTACTTGGAGTTTTCCTACTCTAAAATGTTAATCAAGCCCTTGTCTCTCAGGTAAGATCACTTAGAAATTCTGATTTTATTTTATTTGCTACAAATGCAAGGTTGGAGACGACAAGGATCTTTCAGTTATGACAAGTGTAGAACTGAAAAAAGTTTTCCCAAATAAGAAGGTAAAAGCAACAATTGCTTGCATGACATTGTTATCGTTGAGTGTTCAATTATATTTTATTAAAGGGTCCTTTTTTTGCATGATTTTTTTTCAGATAAAAAAGATAACAGAAACGAGTTTATCTGCTAACCAAGAAAGAACAGAAATGGAAAGGAAGAGACTAGTCTGGAAAGTAGAAGGGTCTTCTGAAGAAGAAGAACCCAAGGTGGTGAGGGGAGGACCTGTTGATCCAGCAAAGTTAGTGGTGAACCTTGCTCCTATGGAAATCCGCACCTTTGTCATTGACTTCAGTTACTAATGAAAGGCGGCGCAGTGAGAGTGAGAAGGTGAGGTCGTGAGAGAGTGAAAGCTGACAGTGACAAAATAAGAGTTAAGGACCGGACTGAACTGGACTGGACCGGAACCAGTTTTTTTTTTTTTTTTTTTTTTTTTTTTTTTTTTTTAATTTTTAATTCTGAAGTCTAAACCCTAAAAATAATTATGGAATGAAAATTGTTTTTTCAGACTTATTGAGTGCACTTACTCTCATTTCTTTCATAATTTTTTATTTTTTATTTTTGTGTTTGGTTGCCCAGAAATTATAAAAAAATTAGTCGCTGATCCACACGATGCGTGAGAATATATAATTATTTTGAGACGTGGTATAATATATAATTTATTTTATAACTTTTATGGTAGATTATTTGTTCTCCCTAAAAATTAAACAATTTATTTTATTTTTACAAATATACAATTTTATAATTTTTGGTATTTTTAATTGATATATATATTTTTGAAGTGGTCAATATTCTTCTAATTAACTATTGTTATTATGCATTATATTTTTCTAATTTCTTTTGGTAGAGCTAAAATTTTTAATTTTTAAATTTATTATGCAAAATTTTCATTTTCTTAAAGAGATTATCATGATAATCAAAATTTATTATATAATTACAATTAAAATTACTCAAACAATTGATATGCACATTCAAATACATAGTCATGTAGATTGTGTTTTGATATGAACTCAAATTCACACTTTCAAACTACCGAAGGATTAACTCAAAAAAAGATCAAACCAAAGCTATAAGAGGAAGAGAGAGAGGATTTGTGATGGGAAACTCAAAAAAGACAACACCAAAACTAATCAACCCAAAGTATAGACATTAAAAATATAAAAAGTCATTAACCTAAAGACTAAAGTAGAGTTGCAAAAAAGAATTAAAAATCTAGAGAAAGAGATAGAAGAATCTCATTTTTTTAAGAGGGAATAGCAAATTTATAGAATAAAATATAATAAGAAGAATATTCAAGATAAAAGGTATAGTTGTAAACACCAAGAATTTTCTTAATCATGCTGTGTAATAGAATAACATTATATTATTATCTACTATATTTATAATAGATAGGATCACATCTAATGATCAAAGAAAAAAAACGAAAACAGGTTTATTGATTTTTAGTTTATACTCATCCAAAAAAAATCATATTCCACCACTGTATTAATTTCTTTATATTAATGTAGTATTCAAGGCCAGGTTGAAGGGTTTAGCTTTGCTCTCGCTTAAAGAACCATACACTATTTTAAAAACTGGACCGGTCGGTTAACCAGTTGAACTAGGAATTGAGCATGGAACTAGTTTGGTAAAAACTGAGAAAACCAGCAAAAATTGGTAAAAACTGATCAAGAACCAGGAAAAACCAAGAATTGGTCCATTTTTCAGTTCTTTGACCGGTTCAATTTTAAAACCATGGAACCATATGTCATTTTCACCAACTTTAAGAGATAGAGATAATAAAGATAACAATCTATATATATCTAAAAGCTAAAACGTAACATTTAGTTGTGAGGCATTGCAGTCTCTCAGGGTCTATAAGGGAATACAACTGTGAGGGCGGCGATTGAGTTGCCTTTGATGATGGCGAGAGTTGTGCTGTCGAAGGTGGGGGTGGTGGTGAAGGAAAGAGGAGGGGTGGCAAATGTGATGATGGGTCTAATTGTAGTAGTTGTAGTGAGCTTTGGAGGGGCTTTTGGAGAGAATGTTGGTGGGTGTGGAAGCCAAGTGCGGAGGAGAGTGAAGTTGAAATGACCATTGTTTTTGGGAGGTCTTGAAGTCGGAGACAGAGACACAGTAAGAGTCTGAAATTTTAGTAGTTGATAACATTATCCTAGATAAGATTGAACTACGGCCTATAGGGCTACTTACAACGATTCTCATGGGTCCCACTCTTTTTCTCTCATATTTTTGTCTTTTGCCATTCTTTTTGTTATAATTAAAAAAAAATAAAGTTTCAACTTACTGCATCCTCTCCTGATGATAATTCTTTATCATTAGACCAAGACACCAATCATTTTTGGTTTAGGTGGGAATTGAGCACCAAATTTCTTATTCAACTATCAGAGATTTTACCAATTGAGTTAACTGGAACCTATTTTGCCGTGTTCTAATTGTTCAAAGAGCCATGCTATTTACACACAAAAAAAAATTGATAATATTTTTCATAACAGTTAAATTGGTAAATTTTTACTTGTTTCATTTGTGTGTCTCTAAATTTTCTCATTTTGAAAACATGGCTTCAATGGATTTAAAGGACGCGTCATCAGGGTAATAAATGAAAACAGTCTGGTCAAAATATGGGACACAACTTCTCTATATGAAAAGATGTTTGGTTGTTTAAATTCAATCTTCTTACAGTCTAATGAGTATGAAAGTGAAATCAACTGTGAGGAAATTAGTAGACAACTATATGGTTGCATAGATATGAGTTAGGTACAGTTTAATCTCAAATAAGAAACTGTAATCAATTGTGAGGAAATTGGTAGACAACTATATGGATCATGGATGCATATATAGGACTTAGGTACAGTTTCTCACTGCAATATTAATTATGTAACAAAAACAGTGTTGTAATTTTAAATAGAATTAAATTTAATGGCAATCTTATAAATGAATTTAATTATTGTCGAGGATGATCTGTGGAAGGGTTAAAAAATAAAAATAAAAGTTAGCCCAAAGGCCCCTAAGGTTCTTTAAAATGTGATGAGATGAGGAGAGTCAAGCCCAAAATTCTATTATTTGGTAAGTAGAGGCTAATGGTGTAATTCAAGGACAAATCCAAAGGAGCTAGACAACAAAAGGTATGAGAATATGCATAGTACATTAAATCTGAATCGTTTTTCAGAGTAGAAATGAAATCTATCATGCTGCCACGTTCACCCTAAGACCTCAGTATGTTGCTACTCTTAAGTTGCTAAGAGAACTTTTCTGAAGTAAGGTTTTTCAAGGAGCAATGAATGGTTTTGTTAGATATGATGAAGGCCTTTAGAGCAGGTTTAGGGTGTTCCTAAGGATTGGTTTTTGAATAAGAAGTTAAACTTTTGACCTCCATGTTGTTAAACAAGTGGTGAGCTTTAAATTTGTTTTGGTAAATAAATGAGCTGTTTTAGTCATGGCAAAGGACATACATTTTTTTTTTTACCACCGAGGTGGTGTGGTCTAGTGGAGTTAGGTGATGCACAAAGATGCACCAAGGGTGAGGTCTCATGTTCAAGTCCGAATATGGGCTTGCGTGGGGTTGCCTACCTTGGCAGCCTAGGATCACTAGTGTCCCTTGTGGGGCTGGAAAGTTATGGCTTACCGCGTCTCCTTGCACCCCAACAGGGTCCGGACCCAGCAGGTAGAGTGCTACTATAGTCACGCTCAGGTAGGATTGCCACGTTGGTTACTCCCTACCCATTTTTTTGGTTCATCCAAAAAAAAAAAAAAAAAAAAGGACATACATTTTTTTAGCTTATTTGGCCCATATGGAAGCTGCTTAATGTGGAAGGATTCGTTAGAAATTAGTCAATGAAACATAATGTTTTTTTGGGCTAAAAAGGGTTAACTGCGACTTCAACAACATAGACAGTAACTACATGACTCCATTTGGGTGAAAGTGGCTTGCATGCTTGTTTCATGGATCCTCAGATTTTGCAAGTGGTCCTTGCCCACTTAGCACCATTGGCCACTTGCAAAATTCATGTTCAGGGTCCATGAAAAAGCCCAAACAGAGCCGATTGTACCTTTCAAACCATACTCTCTTAAATTCCCATTAAGGTTGTATGGGCTTGGGCCATGCATGAAAGAATAAAATTTATTGTAAAATGTGTATAATGTGCCCAAAAATAATTGAGCCTTTCTTTGAGTACGAGATACCATTTTTTGAGAAAAAATGTTATCTTATTAAACTTTTCCGTGTATTGCACTTTTTGCCGACTAGTTGGCTGATAATAATATGGAGCTGTAAGCTATGATTTAGAAGAAGAGCAAACTTTTCTTGGACTACACTGTCAAATAATTGTATATAACTTTTCATGGACTACAATGACAATGCCCCTCATCATCATGAGACTCAAAACTGTACGAGGCAGCCTGCAATTGCATTTTGCAAGTTTGTAGCCACAAAATGATTATCATTGTTATCAACTCTCAAAATGACTGTTACATCCAGCAGTGAAAAGTGCCACAAAAAAAAAAGGCTTCCAACTAAGCTTAGTCACTGAGAAGCTTCAAAAGTCGACGCCTCGCCCTCCACTCAAAGACTACAGAGCCAAAATAAGACAAACTTGTTCATGTTGTCATATATAACTTTCTTCAAATCCCAGCGGCCAGTTCTATTTAACTTCACCGACAGAGACTCATAGTTAGGTACTAAAATTATTATTCTATTCATAAACAAACAGCAAGTAATCGACAAATCAATCTTTGTATCATACAATTCTCGAAAAATAATAAAACAAAATGTCAAAATTATTCGTATCATACGTGGTCCAACATTGATATTCCATCTTCACCTTCATCATTATCCATATCTTCTTCTATATGTATCCAAAGTCTCGATGAGCTAGCTTTGAACTTCATATCACTCCTGCAAATGCAATAACATATTCATGGCTTTTCGAGCATGGTTATTGGTTTTCTTCATTGGAGTAGAACTGAGCGCTTTTGTTTTCCACTGCACAGAGTCCAAGTATATAAAGTACAACACAACATCGACCTTTGTTCCTGGGAAGCTTAATGTTCATTTGGTCCCTCACTCTCACGATGATGTCGGATGGTTGAAGACCATTGATCAGTATTACCTTGGCACCAACAATACCATACAAGTACCTCTCTTCTTCCATTTCTCTGCTTCTTGTTTTCATACTAAATAAAAGCACAATTTTACTTCTTTTTTTGTTGTATTTGAAAATTGAAACTCTATGCCAAGAGCTTTCCAGCTCAATGTCAATCAAGTTTGAATTAAAAAAAAGTTGACACTATAAATTTATGTAGTAATAACATTCCTCTGTTCCACTCTTGAAGTTAAAATTTATGTTTCATCATTTATTGCTTGTCATGTATTTAATCTTTTTTCCATTTTAAAATCTGGTCACTTTATAAAAAACAACATTAAAAGTTGCTATTGGTGGAACGTAATGTGGAACACTGAGAATTTGATTGAAGATTTTTATTCAATCTATAGTATATCTAGGTTTTTTTTTTTTATATTTTTATTTTTAGCATTCCTGGTTTTCACGGTCAATGTTGATTTTGTGCAGGGAGCGTGTGTTCAAGCTGTGCTGGATTCTGTAGTTCCGGCTGTGTTGGCTGACAAGAATCGCAAGTTCATCTTTGTGGAACAGGCAATCAATGCATTTCTTAGTTTAATGCTTCTTTTAATTGGTTTCTCATATAACAAAAATTGAAGAAAGAAAAAAGGATATATAGTAATTTATATCTTCTCAATATTAGAACCATTGTTTTCATTATATGGGACCCCAGGAAAATAAAAAACTCGCATGTGTAGTTGCATAATGTTGCCACTTGGCTTAAATGGTCTGAGTTTTTCACACGTTGGGAAATCAGACCAATATATGATTATATGTTTTTAAGGAATCAAAAGTTGATTTATTTCTCATTTCTGTGTTTTTCAACTACCAGAGAAAGTTATAAGTTTGCTTTCCCCCTCCCCTTGATTGTGAAACTCATGAGATTGCTTCTTTGTGCTGATATTACAGGCATTTTTCCAGCGATGGTGGAATGAACAGAGCGAGGAGATCCAACGTACAGTCAGGAAGCTTATCAGCTCCGGTCAGCTGGAGTTAATGTAATGACATATTACTGCTTTTATGCTATACTAGGAAATGGTGAATTTAATTAATATTCTAAGTTCTAATACTCTCTTCATTGATTTTTAACATTTTCTTATATTAGAGGTGGAAATGGTATAGGTTAAACACATGACCATTTGTTTCGATACCACGATAAATTACTAGGTTTTTTGAAAAAGAATGAATTTAATCATTAAAACAATATTCCTTCCTAATGACGTTATACAATTTGTATCTTCTAGAATCAAAGTCTTTTATTGGGAAATCAGAAAAAAAGAAATAGAATTGCGGTCTTCTAGATTCTTTTCTGTTTTGGATAGTCAATCCTTCATTTTTGTGTTGCAGAAATGGAGGTTATTGCATGCATGACGAGGCGACTTCACATTACATTGACATGATTGACCAAAACAACTCTTGGGCATCGATATATCAAAGAACAATTCAATGTAACTCCAAGAATTGGTTGGCAAATTGATCCATTTGGACATTCTGCAGTGCAGGCTTACTTGTTTGGGGCTGAGGTATGGCTTCTCTTGTGCGTGCTATGTGTGAACGTTTTTAACTGATTTGATAGGTTATAATATTTGTATATTTTTATCATTCATCATAATAAACTACCACAATTCCCAAAAGCTTTAGATTTTTAACTTTTTAAATGAGAGGTAGAGTGATGACAAGATTCGAATTTGATGCCATGATAAATTACAATTTGTTCCAAAAGCTTAAACTATTAGACAATTGTGAATTTGATCATTTAACCATTATTCTAACAATTTTGGGGGGGGGGGGGACTTCGATTTGAACCTTATACTAGAAGTTGATTGAACAAAAGAAGTCCCTCACTCTCCTGCATTCATTTGCCACCACCTTATTGTGGGGAGACCCTTTTGTTGATGTAGGTTGGGTTTGACTCTCTTTTCTTTGCGCGTATTGACTACCAAGACAGAGCTAAAAGGAAAAATGAGAAAAGTCTTGAGGTTATCTGGCGGGGCTCTAAGAGTTTTGGTTCATCTGCACAAGTGAGTCTTGTTTATTTGTTTACTTGTTTTTTTTGTATTTTTTGTTTTGTTTTGTATTTTTTTGTTTTTTGTTTTTTTTGCTTCAACGTTCAAACTATGCTCTGGAGCTGAATAGAAAGGGACCGTAACTCATTGTGTTTTCACCCTTCTGTAGATTTTTGCTGGTGCATTTCCGGAGAATTATGAGCCTCCCAGTGATTTCTACTTTGAAGTGAATGATGATTCCCATGATTGGCCTATTGTTCAAGTGAGTCCTTAGTCAGGAGTTGCTTACAGGCTGTAGATCATTGTTTGTGTACTAACTGTATTTATATTGCGCTTTTGACTTGCAGGATAACATCAATTTATTTGACTATAATGTTCCTCAGCGCATCAATGAGTTTGTAGCTGCTGCAGTAAAACAAGTAAGATGGATAGTGTTATATTTGTGCGCTGTGCTTTTGGGTGCTATTTTTACTATACTAGTATTTAAGACAAATCTCTTCTACATATGTCTTTTTTATGATATAAACGAAGGTGCATTAAGATGCCATCAGTTTCTAGACATTCTCTAACTTTTTTTTTAATCTACAATAGATTCTCTTCAATGCAACCTAAGTTAACATATCAGATTTAAGGTGTTGGTGTGTGTGTGTGTGTTGAAATTTGAATTTGGAGGAATACATTATGTAAGATTTTGTATTCTTTTCCTTTGTGCCATTGCTGCCAATAATTTTGTACAAGAAAGAATTCAAATCTGTTGTGGCTTATTGATAATACTTCTTTTGAGTTTTTCAGGCTAACATTACTCGCACAAATCATATTATGTGGACCATGGGAACAGATTTCAAGTACCAATATGCACATACATGGTTCAAACAAATGGACAAGTTTATTCATTATGTCAATCAAGTTAGTTCTCTTCAGAATCATTACAAATGCTTTATTAAACTTGTACATAAATTTAATAATTTTTTTCCTCATAGTGTGTATTCTGTTCTTTCAATTTGGCTGTCCTGGAGCTGTTTATATTAAAGTTTAAAACTGCCTAGCCAATGGGAAAGGGAAAAAGAAAAACAAATTTTGATCCCAAGAACTCCTTAACAATCAATTGTTGGCCTCGAGACCTGGCCTCCTGTTACAAATAAGTATGATCCTGTCGTTAATTCCACCACAAAATATGCGTGAGCGTATGTCATAGGGGCAGATAGAGGATTAAAATGTCATATGCTGCTGGTTTTAACAATCTTGGTAGCTGATGTCCTATTTCTTGTCTATGTCATTGAGAAACACAGCCAATTTTCCTCCTGCATTTTCTTTTTCAGTTTGAAGTCAATTGTCCTTGATTATATGATGAGATATTTTGGTTTTAAATATTAATGAAGTAATGGTATTGATGCTTGTAGGATGGGCGTGTTAATGCCCTCTACTCAACCCCATCAATATATACTGATGCGAAACATGCAGCAAAGGAGGCCTGGCCGATCAAGACTGATGACTACTTTCCGTGAGTTCAAATTTTTGAAACTCAAATTACTTACAGGCAACTATTTCTATTAGTTTATTCTAATTTACAAGCTGGTAAATGAAATTTATCAGATACGCAGACCGTGAACATGCTTACTGGACTGGATTTTTTACTAGTAGGCCTGCCCTCAAAGTCTATGTTAGAGTGATGAGTGCCTACTATTTGGTAAACTACTGTAACTATATTAGTTTATGCCAGTAAGAATTACTTAGGCTCATACAAGGGTTCCCCATCATTTTGGTCTGCTTTGATCTAAAAACAGGCAGCAAGGCAATTGGAATTTTTTAAGGGGAGGAATAAATCGGGGCCCAACACAGACTCTTTGGCTGATGCTATAGCAATTGCTAACCATCATGATGCAGTTACTGGTACAGAGAAGCAGCATGTGGCATATGATTATGCACTACGACTTGCAATAGGTTACAAGGAGGTAAGGCTTGATCTGTCAATTCTTCTTGTAGTTGCGTTCCTTATGCTTTGGATCAAATATCTGAAATATTATGTCTTGCAGGCGGAGAATGTGGTTGCAGAATCACTTGCTGGCATTGCAAACTTGACATCAAAAACTGGTTGGAGTCCGCAGACTAAGTTTCATCAGGCAAATAATAAAAACTCTTTATTCCATACTAGTTGGTAGAGTTTACTTCGTATCTAGATGATCCTGCTAATATTAAACATTTCAGTTTGTTATTATCATGTAATTATTTGTATTGGCTCGAGTTGTTGAAACTTTGGAGTGATGGTTCAAATAATTGTATACTTCAACCCTTTATTCTCAGTATGCTAATTTATTATTATTTGATTCCCTATTCTTGTCCCCTTTTTATTTCAGTGTCCACTGCTGAATATAAGTTATTGTCCTCCATCAGAAGTAGATCTGTCAAATGGGAAAAAGCAGGTGAGAAGAATTCCTTAATTTGTTATTATAGTTGGAGCGTTTATGCAGTTATTAGGAAAATAAGAATGCCACTCCATTTAAGACTGATTACTTCCTGATTTATTAACTTTTCTAGGTGATTGTTGTCTACAATCCTCTAGGATGGACAAGAAAGGATGTTATCAGGATTCCCGTGAGTATTGTCCTTCTTTCTGTTCCATGTTGTGATCATTATCCATACGAAATTAATAGAAAAGAGGTTTTATCAGACAAGGGGTCATTTCCAATTGCCTTTGAGGCCTAATGGATCTCCTGCTTCTTCTTTTTCTCTACCCCCCCCCCCCCCCCCCCCCCCCACCCCCCCCCACCCCAAGATGAAGTACGTGCAATCTATTAGCCACATAAGTATGTTTTTATTCATGAGTGCATATACTTAATGCGTATGGTTTAATTGCGACTTATGTATTTTTTAGTGCTTGCATGAATGTGTTTTAGGCATGAGCCTTAAAAATGCATGTATGCTTCAAATTAAGTGAAAATATGTTGACCATTTATTTTCATTCTCTTTCCACTAATTATAACTATAGGTATTGCCAATATACTACAGCAAATCAGGATCTATGTTCATAAGATGTGATGAAAATTTTAGGTACAAAAAACTGATTATATTGGTTTACAAAAAAGGGCAAAAGGGAGTCTAATAATGATAGGTGTGTGCGTAGTTATGACTTATGAATTTATGTACTAACTGAGAATCTTACCTAATAGCCTATCTTTTTAGATTGGAATGCTCCGTTATAGAGGTAAATGGGGACATTGCCCTAAACATAATTATTTGGCTTAATAGGATCCAAGTTGGTAGCCCAAATTAGTTGGGATTATGGCTTGACTGAATTTAGTTAAATTGTTCTCTTTCCAGTAATGATACATTGATTATATCCTATTGAAATATTGACACTGTAAAGCATGTCTATTAATATAGTTTTTTGGATGAAGCATGACTCTTTGATTCTTCATACATCTTCTCACATTATCCAACTTGCAATAGGTTTTCAATGAAAATGTGGCTGTTTGGGATTCTAGTGGAAAAGAAGTTGAATCACAGCTCCTACCTCTACTTGATGTCTCTGTGGGAGTAAGGAAGTACCATGTTAAGGCATATCTGGGTATATCTCCAAAAACAACACCTAGTTATTGGCTCGCATTTTCAGCAACAGTACCACCTCTTGGTTTCAGCACTTACATTATCTCAAGTTCCAAATCGGCAGGTCAACCATTTGATTCTCCATCTAAAATTAGTCATGCAACATTGAGAAGCCTAGAGTCACATTACCATTGATGCAGATTTATGTTCTTTTCTCCCACTTGATTTTGCAGATGCTACTTCTGTGAGACAAGATTACAAGTCAGAAAGCAGAAAAGATGGTACAATACAAGTAGGGCCAGGAAAATTGAAACTTATTTATTCTGGAAATCAAGGAAATCTTGCACAATATATTAACAGCAAAAGTTTGGTATGTTATTTGGCACCTCTCTCTTTAATGAAGTGTTAGAATTACTTATCCTTTTGTAAATTTCATCTTCCCAATAGTTACTTTAATTCTACATTTTTTTTCCTAGCTGGTCCTTTCTTTTTTATAAGATTACATTTTATATATTACATCTAATTTGGTATTTTACGATTAAAAGGTCAAAGAATCTGTACAACAATCATATCTCTATTACCGTGGAGATGAGGGAAATCAAACTGTGAATCCTCAGGTAAAACAAGATTTCTCTTAAAATCTCTACTTTCAAGTTTTCCAAACCCTAATCAGTTATTCTCTTATCAACTTTTTATTAATTTGAGTTATATATAGTAAATTTTTAAAAGAAATGGTTTAATTTGGTGAAGGCCTCTGGTGCATACGTCTTTCGGCCAAATGGTACATATCCCATCAAATCTGATAACAAGGTAACTGATCTTCTTTGGATATACATAATTTGAGCTAATTTGTTACATGGAATCAGAAATTATGGTGTTTTGAAATTTCAGGCTCTTTTTACTGTTTTCCGGGGACCTTTATTGGATGAAGTACATCAAAGGATCAACTCATGGATATATCAGGTGGTTTATCCTAACACATAAATAATAAAACTTGTTACTGTTTCATTCTTTCCTTCATCTATTGCTGCATCAAAATAATATACTTGGAAAAACTGTTTTAATGAATAAAAAAGGTAGTACAACCATGAAAGAAAATTAATTCTAAATTATGTTCTGTCTAAATGTAAACTAGAACAGGATGCAAAATTTGTTTCAAAAAACTGAAGATAGTATAAATATTATTTGATATGCTTAAATCAGTAGTATTTTTTTTTTTGTAAATCAGTTGCATTTTTATTTCAGGCCTCAGTATCTCATTAGGTTAATTAGTAGTTTTTTTTTATTTAAAGACTTGGGTATTTTTAATTCAATAATTTGGTTTTCCCAAGAATTAGAATTAGAGTTTCTATATGTCAGCTAGGATTAGGGTTTAGTATCCTAAATCAGCAAAGTAACATACTCCTATTGAGGGTATTATTTTGATGAATAAAAATTTGATTGAAATTGTCTCCATTGTTTGGTGCTGACTCCAGCCCACCCTAAGTGATGACTTCTATAGGTTTTGTTCTATTTTGTGCTGACTCCAAGCAAACCTAGATGTTGACTCATAGTATAAGTTCTCTATCTTGATTCTCCTGTTGCATCTAATGCCCCAGCCCCCAAGGGTGGGGGATGAAGAGATTCAAACTAGTGATTTTTGTTTCACGAGGCATCGCCTCTGACTAGATGTGCTGTTCCTTGGGATTAAAGTCATCAAAAATACTGTTAATAATATTGGTAATCAAAACAAAATTCTCTTTCCATCCCCCTTCGCTCTCAATTTATTAGTTCCTGTTTTTCTTTTTGGTTTGCCAAGACTTAATAACATGGTACATTAAATTTGAAATGATGTACAAGAATAATAAGATCTTATGATTATTTATATTCTCACCCTTGAATTCTTATAATATATACAATACAAAGGGTGGGGGATGTAGAGATTCAAACTAGTGATTTTTGTTTCACAAGGCATTGCCTCTGACTAAATGTGTTGTCCCTTGGAATTAAAGTCATAAAAAATACTGTTAATAATATTGGTAATCAATCCAAAATTCTCTTTCCATCCCCCTTCCCTCTCAATTTATCAGTTCCAGTTTTTCTTTTTTGTTTGCCAAGACTTAATAACATGGTACTTTAAATTTGAAATGATGTACAAGAATAATAAGATCTTATGATTATATATATTCTCACCCTTGATTATAATTCTTATGATATATACAATACAAATGTTGAATAAAAGATATGTAGAATTTTTCACCATTGATCTCATCAATAATTAATGGTTGCACAATGTATAGATCACTAGAGTATACAAGGAAAAAGAGCATGTGGAAGTTGAGTTTCTGGTAAGTTATTGCTTTTATCCCTAAGTGAACAAGTTTTTTATATTACCAATGAAAAGTAAAAATTTTCATGCTGAAGCAGCTTAGTAAAAGAGTAATCTTGTTTTCAGGTTGGGCCTATACCTTTTGGTGATAAAATTGGCAAGGAGGTTGTAACTCAGATTACAACAACACTGAAAAACGACAAGACATTCTATACTGATTCTAGTGGGCGCGATTTTATTGAAAGGGTATGTTCACGCTTGCAAAAGTATATTTTTCTTTTATGATGCCAAAATCATCATGTAGTGTGTACTTAGGGTCCGTTTGAATTTCGCTTATTTTGATGAAAACTAAAAAATAATTAAAAAGTTACTGTTCACGAGCGGGTTACTGTTCATAAGCCTAAAGGCACTGTTCATGGGACATGAACAGTGCAAGAGGAGCTGAAAAAAAAAAAAAAAGAAAAGAAAAGGAAAACGCAGGAGAAATCATTTCTATCCAAACGTATACCTAATGTAGATATTGACCATGGCTAAATGTTTTTTCAATAGCATTATTTAATGTCTTGCTGTTGCAAGAAACATATAGGTCTTATGTGCAGTTGTATGCTATTTTTTGAGCTGTTTTGCAGATTCGAGATTATAGAAAAGATTGGGACCTAGAAGTAAATGAACCTATTGCAGGAAATTATTACCCAGTAAGTTTGCTTTGTCAATTGTCATTTTAGAATTGGTGTTGGGATTGAGATTGAGAGAGAGAATATTGAGAAATAGAGAGTGGAAATAGAATTAACAAGGTCCACAACGAAAAACCCTTGGTGGCTACAATTTTACGATATTGAATTGTTGTGTTACAATGATCCTATTGGGGTATATAGAGAGAGGGACTACCCTCGCTAGCTAAATGGTAATCCTTATGATGTGCAGTACAAAGGTACATTGAATCTAGACTGATATCTCTAATAGTCAAAACTCGAGCCAAAGGATTTCATTGTCTCAAAGTTTGACCATTCTATTATTATTATTATTATTATTATTATCTGATAAGTAAAATTTGATACCAGTGATTTTCCCGCATTGCATAGACAGGTACTAATTGCAAAAGATAGTGCTGTGTGGAACCTTGTGTTAGTCCAACGCTTTGTTAGGCCCCAGTAAAAGAGCCACTCAAACCGGAGTTAATCATATAGCTTTCTCGTTGCTTTTGCATTTTGCTTAACACTTGTTCTTACATTGTACAGCTAACCCAGTTTTGCGACTGCAATCAATAATTATTTAATCATCATTCTGAAATTCAAAATACATAAAAGTTTCAGCCAATTTAGGCATCAAATCACATAGTCCACCTTATTTATCTTTCAGATTAATCTTGGAATTTACCTTAAAGACAACAGTAATGAGCTCTCAGTCTTAGTGGATCGATCTGTGGGGGGATCCAGCCTCAGGGATGGGCAACTAGAACTGATGCTTCACAGGTCTCTTCTTCCCTTTTCCTTCGCTTTTGCTTCTTCTACATTATCATTAATTGTTTGTCTATTTGTGATGCTTACCATGATAATTATTGCCTTACTTATATTAACAGAATTCCAGAATAACTAATATCAGATTTTTCCTTATGTCTAGGAGGTTGATTCGAGATGATTCAAGAGGTGTTGGAGAGGCACTAAATGAGACAGTTTGCATTTCTAAGAAATGTAGAGGACTAACTGTAAGAGCAAACTAACTGACCCTAAGGTCTTTTAAGTTTCAGAAATACAATGATGTTCACAAGTGGTTTGCTTAATAACATACGTTTTCAGATTGTGGGAAAGTATTATTTTAGAATTGATCCTTTAGGAGAGGGCGCAAGATGGCGTCGATCATTTGGTCAGGAGATATACTCTCCACTTCTTGTAGCCTTCACAGAGCAGGTGAGAGAGAGAAAAAAAAAAAAATTGAACTTGAAGCATAGTTCGCCATCTGGTAGATCTGTAACTCACAAAAAATGATATATTTTTGCAGGATGGACATGATTGGACAAAGTTACATTTGCCAACCTTTCATGGGATGGCCCCCTCCTACAATTTGCCGGAAAATGTTGCAATAATAACCCTCCAGGTTTATATCTTTCATCCTTGTTAATTAACTACTATTCATTTGATCCTTTTGTCCTGAATTGTTGGAGAAGAGATAGGAATGTGAAGAAGACCAATTGTTGAGAAAGTGTATCTACTACCTTAATGGAGTCAAACTCAGCACTCTAATTGAAATTGTTATCACAAATAGTTTGATCTCTTCGTTGTTATAATTATTCTGTTTCCAAGTTAAGCTTTGTTCCTTTTGTTGAACTCTGCAGGAACTGGAAGATGGAAAAGTTCTTTTTCGTTTGGCACACCTATACGAGGTTTCTGGTTTCTTTCTTTTTCTTGCCTGTTAAGTTTAGTCATCTACTTGGAGTTTTCCTACTCTAAAATGATAAGCAAGCCCTTGTCTCTCAGGTAAGATCACTTAGAAATTCTGATTTTATTTTATTTGCTAAAAATGCAAGGTTGGAGAAGACAAGGACCTTTCAGTTATGACAAGTGTAGAACTGAAAAAAGTTTTCCCAAATAAGAAGGTAAAAGCAACAGTTGCATGCATGACATTGTTATCGTTGAGTGTTCAATTATATTTTGTTAAAGGGTCCTTTTTTTTGCATGATTTTTTTCAGATAAAGAAGATAACAGAAACGAGTTTATCTGCTAACCAAGAAAGAACAGAAATGGAAAGGAAGAGACTAGTCTGGAAAGTAGAAGGGTCTTCTGAAGAAGAAGAACCCAAGGTGGTGAGGGGAGGACCTGTTGATCCAGCAAAGTTAGTGGTGAACCTTGCTCCTATGGAAATCCGCACCTTTGTCATTGACTTCAGTTACTAATGAAAGGTGGCGCAGTGAGAGTGAGAAGTTGAGATCGTGAGAGAGTGAAAGCTGACAGTGACAAAATAAGAGTTTAGGACTGGACTAAACTGGACTGGACCGAAACCAGTTTTTTTATTCTAAAGTCTAAACTAGTCTAGACCCTAAAAATAATTATGGAGTGCAATTTTTTTTTTTGGTTGAGAATTATTGAGTGCAATTACTCTCATTTCTGTCATATTGTTTTTGTTTTTTGTGTTTGGTTGCCCATAAATTATAAAATAACTAGTTGCTGACTCACGTGATATGTAAGAATATATAATTATTTTGAGATGTGGTATAATATATAATTTATTTTCTAACTTTTATTGTAGATAATTTATTCTCCCTAAAAATTAAAAAATTTATTTTATTTTTACAGATATATAATTTTATAATTTTTGGTATTTTTGATTGATATTATTCTTTTTTGAAGTAGTCAAATTTTTTTTTTCTAATTAACTATTGTTATTGTACATTATATTTTTCTAATTTCTTTTGGTAGAGCTAAAGTTTTTAAATTTTAAATTTATTATTCAAATTTCTCACTTTTTTAATGGGATTATCATGATAATCAAAATTTATCACATAATTACAATTAATATTACTCAAATAATTGATAGGCATATTCAAATACATAGCCATATAGATTATGTTTTGATATAAACTCAAATTCTCACTTTTAAACTAAAGAAGGATTAACTCAAAAAAATATCAAACCAAAGCTATAAGAGTAAGAGAGAGAGAACTTGTGATAGGGAACTTAAAAAACACAACACTAAAACTAACAACCCCAAGTATAGATATTAAAAAATATATTAAAAAAAATCAACCTAAAGTAGAGTTGTAAAAAAGAATTAAAAATCTAGAGAAAGAGATAGAAGAATCACATTTTTTTTTAGAGAGAATAACAAATTTATAGAATAAAATATAAAAGAAGAATATTCAAAATAAAAGGTAAGTGCACGAAAATGTACCGAATTGGACCAAAGTGAACATAGATGGATTGAATTGGACCAAATGAAACGAAGTGGACTAATGGACAAAATAGGACTGAATGGGAACAAGGTGGACCAAATGTGGACTGAATAAGAACGAATAAATAGATTAGAACCAAAGTGGATGTAATGGACCGAATAGGTACAATGTCGACTGAGTAGGACCAAGGTGGACAGAATGGACCAAACATGGCCAATGTAAACGGAATAGGATTGAAGTAGACAGAATAGGACCAATGTGGACCGACTAAGACAAAAGTAGATATAATAGAACTGAAGTGGATCAAAGAGGACAGATTAGACAGAATAGGACCAACGTGGACCAAATATGATTTTTGAATATTTATACTTTTTATTGCATTTTTAGGGCTCATATTTCTAATTTCTAATGTCTATTTTTTTTTTTTTAAAGTAACTCAAAATTAAAAAGTTTATCTCAAATATAATAAAATTAAATACTTTTCAACTCAAAAATTAGGAAAAAAAAAAAAAAGAATTTTTGAGCTAAACTTGAAAATGCAACTTACAAAAAGAATAAATTTAAAAGCCAATTAGAGTTTAATTTTTTGTCAACAAATTTTAGAAAACAAATTTTACATTATATTACAACTAGCTTGTAACCCCATGCATATGAATACACTTAAGGCATATTTAGTATATTGTAATAGACGCTGTAATGTAATAATTATTCCTATAGTTTAGTTATTCTTTAGTTTTGTTATGTTTTTATTACAAGAAATAATCATTCCTTATGAATAACTATTCTTCAAAATGAAGAATAACTATTCATCTTTAAAAGGTTGTATTAGTTATTCTTTAGTAAGTGCAATAATTTCAAAACCTAATATATTTCCAAGTAAACAAACCTTCCACATACATCTAACAATTATAAAAATAAAAAAAATCATAAAAAATAACACATATCTTTATTAAATTTAAAAATAACAATTTTTAAGGAAATATAATTGTATGAGTAAGAAATTTCCAAAGATAAATGTTAAGTTTCATTCTAATATTATAATTCACAACCGAATTAATGAATATGTTAAATATTATTGATAATCTTTTTTATATTTTGTTAACTTTTTAAAAATTTTTGTAAGGATATTATTAGGTATAAAATGTAAATTATCTATTTTTTTAAAATTATTGTGAAGCACTTTTTATTTTTACTTTTTATGATTTATTTATTCTAGACTCTTTGATTTTTGTACTTAATAACTCACTTTGATGAATATTTATGATGTGGTCTTACATTTTATTCTAATTAAAATTAAGAAAAAAAAAACTCTTTAATAATAAATAATTTATGACACATGATGCAAATTGGAACTCTAATTTGAAATTTTAATTTGAGTTTCTTTTAACTTCACATATTACTAGTCGCTAACCCGTGCGATGCACGAGATAGTTAAATAAAAGGACAATTAACCAATATCGCGTTAAGGTAAAAGAATTAGTGAGAGACTGATTTGTCCACCAAGAATTTAAAAGAAAAAAGATTGATATAATAAAATCTATGAAATTTAGAAATAGAAATTTGGGTTAATAATATGCATATTATAGACATTTTGCTAGTTAGCGTTTAAAAAAAAATGGATCTTTCATAATTAAGTAAAATACAATGGGAATAAATATTTAACTTCTATACTTTTCTATAGTTTAGAAGTATTGTCTAACGTAGAATGTTATTGGGTTGTAAGAAAGATTTTTATAAAATGTTAATACCATATATATATGCTTATATTGTCAATATCTTACTGCAGGTGCATAGTTACTGAAACCTACAAAGTAATTTACAATTCTTAAATTAATAAAGAAAAATTTCCAAAAGTTATATATATACACACACTTAAAACTGATATAAACTACAAAAATAAAAACAAATCTTATTTAGTCGTATTAATAACAATATATATAAACAATTCAAAACATGGAACATTATCAAATTTATAACACATAATTCCATTATCTTTTATGTTGAATCCAAACAAATAATTAATTGAAATTAATCCAAACAAATAATTAATCAATCAAAAATCAAAGATTTAATTAAGAAAACAAAAAAGCACATGAACCCAAAATAAAAATTCTCAATAAAGCAAAAACATATAAAGTAAAGAATTAAGATCAACCTACTAAGACGCAAATACCAAAAACCCCAAAACTTAAACTTTCCAAATTTTATAGAATCCCCAAATTCTACTTCAAAACCAAACAAAACCCTTCAAATTCAAAAAATTCATATATAATATACCAAATAAAAATTTACTACACCTTGAGTTGGAAGACATATGTTGCAGCTTTGATTTTTCTCCAAAAAATAGAGATGCTTCATCTGCCGTATACAATATAAAATAATTATTAGAAATTTCAACCCAAAAACCAAACCCACAAAAACACTATCAAAATATAGAGATTAACCCAAATACTTAGAAGAAAATAAATTCTAAACATAACAAAACAATAAGATAGAATGAAAATTTCAGACACATATGAAAGCAAATAAAAAAGATAAAACATACATTTTTTTTTTTTTAGTTGAGCCTCTCTCCTTCTTATGTTTTTAATTTTAAAGTGAAGTTAAATTTAGGGTTTTGAGATAGTAATTGCTAGGGTTTTAAGGAGAGAAGAGAGAGTCCTACCAAGAGTCTGAATAATATAAACAATTCAAAATATGGAACATTACCAAATTTATAACACCTAATACCATTATCTTTTACGTTGAATCCAAACAAATAATTAATTGAAATTAATCCAAGTAAATAATTAATCAACTAAAAATCAAAACTTTAATAAAAAAACAAAAAATCACATGAACCCAAATAAAAATTCTCAATAAAGTAAGAACATATAAAAATTTACCACACCTTGGGCTGGAAGACATAGGTTGCAGTTTTGAGTTTTCTCCAAAAAATAGAGATTCTTCATCTGCCATATACAATATAAAATAATTATTAGAATTTCAACTCAAAAACCAAACCCATAAAAACACTGTCAAAATATGGAGATTAACCCAAATACTTAGAAGAAAATCAATTCTAAACATAATAAAACAATAAAATAGAATGAAAATTTCAGGCACATATGAAAGCAAATAAAAAAGACAAAACCTACGTTTTTTTTTTTTTTTTTTTTTTTTTTTACGTGAGTCTCTCTCCTTCTTATTTTTTTTTAATTTTAAAGTGAAGTTGAGTTTAGGGTTTTGAGATGGTAATTGCTAGGGTTTTAAGAAGAGAAGAGAGAGTCCTACTAGGAGTCTTGGTGACGTGAAAAATTGTGGGAGCTTTAAAGGCTTCAGTTTTATATATATAATAACTAGTCGCTAACCCGTGCGATGCACGGAATATATTTCACTTTGCTTAAAATAAAATTTAAAATGAAAAAACATCATAACTTATCAAAATAAACATAAAATATACAATATTCATCGCAAATGTTATTTGAGAATAAAATTACCATCAAAATGATATAAAGAAAAATTTCATGTCCAAACAACTCATCAAAGTGGAATTTGGTTATTACTAAGATCCTATATGCAATTTACCAGAAAGATATCATGTCAGTTTTGATCTTCATTCTCTTTTTGCATATTAATTACTACTTTTAACTTCTATGTAAAATTTTGCTTTAACACAATTATTATCTTGAGATAAATCTATAGTTATCTCTTCTTTACTACTGGTACTCATCCCATGTTTATCGCCATTGTAACCGTAAAACATAAAATCATACCTATTGAAGAAGAAATTCAAAGTAGTTCATCTAGCATTACGCCAACAACATTCAAGGCAAAATCCTTCCTATGAAGGGGGAAAAAAATCAATCATCCATGAAAACAAAGATTCATAAACTGAAGAAGCTCAAGATAATTTTAGAACTTGTCAAGATATATAACCACAAACCAAAAATTTTAAGAACCAAAAGGGGATTATCATAAGAAATAAATGTGCCTTAGTTTGTATATAAATTTAATTTGTGGAAAATTTATAGCCACATACCAAAAGATTTAAGAACCAAAGGGGGATTATCATAAGAAATAATTGTGCTTCAGAATTTGTATAAATTTATTGGAAATTCAACGGTGATTTATGAATAGCACACTTGATTATCAAAAGCAAATTCCTAACTTCAAATTAAAGGGTTGCATGTTCTCTAACTCAAATTTCTATATCACAACTGCAAATAATAATTATATAAAACTGATACAAACCATGCACAGACAATCAATAGGCTTTGTTGCTGGTCTTAAACACTAAGATTTGAATCGCATTGTAATCATAACTGCATAATACATAATTAAATGTCAAGGCTTTCTAGGGCTTCACATATACTTCTTTAGGATCCTCTACAACACTTGTAGCAATGCAAAAGTTAAAAATAAAAAATAAAAATAAAAAGTAGTAGAGATTGCAAACAGAGAAGAGAGAGTACCAAGTTTTTTGTTGAGTTTTATGCTTCCACACCTTGGGCTAGAAGACATAGGTTGCAGCTTTGATTTTTCTCCAAAAAATAGAGATGATTTATCTGCCATATACAATATAAAATAATTATTAGAATTTCAACTCAAAAACCAAACCCATAAAAACACTATCAAAATATAGAGATTAATCCAAATACTTATAAGAAAATCAATTCTAAACATAATAAAACAATAAGATAGAATTAAAATTTCAGGCACATATGAAAGCAAATAAAAAAAGACAAAACCTACGCTTTGAGTTTAGGGTTTTGAGATGGTAATTGCTAGGGTTTTAAAGAGAGAAGAGGTTTTGGTATTTTTATGCAAAAAAACGTTATTTTAGGTCTAGGTGATTTATTTCCTTGTTTTTAGGCTCTTTTAATATTTTTTTAGGTCAAATTTGGTTCCTATAATGGTTAGGTATTAATTAGGGCTTATTTTAGAATATATTTTCTTGTCCATCAAGTTTTATGGAGCCCTTAAATAGGCCTCCAAGTTTGTATACGTTTTTAAATATTATTGTTATAGGATATAAAACCTAAAATAAAAAGAATCAAAAATAAAAAGAAAAAGAAAATAGTGATGATGTGGAAAATTGTGAGAGCTTCAAAAGCTTCGGTTTTATATAGATATATAGATAATAATAATAATAATAATAATAATATATAGATATATAGAATATATAGATAATAATAAAAAAAAAAAATATAGATGATGATTTTTGTGATAAGTTGATGTAGGATAGAATTTACAATTTAATTTTTGTAATTATTTAATTTTGGTATTTTTATGCAAAAAACGTTATTTTAGGTCTAGGTGATTTATTTCCTTGTTTTTAGGTTCTTTTAATGTTTTTTAGGTCAAATTTGGTTCCTATTATGGTTAGGTATTAATTAGGGCTTATTTTAGAATATATTTTCTTGTCCATCAAGTTTTATGGAGCCCTTAAATAGGCTTCCAAGTTTGTATACGTTTTTCAATATTATTGATATTAATAAAAATTCAAACTTTTGTCTATTGTTTTTCTGATGGATTCTATATAAGATATAAAACCTAAAATAAAAAGAATCTAAAATAAAAAGAAAAAAAAATAATGATGATGTGAAAAATTGTGAGAGTTTCAAAAGTTTTGATTATATATATATATATACATAGATTATATATATAGATATAGATTATAAAATAATTATTTATTCCCTAAATAAGTACCCAACAAAAAAAAAAAAGCTGCCATGATTTAGAAGACGAGTGAACTTTTCGTTCATGGACTAGAGTGTGTCAACTTGTATTTCACTCTATAGACTAAAGTTGACCCAACCCGCTTGGTCAATGTTAATAACGTCTTTCCCAACGAGGATTGAACAGTCTCACAGACACAATGCCCCTCACGAGACTCAAACTGTACGACCTCGCTGACTGCGGTTGCATTTGCAAAGTTTGCAGCCACATAAACTAAGACTCTTAAGGCATCATCGTAAAGAACTAAGACTTCCAACTAAGCTTTCTCACTGAAAGACTTGAAAAAGTCAGACGCCTCGACTCCACGCAAAGAAAAAAGACACAAATTAACACGAACTTTAATTTGTTCTCATAAATATCCCTTCTATATATATTCAAAGTCTCGATGATCTTATTCTCACCCTTGCAAATGCAATAACATATCCATGGCGTTTCGATCAGCGTGGTCATTGGTTTTCTTCTTAGGAGTAGTACTTAGCGCTTTTGTTTTCCAATGCGCAGAGTCCAAGTATGTAAAGTACAACACAACATCGACCATTGTTCCTGGGAAGCTCAATGTTCATTTGGTCGCTCACTCCCACGATGATGTCGGATGGTTGAAGACCATTGATCAGTATTACGTTGGTTCCAACAACACCATTAAAGTACCTTCCTTATCTCTGCTTCTTTTGTTAATACTAAATAAAAATCACAATTTTACTTTTTTTTTTTGTTGTTGTTGTGTTTGAAAATTGACACTTCATGCCGAGAGCTTTTTAGTGCAGTGGCAATCAAGTTCAAATCTCCCACTTCTTGTTATAACAATTAATAAAAAAAATTGACACTTCATAAATTTATGTAGTAATAGCATTCCTCTGTTCCACTCTTAATGTTACAATTTATGCTTCATCAATTATTGCTTGTCATGTATTTAATCTTTTTCCATTTTAAAATTCGGTTTACTTTATAAGGAACACATTACAGGTTGCGATTGATGGAACATAATATGGAACACGGAGAATTGGATTGAAGATTTTTATTCAATTTATAGTATGTCTAGATTATATATATATATATATATATATATTTTCATTCCTGGTTTACATGGTTAATGTTGATTTGTGCAGAGAGGGTGCGTTCAAGATGTGCTGGATTCTATAGTTCCGGCTTTGTTGGCTGACAAGAATCGCAAGTTCATCTTTATTGAACAGGCAATTAATACATTTCTTAGTTTAATGCTTCTTTTAATTGGTTGCTCATATAACAAAATTTGAAGAAAGAAAAAAAAGGATATATGGTAAATAAAATTTTCTTTCTACACGTGAAGCTGCCTAATGTGGCCATTTGGCTTAAATGGTCTTGAGTTTTTCACGTGTTGGGAAATCAGACCAATATATGATTATATGACTTTAAGGAATCAAAAGTTGATTTCTTTCTCATTTATTATGTTTTTCAACTACCAGAGAAAGTTTCAAGTTCATTTTTTATGATTGTGAAATTTATGAGAATGTTTCTTTGTGCTGATATTACAGGCATTTTTCCAGCGATGGTGGAGAGACCAGAGTGAGGAGGTCCAAAGTATTGTCAAGCAGCTTGTCAGCTCTGGTCAGCTGGAGTTAATGTAATGTGAAGAATTACTACTTGTATGCAATATTAGGAAATTGTGAATTTAATCAGTATTCGAAGTTCTAACACTCTCCTCATGGGATTTTTAAACCTTTTCTTACATTAGAGGCAGAGTGGGGATAGGTCAAACACGTGACCATCTGTTTTGACACTAGGATCAATTACCAGTTTTTCTAAAAAGAATCAATTAATCATTAAACCAATATTCTTTCCTAATGACTTTATACAATTTTTTATCTTCTAGAATCAAAATTTTTTATATTGGGAAATGGGGAAAAAAGAAATAGTATTGCGGTCATGTTACTTGCTTATCTTAGAGGTTTTGGAGATTCTTTTCTGTTTTGTTAATGAAACATTTAATTTAGTTTTTTTCTTTTCATGTGGATAGTCAATCCTTCATTTTTGTGTTTCAGAAATGGAGGTATGTGCATGCATGACGAGGCTACTGCACATTACATTGACATGATTGACCAAACAACTCTTGGGCACAGATTTATCAAAGAAGAATTCAATGTAACTCCGAGAATTGGTTGGCAAATTGATCCATTTGGACATTCTGCAGTGCAGGCTTACTTGTTAGGGGCAGAGGTATGACTTAGGTTATAATATTTGTATATTTTTATCATCCATCATAATAAACTACCACTAATTCCAAAAGATTTAGATTTTGGGGTGGGGGTAGGGGGGGTGGGTGGGAGGGGGAGCACAATTTAAACCTTATACTAGAAGCAGAATAAACAACTGAAGCCTCTCACTCTCCTACATTCATTTGCAACCACCTTATTGTGGGGAGGCCCTTTTGTTGATGTAGGTTGGGTTTGACTCTCTTTTCTTTGCTCGTATTGACTACCAAGACAGAGCTAAAAGGAAAAATGAGAAAAGTCTGGAGGTTATCTGGCGGGGCTCTAAGAGTTTTGGTTCATCTGCACAAGTGAGTCTTGTTTGTTTGTTTGTTTGTTTTTTTTGCTTCAACGTTCAAACTATGTTCTGGAGCTGAATAGAAAGGGACCTTAACTCATTGTGTTTTCACCCTTCTGTAGATTTTTGCTGGTGCATTTCCAGAGAATTATGGACCTCCCAGTGATTTCTACTTTGAAGTGAATGATGATTCCACTGATTCGCTTATTATTCAAGTGAGTCCTTAGTCAGGAGTTGCCGACAGGCTGTAGATCATTGTTTGTGTGCTAACTGTATTTATATTGTGCTTTTGACTTGCAGGATGACATCAATTTGTTTGACTATAATGTCCCTCAGCGCATCAACGAGTTTGTAGCTGCTGCAGTATCACAAGTAAGATGGCTGGTATTGTATTGTGTGCTGTGCTTTTAGGTGCTGTTTTTACTATAACTTGTATTTAAGACAAATCTCTTCTACATATGTCTTTTTATGATATAAATGATTAAATGAAGGTGCATAACTATGCCATCAGTTTCTAGACATTCTCTATTTTTATTTATTTTTAATCTGCAATAGATATTCTTAAATGCGACCTAAGTTAACATATCAAATTTAATGTGTTGGGGTGTGTGTGTGTGTAATGAAATTTGAATTTGAAGGAGGAACGCATTTTATGAGATTTTGAATTATTTCCTTTGTGCCATTGCTGCTGATAATTTTTCTGCAAGAAAGAGTTCAAATCTGTTGTGGCTAATAGAAAATACTTCTTTTGAGTTTTTCAGGCTAACGTTACTCGCACAAATCATATCATGTGGACCATGGGAAAAGATTTCAATTACCAGTATGCACATACATGGTTTCGGCAAATGGACAAGTTTCTTCATTATGTCAATCAAGTTAGTCCTCTTCAGAATCATTACAAATGCTTTCTTAATAAATTTAATAATTTTGTTCTCATATTGCTTATTCTGTTCTTTCAATTTGGCTGTTCTAGAGCCGTTTATATTAAGGTTTTAAATTGCCTAGCCGTTTGGAAAGGGAAAAGAAAAACAAATTTTGATCCCAAGAACTCCTTCACAATCTATTGTTGGCCTAGAAATGTGCCTCCCATGGGCCATTACAAAATTCTTATGATCCTGTTATTAAATTCCACCACAAAATATGCATGAGCATATGTCCTAGGGGCTGATGGAGGATTAAAATGTCATATGCTGCTGGTTTTAACAATCTTCGGAGTCCTATTTCTTGTCTACATCATTAAGAGACAGAGACGAGTTTCCTCTTGCATTTTCTTATTCAGTTTGAAGTCAATTGTCGTTGATTATATGACAAGATATTTTGGTTTTACATATGAATGAAGTAATGGTATTGATGCTTGTAGGATGGGCGTGTTAATGCCCTCTACTCAACCCCATCAATATATACTGATGCGAAATATGCAACAAAAGAGTCCTGGCCAATCAAGACTGATGACTTTTTTCCGTGAGTACAAAATTTTGATACTCAAAATGACTTACAGGCAACTATTTCCATTAGTTTACCCATATTTATAAGTTGGTAAATGAAAATTTTCAGATACGCAGACCGTGTAAATGCTTACTGGACTGGATATTTTACTAGTAGGCCTGCCCTCAAAGGCTATGTTAGAATGATGAGTGCCTACTATTTGGTAAACTCTTGTAGCTATATTATTTTATGCCAGTAAGAATTATTTAGGCTCATACAAGGGTTTTCCCCTCCTTTTGGTCTGCTTTGATCTAAAAACAGGCAGCAAGGCAATTGGAATTTTTTATGGGGAGGAATAAATCAGGGCCCAATACAGACTATTTGGCTGATGCTTTAGCAATTGTTCAACATCATGATGCAGTTAGTGGTACGGAGAAGCAGCATGTGGCTGATGATTATGCAAAAAGACTTTCAATAGGTTACAAGGAGGTAAGGCTTGATCTGTCAGTGCTTCTTGTAGTTGCATTCCTTATGCTTTGCATCAAATATCCAAAATATCATGTCTTGCAGGCAGAGGACGTGGTTGCAGCATCACTTGCCTGCGTTGCAAACTTAACATCAAAAATTGGTTGGCGTCCGCAGACTAAGTTTCAACAGGCAAATAATAATAACTCTTTGTTCCATACTAGATGGTAGTATTTACTTCGTATCTAGATGATCCTGCTAACATTAAACTTTTTAGTTTGTTATCATCATGTAACTATTTGTATTGGCTCGAGTTATTGAAACATTGGAGTGATGGTTTAAATAATCGTGTACTTCAAATCCTCAGTATGCTGATTTTATCATTATTTGTTTCCCTATTCTTGTCCCCTTTTTAATTCAGTGTCCACTTCTGAATATAAGTTATTGTCCTCCATCAGAAGTTGATCTGTCAAATGGGAAAAACCTGGTGAGAAGAATTCTTCAATGACATTTTATAGTTGGAGTGTTTATGCAATCATTAGGAAAATAAGAATTTCATTCCATTTAAGACTGATTACTTCCTGATTTATTTACTTTTCTAGGTGATTGTTGTCTACAATCCTCTAGGATGGAGAAGAGAGGATGTTATAAGAATTCCCGTGAGTATTTTTCTTTTATATGTTGCATGTTGTGATCATTATCCCTATTCTTGTATTAATAAACAAATTATCAGCTGTCATTTCCTATTTCCTTTGAGGCCTCAAGGATCTCCAGCTTCCTGCTTCCTCCCCCCCAAAGATGGAAAATGTGGAATCTATGAGCCACATGAGCATGTTTTTATGCATGAGTGCCTGTACTTAATGCGTATGGTTTTATTTGCTACTTAAGTATGCTTCAGTGCATGCATGAATGTTTTTTAGCATGAGCCTTTAAAATACATGTATGCATAAAATTAAGAGAAAAGATGTTAACCATTTATTTTTCACTCTCTTTCCCCTAATCATAGCTATTGAAATTGCAAATGTGCTACTGCAAATCAGGATCTATGTTCATAAGATGTGATGAAAGTTTTAGGTATTGAAAACTGAATATATTGATTTACAAAAAAGGTCCAAGGGGAGTCTAATAATGATAGGTGTGTGCTTAGTTATAAGTCATGAATTTACTAACTGCGCCTCTTTACCTAATAGCTTAAGTTTTTAGATTGGAATGCTCGGCTGTAGAGGTAAATGGGAACATTGCCCTAAATAGAAACATTTGGCATAATAGGATCCAAGTAGGCTGCCCAAATTAGTTGGGATTTGGGCTTGACTGGATTTAGTTAAATTATTCTCTTTCCTGTAATTTTCCATTATGTCCTATTGAAACACGATCACTCTTTGATTCTTCATTTATTTCCTCAAATTATTCAACTTGCTACAGGTTATCAATGAAAATGTGGCTGTTTGGGATTCTAGTGGAAAAGAGGTTGAATCACAGCTCCTACCTCTACTTAATGTCTCAGTGACAGTAAGGAAGTACCATGTTAAGGCATATCTGGGTAAATCTCCAAAAACAGCGCCTAGTTATTGGCTCGCATTTTCAGCAACTGTACCACCTCTTGGTTTCAGCACTTACATTGTCTCAAGCTCCAAATGGGCAGGTTTACCATTTGATTTTCTGTCTGAAATTAGTCATGCAACGTGGAGAAACTACAACTGTTGCAGATTTGTGTTATTTTCTCCCACTTTGTACTTGCAGATGCTACTTCTGTGAGACAAGAGTACAAGTCAGAAAGCAGAAAAAATGATACAATAAAAGTAGGCCCAGGAAAATTGAAACTTATTTATTCTGGAAATCAAGGAAAACTTGCACAATACATTAACAGCAAAAGTTTGGTATGTTATTTGGCACCTGCCTCTGTAATGGAGTGTTAGAATTACTTATCCTTTTATTAATTCTACATTTTTGCTAGCAGGTCCTTTATTTACTTTATGAGATTAAATTATATATATATATATATATATATTGCATCTAATTTGTTTTCTTTAAAGGTCAAAGCATCTGTACAGCAATCATATAGCTATTACCCTGGAAATGATGGGAGCATGGATCCTCAGGTAAAACAAAATTTCTCTAAAAATCTCTGCGGTCATGTTTTCCAAACCTTAATCAGTTATTACTCTTATCCACTTGTTATTAATTTGAGTTATTTATGGTATATTTTACAATTTTTTTTTTTTTTTTTTGGTGAAGGCCTCTGGAGCATATATCTTTCGTCCAAATGGTACACATTCCATCAAATTTGATAACATGGTAACTGACATTCTTTGGAAATATTTAACTTGAGCAAATTTGTTACATGGAATCAGAAATTATGGAGTTTTGAAATTTCAGGCTCCTTTTACTATTTTTCGGGGACCATTATTGGATGAAGTACATCAAAGGATCAACTCATGGATATATCAGGTGGTTTATCGTAAGAGACAAATAATAAACTTGTTACCGTTTAATGCTTTCCTTCATCTTTTGCAGCATCAGAATAATATACTTGGAAAAACTGTTTTAATGAATAAAAAAGCCAATACACCCCTGAAAGATAATAAAAAAAGTGTGTAGATGGTATTGTGGCATAAAATAACTCAAAATTTATGTTCCCTCAAAATGTAAACCAGAAGGGGTGGTAAAATTTATTTGAGAAAACAGAAGATAGAATAATTATTATCATGATATGCTTACAAAGTATGTAGCTTAATCTTGGCAGCATATGCAATGAGACAGGTAAAGAAATTTCAATAATAAATGGAAGGTGAATTAAAAGACTTATTTTTTGGATGACTTAGTGATGTGGGAAGTACAAACAAATATTTCTTTTAATTTAGTTTTATTCCTATTTGTAAATCAATTGTATATTTTATTTTAGGCCCTAGTAATTTTTTTTTTTGTTGTTGAGAAATTGGTAAATCCATATTATTAAGCTAAAGCAGAAAAATCAGAAAGGAATACATCCTCTAAATCACTAGGTAGTTCTTCTACCCATACATCAAAATTTGCGGATGAAACCGCTCTCCTAGCTAAGGCATGAGCCAACTTGGTGGTTAATAGTATTTTTATTTAAAGACTAGGGTATTTTTGTAGTTCAATAATTGGGTTTTCCCATGAAATAGAATTAGAGTTTCCATATGTCAGTTAGGATTAGGGTTTAGTAGCCTAAAACAGCAAAGTAATGTACTCCTATAGCTGCCCTAATAAGAAGTTGGCGAAGCAGCTAGAGCGCTTGCTTTTAGCCCTTGAATTCTTATTCACGAATGAATTTTGAGGGTATTATCTTGATGAACAAAAATTTGATTGACATTGACTCCATGGTCTCGTGCCAACTCCAGCCAACCCTACGTACTAACTCCTAAAGGTTTCCTTCCACTTGGTGCTGACTCTAAGCAAGCCTGGATGTCGACTCTTAGGTTCTCTATCTTTATTTTCTAGTTGTATTGTTCCAACTTGTCCTGGGTCACTTAATGCCCTAAGGGATGAAGAAATTAAAACTAGTGATTTTTGTTTCATAAGGCATGGTCTCTAACTAATTGTGCTGTCCCTTGGGATTAAAGCCAAGGAAATACTATTAAAAATATTGGTAATCAATCCAAAACTCTCTTTCCAACCCCCTTCCCTCTCAATTTATCAGTTCCAGTTTTTTCTTTGCCAAGACTTGATAACATGGTACTTTGAAAATTGAAAAAGTACAAGAATAATAGGATCTTATGATTATTTATATGCTCACCCTTGAATATAATTCTTACAATTATACAATACAAATGTGGAATAAAAGATATGTAGGATTTTTCATCATTGATCTCATCAGTAATTAATGGTTGCACAATTTATAGATCACCAGAGTATACAAGGGAAAAGAGCATGTGGAAGTTGAGTTCATGGTAAGCAATTGCTTTTATCCCAAAGTGAACATGTTTTATATATTACCAATGAAAAGTTATATTTTTTATGTTGGAGCAGCTTAATAAAAAATAATCTTATTTTCAGGTTGGGCCTATACCTATTGATGATGGAATTGGCAAAGAGATTGTAACTCAAATTACAACAACGCTGAAAAACAACAAAATGTTCTATACTGATTCTAGTGGGCGTGATTTTATTGAAAGGGTATGTTTTTGCTTGCATAAGTATATTATTCTTTTGTAATATAAAAATCTTCAAGTAGTGTCTTTATAATATAGATATTGACCATGGCTAGATGTTTTTTTCAGTAGCATTATTCAATGTATGGACGTTGCAAGAAACATGTACGTCTAACGTGCAGTTGTATGTTATCTTGCAAGTTGTTTTGCAGATTCGAGATTATAGAAAAGATTGGGACCTGGAAGTGAATGAACCTATTGCAGGAAATTATTACCCCGTAAGTTTTGCTTTGTCAATTTTCATTTGAGAGTTGATGCTGGGATTGAGATTGAGAGAGAATATAGAGAAATAGAGATCATAAAAAGAATTAGCAAGGTCCACAACGAAAAACCCTCAGTGGCTACAATTTTACTCTATTAAATTGTTGTGTTACAATGATCCTATAAAGGGTATATAGAGAGAGAGAGATTAATCCTAGGCTAACTATATTGCAATCCTTATGATGTGCAGTATAAAGGTACATTGAATATAGATTAATATCTCTAATAGTCATAACTGGAACCAATGGATTTTATTGTCTAAGGGTTTGGCCATTCTATTTAATTATAAACTATTATACCTTTTCATGGTTGGTACTCCGATAGTTATAAAAAATTGGGGGGGGGGGGGGGGGGGTGTGGATGCTTATGTGATTTCAGAACAGAAATTACAATAACATATACCAAGCGGTGGTAATTTGATATCAGTATGTTGACAGTGTTCATTTTGTGACATTGATGCAATTTCATGTCTATATTGCCTTCCATCACCTAAAGGACTCTTTTCTTTTCTATTTTGAAGTTACACACACACACTTTATGAATTTGCTACCTGCAAACTCATCCTTCACCTTGTTCTTTAGAGGGGATGAAGTGCCATTTATTCTTTATTATTATTATTATTTGATAAGTACAATTTGATTCCAGTGATTTCCCTATAGACATGCACGAGTTGCAAATGATAGTGCTGTGTGCAACCTCGTGTGATCTACTGAATGATCATAAATGCTATGAACAAATGATATTCCCAGAGATTTATCCACTCTTTTTTTTTTCATTTCTTTTTCTGCATGATTTGTCAAAGGATTTGTCATCACCCAACTGATCCCCTGGCACATGTGATGCAGTACATGCGGATCTCTCAAAGGGATTTGTGGGGAAACAAACAAGAACAACAACCAACCTTGTATTTGGTGTCCCCCAACAATATGTAGCAAGTATTTAGTAATTAAGGGTCCTTTGAACTGACAACCAAATGGTTTATAGATTTTGAAATTGGTCCAATGCTTTTATAGGTCCACGTCAGAGCCACTCAAACAAGAGTTAATCACATAGCTTTCTAGTTGCTTTTGCATTTTGCTTGACACTTATTCTTACACTTGTACAGCAAAACCAGTTTTGTGACTGCTCTCTATAATCATCTAAACATCATTCTGAAATTTGAAATGTATAATAGTTTCAGTCAATTTAGGCATCAAATCACACAGTCCACCTTATTTTCCTTTCAGATTAATCTTGGAATTTACATTAAAGACAACAGTACTGAGCTCTCAGTCTTAGTGGATCGATCTGTGGGGGGATCCAGCATTAGGGATGGGCAACTAGAACTGATGCTTCACAGGTCTATACTTCCCTTTCCATCATTCTGCTTTTTCTACATTACCTTTAATTGCATGTCTATTGAGATGCTTACCATGATAATTATTGCCTTATATTAAGAGATTTCCAGTGAATAATATCAGATTTTCCCTATTGTCTAGGAGGTTGGTTCAAGATGATTCAAGAGGTGTTATAGAGCAACTAAATGAGACAGTTTGCATTTCTAACACATGCACAGGACTAACTGTAAGAGCATACTAACTGACCCTAAGGTCTTTTAAGTTTCAGAAAGACCATGATGTTCACAAGTGGTTTGCTTAATAACACACTTTTTCAGGTCCTAGGAAAGTATTATCTTAGAATTGATCCTTTAGGAGAGGGTGCAAAATGGCGTCGATCATTTGGTCAGGAGATATACTCTCCACTTCTTGTAGCCTTCACAGAGCAGGTGAGAGAAGAACATTGAACTTGAAGCATAGTTCGCCATCTGGTAGATCTGTAACTCACAAAACGTTCATTATATTTTTGCAGGATGGACATGATTGGACAAAGTTACATGTGCCAACCTTTCATGGGATGGATCCCTCCTACAATTTGCCTGAAAATGTTGCAATAATAACCCTCCAGGTGTATATCTTTCATCCTTGTTAATTAGCTAATACTTATTTGATCCTTTTGTCCTGAGTTGTTGGAGAAGAGATAGGAATGTGAAGAACACCAACTGTAGAGAAAATGTATCTACTACCTTAATGGAGTCAAACTCAGCACTCTAATTGAAATTGTTATCACACATAGTTTGATTTTTTCATTTTTATAATTATTCTGTTTCCAAGTTAGGCTTTGTTCCTTTTGTTGAACTCTGCAGGAACTGGAAGATGGAAAAGCTCTTTTTCGTTTGGCACACCTATACGAGGTTTCTGGTTTCGTTCTTTTTCTCGCCTGTTAAGTTTAGTATCATCCACTTGGGAGTTTTCCTACTTTAAAATGTTAATCAAGCCCTTGTCTCTCATGAGAATATATCTCCTGACCAAATGATCAGGTAAGCTCACTTAGAAATTCTGATTTTATTTTATTTGTTACAAATGCAAGGTTGGAGAAGACAAGGATCTTTCAGTTATGACAAGTGTAGAACTGAAAAAAGTTTTCCCAAATAAGAAGGTAAAAGCAATAATTGCTTGCATGACATCGTTATTATTGAGTGTTCAATTATATTTTGTTAAAGGGTGTGTTTTTTGCATGGTTTTCAGATAAAGAAGATAACAGAAACGAGTTTATCTGCTAACCAAGAAAGAATAGAAATGGAAAGGAAGAGACTAGTTTGGAAGGTAGAAGGGTCTTCTGAAGAAGAAGAGCCCAAGGTGGTGAGGGGAGGACCTATTGATCCAGCAAAGTTAGTGGTGAACCTTGCTCCTATGGAAATCCGCACCTTCATCATTGAGTTCAGTTACTAATGAAAGGTGGCGCTGTGGACTGTGGCAGTGAGAGTGGGGAGGTGAGACCGTGAGAGAGTGAAAGCTAACAGTAAGAGACCTCAGAGACAGAATGAGAGAATAAGAGTTTAGGACTGGACCGGACAGAAACCGGTTTTTTATTCTAAACTAGTCTAAACCCTAATAATAATTATGGAGTGAATTTTTAGTTTGCTGAGCCACATCTATGGCCATATCATCATTTTCTTTAGATCCGTTCTTCAAAAAAAAAAAAAAAAATGTACACAAATATTAATGTAAGCAATAATGCATTATGCTTTTACTCATTCTCAAAACTAATTATAACTTATTAATCATGATATAACCATCACTTTACACTACCATGACTTTACACAATCTTGAACATAAATGTAACTTATTCATTCTACTATTGTATTCATATTTGTATACTAATGTAGCATTCAAGGCCCATTCCACTCTTATTTAGAGGACCATATATCATTTTTATCAACTTCAAGAAATAGAGATATGACATAAAATTACAGACACATTCATAATAATTGCCTTTCAACTCCAAGCTAAGTTATCATATCATATGCATTTCATCATAAACTGATCAGCAATTTACATGATGCAGAAACTTGGACATTCTTACATAAGGGAGGTGTTTGCAAAATCTAGGTAAAGGCACGGATCCAATATTGAAGAGTGCTTTAGTTATCAGGAATATGCACTACACTTGTAGTTGCTTTGTTCTCCTTTCTTGACGTCTGAGATTATTGCATTTGGACCTCAACGAGGTAGCTAGTTGTTCGTTTCTGTGTGCTGAATCCAAATTGAGATATTAATGGCACATTCAAAGGAAAGTTGGGAAACAAAAACATGATATATCTGTTTCTCTCTCTCTTTCCCCCTCTTTCCCTTCCACACCCCACCAATAAAAGAAAAAAAGGAAGCCAAAAGAGGAAAAAGAAACTGGGTTAATACAAAAGGCAAAAACCCTTTGGTCTTTACCTCATGTAGTACCCTTAAGGTTCACATGGTGCAATAATAATCTTATACAATCGATATATGAGTACTCCCTTGCAGTGTGTGGACCTAACAATAATGTGGGACCTATGTGTTGTGAGAGCTAGAATGCATATCTTAGATCCATGAGATACATTCTACACATGGTGATGTGTAACATACCAATAAAAAGAGAGGGTTGGTTGTGGGGTGGGGATCCTTTGTATCAAACTGCAAAGGCATTTATAGATAGAGAACCTATACATGATTCATAGATGGAGATAGGTTAATATATGCATTCTAGCTCTCCAACTAACTATATTAATAACTATCATAATTTTATTTTATAGTCAAATTTTAATTAATAGTTTTATATAAAAACACAATCATAATAAATGTATATTAATAACTGTCAAAATTATTTTATATTTATATACAAAATAAAAGAGAGAATCATTTTTTTGAGATAAAATTATATTATTTTATTAAACTTTCTATGCATTACACGAGTTTCTGACTTGTTGGCTAATAATAATATGGTTGAATTTAATCAAATAATACTGTTTGCTCGCATTGCATTGATTAATACAATGTTATGATTGAATTTAATTAAAAGTTCCGGTACAACAAAAATAAGATGTGACATATTTACTTAGAAGAAGAGTGAACTTTTCATGGACTACAGTGCATGTCAACATGTATTTATCCCCCTTTTTTTTGGTATGTGTTGAGAATCTACTCGTATATTATGTCTATAGTTGAGCCAAACAAATCCAGAACAGCTTTGGTCATGTTAATAAAGTTCTTCTCAATGAGGATCGCTCTAACAGACACAGTGACGGTGCCCCTCATGAGACTCAAACTGTACGAGATTGCCTGCCTGCAATTGCATTTGCAAGTTTGCAGCCTCATACAGTTTGAATATGCAAAACACAGGTGAATAAATTGCAGCTCCTTGCATTTGGGGTGATATTTGAAGATCATAGATTCTTGGACTTCGTCAAAGAAAATTCTAGGAAGTACTTCCATACCAAGGACAAAGAGGTAAGAGATAAAGGGTTCTCCTTGTGACCTTGTCTAAGCCCCTAGCCACTTTTAAAATAATTAACCAAACTCCAATTCAATGGCTAACAAAACGATTATTGTTAAGACTAATAAAAAAAAAATCATTTCCAGCTGTGAAGAGGAGCCACTGCCGGCACCAGATCCGGATTGATATGGAAAGACATAGTCAAGGTCTTTCATATACTGCCTCTATATGGTTTCACTTTATTATAGAATTGCCTTGTACAAATTCATCTTGCATATATAAAAATCAGTTAACCCTCCTTAAAAATTCAAGCCGATGGGTTTCTGCATTGTCTATCTTAAGGTCTTAACAAATCTGTTCAATTATAATCCTAAAAAAAAACTTTCCAAAAAAATTACTGTTACATCGAGCAGTGAAAAGCGCCAAAAAATAGTCTTCCAACTAATTAAGCTTACTCACTGAGAAGCTGAAAAGTTGACGCCTCGCTATTAACACCAAAAAAACATTCTTTAGAAAATTATCTTATTTTCCTATGCTTGGTAGCGACCTTAAATTAAATTGGAAAACTATCTCTTGACTTTCCTTAATTAGTGTCGCATGAGAAAGAGTTACTTTTCTTATTTAGCTTTTAGTTATTTTACTTATTTAGCTTTAAGTGAAATAGATAACTCTATCTAATGTTAAACTAAATAAAGGGAAATTATGAGATTGTTTTCGTTGGATTTAGACCCTCTAGATTTCCTAGAGTACTTTACTAAAAGATCCTAACCACTCTTTTATGATTTAAAGGTCTAAATTCTGTCATGTTACAATTCTACTCACAATACTCTTAAAATAATTAAGATTATTATTAGTGGAATTCTGAAATGGCAAAATTTAGACAATTAAATCATAAAAAAATGGTTAAGATTTAAGGAAATCTATTTGGTAAAGTATCTAAGGAATTCTAGAGGATTTGAATCTGTTTTCATTTGACTCTTTTTTTTTTTTTTTTGGGATATTACCAAATACAAGAAAAAATGGAATGCTATCTTTAAAGAAGCCTAATCTTATATTGTGTTTGAAACTTTCCATTCTTAACATGTGATAGTTAAGTTCCTAAAAAAGAAAAAAAAAAAAGAAAAAAAGAGAAAAAAAAAAAAAAAACATGTGATAGTTTCCTATTTAAATTTAAGATGATGTGGACAAATAATAACACATGGCAAACAATAATTGGCTACTTAGGTTGCGTTTGGGATAGCTTATATTGGGTAACTTCTTTTACTATTTAACTTATTTTTACTACTATTCATGAGTCCCATTATATATTTTGGTACTATTCATGAGTTGCACGGTACTATTTCAGCTATTTTTTAACTTTATCTATATACTTTGTATACTTTGTGTGTAACAGGGACATCTATAATAGACATTAGTACCCTTCTTCCTATGTGGCTAATATTTGCCGCTTCCCACACTTGGATGAGTGTATAATCCTTTTGCCGACAAAGTCGATGTACCCTTGACATGAAACATGATTAGTATTCTACCAAAAAAAAAAAAAAAAAAAACACGATTAGTACGATGTAAAAATAGACGTTTCCCTTCTATATAAATTCAAAGTGAGCTAGCTTGAACTTCATATCACTCTTGCAAATGCTATAACATATTCATGGCTTTTCGAGCAAGGTTATTGGTTTTCTTCATTGGAGTAGAACTGAGCGCTTTTGTTTTCCACTGCACAGAGTCCAAGTATATAAAGTACAATACAACATCGACCATTGTTCCTGGGAAGCTCAATGTTCATTTGGTCCCTCACTCTCACGATGATGTCGGATGGTTGAAGACCATTGATCAGTATTACCTTGGCACCAACAATACCATACAAGTACCTCTCTTCTTCCATTTCTCTGCTTCTTGTTTTCATACTAAATAAAAGCACAATTTTACTTCTTTTTTTGTTGTATTTGAAAATTGAAACTCTATGCCAAGAGCTTTCCAGCTCAATGTCAATCAAGTTTGAATTAAAAAAAGTTGACACTATAAATTTATGTAGTAATAACATTCCTCTGTTCCGCTCTTGAAGTTACAATTTATGTTTCATCAATTATTGCTTGTCATGTATTTAATCTTTTTTCCATTTTAAAATCTGGTCACTTTGTAAGGAACAACATTAAAAGTTGATATTGGTGAAACGTAATGTGGAACACTGAGAATTTGATTGAAGATTTTTATTCAATTTATAGTATCTCTAGGATTTTTATTCAATTCACGCTCAATGTTGATTTTGTGCAGGGAGCGTGTGTTCAAGCTGTGCTGGATTCTATAGTTCCAGCTTTGTTGGCTGACAAGAATCGCAAGTTCATCTTTGTGGAACAGGCAATCAATGCGTTTCTTAGTTTAATGCTTCTTTTAATTGGTTTCTCATATAACAAAAATTGAAGAAAGAAAAAAGGATATATAGTAATTCATATCTTCTCAGTATTAGAACCATTGGGCTTATTATATCGCCCGCAGGAAAATAAAAAACTCGCATGTGAAGTTGCATAATGTTGCCCCTTGGCTTAAGTAGCTTAATATATCATTACACTGTAAAGCATGTTGCCCCTTGACCAGATCCAATATATGATTATATGTTTTTGTGCTGATATTACAGGCATTTTTCCAGCGATGGTGGAATGAACAAAGCGAGGAGATCCAAAGTATAGTCAAGAAGCTTATCAGATCTGGTCAGCTGGAGTTAATGTAATGATATATTACTGCTTTTATGCTATACTAAGAAATGGTGAATTTAATTAATATTCTAAGTTCTAATACTCTCTTCGTTAATTTTTAACATTTTCTTATATTAGAGGTAGAAATGGTATAGGTTAAACACATGACCATCTTTCTTGATACCACGATAAATTACTAGGTTTTTTGAAAAAGAATGAATTTAATCATTAAAACAATATTCCTTTCTAATGACTTTATACAATTTGTATCTTCTAGAATCAAAGTTTTTTATTGGGAAATCGGAAAAAAAGAAATAGAATTGCGGTCTTCTAGATTCTTTTCTGTTTTGGATAGTCAATCCTTCATTTTTGTGTTGCAGAAATGGAGGTTATTGCATGCATGACGAGGCGACTTCACATTACATTGACATGATTGACCAAACAACTCTTGGGGATCGATATATCAAAGAACAATTCAATGTAACTCCAAGAATTGGTTGGCAAATTGATCCATTTGGACATTCTGCGTTGCAGGCTTACTTGTTTGGGGCTGAGGTATGGCTTCTCTTGTGCTTGCTATGTGTGAACGTTTTTAACTGATTTGATAGGTTATAATATTTGTATATTTTTATCATTCATCATAATAAACTACCACAAATCCCAAAAGCTTTAGATTTTTAACTTTTTAAACGAGAGGTAGAGTGATGACAAGATTCAAATTTGATACCATGATAAATTAAAATTTGTTCCAAAAGCTTAAACTTGGGCCGAAGAGCTAGATTTTAATGATTTGTACTAACGGCTAGAAAATATTTGGATGATAAACAAGAGTGAACTGCACACAAAGATTAACCAAAGGGTTTTCGAGCAGGTTCAATATAAAATCAATGCATTAATTATGGACTTTCCTACAGTTCTTAGGGTGAGTTTGGTTCAGCTTTTTGTAAAAGTGCATAATGAAAAAGTTGAGTTTTCAAAAAGTGTATAATGAAAAAGTGTATTTTTAAAAAGCTGAGTGTTTGGTAAAAACTGTTAAAAATTGCTTTTTCAAAAAGTTGAGTGTTTGGTTAGTACTTATAAAAGTGGCAATTTGAGGGGTAAATTACCAAAAAGGATAATGTATATATAAGAGCATTTCTAGTAAGTTAGACAAATTTTTGTATTGTTTGGGCAATCAACAGTTACATTTACTTTTTGGCTATCCACTTTTTTAATTTTAATTTTTTAATCAAATTTATTCTTTTTTAATATTTATTTTTTCTTTTCCTATTCATTCTCAACAATTATATTTTTCAACAAAAAATGTTACATCCACAATATTTTTTGCAACACTTTCCCAAGAATCATAACAAAATCTTATATGGAAAGTTGTTACTAGTTCTAATTTGAAGCCACCACTGAATTTATATTTTTACTCACCAATATTAACTAATTACTTAAATTTATTGTAAAAATATTGTGCTATTATTTTTAAATTGTGATTTTTTTTTTGCCTTTTCTTTCATTCATACGTTTCCTTTTTTTTCTTTTTTCTTTTTTTCTCTTGCATTTTGTCCACCACACACTAATAACCATCACTTGATTCCAGAAGCTACTTTCCACACACGTATACCCACCACACAGTACATCCTCTCCTTTGTTTTTTCTTTACTTCCACTTGGTTCCAGATGCAACTTCACTCTTTCTTTCTCCAGCTCTCTCATGTTCTACTCTTTTTTTTTTTTTCTTTTTTTCTTTTTTTCTACTTGATTCCATAAATTCTCTAGCTCTCTCAGTGATATGTCTCACATAAATCTTGCTTGCCTTTGGTGTCATTATCTTCAAACACACACAGACGCATGGAGAGAAAGGAGAAATCACCTTTGCTCCACCACACCGCCACCGTTGCTCCTCCTCCTCACTGCGAAGTGTTGGCAACCAGGGGTCATATCAGCTTCTATTTTTTTTCCTTGTTCTTGAATAGTTGTTTCTAATTTTAGATTTGTCTCAGATCGGCTTCTATTTTTTTTTTTTAATCATTTATTGTTGTTCTAATTTTTTTTTTCCTGTTCTTGATCTGCTGTTGTTGTTGTTGTTTTGATTTTAGATTTTTTGTTTAAATTATATCAGTTTTATGAGAGCAAGAATTTTTTTGCTTTTATTGTTGTGGATTGATTAATTTTATTGCATGAGTGAGCTTCAAGGCAAAGGGAGAGCAGAGAGATGAGATGAGAGGAAAATGTGCTGAGGCTGTGCGTGATCTGAAGAAGACACCTTGCCCTTTATTGAAGGGCAATTTTGGTAATTGCACTCACTCCAACGGATACATTATAAACGCCCACTCCAGCTTTTAGTTTATGGACCAAAACATGTCCATAAACTGAAACGCGCATTCCTTCATAAATGTAAAATGTAACTTTTGTCAAAAAGTTGCGTTTTGTACTCACCAAACACTAAACTTGGGCTGGCTTTTTTAAAAAGCCAACTTTTGGGCTCAAAACGCCCAAACAAACGAGCACTTAGTGCTATAGTAATTCTTTCTTCCCTTTTTCTTCTTCTTTTTCTCGACCCCTCATTCGTGGGAGATCTTTTACATTATATAGGTCCTTTCAGGCCATCTTGATCATACACTTGTTATCCATTTACATTCTTACTTGAGTACATGTCCCATAAAGTGTCCTCTTTTGCTATTTATGAGTGGCGGTAGCTGAAAATTGTATTGTTCAGGGGTCTTTTCCCCACAAATGCGGCTAGAAAAGTTGCTGCAGTGCATTTATCATGGTAGCTTCTTGAACGGTTACTTGAATCATCCGAGCACTTGCCTGAGCGACATTCATCCCATCTGAGAAGGTCAACCTCCTCGGACTATACTCCTCCTTCATTTCCTTGCGTGATCCTCTATTCCGGGGCCTCTTCCAATTATTTATTCTTCCTCGGACGTATCCACGAACAGGGCCCAAGGTCCAACATACAAGTTTGGGCTCTTACCCCCACATCTACTATAGTCTAATTTAAGTGTATATGTGTGAAACTCCTTTCTGGAGACTTGAACCCCGACCCTTACCCCCCACACTAGTGACCATCGCACTAAGAGTGTGCAGTGGTAAAGTACATTGTTTTTTAAGTTAATAAAAGTTTTTCCAAAAAACTTCCACCCTAAGCTTGTAAATGAGATGAGTTATGTATTAAATGTCAAAATTGTTCATTTAATTTTATTTTAAATACTAGCTGAACTTGAGCTCATTACTTACTCTTTTATCTAAATAAAAAAAAAAACTTATTTCTAAAATTTTAAATTTAACTATCACCTTATTATTATTTAATAATTTTTTTTCTTTGAACCTATGGCATTCGCTCCTAATGGCAGCTCTTTATCATTAGACCAAGACACTAATCAATTCTTATAATTTAACTAGTTGGCACCTCTTAGTATTTCTCATAAAGACATTTAGGTATAAATTCCTCTCTCTCTCTTTGTTATTGTGAAATTATATATATATAAAAAAGAAAGCATGTTTCAATCACTTTTAGTCTCAACAAATCCACAAACCAACAATAGCTTAATCCAAGCGTATACAAAAAAACACACACACTTAAAAGGATCAAATCTTAAGGTGGTAGTTGCAAGACAGGTTAAAATTGAGGTTTAAACTAATTTAAAGTATTATAAGGTTAAAATTTCATACATATGGGATCCTCTAACTTGTAAGAGAGTTAATGCTTCAGTTCATATCTTGGAAGCTTTGACCCTTAATATCAAAACTTTTTGGCCATAAAAGTTAGATAGTCAACCCTTCGCTTTAATTTACAGGATCTATTACAAGTGCATAAAAAAAAAAAAATTAAAACGCCCATGCATTAGGAAAAAGCCTAAAGGATAAAATGCTTTTAATTCTCATAAAAAAAAAAAAATCAACGTAATAGATTTTAAAAATAAAAATCTTACAAAAATCCGACCCAAATTGACCCGTGGATACCCAAAGGCAGCAGTAAAATTATGAAAAATTAAATTTTAGAATAGATTATAAAAGAAAAGTTTAAAAATAAACAATGAAACTCCTTTTTAAAATTGTTTTTAAACATCAGATAATTTTGTTTTTATTCCTAATAGTATTCCCATATTATTATTATAACACTTTAATAATATACCGAGTTTCAATTAAAATAAATTATTTAATCTTCTACTATAGTATTATGGAATAGAAATAGAATATACTCACACCACACCACTTTCGAAAAGTTTCAAAAATATCCAATTACTTATTAAAAAAATTTAAAGAAACGTAGTATATTGACAAGGACTTAAAAAAAATTAATTATTTCTAAAAAATAATCAAAACTTTTTTTTTTCTCTAACTTTTCATCATTATCCAAACCACAAGTCAATTTAAGTGTAATTATCTTTATCTTATATATAAAAAAAAAAGGTGTAATTATCTTTATAAAAAAAGGGATTTTGTTTAATACACGGATGTTTAATACAGAAAAGAGAATAGAGAGAGAGACGGGCACAGCTCAGCTCAGCTCAGACTCTCTCTCTCTCACTCACTCACTCACTCACTCCGGTGATTGCCTAATAAAAGTGGCGATCCCCACTCCCACTCACACACAGGTGAGCCAGAGCCAAACCACCATATTCTTCTTCTTCTTAATAAATTATATTTTATAATCTAATCTTTGCAGCTTCGCGTCTTAATTATTACTCCTTATTAATTATTAATTAGATCAAATGAATAGCAGCAGTGAGATTCAGAATCAAAAGCTGACCTCCCAATTGGATTTGGATTTGGATTTCGAATTCGATCAGCCTTCCGGCAAGCTCCGCCTGTAATCCATCTTTTCTCTTTCTCTCTCTCTCTCTTTTTTTTGTGCCTTTGTTTGGTTGCCGAGAAAATACTGGGAATTTTTTTTTTTTTTTTTTGGAATTAATTTGCAGGCGTGATTTGCTCGACATTTCTCCTACTCTAACCGAGGCTTCTGGTGCCATTATTGATGTAATCAAGCCTTTTGTTTTCATTGTAATTTAAGAATTTTTATTGTTGTTGTTCATTGTAATTAAGGAATTTGTTGTTGTTGTTGTTATAATGAATGAGCAGGACTCATTCACGCGATGCTTCAAGTCGAATCCTCCGGAAACGTGGAATTGGAATGTGTATTTGTTTCCTCTATGGTGTCTTGGGGTTGTAATTCGATATTTCTTTCTATTCCCTGCAAGGTTAGACCTTTTACTATGGAGCTTCTTCATGTTATGCATTTGAAACAATAATGACCTCGGATATCTCACATAATTTAGATTAAGCTTTCATAAAATTTTGGGTTTTTTTTTTTTTTTGAATGATGATTAATAATGGCCTAATGAGGGGTTTATCATGTTCTTAATGTTTGCTGCATTAAGTGCTCAATGTGATTTTGCTTGTCTGAATTTTTTTTTTCTCAATTGAATGTTTGCAGGGTTCTAATATTGACAATTGGATGGATGATATTCCTTTCATCTTATATTCCCGTGCACTTTCTGCTGAAAGGGCATGACAAGTTGAGGAAAAAGTTCGAGGTGTGGAATGTGACATTTTAAAATTTTACTTCTAATTATTGCTCTACATTTTGTGATATATCCCGTACTTTTTTTTGGATACATCCTTTTTGATAAATCACTTCTTATTATCTTTATTTTTTTATCTAAATTTTTTAATATCATTATTATTATTATTATTATTATTATTATAAATCTATTTGAAATGGAAACTTGGAACAGTCTGGTGTTGTGAAATTTGAATACTTATAAGCGAGCACGTTGGTGTTTAGGTATTAGATTAATATAAAGTTCTCTCTTGTATGTTGTATTCATCTACTGTTTTTCCTAAGAAGTAATGTACCAATTCAAGGTTTTAATTTTCTTTGACATACTCTATGTATTAGTCATAATAGTCTTATGCAGTAGAACCTGTTTTTAGTCTTTACTAAAACATAATGCGTTCTTATAATTAAATGTCATTTTGGAATAGATAAAGCACCCATGGTAGCCTACTAATAAGACAAATGATATTAAAATGTAGGAGAATATGATAGAATCCATGATTATGTGAAATCTTTGGAAGGGACCTATGATGTTCTCATTAGCAAAGAACCCATTCATTGTATATTAGTGTCTTAATGCCCCTCTTGTTTTTGTTTTTGTTTTCTGTCTCTAATAACTTATTAAAGTGCTGGTAAATATAACATATTCCATGTTTACTCTATTGTTAGAGGTATTTGGTGGAGTTAATTTGCAGCTTCTTTGTTGCATCATGGACTGGCGTTGTAAAATACCATGGGCCACGGCCTAGCAGGCGGCCTAAGCAGGTATACCTGACTATAATTTTTATTTTTTTGGATGTCACCTGATATTTCCTAAGCAGCTTGTGTACATAATTCAGGCTATTGAGTGGTATTTTGCTTCCATCTATGGGTTGAACAGGTTTTTGTGGCCAATCATACCTCCATGATTGATTTCATTATCTTAGAACAGATGACTGCATTTGCTGTTATTATGCAGAAGCATCCTGGATGGGTTGGTAAGTGTTTGCTGCCAAATTTTGCATTTAAATTACGTTCTTATTGTAAATAAGGTATTAACAGCCATGCCAATTAGCACTTCTTTCTCCCATAATAATTTGTTGGAGGGCAATATCATGAATTCTAGATCCACTGTGTAACTTACCAATCCTAAAAAAGAGGGTATCGGTCTTAGTAATGATTTATGGTTACTGTCCTGTGTTTTGAGTCCCCTTGGAAGTTGAAATAGTGTTTATTCATAACTGGTGTACTAGTGTGGCAAGCCCATTTGGCTCTCTTTTAATGTACTTTTATTTCTTATAAAAAAAGAAATTATATATATAAATCATAAGAGGACTTTGCACATATGTTTTTACCGGACCTGGTGGTGATACAAAGATCAACAGCATGCAGTCAAAGTGTCCATGTATTGCAATAATGCCTGAATTGCTCAAACTGGTTGAAACTTGGAATTTGATGGTTGTCAATATTTTAGGCATTGATTTTAGATTTTGTTTTATTCTTTGGTTTGCCAATATGTAGTTTTTGTGTCATTAGGTTACTCTTTTTTATAAATTTTTTGGCTCTCCTAACTTGTCCAATGTGTTATTGACTTAAATGATTTTATTGTAATATATGGATGAGCAAGAAAAACTTTTGCACTGTAATTTTAAAATGCCTTTGCAATTATGAATAAAGGTGCATTCTTGAGTGATAGTCTTTGTGTGTTCCGAAATCTATTTTTGGAAGTGGAAATAATTCTCTAAATTTATATATTTATAAATGAAAAAAAAAATGGCTTTAATGATGTTTAGTACGTTTAGTTTGTTGTATATTTTTTTATATTTAGCGAACAATTTGCACTGGGGCAATTTATTCTAGGGTATATATTAAATGAAAGCCAGAATTACTCTTAAAAGAATTTCTATGAAGGATTTTATTTAGTTTACTTTCTCTGTAGGACTCTTGCAAAGCACCATATTAGAAAGCGTCGGATGTATCTGGTTCAATCGTACAGAGGTCAAGGATCGTGAAATTTTAACAAAGAAGTAAGTGATATTAAAAATGTAGAGAATAATCATATCAGAACATCATATATTTCATGATAACATGAACTTGTATATTCAGGTTGAGGGATCATGTTCAAGGGGCTGAAAATAACCCTCTTCTCATATTTCCAGAGGGAACTTGTGTAAATAATAACTACACTGTTATGTTCAAGAAGGTAAATTTATATGATTTTATGTTGTAGAAAAAAAATAGATGAAGTTCTGCTTTTCTAATTGGTGAGAATACAAACTTGTATTTCTTCTGATAATTACTTCTCAACATTTTGTTTTTCTTTTTCAGCCAATAGCCTTTTAGCTCAGTGGCATTGGCTGTACTAGGGTTCAAATCCCCCATCTCCCATTTTTAACAATTGAATTATTAAATAAATAAATAAATAAAGGCAACAACAACAACAACAAAAAATTCTTTTTCTTTATTTTCCTCTATCTAATGGGAAAACAATTTTCTTCTTTTTCTTTGAATTCTCAATACTTTAGTTTTCTTTAACTATCATCTTTTTGAATGATGTGTAGGGTGGTGCATTTGAACTTGACTGCACTGTTTGCCCAATTGCAATCAAGTACAACAAAATTTTCGTTGATGCTTTTTGGAACAGCCGGAAGTAAGGAGCTGCTTATAGCTCACTAAATTTATGGGTGTATTTATTGATAATTTGAAATGCATGCACTGAAAGCATCCCATGCATTTTAGATAGGATGGCAAAGAACATTAGATGTCTTTATCTTGGGGCAAGGCTTTGCTAAAGATCAAACCATCTAATATTCATGTTTTTGTTGTGTTAGAACTACCATATGGGAGATAAATTCCTTGTTCCAGCTACGATCTAGTTGGATTGCATTGGGGTTCACCTTTGTCTTTTGTCTTAGATTTTCATGTTTGTTGGCATGCTGTGGATGATACTGTATTCTTGGATTATGTGCTCTGTTTGCAGGCAATCCTTCACAAAGCATCTGCTGCGGCTCATGACGTCCTGGGCTGTTGTGTGTGATGTTTGGTACTTGGAGCCGCAAAATATTAAACCTGGAGAGACAGCCATAGAGTTTGCAGAGAGGTATGTTGCATTAAGTAAATGGCATGGAACGCATTTTTTCTTTTCGTGAATATAATGGGTATGTATTTCCTTAGCATTAGAACCATCTCATATTTCAGAATAGCTTTTGTTAAACGTAAGGTTTCTTATGCAGGGTTCGTGACATAATATCTGTTCGAGCGGGTCTCAAAAAGGTTCCTTGGGATGGATTACTAAAGTACTCTCGCCCTAGTCCAAAACATAGAGAACTGAAGTAAGTTCAATCTCTTTCTCCTGCATAAGTATATAGAATTAGAAAGATCAAATAAATCTACCTCATGATTATATGGCTATTGTTGACCAAAGCTGATAAGTAAGACTGAACTCATCATGGTCTTTCCTTGGCAAGCATACTCGTCTGGTTACCTTAACCATACTGTTTGATCATCCCCTCAAACTATTGCTATAAGATGGTATCTCATATTATGCATTAATTTCACACATGGCACTAATTACACTGGCTTATTTTTGAATGTCGGGTGATAACTGGTTATATTATTGATACAGAACTGCATCACAACTATCTTTTTAGGAGTTTGATTGACGGCTTGTTTTGTTCATGTTGTACTTTCTGTATCTGATTGTGTTAAATAGCATACAACAACAACAACAACAACAAAAGGATCCTTGCTTAATTTTAGATTTGGCACATATTGCTTTGCTGAACCATATTCTGATCTTAAGAAAATAATAGATTATTTTTTATTGGACCAGAAGATAATTACATTTCTAAGCTTGTTTTTGTCACATTTGTAGGCAACAAAGCTTTTCTGACTCAATGCTGCGACGCTTGGAGGAGAAGTGATATATGTATATATTTTGTTTAATTCTATACTTGTACCTTTTTTGAGATATATAGTCACTATTCTTCAGTTGTTTTTGATAAGCTAGTGGATACCCAGATTTGAGAAATTTTAGAGTTTGGACTGATGATTGTGCAAAATAATATCTAGTTTTACATAATAATATTGCAATGGAATTGTACTTTTCTTCCATCCGAGTCAACTTTGAATATGATCAAATGGTGATATTGGAACAAGGGGAACATAGAAGGTTCTTCTGAAGAACCCAAGGTGTTGAGGGGTGGACCTATGGATCTAGCAAAGTTGGTGATGAAACTTGCTCCAATGGAAATCTGCACCTTTGTCGTAGAGTTCATTTTTATTTTTTCACATAGCCAGCAAGAACATAAGAGGTCAATTACTAATGGCGAACAATGAAGGTAAGAGATGCTCGTATTAGTCTATATCAAACTAGAGGATAATAGTGTTAATTTATTTTGTATATAAAGTATAAACTGCTTGCAAGATGGTTGGTGAAAATTTTGAATCCAAGTCCAGGGTGCGAAAGAGCATGATTTGGAAACTGAGTTTGGTAGATGTGTGTGAACTGAAGCCTCTTTTACATTGCCGCTCTGATAATTCGAGATTAATTCAGTGGAGCCATTTGCTTCTTCAAATAATCAATATGGGATCAAATTAATGCATGTAATTCATGTATAATTCAATAATTGTTTAGTAAAATCAATCCTAGGACAAGGTTACTGCTTTCTTGTTTGCAGGATTAAGATTTCGTTTTCCTTTATATGAATTTCTAAGCTTTGTTTACTTTCAAAATACCTAAGACTCCACCCCTAAATGTCCCTTTTTTCCCCAATATGTATTATGTATATACCAAAAGTTTGTTTTTTGTCCTTAAAAGTATTGAAAATTTTGTTTTTCATCCCTAAAGTGTTTAAAATATTTCACTTTCTGTCTTAAATTTTTTTTAAAAAATATTTTTTTATTCCTAAACTATTGAAAATGAATTCTTTTTTTGTCCCTAATTTTTGTCTCTAAAGTTTAAACTATTGAAAAAAAAAAAAAAAAAAAAAACTCTTAACAAAGTTTGGGGATGAAATTTTTTTTTTTTTTTTAATTTAGGGATGAAAAACAATTTTTTAGTAAAGTTTTGAGACCATATAAGTCAAAGGCGGAATGAAATCATATAAGTCAAAGTTTCAAAAATACCCTTATTTATAAATTTTTTTATTTACAAGTCTATTTCTTTTTTTTCGGCTGAGAATTTAGAAGTCTAATTATCCTCTTCTTATCTTCTCAAAAAGTAATTAACCTCTTGACATAGTTTATTTTCTAATGAATATTATTGTCCGGCCCAAAACTTGTATGAATCTATTGTGTTGTAGATTGGAAATTTTTTTTTTCTTTTTTCTGAGATTAAGTCGTAGATTGGAATTAGTTCACAAAATTTGCATGTTGTCCAACCCAACCGACAATATTAAACTTCAACATCCAAACCCGTTCACTTGAACAATGTTGCATGCGACATCAGTGGTCTCTTTCAAAGTGTTAGAATGATTGTTAAGTAATTACTAATTAGTAAGGGCCATTTGCTTAATAATAATATTTTAAAATTATTTAATTAATTATGCTAAAAAAAATTATTTAATTAATTAGAACTATTTTAAAAAATGTTTGGAGATAGAATCTTTTCCATTAACATGAAACTCATTTATTCAAGAGATGAGTTTAGCATGGAAAGATTAAAATACAAAATAACTTTTAGAAGTTGCTATTTTTTCATATATTTTTAAAAAAGTATTATTAGACACAAATGGTTGATTTTTTAAATAAAAATTAAATTTTATCAACCTTATCTCTCGCAATATCAAAGTTTCAAAAGTTTTCCCATTCCCCTAAAAGAAAAGTGAGATGAAAAAAAAACACTTTTTTTCACACACACAACACAAAACGCATGTTAATAGATTTATCTAATTAATTCAAATAATATAATTTTAATTATAATTTAGATATAAATTATTATTATAAGTTTGTGAAGGGATAAAAAACTTTAATCATGATATTCATTGTATATTGGAAAATAATAAATGAATAAAATAGTTCATATCAAGAGTCTTGTTTCTTAATTAACATTTCTTGGTATGTTGAGCCTTGAGCAATTTCAACCGAGATGTATAAAGTTCAAATCTCCTTTTTCCAACTATTGTTAAGCTGAAATTTGGCTTTACTTTGATTTTATTTTTATTTTTTTTGGCTTATATTTGAAATAAAATAAAATAAATAATCAATCTTGAAATTTTAATTTTAAAAATTGGTAAGGCTCGTTTAGGTGGGTGAGAAGCCCAATGGGCCCCCAAATTTAAAAAGAAAAAAAGAAAAAAAAAGGAAACGACATGAAGTACAGGAACGATTTGTTTTGGTCAGTAAAGGAAAAGGGGAACGAAACGACGTTTGGTTTTTGTAAACTTTAGGGGTTTTCTCAGCAACCAAACAAAGCTTAGAAGCAGAAGGAGACCCAAGTGGCGGCCATGGAAATCGACAATCCCAACTCCAACAACATTTCCGATCACAAATTTTCAATCAACGGTTCATTTTCTCCTTCAAACTTTTCTTTTTAAGTATTATTATTATTTTTTTTAATTTAAATTTTGATTAGTTTTAGGCTCCAGAATTCAACATAAGATTCGACATTCTGTGTTTCGTGTTTTTTTTTTTTTTTTCCCTAATTTTCTCAGCAACCAAACGCTATCGTATTAGATATAATCCTGACCTTGATGATCATATTCTTCCAGTGTTGCAGCTCTTGAAATCTGCTCAGATGCAACATGGATTGAGGCATGGCGATTACACTCGCTATAGGTACCATTTCATTTGAATTTCTCAATTCGCATTTAGTTTTTTTTGGCAATATTTTCTTAATTGTTTAATTGGCTTTCACACATTGAGCAATTAATCTTTGCATTTACTCTCTGTCTCTGTGATTTTGATCTACAGGAGGTATTGTACGGCTCGGTTGAGGAGGTTGTACAAATCACTCAAGTTCACTCATGGCCGCGGTAAATACACCCGAAAAGCCATCACTGAATCAACTGTCACTGAAGTTAGGTCTGTCTTGTCTTATCGTATGAAATTTCACAAGCTTCAAATGCTTATCTTTTCCATTTGTTATTGTTATTGTTATTGTTATCCAAATCACACATAAATTGAAGTTTTAGAACTGAATTATAAAAATTTAAGTGGCATTGTATGTAAATTAATGGGGTCGGATAAAGGTGATTACTTTCTTTTCTAATTTCAAACAGTTAATTGTGTCTTTAAAATCAATGTAGTAGAAAGAGGTGTTTGCTTGCATTGTTAGTATGAAAAAAACAGTGTTTATTTAGGATCAGCTGCTGTAAATTAATAAAGCTTCCGACTTTTAACAGTTTACATTTCTTGGATTTGAAATAGGTTTCTTCATCTTGTGCTTTACACAGCAGAGAGAGCTTGGAGCCATGCCATGGAGAAGAGACAGCTTCCGGATGGTCCAAATTCGCGTCAGCGTATCTATTTGATTGGTAGGCTGAGGAAAGCAGTTAAATGGGCTACACTGTTTGCTCGGTTGTGCGCAATCAAGGGAGATTCCAGAACGTCATTAGAAGCTGAGGTGTGTCTCTATATATATATCATTTCACCATCAAGTTTTCACAGGACTTTGAAATTTCATGCTTAAGGGAGTATGAATGATCTGTGTCTCATGTATAAAACTACAGGCTGTTTCATCCGTGTATCACTTTTTACCATTAATACATTGAATCATTTGTCAATTATTGAATTGCTGCCTAATTGTTTTGGATAGTGAATGTTTTGATACTTCTCTTTTGATTACTCTATTTTGAGAACTATCTTTTAGTTAATCAAGTATTACATAACTTCTTCCATTTTCATTTTGCTAAGTTTCAATTTCCAATATGTAGGCTTATGCCTCCTATATGAAAGGGAACTTGTTGTTTGAACAAGATCAGAACTGGGACACAGCATTAATGAATTTCAAAAGTGCCAGGTGCATGCTTGTCTCCTTAAATATACTGATGTTTACTCTTGATACTTTGCTGTTGGAAATGAATTTGATCATCAAATCTCACCTCAAAAATAAAATAATAATGAATTAATTGATTTAGGCATAAATTAATTTTGAGTGGAACTTTATCTCAGAAATCCCTTGAGATGTTCCTTGTTTGGTCTATACTCTATAACCTTCTCATTCTGGTTGCAATGGTGGATATTGTGGCTGTTTAATTTATTATTAATCTTACAGGGCTGTTTACGAGGAACTTGGCAAATATGGGGACCTAGAGAATCAAGTTTTGTGCCGAGAGCGTGTTGAGGAGCTAGAGCCTAGTATTCGTTACTGCCTACACAAAATTGGCGAATCGAATCTACAAGCCTCTGAACTTCTGCAGATTGGTGAGATGGAAGGTCCTGCCCTGGACCTTTTCAAAGCTAAATTGGAGGTGAGTTTAATTATCTTGAAAGTAAGCCATGCATGATGCAATAGGGTTCTTTCAACGTCTTTCAGGCAGTTGCTTTGGCTATAAGCATGAGAATTTGAAAACATGAATCATTTTCAGGGAAAGGGGAAAAAAATTATATTAGATCAGTTGATGAAGCTCAGTTTGAATATCTAGACACTCTTGCACCCATGTAGCTATCATACTCTGTAATATTCCGAAATGTCTGTTTATTGTGAACTTAGTGATAAACCTTGGTTTGAGGAATATTTTAACTCATCAGAGGTGGGTAGCATATATCTTGAAGTAAGGTGTCTCAGTGCTTCAACAATCTCTTGAATGAGTCTCACATCAACTACACTCAATAAGTTTAATCTCCCCAGATTTATTGAACTGCAACCTGCCTTATAATTACTTTGCTGTATTTTGGTTCATTTTTCCATGCATTCAAGATTCATCTGATCATGGAAGCTTGTACGATTTCTGATTATGTGGTGTTGTACCCACCCTTAATTTATTGGTCATTGTTGCTTTGTGGTGTCCATAATGTAATATTATGACTCTTAACTCTGCTTTTTGGTTGATTAATTCATCCATCGTGCCTTTTCATAAAATTAATTTGACTTTGTTCTAAGCTTGTTCCTTGGTCTTTTTAAGCACTCACAACCTCAGTTTTCTGGTGAGAAGTGATCCTTTGTTTGTTAAATTTAATAAAGGTCGTGAGTTCATGATGCATAATTTTTTCTTTTCTAGATGTTTCACAAAGGTTTCTGTTGTTTATCTCAAAAAAGAAAAAATAAGTTGTTTCACAAGGTGGGCTTAATAATTCAAGTAGCTTATTCCTAGAAGGGAAGGGAACAAATCACCTGTTGTAATGTTATTAGAGACCTGGTTTTTAAAGTAAAGATATTATCCTTCTTGCTTATGGGAAATTAGTATCTCTTATGATCTGGTTGACCTTAAGACTAGTTCTGATTCTATCTGATGGTATAATAATTATCATTTTTCTTGTTGTGCAAGAATTGAAGCATGACCTAACCCCACCCCACCTTATTGCAACTTTTTGATTGGTCCCACCCGTCCTTATTGCAACTTGAGTGAGGCTATGGCTATTTTGACTTTGTGTGATAAACAGTTTTTGGTATTAGTCTTTATTAAATAATTATCTGTTTTATCCTGTTGTAGTTAAAGTTGGAAGTGCTGAGAATTTTCCACTTCATCCTTTGGAAGCTTCTGTCTATTGTACTGATGTCTTTCAATGTCTTGGTTTCAGGCTGTCATGGCCGAGGCAAGGTCTCAACAAGCTGCGTCCATGACTGAGTTTCATTGGCTTGGTCATAGGTTTCCAATATCTAATGCGAAAACTCGGGTTGCCATTTTGAAAGGTCGGTGAAAAGCTATTTTTGATAATGATTCAGAATTGCACCATTACTTTGGGTTCAACAAAATGTTATACAGCTGTAATGATCATCTTTCTTGGTGTCATCAAACATACAGTGTGAATCTGGATTTTTCCTGATTTAGTAGAACAGATTATGACTAGTTGTTTATACTTACTATCTTAGTCTCTCTCTGGCAACTGATAATTTAGTTGATAATCTTCAACCGGATAGTCTATATATATATATATATAAGGAAGGGAGTAGCTGAATTCAGTCTCAAATGGATGGTCTACCAAAAAACTGCAGTACCATTGTTTCACTAAAAGTAGTATGCCAAAAATGTTGCTATTAGGCTCATGGGTCAGTTTATTAGATTTATTAACAGACCTGCAAAACTTGGCGTTAAATTGTTGTCAATTTTAAAATTATAATGTATGGGATTGTTTAGAAGTTATTTCATTTGGAGAGATTTTATTGAGGAAACTCTGGTGTAGGAATTTATCATGTCTATAAGTAGATTTGGACAAGGTTTGGTTTGGTTTTGTTATGCTATCAAGTCTTCGGCATATTACATGCTAATAGGTTTTTTAAAGAGTTTGGTATTGCATGTTTTTATGTGGGGCACTATATTAGGAGAAGGTATGGTCAGGGTGTTTGGTAGGCTTCTATTAGTTAAACTTTTGGGACAAACGGTAATTTAACAACTTCAGTTACAAAAATTAGCCTATAACAGGTTCTGATGTAAACAATGATTAGAGTGCCAATAAAAATGCAACCTTAAAGAATTCAGCTTGCTGTTTTTGAGCATTTGTAATTCATGTTGATACCGAATCTGCAAAACTTGCAGTTGCTGATCCCAACTGAGACTACCCTTTCTTGTTTTCTTGTTATTAACGTATTGTTGCAGCTTGTCCTCCGTCTTGCTTCTCTCCCTTGAGTTTAACCAACACTAAAAGCCTTCTGATGGTTTCCAGCCACAATTGGATATTTGGCGATGATTGTATTTTATGCAACTATCCCGTTTGTGGAAATATACCTTTTTCTCTTGCTTAACTAGTGCACTTGTAACTTCTCTGAAATTTATTCAAGTATGGTTGTGTCTGCTGGTTTTTTTCTCCCCTTCTTGGTTTACTTTTATAGTCCAAAAAGTCTCAAGTTTTGCTTTATGTCTCAAGTTTTGTTTTATGTGACAAACTTGTTCAGCTCAAGAATTGGAGAAAGATTTACACGGTCCAGCCGCAGATTCACTGCCAGCAGAGAAAAGACTGGCCATCTTTGACAAAATTTTTACTGCATATCATGAAGCCAGGAGCTGCATTCGTAGTGACTTGGTATGGAAAGTTACTTCATAATATCATTGTTTTATTTCTATTAGAAGTAAGGTCCACTTAACCCCTAGTGATATCACGGTTGGGAACCATGACTCATGATAAGGTTGATCATTTAAATATTTCATTCCTCCTCCACTAGGGGCCAAAATTCACTTCTAAAAAAGAGAGGAAAAAAGGACTTCATTAGATTATTCATTAAGAAAATGACTCTTTAAAAAAAAATTGTAAGAAATCTTTCTCACAGTTCAATCCTATACTGTATCTTTTAGACTGCTTTCCTGATATACTGTATATTCTAGGTCAGTGCAGGGAATGCTGAAAATGTGAAAGATGACTTAAATGGTCTTGACAAAGCCGTTAGTGCTGTTTTAGGACAAAGAACCATTGAGCGCAACCAGTTGTTAGTTACAGTTGCAAAGAGTAAACTTACTAGGCGACGTGATGACAAAAATGAGAAAGTTACCAAGCCTGAAGAGCTTGTTCGCCTATATGATCTTTTATTACAGGTTAACTATCTTTATTTAATTGCTTGTTACTTGGCTTTCTTCTAATAAAATGTACTACTTAAGTTGCAAGATGCTAGCCTCAAATTTTTTTAGAAAACTTTGTGAATGATTTTGTTGTATTTTGCAGAATACAGCTGATCTTTCAGATTTAGTCAGTTCTGGAAGAGATAGAAAACCTGAAGAGTTGGCATTTTCTGAAGAGTGTGCACTTAAAAGTTTGTCCTTTCGAGCAGAAAGGTTTGGCTTCTGAGTTTTTTATTTTACTGGTCTTAGGAAATGCTTTTTATTTAGTTTATTGCTCCTCCTGCAAGTATTTTAAGGATTACACCCCTATGTCTTTTTAAATGTTGAAATTGATCTTCAATTGCATCACAATTCTTCATTTCTTTTCTTAAGACATCCATGTCTTTCTTTTTTAGTACCTTTTGGAAAATTATAGTTTATGGATGTTTGAAATCTTAGCTTTAACAGGTTCCTTGTTCTACCATAACCTTTTCTTTCCTGTCATCCTTATTAGCATCACCGTTTCAACTATGCTGGTCTTATGGACTTAGTTTCTTAACCTCTCAACATTCTGTATGATATTAAAACCATTATTCATTTGCATTTCTATTTTCTTTGATTAGTAAGTTTCAGATGAACTTGATTGGTCTTAAACCCATGATCTCATCCTCCACCTTGCTCTTAGAAGGGAAGGAGGTGTCATTTTAGTTAGAGCTCATTGGAAATATTTCTTTCCAAAATGATAAGGCTGTGTCGGGTTCACAAATATATTTTTGATAATTCAATAATTGGGGTGTGGGATTTGAATCCTAGATGTCTCAATTGGAAATACCAAGAGGTGCCAATCAATTGAGCTACACAGGGTTCTTGGCCTGGTTCCCAAAAACATAACTGAGATTACACTTGTTCTAGTTGATTTTTAGAATGGGTTTTTGTTGTTCCCGGCTCAAATTTAATTTATAGGCCTCTCAACATTTTGGCAGGTGCTTCTACTTGGCAAAATCTTACAGCTTGGCTGGAAAGAGGGCAGAAGCTTATGCATTATATTGCCGTGCTCGGTCTCTTGCTGAGGACGCCCTACAGAAATTCCAAACTTTGAATGAGAATGATCAGGTTTGTGTATATTTTTGGGTTTTCTATCTTCTTCTTCTTCTTTTTTTCCTTCTTTTTTTAATTTATTTTTTATTTTTTACATCAATTGAATGAAATTGCTTCACAACTGTTAAATTCAATGTTGTTATCCACATTTATATAACTTACTATCGCTCTTTAGTCTTTTCCACTGATGTTTTTGGGATGGCTTGCCCATTTGTCTTCTTTCTGCCTTTCCTCTCCATATAACCAAAAATGATATATATATATATATATATATATATATATAAATTACCCCAAAACTTCCAATTCTTATTGACTCCTTATCTTACTAAATAACTACTTTTCTAAGATCAGTAATTCTTGATGTTTTTTGTCTTATATATGATAAGTACTTCTAGTATGATAAATTGGTATATTGATGTTCTATTTTTTTTGCATTTGGATTTGTTCACTGATAATTCATATGCGAAGCAAAAATATTTGGTTTTGAAAGCCTTCATTTACTTCTTTGTATAAGCAGATAATCAAAGAGTTGAAGATGTTGTGTGACGAGTGCAGATCTAACAGTTGTATAGAGCATGCAACAGGGATCATGGAGGAGGTGAAGGCTCCAGAGAATCTCTCAAAAAGAGTCTCTAATTTGTCATTAACAGGAGCGGACAAGAAGGTACTTTTAATTCTTCTCAGAACATGAACCAAACATTATTCTTGATTCTAGCTTGTATTCATTCATGCTTGAGTCATTCTGACCAATTAGTTAGACGTTGACATTCTGTGTAATGGCTATGTATCGTTTGCTTGGATCTCTCTTTTCCTTATTGTTATTTTTCAAAGAAGCATATGGGTTTGTGCGTTTATAAGAAATGTCACCATGTGCATGCATGTATATTCTAACATAGGTGTGACATTTTGATTTGAATTTGTTTCAGTTGGAGAAATTCCTTCTTGAGAAACTCGACAGCTACGAGTCTGCAGTCGGTGATTCAAATGTCAAGGGTGTTTCGCGCATTGAAGTTTTCCCTCCTGCATTTCAAGCAATCCCTCGGAATCCTATTGTTCTAGACCTTGCCTATAATTTTATTGAGTTCCCATCTCTTGAAAGTAGGATGAAGAAAGAGAAGAAGGGCTTCTTAAGGCTATGGTGACGAATTTTCTTGCATCAAATTTGAGGAATTCTTGTAACTGTATTTAGAGCCTTTGCATGCGTTCAGATTTTGTTCATTTTTTATTTTATTTTCTTAATTTTGGAACGTTGTGCAGTGAGAATTTTTGGGCTAATAACTTTTTTAAATTAACTGAGAAAAACAGTGACTGACTTTATTAGTTTGGTTGCTGTAAGAGAAAAAGAGAATAAAGTTTGAAATTCTATGAACCATCAACAATGTATTGGCCAACCATTTCTTGAAATGGGTTCATTTGACTGTTCCAATTTGCTGGCCATAATTAGAGCATTAGCATTGGGATTTGTAAAGTCCCCAAATTGCTATTTTAGAACTCGAAAACACTAAAACCCATCTTTACTTGGGTGTCCAAACAAAAAATAATTTATGACTTTGCTACAGTGATTTGTTACATATAAGGATTATTGTTCATTAATGCTAAACTTAAATACCTATGTTTAATTCATCTCTCTCTCTGTCTCTGTCTCTCTCTCTCTCTCTCTCTCTCAAAACCCACCTAGCCAAGAACCTCCATGGCCAAGACATCCAAGGCTCAGCCACCACGAGTCACCACCACGACGGCGACGTTGGATCTTCTCTATTTGGCAATCTAACCACCAAGAATAATAACAATCTGAATTACTAGTCAATCACATGTGAACCATTGCTGTTTTATTAACATAAATTAGTTGAAACCCTTGGAAACTTATTAACATTAATTTGTTTTCTTAGCTTTATTCAATAATGAGTAGCATTAATGGAATGAAAAATATAAAACTATTTGAATTGATTTTGAAAAGAGAAGGAAATTTTTGGATTGAGATAATTAAAGAATCTATTTTCTTGACTAAAAAATGAGGATTGGAAACAATATGCTTTATGGCTCGACCCTCGTCCTAAGCTGTGTCTGGACGAACGATTTCATCAAGCTTATCAAACTTAATTTCTTGAATACAGAAATGTTATTTAGAATTTGAATAACTTCTCAAGTTCAAGCAAGCATCCAGCGACTTAAAAACAAAATTTGAGTTGGACCTATTCCATTTTAAAGATTTTTTATTTTTAAAAATTGATACACATAATGAATGACGACGACCAATGAAAGTTCGGTCTAAAATACGTTGCACTTTCAGTCAAGTTTATCCACACAATAAAAAAATAAATAAATGTGTTAAGTTAAAAAATTCAAAGTTGATGTGTATCCAAATGACCAAATTCAAAGTTGCTGCTCAAGACTTAAAATGTTTTACCTATAAATGACGACCATGCCTTAGTAGAGCATTTATGTTCGAGTAAAAAACAACTTTAGCAAACACAGTATAGTCAATATCATATGTTCTGTCTATACTTGGCAGTTGGGATAGTAAGTCACACATAGGAAAATTGGACCATTTTTCCTTTGTATAAATAAGGGGGGTCCCAATGGGATGAGGGGCGACCAATTCTCTCCAAAACATTGTGGGAACATAAAAAGTTTTCTATTCTAGACTTTTCACACTTAAAGAACATGACTTTCCAACTAATCATACTAGAGATTTCAGTACCTACAACAATTTCACAGCATCAAAAACAAACCCTAGTGTGTATGGTGTCAAATTCCATTATCTCCTATTACATCAAATAAGTCTTTAATTTTTCATCCACACAAAGTATTGAATAGTAAAGCTTTAGCTGGGCCATGGTCTCAACTACAGTTCTCAAGCATATATTGGACTTGGATGACCATTTCCACAACATATCATTATGAAAGGTAGAAAAAATTTGGAGTGTACACAACGGAAATTTCATCCTAGTAATACATTAATAGTTTAAACCCAGCCACTTTGTTGGGTCAGTGAGGAATCTATTCCAATTCAATGATCCCTAAATTTGGTATACAAGTAATAATCAATGAAATTTTCGTCCAAAATAAGTCAGACTTTTGGCAAGGAAGAAAATTGATATCTAGACAAATCAGCTATAAGGCCAACCAAAATGGACTATATTCTTAATTTCTTATCTCAATTTGGTCCATGTACAAGACTTATAGTTAATGCTTAGCGTTTAAGAGTTGAACAGCTTATCTAAAGTCCATGCTCTAAAGCTTGAGAAAAAATCCATTTAAATTTTAAACCAACACAAAAGAAGAAATTATAAAGGAATTAAAGAAAAAAGGAATAGTTAAAAAAAATGAAAATTTAATCTACACTTAAATTCCTATAAGATTAAAAAAAAAAACTATGCTTATTTTGTATGCATGATAAAGTACCCTGTCACAAAGGTTTATTAATTTTCAAGGCTATGCCATCATTTCCATTTTTACTCATCTTATTGCTGGCAAATTATAAAGCTGTAAAAGCAATAGATTATAAAACATGTTATTAATATCTTTTGGTATGGATCACAGGATAAGAAAATTTAATGACAAACTGCCATTGTGAGAGGACTTACTTGTAAGTGTTTGACATCCCAACCAAAATCTATTATATGATTAGAATCCCAATTGATCATTCTTGAATTAAATTTTCTTGCGGGATTTTAATTATTTTAGGTAAGGTAGTTTCCACTTTCCAATTGATCCTAAGTCTAATTAAAACATTCATGCATAAGGATTTTTTTTTTTTTTTTTTTTTTTGTATTTAATAATTCAATTGTTACAACATGGGGAGGGTGTCCTCAATCCTCATAATGTATAAAGAAGAGCCAAAAATGCCATTAAAGTAAAAGACTCTTGATCATATTTCTGAACATGTCACCATTGGAATTTTATTTTCGTTATTTTTTCCTAATTGGCGAATTCAATCCAGTTAATTAAGCTATTAATATCTGTAATAGAACTTTAAAATTAGTGGAACTAGACGTATCATCATACATTGTGCACTCCCTGTAAATCTCTCCTCTTTTTTATTTTTTGAGAAAGATGGACTTTGATTTTTAGGGAAAGTCGAAATTGGTTAAACCACCAATATTGCTTTATTCTACAATGAATTCAGTACAGGAGGACAATACTATTTGAAATTCTTGTGCTGTGAGTATAGTTTGTGTTTAATCTTAGTAATGTTTTTGTTCAAATGACAAATATTTTAATTTTTCCCTTGGAAATTAAAAAAAAAAGTATTAACCCAAAATTTTTAAGGTTTTTGAACTTAATTTCTTGAATATAGAAATTTTATTTAGAATTTGAATAAATTTTTCGGATTTGTAATTAGTGTATAAATCAACAATTGAGAGAATGTGATCGTAATTCTCATTAATGCAGTGAAATAATACGTCTCTGTTTTATATACAAGAATTAGCTAACTAACTACAACGGCTACAATTTTCTACTAAGCCTAAGCTTATTGCTGGCAAAAGCAGCAAATTAGTGAAAAAACAAGTTTCTAATATCTATTTCACGATTACAAATTTAAAAACAGACTGCCATTGTGATTTGTGAGAGGACATACTTGTTCTGTGTTTGGCATATTAATTAAAATCTATTTCACGATTACAATTCCAGTTTATTATTTCTTGAATTAAAAATTTTTGGCGGGATATTAATTGTTTTAGGTAAGGCGGTTTCCATTTGCTCCCAAGTTTCTCTATCTAAAAGATTCATGCATAAGATTTAGAACCATGTTTCTACATAGAACACCATTGGTATTTTATTTTTATTATTTTTCTTCCTAATCAACATATTCAGTCCAGTTGATTAAGTATTAATATATTAGCGGAATATGAAGTCTCCTCTGTTCGTGGTACATATTAGTGGCTTGAATTTAACCAACATAAAATTTTATGTCAACTGTTTTGAACCTCTTTTTTTTTTTATTTTTTATTTATTTTTAATGTGAATAAGAATATAAGATCACAAAAAATAGCTAATAACCATCTCCATCCATTATTATTACAAGTAAGTTGCCCGTGCGATGCACGGATAATTTTATGATATTTTATGTAAAACTGTTTTGAATAATGTTGTACATAAATTATAAAGAAAAAGTAAACTAAATTAGATTATAGGAACATATATATTTTGAGATATTAAAAATTGGTTTAATAGCTTCACTGCATATTTGTAGTCTTCTTAAGATAAGATTATTATTTTTTTAAATCATGAAACCAAAAATAAATGCAAAAGAGTAATGGGACCATGAAATAAATTAATTTGTGTTATGTTCACATATTTCATACTATGAAATAAAAGTATACCCAACTCTCTGACTATCTTCCACTCATTGATAGTGTGACATTAAGACACGGCATGGGCAAGTGTATATGCATGTGTCTTATAGATGATTTAAAATTAAACCATGGTAGAATATGACTTTACATTGAGCACCAAATGTTCTCTCTACTTATATACCCAAAACAAAAACTAATTAACCAAATTACCTAACCTAAATCATATTTAAGCCCCTAATTTAAAAAGAAAAAAAGATTACCTGTAAGGGTTTCGGTGTCATGATGGTGGTGGGAGGTCAGTATAACGAAGGTGGTAATCCCTCAGCTTCCTCTTTCTCTTTCTTTCAAATGTTTTGTTGATCTTAGGTCCTTTATTTTGGTAATATATAGTGAAATAGTGTCTTTTATTTAACAATCCACAACATTTTTGTGTCTCTCTATCTCTCTTTAGAGTCTTATCTCGTTAGTTATTACTATTAGCCCTTACTTATTTTGTTTTTTTGTTTTTTTTTTAAATAATAAACAGTGGGTATGCTAAAAGACATGAAGAATAGTGAAATGTGTGGTGTAAACTTAGGCAATTAATGAGATAACAGTAAAATAAGATAATGTGAGCTTTTGGGTAACAATAAAAAAAAAAAAAAAAAAAAAAAAAAAACTTAATGAAAGCAGTAAAAAAAAGGCGAAATGCAAAATTAGAGTGCCACTTGGTAGGACCTCATGTAAGACTCTTGCATGAGGTCTTTGAGAGAGAGACATTTTGTAACAACTTTTATTCTACAATATTCCTCTAATTTTTTTTTTTTTTACTCATTCCTTGCACTGAATAATTATAATAGTTGTGTGTGTGCAATTTATAACTGTTGTTTCACTGCATATTTATAGCCTTCTCAAGGTAAGATTAATTTTTCACCCTAAAAAAAAAAAGGCAAGATTAATTTTTTTTTCTAAAATCACGAAACAAAAAATAAATGCAAAAGAGTAATAGGACCGTGAAAATCAAATAATTTGTGTTGTGTTCACATATTTAATACTGTAAAATAAAAGTATGTCCAACTCTTTCATTGTCTTCTACTCATTGATGTGCGACATGAAAACATGGTGTGGGCAAGCGTGCATGCATGTGTCTTATAGATGATTTAAAACCATGGTAGAATATGGCTTTACATTGCGTACCAAATATTCTCTCTTCTTATATACCCAAAACAAAAACTATTTAACCAAATTACCCAAACCTAAATCATATTTAATCTTCTAATTTAAAAAGAAAAAAAAAATACCCGTACGGGTTTCAGCATCTTGATGGTGGTAGTAGGCCAATATGACGAAGGCGACGTCCCCTCAGATTTCTCTTTCTCTCTCTTTCAAATGTTTTGTCAGTCTCAGGTCTTTTATAGAGAAACAATACGTTTTGATTTTGTAGTGAAACAACGCGTTTTGTTTAACAATCCATAACACTTTTATGTCTCTCTATCTCTCTCTAAGGCTTTATCAGGTTAGTTATTACTATTAGTCCTTAATTATTATTATTATTATTATTATTATTATTATTTTAAGTATTAAAATGGTGGGTATGCTAAAAGATATGAAAAAGAGAGAAATGTGTGATGTAAGCTTAGGCAATTAATGAGAGACTAATGAGATAACAGTAAAATAAGTTAATATAAACTTTTGGGTAACAATTAAAAAAAAAAAAAAAAAACTTAATGAAAGAGGTGAAAAAATGCTAAATGCAAAATTAGAGTGTCATTTAGCAAGACCTCACGCACTCCCACATGAGATCTCTACTTACATATATATATATTGATGATTATTCCTTTATAACTTCTAATCACTAATCAACATGAGTCTCAAAAAACTTTGTGATAGGACTTTATCATACGTAAAAAATAAGTATAGATTTTTTCCTCTTTTTTTTTTTTTTTTAAAGGATATTGCTATTATGTTCATCCTTATAAGAATTTTAGCATAGATTAAATTTTCATTATTTTTGACAATTTTTCTTTGATTCCTTTATAATTTATATATTGTGTTGGTTTAAATGAATTTTTTCTCAAGCTTTCAGAGGATGGATTTTAGATAAGATGTTCAACTTTTATACACCAAGCATTGACTATAAGTCTTGTACATGGAACAAATAGAGATAAGAAATTAAGAATATGGTCCATTTTGGACGGCCTTAGCTTGATTTTTCTAGACATCAATTTTCTCTCTTGCCCAAAATCCGACTTATTTTAGGTGGAAGTTTCCTTGATTATTACTTGTATACAAAATTCCAAAATCATTAAATTGGAATAGGTCCCTTACTAACCTAACTAATTGGAATATGATGAAATTTCTTTCCATCCACACTAAACATTGTGTACATGCTCAAATTTTTTCTGCATCTCATAATGATACATTGTAGATAGGTGTCATCCAAGTCCAACATGATTAAGAGAGACAGATGTCGAGAGAAACTGCTAGACTTCTTTATTGCGTTGCAAAGAGAAATCGAAGACGAAGATTTGCTGACGCAGTGCGGGCACTGGATGAAAAAGACAGAGAAAAGAACAACAACCCACCGGAAGGGCATACCTCAAGAGCACCAATCTCCCCCAGCAAACATCTATCTGCACGAAGCCGACCTATAGATAGAAAGAAAAATGCAGGAAAGGAAAATGAAATATGAAATAAAAAAGATGCTTTGGGAGTGTGAGATACGCGGACGGGGAGTACGCAGCCGAACAACCGCAGGGGCTTTCAGCAGTGATAGCTGAACTAACCAGATGGGTCGCCCAAAACTTGGAGCTGACATTTCAATCGGAAATCAACGTCGGATCCCGGTTATCCGAAAAACGCAGATAGAAGCGAAGGATCACAAAATGCAACAACACAACAAGGGGCGAACCAAGCGCTTGTGCGAAGGAAGAAGTGAATCAATCATAATGGAGACAGGGAGGAGAGGCGAAAGAGAGATTTTTGAGCCTACAAGCAGCAAGCAACAACGGTTGAAAAGCCGTTGCGCGCTAGCTTGTAGTTTAGGGGTATAGTAAGGGTGCCCCTTTCTAAAACTTATACTTCTATTTAATATAAGGTAAGCTTTTTGGAACCCTAGTTGTGGAGTTTTCCCCAACCTATAACCTATACCAACCTAAGAAAAAGGGGCTTACGTTTTTCAGCTGCATCGCACTGCCGCATAAACAATGGATCCGCTGGGTTGGATGAGCCACCTTCTCTGGAAAGGAATAGTGAAAAGCCTTGTCACTTGGAACGGAACTGGTTGCCTTATTTACTTTTAGTAAGACCGCTTTGGTAAGCTAAATTCTATTATATGGGCATGGTTGCTTACAAGACAAAAGCTAGCTTCTAGATGTTCTTTGCCTAAACATATAGAAGAAGCAACCTTCTGGCCTCTGTACCAGTAGTGGAGTGGCTTGCTACTTTCAATCAAAAAAGTAAAATGGAGCAAGACAAGGGAGAAAGAAGCTGTCCCCTCTTCTCTGAGAACCCACCGCCGGTCATATAGAGTGCTCCGCCCGCCATCGCATATGTAGAAAAAGAGGGAGCAGGGAAGGAAGAACAACCGTTTGACTTTGGTACATGAGGTGGGGGCATTGGCTAGGTAACATAATGGAAATGTATTGGACTGCAAATCCTGGAATGACGGTTCGACCCCGTCCTTGGCCTCGGGGAATGGCGAGCAGCGCGGAACTTTAATGAATCAAATGGCATAAGCATAAAGGGGCTTTCCTTTGTTAGAAATCCACAGACAACATTCTGGAACTTCCAAACCAAAAAAATGCAACATGAGAAGGAGCTTTTTACGTTACGCTTCAATAGAATGAATTCGGTAAGGGTAGAATACGCCCCATGGTCGATCGAAGGTCCTGTGCCACTTGAACTCAAATCTATCTTACCTTCCATCCATCTTTGTCCAGCCAGCTCATAACAAAATGTTAGACCAATCTTACAGGACTGACACAACCGAATTGGTTGAGGAAAAGGAAACCCCAGCGGCCAAGCACTCCCGCCCCCAAAAGTGGAGACTGAACAACCGCCGGGTTGTCGAGGACACGTCTGAAGAGGAGGCAGGCGCCCTCTAAGTTTACCGCCCTACCCACTAATGGACTATGAGGGGGGCGAGCGAACGGGAACCGACCGAGAACCCAAACCGCTTGACGGACGGACCCTTTCATACTCGATTCATTAGGGTCGGGGATGAATGGAACCAATCAGAAGTGCAAATCGCGCAAGCGAAGCTGGGAAACGGACCGCAGCGCAACAACTAGGACTCGTGTCGGAGAAGTTTTGAGCGTGAGCTACCACTCATGCAGCGGCAAGGACCCGCAACTCTTGAAAGGGGCCACCAACCGCCCGAATCACTGTAGCAAACCCCCCCTTTACTCAATGGATAGCGCTTATCCTCTTTCAATCAACAAAATGAAAAATGGGGGAGAAATTAAATAAATAAAAGAAAGAGAGAAAGAGGCCTTTATTGAAGAGGCTTTGCACCTAAAATAGGACTAATGAAGATCCAGAAAAATGGGTTTGGGCTTTCAAAAAGATGAAGATGCAAAGGGTAAAGAGAAAGTCTTTTGAACAACCAACCTAACATAAGGATTCTAGCTCGCCCACTTAGAGCGGATGGGGATTCTCGGACGGGGAAAAGCGGCACTCGACATCTATTAAACAACACCAAGAACAAAGCCATACCATGCCCTCGGGAGAAACTAGTGATGATTGCCATGAATGCTGCCCTCTCAACATGGTGCCCCTCTCAGTAGAGGGGCGTGAAAACGCCGTGGAAACTTTGACCGAATGAATAGGGATCAATTGATAGACATTTTTATTGAGAAAGAGAATCCAGGATGAACGCTTTTTTCGTTCGCTATGCGCTGACTGGATGCGTACTCGCGTGATCGATCAATGGACGGGGGAATTGCGCGAATGACGAGACCGACCTAATAACCTAAAGTAAAGGCTCTTCCCTCTCTTGGTGGCGAATCTTGATTGACTGACACTAGGAACCGATTCGGAGAAACAAGAAGCATGGCATGAGATACGCGGCGAAAATTTTTCCGATAGCGAATTACTTGACTCGATGGATGGAGGGGGGGCCCTCCAACTCAAGCACGAAATCAATGTTGAGTCAACAATCACCGAGAGGGGCACCACCAAACGAGATCGAGACTAGCCCCTTGTATAGGGTTCCAAACCTGCGCTTCTTCAAATATCCCATAAAAAAAGGTAGGGGCTTCAAAGCTTGACTAAGAAGCGCGAAACTTGACTTTGAGAAAGAAGCGCCTTATATTCTAATATTAGTAAAGGCGCCTTAGCGTATCTAAACGTACGGGGCCTTTTCTTGCTTGTTAGCGCTTTAGAAAGATTGCAGGGTGCTAGCTTACTAATAAGAAAGGGCTTTTTCAGCTTGATTGGAATCGATTTCTATGATTGAATAGCAGAAGTGCTACTTAGTAGTAGAAACTCGGAGAGGGGACTCTCTCATACCTGCGAACTCCTAGGATGAGAAGTAGGTCCCTTGTTTTTGGCAGGAATAGTTCCAGCCTTTGTTGCCCCTCGGTAGAATGAGTCTACTTAGCGAACTGGCAGGGCGCGGGGATCGATTGATCAATATGAATCTCGAGAGTAGATGGTTGACCGCCGCCCCCTTGTCCTGGGGGCTCTCCGGCCGGGGAGGGGCTTGCTATCGTAACCTTTTCTCCCAGTGTATGTGAAAAAAAAAGAGTGACGAACCCATTTTTGTTTGGTCATAGGTTGGTTCCAAAGAACGAGAGTCGGCTTTCTTAAGTCCGTTGTTCCTCAGTAGCTCAGTGGTAGAGTGGTCGGCTGTTAACTGACTGGTCGTAGGTTCAAATCCTACTTGGGGAGATTTTTGAGTTATCGCTTTTCTGACCTAATAGCGAGCCCTGCCCTTCTCCTTAGTTTCTAAACTAGCAAAATCGTGGGACATAAAAAGTGGGAAGTTGATTGTTGGTTTTTATTCCTTACTCTCGTATAGGTGAACTTGGTTCGTTTAATTCTTAGGGAGAAGAAGGATCCACTGGGAATGAATGGGAAGACTGGAGTAGTATCTTTATTAGCCAGAAGTGACGAAGGGGGGGGCTGGGGAAGGCCGACGGCTACATGAGGGGGAAGCTGCCATAGAAGCTTTGCCCCTTGCTTTACAGAGATTGTTATGAACTGACTAAATTACTAGATTCTCCCGGAACGCTGGCTAAGCTAATAAATAGTATTAGTTCTCTTCAATTAAATCAATAAGCTTTTTGATTGATTTAGGGCACCGCCCTCCTTCTTAGAACCCATTGAGGGGGGCCTCGGCCCGGGAAGGGGAGAGTGGCCGAGTGGTCAAAAGCGGCAGACTGTAAATCTGTTGAAGTTTTTCTACGTAGGTTCGAATCTTGCCTCTCCCACTTGTTTTTTGTAGACTTCAGAGAAGAGAAAGGAGGCATTCGTCAGTGTAGGAAGGCCCACCGAGCGAAGCTCTTTCTTTTTTTAGCCGTGCCGTGAAGTGAAATTGTATCGTATGTTAGTTAGAGAGGTTGGCGAACTACTATGATCTATAGATTCCCTATCTATATCCAATCCCAACGAGAATAGAAGCGAGTCGCTTCCGGCTTGGCTTGTAGTTGTAGTCTTTTAGCTTATGTAGTGGTCGGCCTTCCTACACGCACGCGCCTTCCAGAATGCCTCCTTGGTTTTGGACGAAGTCAAGCCGATACATACGATAGGCGAAGGAAAGACCCCCCATTTCATAGCGCCTGGGGAACGCAAGTTTGATCGAGGATTGGAGAGGAGAGGTGAAAGAAAGGGCTCGGGATGGATTTAGGAGTCTTTGTGCGAGCCGTATGCGGTGAGAGTCGCACGTACGGTAACGAGGGGGGTTCGCGTTTATACGTGTAGTGTGGTGGTTGGGCCTACCCACCCTATTTGTTCCATGATCTATGGGTCTACTGGAGCTACCCACTTCGATCAATTAGCCAAGATTTTGACCGGATACGAAATCACTGGTGCTCGATCTAGTGGTATTTTTATGGGGATTCTATTTATCGCTATAGGATCCCTATTCAAGATCACTGCAGTTCCTTTTCGGGCGGCTGTAGGACAGACGGTCGCCTATAGGTGGTAGGGTAGGGTGGGTGGTACCGCTCAGATTGCGGCCAATCTTCCTAACCACGCGCGGGCCAGGCTTAGAGCGCGTGAAACTCATCACTACCTCGTAAGGGCGTTGAGACCATAGCATGTTACACGAAAGTGCCGCTTTCTCTAGAGTATTGTCACACAGCTGCCCGCCTAGAAGAGCCACTCGCTCTGGAGTGTTGTCACACAAGATAAGCACGCCACCCGCCTGCTAGCCGGGCAAATCGAAGTTCTCTTCCGGTCAACTATCCACCTAGTCAAGTGCAAAAAACACAGTAGAATCACGCAACACACGCTGCTGGTGTGCTTCCTGCCCGCGAGGAAAGAAAGAAGAGCGACAAGGTTTAGTTCAAATTCGACTGTTTGCAGCATGGGAGTGGATTACCCAAAAAATCCCTGGGAACAATAAAAAAAAAAGATATCTCGGTAACGAAAACTATAGGGGGCTGTATTGGCGAGATCCAACGGTGAACAGCCGCCCAAAAGAAAAACCGCCTGGAAGTCCGAGGACTTTTAGTACCGTACCCTACCCCCGAACCAGCAGCTTTCGCGCTAAGAAAGACCGCCCTTGCCCCTTTCCTTTCTCCATTTCGCCTCCTTCTTTGCTTTGTTCCAATAGAGTCTAAGGCAAAGAAAAAGTGGTTCGTATGCCTACTTTACCTACTTGACGAAAGGGAACACACTTTCTTTCGTTTCCGGGTTTATGGATTGGATTCAGTCAGCGTCACTCCTTCCTTTTGATTATGTCGTGACGCTTTGGTTACCGGCGAACGCTTCAAAAGGCGACCCTCTCGAGTTTCCGGCTGTTTCCTAGATTGAAGTAGCCTTTCGTCGCCCTACCAAACGAAAGAAGTCACTATCAAAGAGCTCGCCCTACTGAAGTACCAAAAAAGGTGCGCTTTGCAGGTTGGTTCTTCGGTTTCCTTTAGAATGAAAGTAGCTATGAAGCCCCTACTACTTACTTTGTTTGATTCAAAAGGCGAACAGCCCCCCAACTAGTCGTATGGGGGGGGGGGGTGCTTGTGGTAAGCTGCCTTGGATATGAGGAATTCCTAAAAAAAAAGGCAAAGTCCGGTATTTGACGAAGATCTTTCTATCAATAGATAGGATTTAGTGTTCGATATAGGGGATAGGATCCATCTGCTCTTTCTCTCTCCATTTTTTTTTAGAGAGAGCGGATATAACGATATAAAAAAGAATCGGGAGATGATAAAGGATTACATAGACATCTAAGGGGATGTCTATTCTATTCCTCTTTTTTTAGAGAAAACAAAGATATCTCGTTTATCTATCTTTTGTCTATCTATCATTGATTCTATCTATGAATCAAGTCGAAAGACTTCGTTTTTTGGTTCCCCGAAGCCCCAAATGGATTGAAATCTATACTTTGCTTTTACTACTGACTGCTAGTGAACACAAGCGGCTCCTTTGATGATGACCATAGAGGTGGTTGGCAACTAATACCAATTACATATCTTCATCATTCTACTCTACCAAATAATTCAAGTCAATTAAATCAGTCATAAGGTTCTAAGAACTGCATATCTTCATCCAACAAATCTTGCATCCTTAGTTTTAGACAAGAATCAAAATTTTAGATAGCAGTAAGCAAATTGTGTCCCCTCAAATCCACACAATATATCATCCAATTCGTACCTTAAATTTTGATATATATTGAAACTGTCTTAAAATAACTCTGGCTCTTCAAAAATGTCATAGAAAATCTCTTCCACAGTCAACGTCACCTCCTTTCTGCTTCAAGAGTTCCTTGATCTCTGCAATGTCCTGTGCAAAAGAGCTGAAGATGATTCTGCACACCAGAGCCCCATAGACCAAATTTGACCAATATAATTACCGTTCCACCTAATTATATTGCACAGGAATTCTTTAAAAAAAATTAAGTAAAGCAAACTGAGTCCCATCCTTTGCCAATCGAACAAGACAGTCAAGTATGCCTACATGATTCAAATAGCTTTCGTATGTGTTAAATCTGTACAACTAGGGAAATCTTCACTTGCTCCATATTTAGAGATAACCAAAGGATTCACTAGAGATAGAGGAAGGTGAAAGAAAAAGGTAAACAATAATATTCTAAAAAAGTAAAATTTACATAAAAACATACAGTTAGACAACCTTATTAGTCAGTTATGAGGAGAAAATAATCAACTTTTATTCGAAGCAATATGCAATAGGATATACCTTCTGCTGAAGCATTTTGGTCTAGATGAGCAAAGAAATCTGCAATGTGAGAAGAGCGATCAGCATCTTGAAGAAAATATTATTAAAATGAGCAAGCAATAATCTATCATAGAGAAAACTTAACTAATTATGTTAGAATTATCACGCCATTAATGTTAAATAAAATGCAGCTATAAGAAATGATATTTTAATCCTTCAGTTCCTAGAATGCAATTGTGGCATGTGATATACAAAATCATATGCACGTACTAATAGAACAAAATCCATTTTCGGTTCTGTAGTAACCTAATCAAGGAGCACTGCATTAAAGATAGTCCCAGGATTGAGAATGAAATTGAAATGTCTCCAAAAAACAATGAGTTCTAGTTTTAGTATTTTTTGTTCAAATTTATTAAACATTTAACTTCTCATGAAGAGCTGGATGAATCATGAACGCATCTATACAAGTTACAAATAGCACCAGTTAAGAACAAAATGCAGGAAAGTTGTTAAGGTTATCTGGAAATGCACACTGATATCCACATGATTCCACTGACAAAGTAAATCATATCACATTGAATGTGCTAAAGGGTCAAGAAATGGGTAAAGGAGAAATCTATCAAGTAGGCCTTTTAGCCAAACCCAGGAAATTGCAATTAGAAGCTTTATTGAATTGATAGTTAGAAATCCAATACATCTGTCAGGGGATTCAGGTAGGCAGAACAATTTAACTTTGTAAGAGAATGTACAGAAATCAAAACAGCTAGAAATTTAGAATGAACCGATACAATAAAGTTTTTAGGTATGAATAATTTTAGGTAAACACTTTTCTTAATAGTGGAAAAAAAGACAAATTTACCTATAGCCTCTGATGGAGTATAAGTGGGACGTCAACTAGCACACCATTAACAGAGAAGTTTCCATTGTCAATGTAATTCAAGAATTGAGTTACTGTATCATAATTGTAATTGACGTTAAGTGGAACGTCATTTGCAAAATCTTCTAGCTCTTCTTCATGACCTAGTAAATAATCAGTTTCATTTACATGCCATAAGTAAGCCTTAAGAACAAGATTTACAGAGGCAAATGTCTTTACAAATTTAAGATTCTATGAGAGAGACCATAAGTCTAGTTGGTTGAAGGCTCAGTCTCATCTTGTCCTAGGAACTGAAAGACCAGTTTTGCCATTTTGAATTAAATCATGCAGTAATTCTTCTTAGGAAAGCAACCTCTGATGGTGAAATAATATTAACAATTACACTTTTAGATACAGAAAGTATAAAGCTTCTCATACTCAAATTGTGTTGAGAGAAGAATTGATCATTCTACACAAGTATTAGAACAACAGGGTGGGTCAAATGATAACTGTGCAAATAGATCCTACATGTTTAGAGAAACATTTTGCCAATGATAAGAAGAAAGAAGATCCAATCAAAAATTTAAGAGAGAATTGTGATCTTTTATTTACTTGAATGTTCAACTAGAAACCTGGTGGCGTGAACACTGAAGCCACATTTTTAATAGTGAGAATTTGGAATGCATTGCCATCAAACTTATTAGTTCGAGAGAAAACTCCTTACTGGAAGAAATACAGAAATTATCTTTAATTGTTAATGCAAAGTATTATATGAATTATATCCTGTTGATGTTTGATATAAATAAAAGGGATAATCTGAATTGGTACTTGTGGCCATGGCACTAAAATTGTGAACACATCTAGGTATGCTTCCAAATAGCTTATTATGTGAAAGGTCCAAGATTTGGAGTGATGTTAGAGAATATAGTTCTTCTAGGATTTAACCCTGAAAATTATTTGAGCGAAGGTTAAGAATCACCAAGCTTGAAAGTCTATGTCCTATCCAAGAACATATGCTTCCAACAGAATCATTCTTAGCAATATCAATGGTCACCAACTCTTTACAATTTTTTTTTTTTTTTTTTTTTTTTTTTTTTTTTTATGTTCATTTTTTTCAGTTGGCTATTTTTTAACATGACAAACAAATTTGAAACAAAAATCTTTAATAAATCATTGTAAACAACATTAGAATCCCAACAAAACTCCATAGAGAATTAAACTTACCCCACAAATTCTACGTTACCTAATTGGTTAAATCACCAATTCAACAAAATCCTATTTCACCTAGACCCAAATCCCTCTGCAGCAAACCTAATTTTATCAACATACACGTATACATCTAGGTACCCACCCAAATAGATACAGACACGCATATACAAGATTACAGTTCAGATTCTTCTAATGTGCAGTAACTTCATGAAGGGGAAACAAATCTCAAAGAAAAAAGTATAGAAAGTTGAGAATCATTTATCTCAATGTATCACAAAATATGAACTTTTGCAATCAATAAATCCTGTATGTTAAAAGCTGTCTGTTACATTTACAGCAACTCACAGTAAAGAGCTGGGAGCCATAAAAAAAGATTTGTCACAGTTAAACACAAGCTCCTAACCAAGCCTGTTACTTGCAAGTTGCAACATTATGTGTCACCAATATGTTACTAAGACTTAAAAGAATAATGCAGCATAATTAAGGAAATAGACAACTCAATTTCCATACCTTTCAACTAAATCAAGAGTATCAATGTCTGGAGGTAATATAAGAGACTTGGATGTCAAAGGAAGAAAACCTCTTAGTGCAACACCTCTATCAAACCACGAAGCCCAAAGATACACACTGAATAAGCCAAGCAACTGTATATACCAACCTATGTAGAGACACAAAATTCAAAATTACAAAACAATAACATGTATTTATTAATTCACTTTTTAGAGTTGAGTTAGATTTTGGGATGTCGTACCTGACTAGCATGGAAGGACATTACCCACAATCCCTCCAATTCTTCATGGTGATAAAAGCTGCTTTGATCATTTTAGAAATCCCCATAAGATTCACATCCACCATGAACCTCACCTCATCCCTCTCTCTTAAATTTTCTTCGATTTCAAATATTTCTCTCTGATTGGACTCTATGCCTTCAATGAGTGTGATCTATAAGAGGTTTAGTCACAAGACATGGAACTACATAGAAATTTTTTGAAGCAAAAAACTATAGCATACTAGCATACTGTGTGTCATATCACCTATTTCCCAATGAACATCAAAGTTGAATTTTTCACTAGGGACAAAGTAGACTTTCGAGATGCACTCCTCTATAGCCTATGCTTCCTTCTTAGATACTAGTTGCAAGGAATCCACCAAATAGCCTTCAATTTGTAATAAAGAGCATTTTTAGTTTGCCCAGATATGCAGAAATATGTTGTCTTTTTTATTGAGACGTTACAAAGTGATCACTAAGAGACTCTAAAGAAAAAATGGGCATCATTGCAAGGTATTGAATATTACTTTTAACAAATCAATTACTTTTATGAACTAAAATGTAATTTTACACCATTAATCTATAGGAATAATAAAACTACAACTTGGATTGTCGTTGACGTTCACAAGAAGAAACATCATATTCATAAATTTTAATGGAGTGAATTTAGCAAGAAATACAAGAATTAATCAGCTTGAAGATGATAAAGAAGTAATCAAACTATTGATTAATATGATTACATGATGTTTGCACTAAATATTAAGAATCTTACAACATTTACTTACAATGCTACCAAGTTTGTGCCACTAAACCCCTAAGCTTGTGTCCTAGGTGATCTAGGAATTGAAAGTACAAAAATCTCCGCTGCTTGTTCAACAATAAAGGACTCAATACAACCCAAAAACCAACAACAAATCCAAGTGCCATGCTCACATAAAACCAATCCACATCAACTCCACTAAAAGCCTTGCATTCTTTCTTTTCAGTGTTAGGTTGTACATCCTTTATAGTACAGTTATCAATAAGTGGAGGTCCACAAAGTTTGTTTCCAAAAAAACTGGATGCATCAAGACTTTGTAGCTGAGTGCTTGAAGGGATTTTCCCAATTAAATTGTTGTTTGACAAATTCAACCGACTCAAAAATGTCAAACTTGACATACTTTGAGGAATTTGACCAAAAAGTTGGTTATTTGAGAAATCAATAGACTCCACTGATCCCATATCACCTATTTTCTGAGGAATTCTTCCAGTCAAGATATTAAATGACAAATTTAATGACTGTAATCCTTTGAGACAAGTCACTTCTTCAGGGATCTCACTTGATAAATTGTTGTTGGAAAGGTCTATAATTTTTACCAGTTGAAGAGTGGTGGAATACTCAAGATCTTTTCCCTTAATCACAACCGATTGACTTTCAAAAGGTGTAGAAGAATATTCACTTGGCCAGCGATATAAAGAAAAGGGCTTATCTGAACTGTTACTTGTGGCCATGGCACTAAAATTGTGGACACATTTAGGTATGCTTCCAAATAGCTTATTATGTGAAAGGTCCAAGATTTGGAGTGAAGTTAGAGAACAAAGTTCTTCCGGGATGTAACCTTGAAAATTATTTGAGTGAAGGTTAAGAATCACCAAGCTTGAAAGTCTATTTCCTATCCAAGAAGGTATGCTTCCAACAAAATCATTCTTAGCAATATCAATGGTCACCAACTCTTTACAATTTATCAAAGATGATGGTAATTTTCTAGAGAATCTGTTGTTGTCTAGGTGCAAATATGAAAGAGAAACCAAAGATCCAATGGATGCTGGAATTTTACCAGTGAAATTGTTTTTTCCCAAATTTAAGGCAGACAAGCTTTGCCACATCATCCAACAATTACTTAATTTCCCTGATAAAAGATTTTTTCCAAGATTGAGAAATTCCATCTTTTTGGGCTCATTCATCTTGTAACACAAAAAGTGAGAAATAGATCCAGATAGTAAATTGTTAGAAAGATCAAGAAAGGTCAAATTAGAGGATATACAAGGTAATGGACCTGTGAAGTTATTTGAACTCATATCAATTACTATAAAATCAAAGGATAAAATCATTGGGATATGTGGAATCTCTCCATAGATCTGATTATGAGAGATATTTAGATAAGTAAGCTGAGAAGTCAAGTTCCAAAAGGAAGGAGGAACTACATCTAAAATCCTTGTGTTGGATATGCCCAAGGTCAAAAGATGCCTTTGTGAAAAGAGCCACAAAGGAAATTTCGGCCCTAAATTCCATGATCCCAAATCTAAATGGTTGAGTTGAAAAGGAGGGGTCCAATTGTCACTTACTTCTAAAGTCAGTCGGTTTTGAGACGCAAAAAGTGCTTTCAATCTCATTGAATTGGCAAAATGAACTTCTAAAACCACACCCTCCAACATATTTAAACCAATATTCAGAGACTCTAATTTTGAAAGTTGTCCCAAAATTTGAGTGAAAGTTCCATTAATTTGATTTCTCTCAAGGTCCAAGAATCTCAAGGAGGAAAGATTCCCTATAAACAATGGAATTGGACCTGAAATTGAATTATACCCCAAAGAAAGACTGACCAGATTTTTAAATTGCCCAAGTTCAGCAGTTAACTGCCCAGACAGTTGAGTTTTAGACAAATCTAAGAACTCTAGTCCATTTGAAGCACATCCTAATAGACTTTCAAAGATTTCAGATATCTCTTGACTCCATTTGTTGTATGACAAATCAATTCCCCTTAAGTTGCAGAGATTACCCAAAGATCTTGGTACCTTTCCTTTGAGTTCATTTTCTGACAATTCTATGCTAATGGCAGATGTTAGGTTTCCAATGGCACTAGAGATTGTACCCTGCAAATGATTCAATTGGAGGTTGAGGAACTCAAGATGACTAAAACTGTACAACCAATTGGGAATTGAAGAGTTGAACCTGTTGTCAGGTAGATCGAGGTGCCTAAGTGAAGTCAAGTTCTGGAGATGAACAGGGATTGGACCTTGAAAATGATTGCCAGATAGATCAAGAGAAACCAGATTATGAAGACTAAAGACCCAAAACAGAATCGAATTGTTTTCAAAACTGTTGTATGAAAGATCAAGGGTGGTGAGAGATGAGAAGTTAATACTGGGTATCGGTGGGACAAAACCAGAAAGGTGGCAAGATGACAATCGCAACTCTAACAAGGAAGGGAGTTTGTTTATCTCCTGTAGCCAATCAGAGGCTTTGCTAAGGTTTGCATTAATCAAATCAAGGTGTTGTAGTAAAGGAAGACCAGAGAGCCATTGAAGGTTCTTCACATATAAATCATTATATTCAAGATTGAGATAGTGCAAATTAGAGAGATTCCCAAGTTCATGAGGAATGAATCCCACAAATCTCGCATAGGAGAGATCAAGATATCTTAAGCTCCCCATTGAACCGAGGAATTTGGGAATTTGACCACCAAAATCATTGCAACTGAGGTCCAAGTAAATCAAATGCTTCAAATCAAGCAGAGAAGGATTTATCTTACCGCCGAACACTGACCTCACATAAGCTTCAATCTGAGCATCCCATTGGAAATCATCATAAGGTGTAAGCTCGTCATACACAGGATAATGGCTTCTGAGATGGAGTTGGAGGACATGACCGGTGCGGTTGTCGCAGACAACACCGACCCAGTGACAGCAATCCACGTCAGATGCAGAAGCAACCCAAGAGGCAAGGCGGTTAGAAGGATCTGTAAGGTGTTGCTTGAAGTTGAGAAGGGCGTGTCGCTCACTTTCAATGCAACGAACCTCAAAGTCAGAGGGATCCAGATCCGCGTCGGAGTGGGCAGTGCAGAAGTTAGGAGGATGAATAGTGAGGAAACAAAGGAGAAGGGTTAAAGTAACAGCTGATATTAATCTTATCATCATGCTTTTATAAAAATAATACTAATAAAATTGATTTATGATTTTGTTATGTTTGGTACCAATGGCATAGGACTTATTTATAGGAAGCAGATATATCCATCCATCCATCCATCCATCTTATTGTATTGTGCTCGAGGAGTTTGTTTGATGCTTTCAATTTCAACCACACATTAGGTATTGACTAACTGAGTAAGTCTTATAGATGGGACCCTCTATTTGTAGGCCCTTTGGTTCATTTGGATACATTTCAATTTTCTATCTTTATGAAGGTGCAACTCATTTTACACGGTAATTTGACTTGTCAATACTCATTCATTACTTGTATCAAAATTTAACAATCTTTAAAACACTGTGACTTAAGTCTCTGAATTATGGCAGTGAATTGTGATTGTTTAGCAACAAAGTTTTTAAAGTGATAAACTAATAGTAATAATCAGTCGTTAATCTGTGCGATGCACGGATTAGTTGAACAAAAATTTTAAATTTTAAATTTGCCTAAAGTTATGATCACTTGAAAAATTAAATTACAATTTAAGAGGGAAAAAAAAAATACTAACACCAATAATGTTAGGCATGCCATGTCTATTATCAATGACATCCTTTTCTTTAATGAAAATTTACGTCTCAATCATTTTTTCAATATAATATAATCCCTCTCATTGCTCAATTTGTTTGCCAAATCCTAGGTTTTTTCTTGCCATATAAAATGCAACCAAAAAACCCTAAAATAATAAAATAAAAACTATAGAAGTTTTTACATAGAAAAAAATAATTAACTACGCTCAAAAAAGTCATTAATCTAGAGCAATAGGTTTTGGAAAAGATTTTTTTTTTTTTTTTTTTTTTGAGGATCGGAAAAGCTAATTTAGTATTATAGGTAATAATTATAATATTTTAGCACGTAGAAGAACAACAACAACAAGGCATATCAAATGAATAAATTGACTTTTACTTTAATGGCATTTTTGGCTCTTCTTTATTGTTAGAATGACTTGAATGGTCAAAATTGGTGGCTTGAGATTAACCAACAAACCATCAGAAAGTTGCATGAAGTTGCATTAAATGTTGCATGGACTCATGGCCGAATTTATTGACTTCTTTGTTGATAGAAGTCTTGCATTCTCATGTTTTGGAACACTTGACATGCATACTGCTTCTCCTTTTAGCCGAAATGTATGACTCCATTGGCATTCATGAATTGTCAAGAAAGGGCAAGGAACTACACCTGAAGTTACCAAATACATGCTAGCCGAAATGTATGACTCCACTGGCAATAAATGCTGGCCATTTTTGTTGACTTGATATGTTTCATGTTGGTGATATTTCGGCTGAAGTTTAGCTATAAATAGAGGTGGAGCAAATGAGAGCTGTGCATGTGAGCTACGGAGATAGCAATTAGAACTTCTTCTGTGTGTGCACTAGAGTGTAGGAAGTTAGGGTTGCGTGAGAGTTTTTCAAGTCATTGTTGTAATCTTTACAGTTATAGTGAAAACTTATTCTATCGCCTCCTATAGACGTAGGCATATTACCGAACCACGTAAATTCCTTGTGTCATATTTTCTTCTCTCTCTCTTCTTTAACCTTGTGTTAACAGATTATTTCACCCAATTTTCAACAACATTTATACATTATGAGGATTAAGGACACCCTCCCCATGTTGTAACAATTGAATTATTAAATACCAAAAAAAATCCTTATGCATGAATGTTTTAATTAGACTTAGGATCAATTGGAAAGTGGAAACTACCTTACCTAAAATAATTAATATCCCGCAAGAAAATTTAATTCAAGAATGATCAATTAGGATTCTAATCATATAATAGATTTTGGTTGGGATGTCAAACACTTACAAGTAAGTCCTCTCACAATGGCAGTTTGTCATTAAATTTTCTTATCCTGTGATCTATACCAAAAGATATCAATAACATGTTTTATAATCTGTTGCTTTTGCAACTTTATAAGTAAAAATGGAAATGATGGCATAGCCTTGAAAATTAATGAACCTTTGTGACAGGTACTTTATCATGCATACAAAATAAGCATAGTTTTTTTTTTTTTTTTTTTTATCTTTATTTAAAAAAAAAAAAAAAAAGCTATTGCTATTGTGTTCATCCTTATAGGAATTTAAGTGTAGATTAAATTTTCGTTTTTTTTTTTTTTACTATTCCTTTTTTCTTTAATTCCTTTATAATTTCTTCTTTTGTGTTGGTTTAAAATTTAAATGGATTTTTTCTCAAGCTTTAGAGCATGAACTTTAGATAAGCTGTTCAACTCTTAAACGCTAAGCATTGATTATAAGTCTTGTACCTGGAACAAATCGAGATAAGAAATTAAGAATATAGTCCATTTTGGTTGGCCTTGTAGCTGATTTGTCTAGATATCAATTTCCTTCCTTGCCAAAAGTCTAACTTATTTTGGACATATTTCATTAATTATTACTTGTATACAAAATTCAAAGATCATTGAATTGGAATAGGTTCCTCACTGACCCAACAAAGTGGCTAGGTTTAAACTATTAATGTATTACTAGGATGAAATTTCTGTTGTGTACACTCCAAATTTTTTCTGCCTTTCATAATGATATGTTGTGGAAATGGTCATCCAAGTCTAATATATGCTTGAGAACTGTTGTTGAGACCATGGCCCAGTTGAAGCTTTACTATTCAATACTTTGTGTGGATGAAAAATTAAAGACTTATTTGATGTAATAGGAGATAATGGAATTTAACACCGTACACACTGGGGTTTGTTTTTGATGTTGTGAAATTGTTGTAGGTATTAAAATCTCTAGTATGATTAGTTGGAAAGTTATGATCTTTTAAGTGTGAAAAGTCTAGAATGGAAAACTTTTATGTTCTCACAATGTTTTGGAGAGAATTGCTAGCCCCTTATCCCATTGGGACCCCCCTTATTTATACAAAGGAAAAATGGTCCAATTTTCCTAAGTGTGACTTACTATCCCAGCTGCCAAGTATAGACAGAACATATGATATTGACTATACTTTTTTGCTAAAGTTGTTTTTTTTTTTTTTTTTTTTTTTTTTTTTTTTTTTTTTTTGATACGCTAAAGTTGTTTTTTACTTGAACATAAATGCTCTACTAAGGCATGGCCATCATTTATAGGTAAAACATTTTAAGTCTTGTGCAGCAACTTTGAATTTGGTCATTTGGAAACAAATCAACTTTGAATTTTTTAACTTAACACATTTATTTATTTATTTATTGTGTGGATAAACTTGACTGAAAGTGCAACGTATTTTAGACTGAACTTTCATTGGTCGATGTCATTCATTATGTGTATCAATTTTTAAAAATAAAAAATCTTTAAAATGGAATAGGTCCAACTCAAATTTTGTTTTTAAGTTGCTAGATGCTTGCTTGAACTTGAGAAGTTATTCAAATTCTAAATAACATTTCTGCATTCAAGAAATTAATTTTGATAAGCCGGATGAAAATGTTCGTCCAGACACAGCCAAGGACTAGGATCGAGCCATAAAGTGTATTGTTTCCAATCCGCATTAAGTTTGATAAGCCAGATGAAAACGTTCGTCTAGACACAGCCAAGGACTAGGATCGAGCCATAAAGCGTATTGTTTCCAATCCGCATTTTTTAGTCAAGAAAATAGAATAATTAATTATCTCAATCCAAAAATTTCCTTCTCTTTTCAAAATCAATTCAAATAGTTTTATATTTTTCATTCCATTAAAGCTACTCATTATTGAATAAAGCTAAGAAAACAAATAAATGTTAATAAGTTTCCAAGGGTTTCAACTAATTTATGTTAATAAAACAGCAATGGTTCACGTGATGGACTAATAATTCAGATTGTTATTATTCTTGGTGGTGAGATTGCCAAATAGAGAAGATCCAATGTCGTGGTGGTGGTGGTGGCTTGTGGTGGCTGAGCCTTGGATGTCTTGGTCATGGAGGTTCTTGGCAAGGTGGGTTTTGAGAGAGAGAGAGAGAGAGAGAGGTGGGTTTTGAGAGAGAGAGAGAGAGAGAGGTGGGTTTTGAGAGAGAGATGAATTAAACATAGGTATTTAAGTTTAGCGTAAATGAACAATAATTCTTATATGTAACAAATCACTATAGCAAAGTCGTAAAATATTTTTTGTTTGGACACCCAAGTAAAGATGGGATTTAGTGTTTTCGAGTTCTAAAATAGCAATTTGGGGATTTTACAAATCCCAATGCTAATGCTCTAATTATGGCCAGCAAATTGGAACAGTCAAATGAACCCATTTCAAGAAATGGTTGGCCAATACATTGTTGATGGTTCATAGTATTTCAAACTTTATTCTTTTTTTCTCTCGCAGCAACCAAACTAATAAAGTCAGTCACTGTTTTTCTCAGTTAATTTAAAAAAGTTATTAGCCCAAAAATTTTCACTGCACAACGTTCCAAAATTAAGAAAATAAAATAAAAAATGAACAAAATCTGAACGCATGCAAAGGCTCTAAATACAGTTACAAGAATTCCTCAAATTTGACATGCAAGAAAATTTGTCACCATAGCCTTAGGAAGCCCTTCTTCTCTTTCTTCATCCTACTTTCAAGAGATGGGAACTCAATAAAATTATAGGCAAGGTCTAGAACAATAGGATTCCGAGGGATTGCTTGGAATGCAGGAGGGAAAACTTCAATGTGCGAAACACCCTTGACATTTGAATCACCAACTGCAGACTCGTAGCTATCGAGTTTCTCGAGAAGGCATTTCTCCAACTGAAACAAATTCTAATCAAAATGTCATGCCAATGTTAGAATATACATTCATGCACAGGGTGACATTTCATACAAACGCACAAACCCATATGCTTCTTTGAAAAATAACAATAAGGAAAAGAGAGATCCAGGCAAACGTTACATAGCCATTACACAAAATGTCAACGTCTAACTATTGGTTAGAATGACTCAAGTATGAACGAATACAAGCTAGAATCAAGAATAATGTTTGGTTTATGTTCTGAGAAGAATTAAAAGTACCTTCTTGTCGGCTCCTGTTAATGACAAATTAGAGACTGTTTTTGAGAGATTCTCTGGAGCCTTCACCTCCTCCATAATCCCTGTTGCATGCTCTATACAACTATTAGATCTGCACTCGTCACACAACATCTTCAACTCTTTGATTATCTGCTTATACAAAGAAAATAAATGAAGGCTTTCAAAACCAAATATTTTTGCTTTGCATATGAATTATTGGTGAACAAATCTGAGTGCAAAAAAGAACAAAAAAAGAACATCAATATACCAATTTATCATACTAGAATTACTTATCATATATAGGACAAAAAAATCAAGAATAATTGATCTTAGAAAAGTAGTTATTATGATAAGGAGTCGATAAGAATTGGAAGTTTTGGGGTAATTTATATATATATATATATATATATATATATAATTTTTGGTTATACGGAGAGCAAAGGCAAAAAGAAGAAAAATGGGCAAGCCATCCCAAAAACATCAGTGGAAAAGACTAAAGAGTGATAGTAAGCTCTATGAATGTGGATAACAACATTGAATTTAACAGTTGTGAAGCAATTTCATTCAATTGATGACAAAAAAAAAAAAGAGATTGAAAACCCAAAAATATACACAAACCTGATCATTCTCATTCAAAGTTTGGAATTTCTGTAGGGCGTCCTCAGCAAGAGACCGAGCACAGCAGTATAATGCATAAGCTTCTGCCCTCTTTCTAGCCAAGCTGTAAGATTTTGCCAAGTAGAAGCACCTGCCAAAATGTTGAGAGGCCTATAAATTAAATTTGAGCCGGGAACAACAAAAACCCATTCTAAAAATCAACTAGAACAAGTGTAATCTCAGTTATGTTTTTGGGAACCAGCCCAAGGACCTTGTAGCTCAACTGATTAGCACATCTTGGTATTTCCAATTGAGACATCTAGGATTCAAATCCCCACACTCCAATTATTGAATTATCAAAAATATATTTGTGAGCCCGACACAGCCTTATTAATTTGAAAAGAAATATTTCCAATGAGCTCTAACTAAAATGACACCTCCTTCCCTTGTAAGAGCAAGGTGGAGGATGAGATCATGGGTTTAAGACCCATCAAGTTCATTTGAAAGTTACTAATCAAAGAAAATAGAAATGCAAATGAATAATGGTTTTAATATCATACAGAATGTTGAGAGGTTAAGAAACAAGTCCATCAGAGCAGCATAGTTGAAACAGTGATGCTAATAAGGATGACAGGAAGGAAAAGGTTACGGTAGAACAAGGAACCTGTTAAAGCTAATATTTCAAACATCCATAAACTATAATTTTCCAAAAGGTACTAAAAAAGAAAGACATGGGTGTCTTAAGAAAAGAAATGAAGAATTGTGATGCAATTGAAGATCAATTTCAACATTTAAAAAGACATAGGGAAAATCCTTAAAACACTTGCAGGAGTAGCAAAACTAAATAAAAAGCATTTCCTAGGACCAGTAAAATAAAAAACTTAGAAGCCAAACCTCTCTGCTCGAAAGGACAAACTTTTAAGTGCACACTCTTCAGAAAATGCCAACTCTTCGGGTTTTCTATCTTTTCCAGAACTGACTAAATCTGAAAGATCAGCTGTATTTAGCAAAATATAACATAATCATTCACAAGGTTTTCTAATATAATTTGAGGCTAGCATCTTGCAACTTCAGTAGTACATTTTATTAGAAGAAAGCCAAGTAACAAGCAATTAAATAGAGATAGTTAACCTGTAATAAAAGATCATATAGGCGATCAAGCTCTTCAGGCTTGGTAACTTTCTCATTTTTGTCATCACGTCGCCTAGTAGGTTTACTCTTTGCAAGGGTAACTAACAACTGGTTGCGCTCAATGGTTAATGGTTCTTTGTCCTGAAACAGCACTAACGGCTTTGTCAAGACCATTTAAGTCATCTTTCACATTTTCGGCATTCCCTGCAATGACCTAGAATATACAGTATATCAGGAAAGCAGTCTAAAAGGTACAGAATAGGATTGAACTGTGAGAAAGATTTCTTAATTTTTTTTTTTTAAAGAGTCATTTCTTTAATGAATAATCTAATGAAGTCCTTTTTTCCTCTCTTTTTGAGAAGTGAATTTTGGCCCCAAGTGGAGGGGGGATGAAATATTTAAATGACCAACCTCTGTATCATGAGTCATGATTCCCCACTGTATAATCACTAGGGGTTAAATGGACCTTACTTCTAATAGAAATAAAACAATGACATTATGGAGTAACTTTCCATACCAAGTCACTACGAATGCAGCTCCTAGCTTCATGATATGCGGTAAAAATTTTGTCAAAGATGGCCAGTCTTTTCTCTGCTGGCAGTGAATCTGTGGCTGGACCGTGTAAATCTTTCTCCAATTCTTGAGCTGAACAAGTTTGTCACATAAAACAAAACTTGAGACATAAAGCAAAAGTTGAGATTTTTTGGACTATAAAAGTAAACCAAGGGGAGAAAAAAACCAACAGACACAACCATACTTGAATAAATTTCAGAGAAGTTACAAGTGCACTAGTTAAGCAAGAAAAAAGGTATATTTTCCACAAACGGGATAGTTGCATAAAAATATAATCATCGCCAAATATCCAATTGTGGCTGGAAACCATCAGAAGACTTTTAGTGTGGTTTAATTCAAGGGAGAGAAGCAAGACGGAGGACAAGCTGCAACAATACGTTAATAACAAGAAAACAAGAAAGGGTAGTCTCAGTTGGGATCAGCAACGCAAGTTTTGCAGATTAATTCAGTATCAACATGAATTACAAATACTCAAAAACAGCAAACTGAGTTCTTTAAGGTTGCATTTTTATTGGCACTCTAATCATTGTTTACATCAGAACCTGTTCTAGGCTAATTTTTGCAACTGAAGTCATTAAATTACTGTTTGTCCCAAAAGCTTAACTAATAGAAGCCTACTAGACACCATGACCATGCCTTCTCTTAATATAGTGCTCCACATAAAAACATGCAATACCAAAATCTTTAAAAAAACCTATTAGCATGTAATATGCCAAAGACTTGAGAGCATAACAAAACCAAACCAAACCTTGTCCAAATCTACTTAAAGACATGATAAATTCCTACACCAGAGTTTCCTTAATAAAATCTCTCCAAATGAAATAACTTCTAAACAATCCCATACATTATAATTTTAAAATTGACAACAATTGACATCACCTGCCAATTCATAACAGTAGCAATTTATCACGTACATAACAGTAGCACACCTTTAAATTTATAAAATTTAAATCTTAAGCATGAATTGAATTTATTTAAAAAAAAAAAAAAAGGAATTTAGATCTAACTAATGCAAGGAAACTAGAGATCCGTCAATTATGTATGGACAATAATGCTACGAGTGGCCTCCAATTTTGGTCGCATGTGTGAGGCTTCTTTCCAATAAATTTTAATAATCATCTCTGCCGGCATGAATGAATGACTTCGTTGCAGAAGTGAATGTGTCAGAAAATGCATACTTTTCTCTTAGATTCCTGAAGTCCAAGAAGTAGCTCCATGATGGTGACGGTCCAAGAAGTCTCCAGGAAGTGATCAGTATCGTGCTTGTTTCTTGAGAGAACAAAAAACATTTTTTATAAAATTGCGAAGAATAAATTGGGTGCTGACGTCTATATGTTAGGTTCTAAGGTCTTAGGATTTTATGTATTTAGAACTCTAATTTGTAATGTTGGCAAACCATGATCAAAACAATATATTTAGTCTTGTTTAGGCTTGCTCAAAGTTGATTGAATATTGTAAAGTAGGAATCGAGTGGCTGCAGAAGTACTTGGGACTTTCGGCCTGGCTCGATCGATCGAAGGACAGGCTCGATCGATCGAAAATCGCACAGGTTGATTTTTCTGCAGAATTTCCAACTCAGCCCTGCTTCATTAAACGTTTATGGTTTTATGTTTTTACCCTAGGTATATAAACTAAACCCTAGCCACGTTTTTGGAGGTTGTCCATATTGCTTTGTTGCTCATACATTGCTGTTTTGTGTGAATCTCTTGTGAGATCTTAGAGGAGCTTTCCTTTACACAAAACTTAGGGTTTTCAAGGTAGAGATGATTTCAACATCTTGAAGATCATTATAGTTGCAACCATTGGAACTTAAAGATAAACAAGCGGGGAGCTTGTAACTTATTAAGGAATTCAAGAAAGAAGGAGTCCGTGGATTCGGAGCTTGCACGTGGTCGTGTCAGTAAGTTCTACTAGTGGGTAGCATTAGGAAGTCGAGCGGGGAGCTTGTAGTCCTTTTGTAAGAACTTCAATTCTTTCATAGTGAATTCTGTTTTGCCTTGAGGATCGGTGGGTCAAATCCTCCCCAGGTTTTTACCGTGTGGTTTCCTGGGTGATTATATCATTGTGTTCTTTATTATTTCCGCTGCTTTATATGTTTTATATACATGATATGATTTTATGATTGTTTTAACCTAGTATTGCATAATTTGACTAAGTAACAACTTGGCTAATTAATCTAGGCTACGCAATTTGGTTGTTTTTAAGGGGTCTAAAACCCATCAAGTGGTATCAGAGCAGGTTGCTCTTTTGTTTGAGATTTTCTATCTCTGAGCTGATCCTTAACCCCTGTTGTCATGGAGTATGGACACTCTCTGTTTGTTCCTCCTCACTTTGATGGGAACAACTATGCTTATTGGAAAGTAAGAATGAAAGCATTCCTGAAATCCATTGATGAGAGGGTTTGGAATTCCGTTGAATACGGATGGCAGAAGCCCACTACTCCTGTGAGTGAGTGGCAAACTTCTGAAAAAGAAGCAGCAGGCTTCAATAGCAAAGCTATGAATGCCATCTTCAATGCTGTTTCAATTGAGGAATTTAAGAGGATCTCAAATGTTGAGGTTGCTCATACTGCATGGAAAATCCTCCAAACTATGCATGAAGGCACAAAGGCAGTTAAAATTAATAAATTGCAACAATTGACTTCTAGATTTGAAAGCATTAGAATGTCTGATGATGAATCTTTTGATGAATTCTATGCTAAATTAAATGATATTGTCAATTCTGCTTTTAATTTGGGTGAAATCTATGATCAACCTAAAATTGTTAGGAAGATACTTAGATCTTTAACTGAAGACTTTAGACCCAAAGTAACTGCCATCACTGAAAGCAAGGATGTGGACTCCATCCCTGTTGATAAGCTTGTAGGATCTCTTCAGTCCTATGAGTCTGACCTACCTAAAGTGAACAAATCCAAATCAATGGCTCTTAAGTCAGTTGATGATGTTGAAGGTGGTGGATTTGATGATGAGCTCTCAGCTACAGAGATTGCCTATCTTGCCAAAAACTTTAAAAACTTTCTTAGGAATACCAACAGAAAGGCAAGAGGTACTAACATTGTTGAACCTAGAAACTTTAGGAAAAATGATCCCACTAAGGTTAATAACTTTGAAAAACCTAGAGAAAAAGTTGGTCAATCTTCAAATAATTCTTTGGGTCCTCAGTGTTTTGGTTGTCAAGGGTATGGTCATGTGAAATCTGAATGTCCTACATTCTTGAAGACTAAGGGTAAAGCTATGGCTGTAACTCTTAGCGATAATGAAGTTTCTGATGATGAGTCCGGATGTGATGAGGATGGAAACTTCATTGCTTTCACTGCTTCAGCTGAAGTCAATGAAAGCATATCTATTAAAGAGAACCCTTCTGATGGGGAACTCTCTGAGGATGCAGATCTTCAAGAGGCCTACAATAAACTTTGCAAAATTGCTGCAAAGGATGCTATGAAAGTTGAACTTGGCCTAAAGAAAATTGATTCTCTTGAGCTTGAAAAGAAAAATTTGCTTATTAAACTGTTAGATGCTAATGATCTTTTGAACAATGTTAAATCTGAGAACATGCTTTTGCTTGATAAAGTTAGAACTTTGGAACATGATTTATTTGTTGCTAGATCTGCTAGTTCTAAACTTGATCACATGTTGAATGTTCAAAAGTATCCTTCTGATAAAATTGGGTTAGGTTATGTTGAAAGCATCTTTGATTCTGGACCACATTCCACAAATTTTGTTCCTTCTTCTTCTTCTGTACCTTCTGTGAGTGAGGTTGTGAGTGAAACTGTTAAACCCCCTATGAGTGAGGTTGTTAAACCTGTAGAAGTTTCACCACCTAAGAAGATTAGGGTAGATTTAAGACAATCTAAACCTAAGGAGCCCACCAAATCTAAGGACAAGATGCATGGTAAACCTGCTTGGGTTTGTCATTATTGTGGTAAGTCTGGACACATTCGTCCTAACTGTTACAAGCTTCAAGCTGATAAGAGAGCAAAGAAACCAAAAGTGCCTGTGCCTCAAGCACAAGATCCTATGGCACTAATTGGTGAATTGGTAAAGGTGTTAAACCTTTATTCCAATCCTGGAGTTGGGAATCACTCGAATGTGAATAAGAACTCCAATACTCGTGTTGCATCTAAAAAGTTTTGGATGCAAAAGACTCGTCCTAATTGAGTCTTTCTGACATGGTCCTTGTGCTTCATTGCTCTATTCTTTTGTGACCATTGTTCTTTGGTTTTTTGTGTTTTTTTTTTTTGTTCTAGGACTTGCATTGCATTACATTCATGCATTTCATTCTAGGATTTATTTGTTTTCTCTTTTTAATAATAAAAAAAGAAGAAGGGAGAAAGCAAAAACTATGTTAAACACTATTTTTCTTGATTTTTGAAAACAAGGTTGGTCAATCTATTTTCACATGTCATGTCTTGTGTACCTTGTTTAACTTTGATGAGCTTATTCATTGCACTTGACTAGTTGAAACTTTGTAGTGCATGTTGTGTGGGAAAGATGTGTGTGGTTTTTAATCACTTTGTCTTAATCATGAAGTCATATGTTATTTGACTGTCGGACTTGATCCTTTTGAGAAAGGCATAAATAACCATCTCACCACTGTTCACTAGCCAATCATGAACACCTTAGTGCATATCATAAGATTTTGTGCTCGAGAAAGTGTAGTACATGCACAAAAAGAACATAAGGTGTAGCCTCAATTAAATTAAAACTGGTGTGTACTATTAGGCTTGATGCCAATTCACTTAATTCAAACTGGTGTGTACTATTAGGCTGAATGCCAATTCATATAAATAAGAGGCAAAAATGTAAGAAACTTACATGATTGCAAGCTTTTGTTCTAGGAGATGTGGGAGTTATAGGATGTAACTCTTTAGGTGATAGTCTCTTTTAAATTCTATGTGATGAATTGTGTAGACTTTGTGTTTGATTGCTATTCACATATCACCTCACATGTATCTCAAGTTTTTGCTAGTATCACACACTACACAAGTTACTCTTTGTTAAACACTGTACATGCTAGTGTGTGTGTTTTTGGTCTGACCAACCAAGTTTGAAAATATCTTGAGATTTGTGCACAACATGCTTGAGAAAATTCAATGGGAGAATGATTGAAACTTGTTTTTTAGAAAATTGGGTTTAAAAATTTGGGTTTTTGAAAAAGCATTCCATCTCATACTCATGCATTTTGATTTCGTTGTTCAAATGCTTTAAAGAGTTGTTTTCAAAATTAGGTTTGTGTTTTTCAAAACTGTGTTTTTTCCTAAAATTTTTGTGAGCCTCTGCCCATTTCGATCGATCCATTCTGATTTTCGATCGATCAAAAAAGTACTCTCAATTGTCTCAAAATGACTATCTCATTCGATTGATCGAATGTAATTTTCGATCGATCGAAGATCGTGAAGAAGCTTTTTTTAAAAGATCAGATCTGACTTTTTCAAACACTTTTCAAATCTTTTTCAAACTTTTTCTTTCTCTCTCCGACGAGGCAAGCTCAATTGTTCAGATTTTTGTCGTTTTCCTTCGAATTTTTTGCAAAGTTTCTCTTTCCTCAAGCCGGTAAGACTCTTTTGCCCTTCCTTTTGTGTTTATTTTCATTTTTCATGCATAAATTCGTGCATTTTAAGGGAGATTTTCGGACTTTGCATATTTGGTTTTTCGTTTGATTCAAGCCTTATTTTATGCAATTAATCAATGGGTTTTTGTGGTAACTAGATATTATCATGATCTATGTTGGTTAATTTGATCAATTTGAGGTTTTTGTGAAAAAATAAAATTTCTAGGGCTTGTATTGATCCGAATTGGGGATTTTGTTCAATTAAGGTTTAATTGATGAAATTGGCTTGTTGTATTGATGAAATTAATTATTCTAATCTGTTTTCAACATTGTGTAATGATTAATTCATCAATTTGTTGCAAAATTTTTCAAGTGGTTTTCAAATTTTTAGGGTTTTTGTTAGAAACTCTATGTTCAAGCCAATTTTGTGTAATTGAACTTAATTTGAACCTGTTTACAGCATTAGTTCATGCATCACAACATTATATTTGTTCATGCATCATATAGATTTTTATTCTATTGTTTATTGTGCTAACTTGCAGTCTGCCCTTGGTTTTGTGTTATTCTTTTTGGTTTTTCCTGTGTCTCTGTCCTTTCCTTAGCATTATGCCTAGGAAGACTAGAGCCCGTAGGACTATTCCCTCTCCTTCTCCTCCCCCACCTTCCTTTGATAGTGAGAGGTTCTCGAGTGAGAAAAACCAAGAGATTTATGAGACTCTAAACCTTAAGAGAAAAGTTTGGGCTGAGCGTTCTGTCACTTTAGATGAGCTTGATCCTGCCATAAGGGCAAACTTTGAGCGTAGGGGCTGGTTACCACTGCTGAATGTTTCTGATCCTTCTCCTCCAGCTACCCTGATTAGAGAGTTCTTTTCGAACATCTCTATCCGCATCTATGATTCCAACACTCTAGTTAAGAGTTGGATACGAGGCGTAGAGTATGTCATTAACCCTACTGTTGTGGCTGATGCTCTAGGGGTACCTTTGGTACAGCACCCTGTCTATCCATATGATGAGTCACCTGAGTTGAGTGATGTCATGTCTTACATCACTGGGTCTTCTATCCAGTGGGGTTCTGATCCTAGGATCACCACTACTGAACTTCCTGAGACCACCTATCTCTTCTTTAGGATAGCGTGTCATTCTCTTTGGCCCATTTCTCATCTGCACACCATTCCTCTCGAGAGGTGTGTCTTTTTGTACGCTCTTGTCACTAATGCTCCTATCAGTTTTCCTCATCTTTTTCTTCGTTCTTTGAAAGAAGTTTATAGGAGTTCATCTACTACTCATGCTCTTGTTCATCCTATCTTCATTCATAGGATTTTACTTCATCTTGGTTTAGATGATTTCCCTTCTTCTGAGCCCGTATATGTTATTGGACCCATAGGTGCGTCTTTTCTTAGACAGAGGGCTGCTCATCTTCGAGCTGACTCTAAACACCCTAGGTCTGAGCCTTCTACTTCCGCACCCCCTTTTTCTTCTACAGGTCCTGCTCGTGAGGCTGTTCCTGATCCTGTAAGTGCTGCTTCTGCTGTTCCTCCACCTCCTGCGGCTGACTTCGATGTTCGTCGTACCTTGGAGACTGTCATGACCGTTCAGGCGGCTCATGGTCAGCTTTTGGTGGACTTGTTCGATGAGATTCGTGCTTTGAGAACGGATTTGGCGCATCTTCGTTCATCCTCACCACCTCCTTTTGATGATGGCCTGTGATGTCCTTTGGCATTCCATCACAAAAAGGGGGAGTAGAGTTTGGATACTTTTAGAGGGGTTTTTGTAGTTAAGGGGAGTTTTTGTTACTTTTTGCAGAGTTAGTGGAGTTTTTGAGATTAGATTGTATCTAGGTGCTTCACTATGTATTCTTTCTTGGACTATACTTGTTGGGAAATACATTTTTATATATATGATTCTTGATTCTATGTGTTCACTGTTTATTGATTTATATTTATGAGTTATTCATTGATATATGTCTTTACTATATGTGTGTGAACTTTCAAGAATATATTTATTTTTGGTGTATCTAACATAGGGGGAGAGTTAGATTACATATCTGTTGATTTACTGTTTTTCTGTCACACATGCGTTCATGCGTTTGTTGAGTGTTTCAGGAATATACAGGTGCATTCGACTTGGCTGTTGTCTACACTTGCAACTAATGGATAGTAGTTATGATTGAATTTGGTTTATGAGCATTACTTTTTGTAAAGGGCCGTTTACTTGTAAACTTTGAGCTTTTAATTTGTGTTTTGTCACGGATTGCCAAAGGGGGAGTTTGTTAGGTTCTAAGGTCTTAGGATTTTATGTATTTAGAACTCTAATTTGTAATGTTGGTAAACCATGATTAAAACAATATATTTAGTCTTGTTTAGGCTTGCTCAAAGTTGATTGAATATTGTAAAGTTGGAATCGAGTGGCTGCAGAAGTACTTGAGACTTTCGGCCTGGCTCGATCGATCGAAGGACAGGCTCGATCGATCGAAAATCGCACAGGTTGATTTTTCTACAGAATTTCCAACTCAGCCCTACTTCATTAAACGTTTAGGGTTTTATGTTTTTACCCTAGGTATATAAACTAAACCCTAGCCACGTTTTTGGAGGTTGTCCATATTGCTTTGTTGCTCATACATTGCTGTTTTGTGTGAATCTCTTATGAGATCTTAGAGGAGCTTTCCTTTACATAAAACTTAAGGTTTTTAAGGTAGAGATGATTTCAACATCTTGAAGATCATTATAGTTGCAACCATTGGAACTTAAAGATAAACAAGCGGGGAGCTTGTAACTGATTGAGGAATTCAAGAAGGAAGGAGTCCGTGGATTCGGAGCTTGCACGTGGTCGTGTCAGTAAGTTCTACTGGTGGGTAGCATTAGGAAGTCGAGCGGGAAGCTTGTAGTCCTTTTGTAAGAACTTCAATTCTTTCATAGTGAATTCTGTTTTGCCTTGGGGATCGATGGGTCAAATCCTCCCCAGGTTTTTACCGTGTGGTTTCCTGGGTGATCATATCATTGTGTTCTTTATTATTTCCGCTGCTTTATATGTTTTATATACATGATATGATTTTATGATTGTTTTAACCTAGTATTGCATAATTTGACTAAGTAACAACTTGGCTAATTAATCTAGGCTACACAATCTGGTTGTTTTTAAGGGGTCTAAAACCCATCACTATATATGACAACCGGTGTGTGTGTGGGGGGGGGGGGGGTGCTGGTGTACCAGATCTATGAATGGCCCTTATAGTGTTGGTTTATGGAAAAATATCAGTCAGGGATGGCCTTCTTTCTCACGCCATATTTTGTATGTTATTGGTGATGGGTCTAGAGTGAAGTTTTGGCATGACCGGTAGTGCAAAGAGACATCTCTTGCTGTTAGATATCCTGATTTGTTTAGATTTTGCAGGAATAAGGATGTCAGTGTGGCTGAGCTTATGAAGTCTGCCAATGGTGCCCTCTTTTGGGATGTGAGATTCTTTAGGGTGTGCACGCTCGGGATCTAAAGGCTATGTCAGACTTCATGGAAACCATATATGGAAGCCTACCAGACACCATGACCATACCTTCTCTTAATATAGTGCTCCACATAAAAACATGCAATACCAAAATCTTTAAAAAACCTATTAGCATGTAATATGCCAAAGACTTGATAGCATAACAAAACCAAACCAAACCTTGTCCAAATCTACTTAAAGACATGATAAATTCCTACACCAGAGTTTCCTTAATAAAATCTCTCCAAATGAAATAACTTCTAAACAATCCCATACATTATAATTTTAAAATTGACAACAATTTAACGGCAAGTTTTGTAGGTCTGTTAATAAATCTAGAGTGAAGTTTTGACAAGTGATAGAGATGAAATATGGATATGTGTGTGTGTGGGGGGGGGGGGGGGGGGGGGCTGGTGTACCAGATCTGTGAATGGCCCTTATGGTGTTGGTTTATGGAAAAATATCAGTCAGGGATGGCCTTCTTTCTCACGCCATATTTTGTATGTTATTGGTGATGGGTCTAGAGTGAAGTTTTGGCATGACCGGTGGTGCGAAGAGACATCTCTTGCTATTAGATATCCTGACTTGTTTAGATTTTGCAAGAATAAGGATGCCAGTGTGGCTGAGCTTATGAAGTCCGCCAATGGTGCCCTCTTTTAGGATGTGAGATTCTTTAGGGGTGTGCACGCTCGGGATCTAGAGGCTATGTCAGACTTCATGGAAACCATATATGGTTTTCCTATAAGGGGGCTAGGCGAGGATAAAATGTGTTGGATACCTAGCAAAGATAAGGGTTTCATGGTTAGTGATTATTATAGAATTTTAGTTGGCAACACTTTCTATGGCTTTCCTTGGAAAAGTATTTGGAAGCAGAAGATTCCCTCTCGAGTAGCTTTCCTTGTCTAGACTGCTACCTTAGGAAAATGCTTGACGATTGATAATTTACGAAAAAGGAAGGTGTGGATTTTGGATTGGTGCTACATGTGTAAGAGAAATGGTGAATTGGTTGACCATCTATTCCTTCATTATCCTTTTGCTAGGGATCTATGGTCTATGGTTTTGGGTCTGTTTGGAGTAACTTGGGTTATGCTGCACACTGTTTTGGGGCTGTTAGGGTGTTGGCAAGGCAGCTTTGGTCATCATCAAAATGGTTATATTTGGTCCATCATTCCTCATTGCTTATTGTGGTGTCTTTGGAGGGAGAGGAATAGTAGATGTTTTGAAGATATTGAGAGATCTATTCTGGACCTCAAGCTACTCTTTTTTAGAACTTTAAGGGATTGGTTGTTTGCTTTGAAAAATCAATCATTCCCTTCTTTTATTGATCTCCTAGACTCTTGCAATTTTTGTATTTGATTTCTTATCCTCTGTTCACTCCCTGTATACTAGGGTGCTCCTTTTTTATATCAATATATCTTGTTACTTATCAAAAAAAAAAAATCAAACTAACTGACCCATGAGCCTAATAGCAACATTTTTGGCATACTACTTTTTTTTTTTTTGAGAAAGTTTGGCATACTACTTTTAGTAAAACAATGGTACTGCAGTTTTTTGGTAGACCATCCATTTGAGCACTGAATTCATTACTCTCTTCCTTATATATATATATATATAGACTATCCTGTTGAAGATTATCAACTAAATTATCGGTTGCCAAAGAGAGACTAAGAGAGTAAGTATAAACAACTAGTCATAATCTGTTCTAATAAATCAGGAAAAATCTAGATTCACACTGTATGTTTGATGACACCAAGAGAGATGATCATTACAGCTGTATAACATTTTGTTGAACCCAAAGTAATGGTGCAATTCTGAATCATTATCAAAAATAGCTTTTCACCAACTTTTCAAAATGGCAACCCGAGTTTTCGCATTAGATATTGGAAACCTATGACCAAGCCATTGAAACTCTGTCATGGACGCAGCTTGTTGAGACCTTGCCTCTGCCATGACAGCCTGAAACCAAGACATTGAAAGACATCAGTACAATAGACAGAAGCTTCCAAAGGATGAAGTGGAAAATTCTCAGCACTTCCAACTTTAACTACAACAGGATATAACAGATAATTATTTAATAAAGACTAATACCAATAACTGTTTATCACACAAAGTCAAAATAGCCATAGCCTCATTCAAGTTGCAATAAGGAAGGGTGCGACCATCAAAAAGTTGCAATAAGGTGGGGTGGGGTTAGGTCATGCTTCAATTCTTGCACAACAAGAAAAATGATAATTATTATACCATCAGATAGAATCAGAACTAGTCTTAAGGTCAACCAGATCATAAGAGATACTAATTTCCCATAAGCAAGAAGGATAATGTCTTTACTTTAAAAACCAGGTCTCTAATAACGTTACAACAGGTGATTTGTTCCCTTCTCTTCTAGGAATAAGCTAATTGAATTATTAACCTCACCTTGTGAAAAAACTTATTTTTTCTTTTTTGAGATAAACAACATAAACCTTTGTGAAACATCTAGAAAAGAGAAAATTATGCACCATGAACTCGTGACCTTTATTAAATTTAACCAACACAGGATCACTTCTCACCAGAAAACTGAGGTTGTGAGTGCTTAAAAAAGACCAAGGAAGAAGCTTAGAAAAAAGTCAAATTAATTTTATGAAAAGGCATGATGGATGAATTTATCAACCAAAAAGCAGACTTAAGAGTCATAATATTACATTATGGACACCACAAAGCAACAATGACCAATAAATTATGGGTGGGTACAACACCACATAATCAGAATTCGTACAAGCTTCCGTGATCAGATGAATCTTGCAAGAATTACTGCAGTTGAATACATGGAAAAATGATCCAAAATACAGCAAAGTAATTATAAGGCAGGTTGCAGTTCAATAAATCTGGTGAGACTAAACTTATTGAGTGTAGTTGATGTGAGAATCATTCAAGAGATTGTTGAAGCACTGAGACACCTTACTTCAAGATATATGCTACCCACCACTGATGAGTTAAAATATTCCTCAAACCAAGGTTTATCACTACGTTCACGATAAACAGACATTTCGGAATATTACAGAGGACGATAGCTACATGGGTGCAAGAGAGTCTAGATATTCAAAATGAGCTTCATCAACTGTTATAATATAATTTTTTTCCCCTTTCCCTGAAAATGATTCATGTTATCAAATTCTCATGCCTATAGCCAAAGCAACTGCCTGGAAGACATTGAAAGAACCCTGAAAATGGCTTACTTTCAAGATAATTAAACTCACCTCCAATTTAGCTTTGAAAAGGTCCAGGGCAGGACCTTCCATCTCACCAATCTGCAAAAGCTCAGAGGCTTGTAGATTTGATTACCCATTTTTGTGTAGGCAATAACAAATACTAGGCTCTAGCTCTTCAACACGCTCTCGGTACAAAACTTGATTCTCTAGGTCCCATATTTGCCAAGTTCCTCATAAACAGCCCTGTAAGATTAATAATAAATTAAACAGCCACAATATCCACCATTGCAACCAGAATGTGAAGGGTATAGAGTGTAGACCAAACAAGGAACATCTCCAGGGATTTCTGAGATAAAGTTCCACTCAAAATTAATTTATGCCTAAATCATTTAATTCATTATTATTTTATTTTTGAGGTGAGATTTGATGATCAAATTCATTTCCAACAGCAAAGTATCAAGAGTAAACATCAGTATATTTAAGAAGACAAGCATGCACCTAGCACTTTTGAAATTCATTAATGCTGTGTCCCAGTTCTGATCTTGTTCAAACAACAACTTCCCTTTCATATAGGAGGCATAAGCCTACATATTGGAAATTGAAACTTAGCAAAATGAAAATGGAAGAAGTTATGTAATATTTGATTAACTAAAAGATAGTTCTCAAAATAGAGTAATCAAAAGAGAAGTATCAAAACATTCACTATCCAAAACAATTAGGCAGCAATTCAATAATCAACAAATGATTCAATGTATTAATGGTAAAAAGTGATATACAGATTAAACAGCCTGTAGTTTCTATACATGAGACACAGATCATTCATACTCCCTTAAGCATGAAATTTCAAAGTCCTTTGAAAACTTGATGGTGAAATGATATATATATATATATATATATAGACACACCTCAGCTTCTAATGACGTTCTGGAATCTCCCTTGATTGCGCACAACTGAGCAAACAGTGTAGCCCATTTAACTGCTTTCCTCAGCCTACCAATCAAATAGATACACTGACGCAAATTTGGACCATCTGGAAGCTGCCTCTTCTCCATGGCATGGCTCCAAGCTCTCTCTGCCATGTAAAGCACAAGATGAAGAAACCTATTTCAAATCCAAGTAACGTAAACTGTTAAAGTCGGAAGCTTTATTAATTTACAGCAGCTGATCCTAAATAAACACTGTTTTTTTCATACTAACAATGCAAGCAAACACCTCTTTCTACTACATTGATTTTAAAGACACAATTAACCGTTCGAAATTAGAAAAGAAAGTAATCACCTTTATCCGACCCCATTAATTTACATACAATGCCACTTAAATTTTTATAATTCAGTTCTAAAACTTCAATTTATGTGTGATTTGGATAACAATAACAATAACAATAACAAATGGAAAAGATAAGCATTTGAAGCTTGTGGAATTTCATATGATAAGGCAAGACAGACCTAACTTCAGTGACAGTTGATTCAGTGATGGTTTTTCGGGTGTATTTACCACGGCCATGAGTGAACTTGAGTGACTTGTACAACCTCCTCAACCGAGCAGTACAATACCTCCTGTAGATCAAAATCACAGAGACAGAGAGTAAACGCAAAGATTAATTGCTCAATGTGTGAAAGCTAATTAAACAATTAAGAATATATTGCCAAAAAAACCTAAATGCGAATTGAGAAATTCAAATGCAATGGTACCTATAGCGAGTGTAATCGCCCATGGTTTAGGTCATCACCCATGGAGTTGACTTCCTAGGAGATTGAGAAGAAAGAGCTCAAGAACAATTGCACAAAAGCTCTCTTAATTATAGATTGTCCCAAAAACGCCCGTTTTGACCAAAAACAACTGTACTTCTGTCTGTCTCTTTGTCTCTTCGCCATTCCAGAAGTGTTTCAACTCTCTCAAATCTTTGAATCGAAAGGAAATAAAATTTAAAATCTGCTGCGAAAAATTCAGGCAATAATAACAGCAAGGTTTGTATTAGTACACCATCAGTTCAGACGATGAAAAGCCAAACAAGATGTCAAGCTAGCTGCATTTAGGAAAAGTACCTGCAGTGTATAGTTCTTAGATGGTGAAATAATCCTGAAGCAGAACCTTAAATCTGTTTGATCTGCATCTATCTTAATTGTTGATGTTAGTAGGTTCACTGTATGACGTGCAACGGACTTTTAATCATGTACACTACCATGGTAATGAGAAGAAAGCCACCGACTAAGAATCCCAGAACTGTTTTCAGAGGAACTATTCTTCTGTGCTGAAGTTGGACTCCCAGACTGAAAAATGGTATGTTAAGTTACTAACAAGTCATAACCAAGATAAGATTATAAGAGAAAGAATATTAAGTTAATAGTGACTTACAGATGACCAGTTCCATGGTTTGTGATAGTAATACAGCATCCCTCGACTATCAAGAACAAAAAACCTTCTCTTCCAGTCACCCCTCAAGTTGGAGGAACGTTTTGAAAGATAGCCTTGTCGAATGGTTTGAACCTGAAAATTTATACCTTTCAGCTATAGATGCAGAACATAGAAACTTTTTGATTAAGAAAATAAAAATTAAGTTACGTTTGTTTTGTAAACAAAAGGCTTATATTAATAGAAAATGTGGAAGAAACATCGTGTCAGAAAATACCTTTCCCTGAGCAGCAGATTGCATTGCTGCCTCAATCACTTTATTTGATGTCTTAGTATAAGGTTGCATACCATGATTACCATCTCCATTAGAAGTAACGTTATACACATTCAAGGAGTGCCTAGATTCTCGATCAATCTGCCTTTTGTACTCTTGCATCCTTTCACTGAGTGAATCCTGCTCATAGCTGGATCTTTCTCTCGACTGTTGTGAATAAGCCAAAACCTGTGACACAAATGAACTGAACTTTGACATTTTTCCCTTATAAAAATAAAAAAAAATGAAACTTAATAGATTTAAAACATAGAACTCCTGGAAGTTAATGGCAAGAAACTTCAACAACTTGACTTTTTTTGCTGTTTCATTCAAACTGCTGAAAGATTAGTGTCCAGCATAATAGATGGAAAAATCCAAGACTTCTGTTTCTTTCTTTAATCTTCTGGGGAGCATTTCACATGACTTGTGAGGAAGATAAGTTATCAAGCTTTTGAGCTAGCACTGTGGTGAGCTATCTGTTATACCTACTAGTTTCCTCATTGCAAATTATTACAAAATTTTACTTATAAAAGAAACCTGTATTTATTATCCAGATGATTTGGATTATACCGTCAACTTATAGAAAAAATTTGTTGATAACAAACCTGATGAATAAAAGGCTCCATCTGCTGCAATAGTTCATATCCCTGCCAGAAAAATAGAAAAGAATCAGAAGCAGCAAAAATTCAATATTTCACACATTTCGCAGACCAAATCAGTTGGTATCATATCATAATCTTACAGACCTGTTTGAAGTATCGAAGATGAGCATCCATCATACCACTAACAGCCTCCAAAAACTCAAACCTCTTTTTGGCCTCAACATTGCAGAGGGTACTGAGCTGGACATAAAAGTATGCTATATGAGTAAAGCCTAATTGTTTATGCACTGCAATTATGTTAAACCAACATATCCTAGTGAAAATTAAGTTACCAGATTGAAGCAGGATTGCTCAAATGAAGCCCGAGCAGCATGAAATTCCTGGAATGTCTCTCTACCAAATTAGATTTGAAAGGATAATGGTTACCCATGACAAATTATCTGATCAATCTATGCACCAAAAGGATCGGTACTCTAATCAGGATAAACAAATATTGGATTTACCTCCTCTATGACAGAAGCAACATCCATCCTAGTGCTCTTCCTCAATGACATAAACCTCTCACGTGCCTGTGGCACAGAAAGAAATTGGTTTTAAATTCGCCGTCATGAGATACAAGTTGGAAGTTGGAACCAATAGCATCAAATTCATATAATTCTCTCTACAATCCAGCAATTGATTTCATTTAGAACAACTGCTGCAACTCCAAATTGAATTTACAGAAGCTTGTCTAATTCATTCGAATGTTGAATAAATATTTAGTCAATTTAGCAATCTATGAATTAACTTAGGAATCAAGTCATTCTACTTCCAGATGGAACAGTATAAAATATAAATCAGACAACAAAAGGGTCCTTTTTCTAGCAATTCCTTCTCCATTTGTAATTCTGGTTTCTAAACTGCGTTTTAGTAGCGTGTCTTAAAAATCAAGTGACATGTAAATCTGCCCACCCAGTGACATACCCAAAATTCTGGGTATCTCAACTGGCTTGAGATGTCAAAAATGTATACCAACATATTCAAGACATCAATTCCCATTTGCAGTCTCTCCTGCTTGTTTTATAACAATTCAAACCAAGAAATGAACTAACAATATGATAATCCCCAAAAATTAATCATTTTTTATAATCTTACTCATGAAACCACTTTGCATAAGAAAGATGCACATTTAATGAGAAATATCTAACTTATGAAGGATAAAAGGCACCTTGAGTGGATAAAGACATCCCTCTCTAATGAAAGAACATAATTGAAAAAATAAGAATAATAGGCCAGTTGCAGAAGTAACAATCAAGAATATAAGATTATAATACTATGAAACTTCTAAAGTTTTATTGTGGGATTTTCAGAAATGAAACCCACCTGTTCATATGCAACGGAAGCCTTGTCAAAACACTTTCGAGCTTCCTGCATAAACAAAAGATTACTTATTGAGTTATCAAAAAAAAAAAAAAAAAGATTACTCATTGCAAAAGGAAATATGGAATTTTCTCAGACATGTGATACGGATAAGAAAAGGCTATGTAAACGGGTGATGATGAAATTATGCTATTTAACCAACAGAAGTTACATGCAAGGAGAAAGTGCGCACACACATGCACAATGAGAATATCCTGAATGCCACACAACCATAACACTATCCCAAAGTCTGTAAAATATGGTGCATAAGTTAGTCATTAAAAGAGTGGCATATTTGTGTAAAAACCATGACTATGATTTTACATAACATAATGAGATGTTATGTAAAACTTTCAAATGACGAAGTAATCAAGGTCTGTCAAGTGGAAGAAGGGCATATAATGTGGTTTTTTAAAATTTAAAAAAAAAAATTTTAAATCTTCCAAGTATAGGAGAAAATCAAAGATATAGGATACATAACAATACAGAAGGCAGATTCTTTAAACCTGTATTTCATGTATGCATGTGCTAAAGCTGTTGAGGCAAACCCGCGCAATACAGAAGCGGTAAAGATTAGAAAATTGTCTTTAATAAAAGGCAAATATTTTGAGTCACCCTGCTTAAGTGTAAATCAAATATGCTACTAATCTATTAAGCATGTATTCAAAACACACAATACCTTAAGCTCATGGAGGTCATCATTGACAAAGTTTAGCAACCGATCGTTTAGCATGTGGTCTACCTGACAAAGCCAGTTAAAGATAGTCAGTGAAGCATCATCAGTCAAACAATTCCCTATAGACAAGATGGTTGAAGATAGCAATTACATAGTTTTCTCTATTTCTAATATCCTTAGTAAATGCAACTCCATATAAGCAATATATATTGCTTCACAAGGAGTATCAAGGAAAGAATAAATACACAAGATGGTTGAAGCTAACAGGTACAGTGAAGAAAAGTGCTGTTTGTCAATTACTTTTTCTCTGATTAACATACCTTTACAAGAAATATTGATTCCATAAAACAAGGCATATAATGTTCAGTAATTAATGATACTAGTCACATACCGCGCATTGCGCGTGATAATTTTTTTAAGATGGTCTTATTAAATATTTTATTAATACTATAATTTTAGTTATTAACCATTGGTTTTTCATTAGTTTTTAAGTTAATAAAAACCTTAAATATACATTTTTTTTACCTTTATACACACACACACACACATGTTGTGAATCTTTACATATACCTTTAAGAAAACTCTATATATTTCACTTTTTTGGATACGTAAATTTATAGACTACAACTCTATAATGATAGTGGCTAATTAATTTTATATATATATATTTTTAGTGATCTCATTTGTAACGCTTCTTACCATTATCATATATTTACTAACTGATAATTTGCATAACAAAGACGATAAATGAGAGGTAGCATTGTTCATTAAATTTTTGAAAGTAATAGCGTATGAAAATTATATATATATATATAATAAGGTTAAATGAAATGTCAAAAAATGGATTTTTAAATTTTCTAACTTTATTTCTTATGTAATTTCTACTACTATCAGAGAACATCTCTTTTTTAGTTATGATTAATATGGTTTCCATAGTTAGAGTTTGATTAGATTTAAATTTAAATTTAGTACTATGATTGTATTTAATTGTTGATTGTTGATTTGATTTTTTAAATGAATTTAACGGTTTATGTTACTACACTGTAAAGTTTTTAATGTTCTCCAAATGGTAATCTCTATTTATTTTTTGCTTCTCCTTACAACCTCTTTGTTTTCCAATCAATGATTACTAATTGACGTTTCGTTTTTTTTTTTTTTTTTCTTTATCTACTCTTTATTACTTTATATTGGTTTTTTTCTATACCATCTCTCTCTCTCTCTCCATTGGCAACCTATCATTTTCCAAAATTTGATGATGATTCTATGACATTAAATAAGCATTATTGTTATTATTATTATTTTTTTTAATTTAGTGTTTCTAACTTGATTTGTTTTGTATTTCATTCTTCCTTTGATGCATTGGGTGTGAGAATGAGTGTTTCCCTAGCATTACTTCACTTAATGTGGACAATTTTATTTATTTAATTTAGACAAAATATTATATTTTAAAATTTTTAAAATAAAAAGGAGTGGAAATATAAGTAATTTAATGATATATATAGGGGGTGTGGCTGAATTTAAATGTTAAATAAAATGATATGAGAAAAAAAAAATATATATATATATATATATAACAATAAACACTAACTTATCCTAATAATTATATGTAATATAATAATAGTACATTCTTATATACTATTTTTAATTATTTATAATGTAATATGATAATATTTAACAATAAAAGTCATAAAAAAAAAAAAATTAAAACACAAAACTAAATCCCATCAACCAAAATAGAGTTCTAAAGAATACAAAACTTTATCAAGGTAAAATAGAGATGCAAGAAAAATAAAAATAAAAATCCACCAAAAAATTGAGGGAGAAAGAGTGGGAAATAACCACTTTTTTTGTGAGAGAAAATTATGTAAAGAATGGAAGAGTGAATGATAAATTTATACTAAGAGGATGATAATAAAAAGAAACAAAATAAAGGAAGATAAAAGGAAAGAGGAAAAGTGATATTAAGGTAGAATGTTTGAGGAGATGAAAAGGTAAAGAGAAGGAGAAAGGTTGGAAAAAGTGTAAATGTAAAAAAAAAAATAAGTACAATTTGATGAGCACAATTTTCTTTTATTTGAATTTAAGTAAAATATTACATTTTTTATTTTTTAAAACAAAAAGAGAGAGAAAATATAAATAATTTAATGATAAGGAGGATGTGGTTGAATTTCAATATTGAGTGAAATAGAAGAGAAGAAAAAAATAAGAAAAATTAAAAGATATAACAATACTAAATTATCCAAATTATGCTATGTAATGAAATACTATTTTATTTTTATCTACTATCTTTAATTTTTTATAATGTAATCGGATAAAATTTAACAATCAAAGAGCAAAATAATAATAATAATAACTTAAAACACAAAACTAAATCGTATCAACCTAGATTAGAGTTTTTAAAAACACAAAAAATTTATTAACCTAAAGCGGAGATGCAATAAAAAATAAAAATCCACTAAAACATTGAGAGAGAGAGAGAGAGAGAGAGAGAGAGAGAGAGAGATAACCTTTTTGTGAGAGAAAACTGTGCAAAGAATGGAAAAGAGTGACAAATTTATAGTAAGAGGGAAGGGATAAGAAAAGACAAATAAAGAAAGATAAAGGGAAAGATGAATAGCAATATTAAAGTAGAGAGTAGTGGGTAAATGAAAAGGTAAGGGAAAAAGAACGGTTGAAGAAAGTGTAAATATTTAAAAAATAAGTGAATGTAAAAAAAATTATAGGAAAATTAAAAATAAAAAGAAATATATATATATAGATGTTAAAACTAACAAAGATGAATATGTAAAGTTAATAATCTATTTATATATATATATATATATATATATGTGTGTTTTTTTGGAAAAAAAATATGAATAAATAATAAATAATAATTAAGTGGCAAATGACGTGGCGATGAGGTGGCACAAAATGCCACGTTTCAGCTTTTAGTAATATATAGATATGGAAGATGGTCGAAGCTAGAAACAATGAAACAGCATCAAGATTGCTTCCCAAATGTTTTCCAAATGGTCAGTAAGCAACACAAAATTACAGTACAGAACTGGGGTAAGAAGAGAAACAATAACAACAATACTAACAAAAGCACAAGAATTATTACCTGTGACCGAAGAGTTTCCTTGTATGTCCCAATTTCTCTAAAAGCAAATGTGAATTTGGTCATAACAGGGCCTAAGAAAAAAAAAACAAATTAACACCAAATAAACAAACATATTGAGCTTTGACAGATAGAAGTATCCGTTACAAGTCAAATATTTCAAAGAGAGCTCATTTGGTTGGCACATATGTAAATAAAAATATTTCAATAATTTTACTTGTAAAAATTTGTAATCTTTATTATTTTATTTTATAAATAAAATAGAAGTAGTATAGTAATTTCATTATACCATATGTGTTTGCAAACTTGAAATTGCATGATATAGTGACTAATACCAATACACATACTTCATGCCTACTCAAGAATGTAAATATTGTTTTGATATAATAAAAATGCAAATATCCTTAAATTATTTTTGGTTAAAATGCAATAGTCATCCTTTATGTTTCGGTCCTCTAATTATTTTTTTTCATTCATTTCTGTTATTTAAGTTTCAAGTTTATATGATTCTCAAAAAAAAAAAGTTTCAAGTTTATTCAATTAAGGTCTCTCCATCAATTTTTGATAAATGTTGCATTTAATTGTCCAAATTTTTAATTTTTTCTTCAAAATTTTTAAATTAAAAAAATCCAATTAATGATTGAAAAATATTTTCCTTTTTTTTATTTTTAAATTACTGAAAATTGACCGATGCCTTAATTGAATAAACTTGAAACTTACATGATTGAAATGAACAAAAGCAAATGATTAAGATTTTTGATGGAAATGAAATAAATTCTAGTGAAACTTAAAAGGTGAATTTTTCATTTTAGCCTTTTTTTTTTAATAATAGTTTTGATTGCGTGTTATTAAATTTATTTTTTCTTTTGTTGGACTTTGTTTCAATTGTTGCAAAAGCAACTAAATTTGAGCAAGAATTCTATATTTCAAATCAATTGTTTCTCATATAAATCTTAGAAAAATGATATCAAAAGTTCATTATACTTTTTTTTGAGAATAAATGGTATTTATCCTATTAGTGATCGTTTTAATTACATAGAATAAAGACTATGATGTTGGTTCCACACATATGTATAATGGAAATCTAAATGATTAAGATTAATTTTAGTGAATTCACAAATATTTAATTTTAGATGGCTTGTATGTCAATTGTTGTCAAAACAACTACATATAAAGAAGAATTTCATATTATTATTATTATTCCAGATAAAAATGGTTTCTTATATATTAATTAAAAAAATAATCTCTTTCTCAAAAAAAAAAAAAAATCATATAAATCCATTTAATATAAATAATTAACGCATAAGTACAAATTATTAATATATGCATTTACTCTATTGACTAATTCAACGAACTAATACTTTAATATAGATGAAAAGTTTGTTGAGCTAAAAGCCTAAATATATAAAGAGAATATAAAGAGAATCTTAAGGAATACACCATATAACAAAACCTCATACCCTCTCACATAACTTCTCTATTTTTGGTCAAACTTTGTATATATATATAAAGTTTGGCAAAAAAGAAGGGTACATAATAAGCTGCCATAGAAGAGTCGAAATTTTTTTTGTCTGGCTTGGGCTAGTGTAGCTCATTCACTAGCCTAAAAGTACAAAGCACATACATAAGTCTTATTATACTCAATCTCTAACCTATTTAACCTACAGCAATGCAATGCAACAATAGTGCATGGTTTATATAGGTTAAACATCTCTAACGTTGATTAAAGGGTAATATATATCTTTTGCTGTGATCATCTTAAGTAAAAAACTAAAAATACCAAATCAAAGTTTATTTTTGTATACATGTCTTGAGGGCGTGATAAGTCATGGGTTTGAGTCCAGGAATGAGCTTTAAAAAAAAAAAGTTTGAAGAGTAAGGCTGCCTTCTAACCACCCCTCCCAGACCCCATAAAAATGATAGCTAGATGTTGTGATCTTTGACCTTTTAAGCAGCGACTCCTCAGCAGAAATTAGATATTTAGGTCCTCTAATCTCAAATCTCCAAGTTCGCCCTGTGTGTGTGTAAATTTGGGGATTTGAAAGAAATTTTGGGCAATTAGGGAAGATTTTGGGGTTGTTGGGCCTTCGCTTTGGTCATTTTCTAACTAGGGAGTGGGATTTTTCTGGGATCATAGGATCGTACTATTCCACTGATCTTGAAGGCTATTATGATTCCTCACCAATCCTAGTCATTTTGGGTGAGTTGGATGGTAGGATGATATGATCCTACTATCCAGATTGTGATTTGAACAACCATGCTGCCTAGATATTTTGTTATTGGTAAATATAGGAATGGCAAGAACTTCTTTATGGTATGGCTATTTAACTTAATCTATGATGACCTAAAGTGTGGTTATGAAGTAACTGATTGCTAATGTTTAGGATGCTTCGCTACAATGGATCATAGATGCCAGTCGTGTATTGATTGGGCTTATGTCTAGCTTAGTTGATTTCTTTTGGTTTGTCAGTCATGCATTTGCTTTTGTTGGTATTCAAGTTTGTCCCTCTGTGATAGCCCTGCTGCTAGGTCTGCTGTTAAATCCATTGTTTTGTTAACCGTAGTTAACTGTTCAGTTACTGATACTTTATGAGAAGGTTGTTGCTAGTTTGTTACTCTCCTTGGCCAACTCTGTACATCCATTTGTCTGTGAATCAGTTACAATCTTTCACTATTGGGTTCTTTATGCATGGTTCTGGCACAGCCCTAATAAAAAATGGAAGATGACAGAAGAATGTTATGTAGTTTATTTTCTGTTATTTGTTTGTACAGGCTGCAAGACTTCTTGCTAACTTGCTTGTGCTGGGCTCTGGAGTAGTGGCAAGGTTTTTTGTTCAGGCATACCGGCAGGCACTTGCAAGTATGTTCTATCTGAAGTTCACTATCAAATCTATTGTGTTGTGCTATTGCAAAACTTATTGAAATTTTTAGCTTAGAAACTTGAGTCAATGATTGCAGATGCCTCAAAATCTGGTGTTGCTCAAGAAGCAGCACAGAATATTAGGAGAGCAACCAAAATTATGGCCGAGCCAGAGGCAAGGCAGGTACTAGGTGTCACTGAAAACTCATCGTGGGAGGAGATCTTAAAGGTTGCTTTACATTTCATTTATGCTATAGATTTATATGTCTCAGAGATTGCAGTATTGAATCCTTTTGTGATTGCTATCTAGCAGCATACTGACAATCTGCTGTATACAGAGGTATGACAACCTGTTTGAGCGGAATATGAAGAGTGGGAGCTTTTACCTTCAATCAAAGGTTCATAGAGCTAAAGAATGCTTAGAAGCTGCTTACAAAAAGAATGCTCTGTGAACTACAAATCCACTACTCCTTGAGGCTTGCTTTACTGCCCTATTACCCTTTTAGCGATCCAATAGTTGCCTTCCTGCAGTTTGATTTGCATGAGTTGTCATAGCACTAATATAAACTGGCCTAGTATTTCTGTCATTCGTACACCAGATGCAAGAAAGTTTTGCTTTTGCACCTTTAAAGTGTAATTTGATTAATGAAATTATGGTTGAAAATTGATTATTGGAATGCATTGCTGATGCACTTAAATTTGCTTAGAGACAGGATGGATTCAATGACCATTTGTATGTGACTCAAAGGTGTATTTACATATATCTTCATTTGTATATATCTTTGTAGATGTCTATTTGACAAATTATTCCCTGATTGTTAGGTGCACTCCTTATGCAAGTATTCTGATATTTAGGGCCACAGGCAATGCCATGATAGGTAGCAGAACAGTTTAAAGCATTGGATCCATACTCTCAAAGGAAGATAGTTTATACTCTTCAAGATTTGCCATGTGCAACCTAGCATTCTTCCAAATGTTTTGGTTTTTGATATCCTTAAATCCATTATCCCAATCATTGATAATTTACATGTATTTGTTAGCAAAACAACTAACCTTCTAGATAGTAGCTAGTGGAGTCTATTAATACTAATTCATAAGCTGAGTGCATGAGCAAACTCTTCAAAAACCTCTCTTTGGCATTCATGTTGTCCTGACAGTTTATGTTGGGTTATAATTATAATTCATAGTTCTATACATAGCGGGGAAATCTATCCATCTAGAATAACTATTTCAAAATAAAATATGTACCACATTCTTTACTGAGTGACACTGTTTCTAGTTTAATCCTTTATCAACATAGACTACACTAAACTGTCAGATAGAGAGTGCTCATAACATGTTTAGACATCATGTTCAGAATTATACGGTGCAAACCCATGAGGTTTCACCTAGAATCATATTCTTTGCTTGGGAGGTAAAGCAATTGGTTCCAAGTGCCAAGAGCTTTCTGGAATGCCGTATCTCCCAATTCCAGGCACTCTAAAAGCTGGAATGCGATAAGAGAAACCAAGCATCGCTGATTGGGAAACTACATGCGTCAGATCAAACCCATCAAACTGTTTTCAGTGGAAGAAAGTCAGGCAACCCTTCACCCCCTCCAGCCTAGCAATTGTTATCTCTTCCCTTTCGCGTAAGTCTGATAGAATTTTGACAACCTGGCATTGGCTATTTTCATAATCAAAAGGTTTCCATTTGCTATTCCAGTTCTTGTACATAGCCCAAATCTCACCTTTTACTGGGTAAATTCTGTAGAATGGCTCATCATTGCTTTTAACACTGTAAACTAAATGGGAAAACTAGGACATTTCAAGGTTGACACAAGTTCCACTAACCTTAAATTTCCCACAAACTATGGGTATGTTTTCTTTCTTCCAGTCAATCTCATGGTCAAGAATGGGTAGAGGTTCTAGGAAAGTCACACATACTTGACTCTCAAAAATTATATCATCTATTCTGGTGTATTGCCGTGGCAAAAAATCTTTTCCACTGTATATAGCCCATACCTGACCTGTGGCAAAATCATTTGATGACCAACTGGGTTTCAAAAGTTTGTCTTCTGGAGATGACTTCAAGGAAGGAAGTCCTCCCAATGGAATAGATTTAGAAAAACTACTAGCATTCCCATTCTTTGGTGCCTTTTGGGAGTCCATCTCCAGACACATAATATCAGGCAGGGCAAATTGATCAAGCTCAAACATCCCATCAACAACTTTATCAATTTCTCCACCCTTAAACCTATATGTTGGGACATTACGAGAGAATATATACAAATTATCCGGGGAGATATGGAAAGTGACAGGACTCCCTCCAATTTTTTGTCTCTCAAAGATGCTTCTAAAACCATTTACTTGTACCAAACATGCACCATCCGCACCTAAATATTTTGAAAATTTTGTGAGAATTTCAACCAACTCAAATTTACATTCTTTAACAAAACTAGGATTATGGGCCCATTCATGAAGGTTCCAATCCTTATACAGTGCCCAAATCTCACCTCTTCTGGGGTAAATTTCAAATTGTTCATCTGTGACACCATGAATCCATGAGCATTTGTGGGATGAGACCATTGGCCAGTTTTCCCCATCAATCATCTCTGGATTCAAATCAAATGACCCACAAGCAACAGGTAAGCCAGCATCACACCATCGTCTCTCACCATCACTAATAGGGATTGGCTTTAACCATGTAACAAGAACTGATCGTGCTGAGTTGCAAGCAACTTGAGCATACCTAAAATTATGAGGGAGATTTGCTCTATATTGAGCGCCCCAGATCTAACCTACCTTATAATGCTCAGGTTTCTATCATTCTCAAAGGTATGGTAGTCCTGACAAGGCCTTTTCTGTGCCAAAGATTTTGAAGAACAAGAAAAATTCTCCTCCAAACTGATTGGCTTTGATGTTGGCATATTTATACGGCCTATAGAAAAATCTATGTCTGCTGTAATGTTGCCTCTAGAATTCAAATCCTCAGAAACCTTATTGGATGGTTGCTGACAAATAATTTTATCACATTGCCACTTAACATCAAGAGAATTTTGGAGTTTGAATCCCAAAGTTTCAATGTCTTCTGAAAATATCGTAGTTGTTCTACAACTTCCACCCAAACTTTGGCTTGAAAAACCCCTCTCACACACAGAAGAGTTGCTAGCAGTACTTATTGTTTCCTTACTTTCTATATTTTGACAGGATAATGCTCTTATATTAAAAGATTCATAATCCTCCCTACATGCATTCCTTTTCAAATCATACGCAGAACGTTTCTCACGATCAGATAGCATGGAGAATGCATCCTCCACAAGTTTCAGAGCCAATTCAGTGCCAAGAAACTTTGTCTTGATAGGTTGTAACAATGTGTGGAGACTTTGGTAACAAGATTTAACAGCATGAAATGTAGACGAAGGCGTAAGCTGACCAACCCAGTAGTAATCAATTCCATAACCAGGAAACTTGATATTGGACGCAGATAGAATGTCACAGACAGCCAACATTCTGCCAATGTTATCAATTTCTGGAAAAAGCTTTTGTGCCATGAGTAAGTTATCCCTGGCACCAGTATAGTCATTACTAAGAATTTTTTGTTCAGCATCTCGCTGTTCTAGAATAGCCTTCTTATTTTGATTAATGTCTGGCATCCTCTATATAACGTCAAATTCAGTATTCAACTCCAAATGATCCCAAATTTAGTGATTCCAAATGAGCGGAGTATCAAAACTGCAATCAAAGTGACAGGAGGGATTGGCATCAACAATGAGGAAAATGTGTAACTTAAATTGTGGAAAATTGTCACTCACAAGAATTGGAAGAGGTTCTTAAGGAAATATTTACCAACATAAAGCAAACAAATTTAAACATCATTGTTTTTGGGCAGCCTATGGGAAACATCATCATTGTTTCCATGTGTATGATAAGAATCATCTTTGCAAAACCTCTATATCATGACTGATAATTTTTAAAATGATTACTCAAATCTTAATTTAGGTCCAGCAATACAGTTACGTGCTTGTGGAGAAACACCCTAACAGAGGCATTACCAAAAAAAAATGAATTATTGCAAGCTTACAAAACCATACAAAAAATTTCAACCCCACCAGACTGTAAGAAATTCAACACAAAATTTAAAATTTAAAACCACCCAAAATTGCCTATCAGAAACCCCACAATAAAAGGCTTTCTAGTAAGACCAACTTCAACACAAAGGACCCAAAAATTTACCATCATTCTCCCACCAACCAAAAGGGAACACAATAAATAAAATAAAAATTGGTCAAAGGTATTCCCAAGTCAAAATTCTGGAAAACACCAAGTATCCATTCTTAGCACAAAGAAACCACTTGATTTTAGTGAATCTTTCTTCTTCAATTATGAAGTCAGTGCATCAAGCTGTTTGCAAGGGCCAACTTAATCCTCTTCACAAGGGATCCCTAATCCTTCCTGAAACATAACCTAGAATCCGATCTTCATTATCTAAATGGATGACGATATCAATTTTTTTTTTTTTTTTGATAGGTAATAAGTGTGGTTATATTGAACAAAAATAATAAAATCATTTAGTTCATGATGATGAACACAAAGGAACAATGAAAGCAAAAGTACAAAAATCAAAAGGCTAGTCTAAGAGTAAGAAGGAACTCTATATTGGATGAACAATCTGAGGAACCCTAACACCTAGACAAATAAAAAAGAGTGCGCTGGCACAAAGCTTATAGATTATCCAATGAATTTTTGGTATCAATTCTTATATATATTGTTTTCCATTCTAATACTTCATCTGCGAACAATTACCCTAAACTGAAACACAATGAAAAAGAACCCAGAAATTTTTCCCATGATAAAAGACCAATTTCTTCTTTTTTTTCTGATTAGTATGATGAAAGACCGCTGTCACTTATTAAAAAAAAAATGATAAAAGACCAAGGTTACAGTGAATGCGGAATTACACAGTACCCAGCTGGCAGGATGGAGTTGATTTGGTTGTGTACTATGGAAATACCGCAGTAGTATCCAGTGGCAAACCAAGAGATGCCATGCCCTGGAAAGTAATGGTAATTGAGTCATTATGACTCTAAGAAATCAAATTTTCTTTGAGGGCAGGATGTCGCCAGCACAACAGACTATCAAGGAAAGGTATAACACTAAGCTCAATCGCATCAAGAATAGGCTCAATTCACTTCCCATAGTTGCTGCCATCAGTTAACTTCAATTCAAGTTTTTGTATAGTGATCAGTATCTAGAGATTAATCTGAATGCTCTAAGCTGATTTGAGAAGCATTTAGCCAAAACCATTAATTTGTAGCTACATTGTCCATGTTAAACTACACAAGAGTAACCATAATTTATAAGGAATTAGCAGATTTGACTTTTGAGGCCACTAAAGCAGTAATTGTATAAACACTGGTTCAGAAATTGATTTAGCTAGGCATTTTCACGAACATTTTATATAAAAAAATATCATAAGCTAATTTTATAGATCAGTCTCACAATTCAAAGTCTCTATTTCCATACCCATAACAACAATCCACAACCCATTCAAGCAAAAACTACCATACCCACAAAAAACAACACATGTATGTAGGTACTGTGTTTGCATCACCCCATAACTTCCAGCTTCCAGAATTAATCCACCAATACTAACAGTAACAAAAAAGGTTGATATGGGCAACAAACAAATGATCCTAGGTTGTAGAAACACCATTTACCAGTAACTAAAATGAAAAGAAAAAAAAAATGTAACTTTTTTGAGATGTAACAATCTAGTACACATTTTCATTCATGAAATAGTATATATAGTTCCATCACATACTTTATGATACATAATAGTCACAGAGTCAGCAAACATGATAAATATCTTGTCCCACTAGTAACTCACATTTTCCTTCTACTTTACCATCATTTTCCCACCAACCAAAAGGGAACACAAGAAATAAATAAAATAAAGAACAAAGACCTTAACTGACACACAATGAAAAAGAACCCAGAAAATTTTTTTTCCAAGATAAAAGACCAATGTCTGTTGCAGTTCAAAATAGAAATAAAAGAAGAGAACCTAACCTTTCCTCTTCTTCCTTTTATCTTTCAACTCTCAAGGTAAGGTTACAGTGAGTGTTGAAGTAAACAGTTACCAGTTGGCAGAATAGAGCTGCATAGCCTTCAGTATTGTACCCAGTAGCAGTGGTTAACCATAACAAAAAGCAACCAAGCTTTCTTTGTGGGGTAGGAGGAAATGGTTCAGCCCAACTGACTATTTCAAGCCCATACAATTCAAGAATTGGCCCATTTTGTTCACTAGGAAAAACAAAATAAACCCAGCTTCGGATTTTCCCTGGGTAGCTTTGGTTCTTAACTTCTCATGTGGATTGTGAAAATTTTGGAGATATTTCTGCAAAACCTTCTCTCTCTCTTTTTTTTTTTTTTCCTCTCTTGTTTTAAGGAAAGAAAAGTTAATTCCAGGTTTCTCGGTAAAGCTACAAAGTTTGCCAGTCGTTTGGATTTTCTAAATTTTAATGATTTTTTATTTTTTTGAGGAAACTAAATTAATGAATTGATAGCAGTGCCATTGCCAACTAACCACAGAATGATTATAACAATAAAACATTTGACCATTAATTAGATTTAATTATAAAAATTCAAAACACTTTATTTCCACTTTTTTTTTAATTCCTTAACAATTATTAGGTTATTAAAAGGGTGTAACAATTTCAAAGCATTTTTTTTTTTTTTTTTTGAGAACAATTTCAAAGCATTTTATAACTCCAATTCAGCTTGGTTGGGACTGAGTGGGTTAGTGGGCGAATACTTGTGTAAATATATATATATAGACACACACATGCACACAATAATCCCAAATGAGCATTCCATTACAGTGTGTATCTGTTCAAGTATTCATGGCTGTTAAACTCATTTGACTTCCACAAAGGTTGAGTGCATAAGCAGAGCCTTGAAACACATCTCTTTGGCATTCATGTTGTCCTGACATTTGTGTTGGTTTATAATTCATAGTTCTATACATCACAGGGAAATCTGCCCACCTAGAATAGCCTATTTCAAAATAAAAATATGTACCACATTCTTTAATGAGTGACACTGTTTCTAGTTTAATCCTTTATCATCAGAGACTACACTGAACTGAACACAAGAGGTAGAGAATACACATGTTTAGAACTCATGTTCAGTTTCATTTGGTAGGTAAAGCATTTGGTTCCAAGTGCCAAGAGCTTTCTGGAATGTCATATTTGCCAATTCCAGGAACTCTAAAAGCAAGAATTCGATGAGAGAAACCAAGCATCTTTGATTGGGAAACTGGATGATTGACATCAAACCCTTCAATTTGTAGCCTATGGAAGAAAGTCAGGCAACCCTTCACCTCCTCTAACCTGGCAATTGTTATCTCATCCCTTTCGTGTAAGTCTGACAGAATTTCGACAACTTGACATTGGTAATTTTCATAATCAGAACGCTTCCATTTGCTATTCTAGTTCTTGTACATAGCCCAAATCTCACCTTTTAGCGGGTAAATTTGGTAGATTGGCTCAACAGAACTTTTTTGGCAGTTAACATTATAGGAGAACTGTGACATTTCAAGGTTGACACTAGCTCCACTAACCTTAAATTTCCCACAAACTATGGGTAGGTTTTCTTTCTTCCAGTCAATCTCATGGTCAAGAATGGGTAGAGGTTCTAGGCAAGTCACACATACTTGGCTCTCAGAAATTATATCATCTATTCTGGTGTACTGCCATGGCAAAAAATCTTTTCCACTGTTCACAGCCCATACCTGACCTGTGGCAAAATCATTTAATGACCAACTAGGCTTCAAAAGTTTGTCTTGTGGAGATGATTTTGGGGAAGGAAGTCCTCCCAATGGAATATAGCTAGGAAAACTATTAGCATTCCCATTCTTTGGTGCCTGTTGGGAGTCAATAATCTCCTGAAACATACTATCAGGCAAGGCCAACTGATCAAGCTCTAACATCCCATCAACAACTTTATCAATTTCTCCACCCTTAAACCTATATGCCGGGATATTATGAGAGAATATATACAGATTATCTGGGGAGATATGGAAAGTGACAGGACTTCCTCCAATTTTTTGTCTCTCAAAGATGCTTCTGAAACCATCTACTTTCACCAAACATGCACCATTTGCACCTAAATATTTTGAAAAATCTGAGAGAATTTCAACTAACTCAAATTTACATCCTTTTACAAAACTAGGATCATGGGCCCATTCATGAAGGTTCCAATCCTTATACAGTGCCCAAATCTCACCTCTTTTGGGGAAAATTTCAAATTGTTCATCTGTGACGCCATGAATCCATGAGCATTTGTAGGATGAGACCATTGGCCAGCTCTCCCCATCATTCATATCTGGATTCAAATCAAATGACCCATAAGCAATAGGTAAGCCAGCATCACACCATCTTCTCTCACCAACACTAATAGGGATTGGCTTTAACCATGTAACAAGAACTGATCGTGCTGATTTGCAAGCAACTCGAGCATACCGAAAAGTATGAGGTAGATTTGCTCTATATTGAGCACCCCAGATCTGTCCTACCTTGAAATGCTCAGGTTTTCTGTCATTCTCAAAGGTATAGTAGTCCTGACAAGGCCTTTTTTGTGCCAAAAGTTTTGAAGAACAAGAAAAATTCTCCTCCAAACTGATGGGCATTGATGTTGACAAATTTATATCGTCTATAGACAAACCTGTGTCCCCTCTAATATTCCCTCTAGAATTCAAATCCTCAGAAACCTTACTAGATGATTGTTGACAAATAATTCTATCTTGTTGCTGCTCAACATCAAGAGAATTTCGAAGTTTGAATCCCAAAGTTCCAATGTCTTCTGAAAATATCATAGTTTTTCTACAGCTGCCACCTAAACTTTGGCTTGAAAGACCACTCTGACACACAGAAGAGTTTTGAGCATTGATCATTGCTTCCATACTTGCAATATTTTGACAGGATAATTCTCTTTTATTAAAAGATTGATTATCCCCCCAAAAAGCTTTTCTTTTCAAATCATATGCAGAACGTTTCTCATGGTCAGATAGAATGGAGAATGCATCTGCTACAAGTTTCAGAGCCAATTCAGTGCTAGGAAATGTTTTCTTGATAGGTTGCAACAATGTGAGGAGCCATTGGTAACGAGATTTAACAGCATCCATTGTAGAATAAGGTGTAAGCTGAAGAACCCAGTAGTAATCAATTCCATAACCAGGAACCGTCATATTGGAAGCAGATAGCATGTCACAGACAGTCATCATTGAGCTAATGTTATCAATTGCTGGAAAAAGCCGTTGTGCCTTGAGTAAGTTAAACCTGGCACCAGTATAGTCATTACTACTAATAATTTTTTGTTCAGCATTTCGCTGTTCTAGAAGAGCCTTCACTCTATTTTCGTTCATGTCTGGCATCCTCTAAATATCCTCAAATTCAGTAACCAATTCCAAATGATCCCAAATTTAGTGATTCCAAATCAGCCAAGTATCGAAACTGCAATCAAAGCGATAGATGAAATTGACATCAACAATGAGGAAAATGTATAACTTACAATGTGGAAAATTATCACTAGCAAGAGTTGGAAGAGGTTCTTAAGGCAATATTTACCAACAAAAACATCATCATTGTTTCCATGTGTACAATAAGAATCATCTTTGTAAAACCTCTATCATGACAGATAATTATAATATGATTACAATAAGAATCAACCTAACAGAGACATTACCAAAACAAATGCATTATTGCAAACTTATAGAAGCTACAAGAATATTCCACCCCACTAGGCTCTAAGAAATTTAACACAAAATTTAAAATAAAACCACCTAAAATTGCCTCTCAGCAAACCCACAACAAAGGCTTCCTGTGTGTGTATATATATATATCCACTGCCCATATTTGTATCATTCAGTTAACCTCAACTCATGTTTTTGTATGGTGATCAGTACGAGATTAAAACCAAAAGCTGAATGCTCTAAGTTGATATGAGAAGCATTCAGTCAAAACCATTAATTTCTAGATACTTTTTCCATGCTAAACTATACGAGAGTAACCATGCTTTATGAGGAAATTAGCAAAATAAAATTTCAATTATGGATTAGCAGATTTGACATATGAGGCCACTGAAACAGAAAACTGAATATACACTGGTTCATAATACAGTACTTGTTTTAGATAGGCATTTTCACGAACATTGTATGTGAAACAATATCATAAACTAATTTTATAGATCAGTCCCATCAAAAAAATAAATTATAGATCCGTCACACAATTCAAAGTCTCTATTTACATACCCATAACAACAATCCTCAACCCATTCAAGCAAAATACCATAACAACAACAAAAAAAAAAATGACCCCAAAAAAAAAAAAATGTAACTTTCTAAAGAAGTACACATTTTCAATCATGAAATAGCATATGTAGCTCCATCACATACTTTATGATACATCATAATCACAGAATGAGCTAAGTTAACATGATACATATCATGTCCCACCAGTTTCTCACATTTTCCTTCTACTTTACCACCATTCTCCCACCAACCAAAAGGGAACACAAGAAATAAATAAATAAAATAAACAAGAATAAAAACCTTAACTGAAACACAATGAAAAAGAACCGAGAAAGTTTTTTCCCAAGACAAAAGACCAATGTCTGTTGCAATCCAAAATAGAAATAAAAGAAGAGAACCTAACCTTTCCTCTTCTTCCTTTTATCTTTCAACTCTCAAGGTTACAGTAAGTGTTGAGGTACACAATTCCCAGTTGGCAGAATGGAGTTGCTTTTAGCCCTATTACCGTGGAAATGCGAATTCCCTTGCCAAATAACGTTAATCTGCCAATAATTTTGTTAGTTGGCTGGTTGACAAAGAATTAGTAATAATAGCATCTCGAGTTTGTAAAACTCGAGATTTGTTTAGAACTCGAGTTTTAGAAACTCGTTTTTGGGGTGTCTCATTTGCTGATCTGGACAGAGGTGCCGACGTGGATATCTTTAGGAACTCGAGTTTTTAAAACTCGAGTTCTGTTTAGCGTTTTTTATTAACCCAGTTTCAGACTCAAAATCCCACTCATTAGGAACTCGAGTTTTTAAAACTCGAGTTCTGTTTAGCGTTTTTTATTAACCCAGTTTCAGACTCAAAATCCCACTCACGCTAAAAATTTCAAACTTTCAAAATCCCACTCTCTCACTCCCAAATCAAATCCCAGCCACTCTCACCCCCAAATCAGCTACCCTGTTCGTCGTTCGTCATCCATCTCGGTTGCTGTCGTCGTTCTTCTTCTTCATCCATCTCGGTTTCGTCATTCTTCGTTCTTCATCCGTCTCGGTTTCGTCGTTCTTCGTCCTTCATTCTTCATCCATCTCGGTTTCGTCGTTCTTCGTTCTTCATCCATCTCGCTTGCTAGGTAGTTCTCCGTTCCTCTTTTGCTAAATTTATGTTATAGAATTAGGCTTTTTGCATGGTGGGTTACACATTGTTAGAAATGTAAATGTTAGAACTTATTTTGACTGAAGGACTTGTTGCTGCTGTTGTTTTTGTTTCTGGGTTGTGGATTTACTTGGGTTTTCAGTTGCTTTTGATACTTAGAAATAGTGTTTTTGGTTTAATCAAGTTTAGGTAATTGGATATTGTTTCACCCTCAAAAAAAAAAATAAGTTTAGGTAATTGGAGTGTACATGGAGCAGTTAGTTTGTTTCTTAAAAAGAAAAATGTTTGGGTGAGTCTAAACGGTGCGTTTCATTTTCAACTTAAGAGAAACTCGTAGACGCCCAAAGCACAGTCTGAAATTTGAAAGAAGTGAGGGAGGCTTGCAGAGAGGGAGAGGAGACCAGATGAGAAGATTTTCTGTGCATATCAGATGCCAGAGATTCTGAGGAACTCTAATTCAAGTATTTTATCTGTTACTGTTAGAATTATGATTTGGGTTTTGAGATTTTGATTTGCCATATTTTTTCTGTGGAAAATCATATAATATTAGGCTTTTAATTGAGAGGAATTAATTTCTTCCTTAATCAACAAAAGCACACTCTTTTCTTCGGGTTCAGGGAAAAATTACATGATTTCAATGGGTCTACTCCAAGATAGCTTTCATTTGTACAATAAGAAGTTCTTTAAATAGTCTTTGCCATTTGGGTTTTGTTTGAAATTGGTTTATAGTTGTAGACATAGATGTCATTGAAATCAGAATTTCGTTTTTCATTGAAATCAGAATTTCATTTTTCATTGAAATTTGGACCTACATGCATCTTCTATGTGATATATGAACTCTAGTTGATATATGAATTTCGTTTTTCATTTAATCCTTTCTTTATGGTCTTAGTACAATGAACATAGTACTGCCTCCGCCAGAAGTGAGCATCTTGTTTTTTTTTTTTTGAAGTCACACAATGATCACTGAAGAAGAAAATGAACGTTTTTTTTACTAAAATTAAAGATTAGCATGACTTCAAACCGAGGTTTTTATTTTTTATTTTTTAAATGGTGAGGGTTATATAGGATGATAAATAAATGTTTTGACTCTCTTTGTGAAGATGGACACTCAATTTGGGGAGGAGGGAGGAGTACAAGCATAAATCCATTTGTTTCTTCCCACATCCTAATAAGCATGCACGCTTATATATTGTATAACAATTAATTGGTGAACCTTCTTTTTTTTTTTTTTTTGAGAGCAATTTAATTGTTGAACCTAAATTATCCTCAACTCAACCTTAATGGCCCATGTGTTCAAAGAATATGATTTTTTTTTTTACCTTTTGATTTTATTATCTTTAGATCTTTATCAATTATGTTCAATGGGTTTTTTTTTTTTTTTTTTTTATTTTATTCGTACTTTTGATGTATGTATAATTGTATATCCTGTGTATTATGCTTGATTGTGGGAACTTTGATAGAATTGGAAATGGGGCTGCAGGAAATTCTAGATGGCAGATAGTTTAGGGTGGGCTGTTTGGGTATAGAGGAGACCTTAAGGCTGTAATACTGGAATTTTGTGATAGAAAAGTGGAGAATTTAAGGGCTTGTTGTGGTATAGTTGAGGGAACATTGGGTTTTAGAGAAAATAGCATGAATGAAGTGATGAAGTAGTGATGATGATGATGATATGGTAGGCAACAATGCCTTTATATTCAAAAACACTTAATAATTCCATTATTTAAAAGTCTAGTTTCCTTAGAGTTCAATAAAGCATTTTAGTAGACTCTTGGACTAAACACATGAATGACTAACTTAAAATTTAAGAAAACACTCCTTAAGGATTTTAAATGCTATGAGAAAACTCTAGGCCCATTTGGGTTTTGTTTAAAATTGGTTTATAGTAATTTTTGGTTATAGCCAATGGTTCATAGACTCCATTGGCTAATCCTAAACGGACCATAAAGTAGATATTTGTTGATAAGTAAGATTGTTAGTAAAACCATATAATAATTCATAGACTCCATTAGGCAGCTCACTAAAAGTATTCTGGGTTGTATTTATTTTGCTAAGGATAGTAGAACTAGTGGGTAAATCTGTTATTTGTGAAGGAGATGCACTAAATGTGATTCAAGAATTTCAAATCACATCGACTTCCCCACAATGGGTCATTGAAAATAGTACTATTACTACTAGAAGTCTAGAACTATAATTGTTTTAGATTCTTTTGTTGAATGGTCATGTTAATCACATGCTATTTAGAAAAAGCTGGTTTTGTTTCCCATTGTACTGTGTAACTTTGAAGGAAAAATCCTCATATATTCCATCCCTGAATTTTCCCTAAGGATTCATGATTGGGGTGATTTTGTTCCCTGCTTTTGTACTTTCTCTTGTAGGTTCCTTTTCTTTTAATGATAAGTCTTATTCACTGAAAATAAATGGATATATATATATATATATATTAAAGGATTGATGTACTATAATTTTTGGTGTTTTACTAGAGTTAGGTCAATTTTTGTTACTATTTTCAATTGTAGAAAACTAGCCTTAAAATTTATAATTTGTTATTAGTACTCAATTAATAAGTATTAGTTTATTTATTAGTTGAGACTACCCGAATTTAATATTAGTCATAAATTTTATGGAAAATGTCAATTAGGTGATATTCCACCTTCTCATATACATGGCAGATTTTGTTATGAATTTAATTAGTAAATTTTACTATAATATGAGAGAAGATAATACAATTTCCTTATACTGCTAAATACCAAATAATTACTACACTTTTGATAACTTTCTATGTTGATTCATTGAATGTAATCTGTTTATCTGATTTGAACTTTTTTGAATAGTTGATTTTAACTGTCGTGGTCTTCTTACTGTGCACTAGTACCATATCCCTTACCTTATAAGTCATCAATGTTAAAATTTGGCAGTTTGGTGACAAATTTGTATCACAGTAGTAGTTTTGTTTTGGTTTTTTTTTTTTTTTAATCAATAGTCTTGTTGTTTAAATGAACTAAAAAAAAAAAAAAAAAGTCTTTAAGGAATAGGACAAACTGAAGTATAGTATTTTATGTGCTGTTCTTTAAGTTTATCCCTTCTATTCTCTTATTCTTTCAATTGAAAGCGTTAGGAATTTGCATCTAGAGTGTCATCTTGATCTGTATTATTTGTTCATATTTGGTAGTGCTATCCTCTCTTATTCTATTTATTTAATTAAATAATTAAAATTTTTATTTATTTACTTAATTAATTAAATATGTAGCACTCTTTGCAGTATGGAGCCTCAGATTGATGCCGAGCCACAGATCTTGGAGCCTGGTCCTAGTATTGAGTCATTGTTGACGCGACAACGACACCATCGATCAGAGGACATTTGGAATGGCGAGGTGAAATATCTAGTTCTAACAACTGCTTTAATTTTTACGTTATCTTTGACTTTTAGTTAGCAAGTTCTTTCAAAATTGTATTTATAGTTCTAACAACTGCTATAATTTTTATTGATTTTGCAGGACCCGGGCCAACTTACGTGTCGTGGTCGCACTAAAGAGATGGCAAACGTTCAAATGCGAGATAATCGGGTGATTGACATTGTGAAGTTGCTACGGCTTGAAGGATTGTTTAGGGCCCCTTCCAGAGAGATAGATAATTGCCTTATAACGGCCCTAGTTGAGCGATGGCGGCCGGAGACTCATACGTTCCATCTTCCACACGGTGAGATGTCAATCACCCTACAAGATGTGGAGGTCATTTTCGGCCTTCCTATAGACGGTGAGGTCTTGGTTGGGCCGACTGCTGTGGTAGATGGCACTTGGAGCACTGTTTGCACGGAGTTTCTTGGTTTTACTCCGGCGAATGACAACAAAACCTTGGTGGGGCAAAGAATTCTCATTAGCCGCCTCGTTGAGGCCATTGCATTGCCACTGCCTGATGACGCAACGGAAATTCAGATACACAAGTATGCTCGCTGCTATATTTTAGCACTACTAGGGGATAAACTTTTTATGGACAAGTCGGGAGATAGAGTGCATCTGATGTTTTTGGAGCAACTACGGAACCTCCATGATCCGCCACAGTATAGCTGGGGCAGTGGTTGCTTGGCCTGGTTGTACAGAGAGCTGTGTCGGGCAACCGAGAAAGGGGCATCGCAGATTGGTGGGGCGTGCACCTTGGTCCAGTATTGGGCATGGGCAAGGTTGCCCTTCTTGTGCCCGAGGATAGAGCCCCCACCTGGATGTGATTACGGCCCATGGCCGTATGCGCCACTTGCCTTTAAGTAAGTATTTTTTTTTATTTTATATTTAGTGTGTTATGGAATGTACTCTTCTTAGTAATCAAGTAGCTACTTATCTTATGTTATTCGCTCGTAAATGTAGGTGGGTGCGGGTGCCAGGCTCGAAGAGTAGGCCATCCGGGATGGCCTTGGTCTACTATCGTGAGCAATTAGTTACAATGAAGCCGAACCAGGTAATAATATTCAAATATTCTGTTCGGTTATGTTAATTTTCCTTAAGAATATGATTGCTTCATACTTTAACATATCTTCCGTTTTAATTTTTGTTTTTCCTTGTATCTATGTATTCTCCCTTGTTTCACATTTTAAGATGCTATGATAATTGTTTTTTGTTTCTATTGTAGATTGTGTGGCAGCCATACGAGGCACACTTCGTCCACCTTCCTGACTTCTGCGTTGCAGGGAGGGGTACGTGGACAGCAAGGGTGCCGCTTGTGTGTTTTTGCATAGTAGAGATACACCACCCGGACCGTGTCCTTCGACAGTTTGGGTTGGCGCAAGGGGTGCCTGATCATGTTGTGTACGATGAAAGGCTGCATAGAGTAGACTTGCGTGGGAAGGTGGAGAAGAATTGGAGGCATGAGCATGAACCATATATCATTTCATGGAATAGCAGAGCACAACGACTTTGCGATGCACCTCCTCAGATTGGTGAGATGGACCGCGATCATGACTATTACCAATGGTACCGTCCGGTCACTGTAAAGTATGTCGACCGCAACAGCGCTAGATTACATCAGTTGGTAATGTGTTCTACTTATATTTTATTGCTTGCGTTGTTTTTTATTTAGTACATGACTCATACTAAAAATTTCAGTTCTTAGTTTAGATGAGTATTTAAGTAGAGTAATAAGTACTATATTATGCATTATATAATTGTTACATAAATGTGAAAAATTCTGATTGTACTGGTTCTTTCTCTGTTTCAGATTGAAAGTCATTTAGCGTTGTTGAATTGGCTTCCTTCAAGCAGCCGAGAACACAACCATGTTCGGCGCATCCTATATAGTGTGGCTGGGCTTGGTGGTGATCCTGTAGCCACTAGGACTGAATCAGCAACTACTACAGGCCCAAGCACAAGTGCAGCACCCATAACTACACCGACCCGTGCTCGGCGTGATACAGCAAGCCCAAGCACGAGCACAGCTAGGGGCCGTGGTCGGCCTGCTACAGCAAGCCGAAGCCCAACTGCAACTACGGGTCGTGGTCGGCCCGATACAGCAAGCCAAAGCACAAGTGCAGTTACGGGCCGTGGTCGACGTGCAACAACCCCTCGGGTTGTAAGTACTCATGAGACACCCATCCTGCACGCATCTCCCCACCCCGAGTTCCCTCCACCCACTCCACCTTCACAGCCCAGTTTCGATCTCGGTATGCATTCTCAGTTAACCCCTCCGTTGCACCCCGCGACTCCCTCATACCCACCCACCAGCTCTAGTGCACCCACTCTTGGCCCCTACACAGAGCATCATTACCCACCTACCTCAGACTCATCCGACCCTCTAAGACCTCCGGTTGGGGCTAGCACTTCACAGCCAGATACTGATGTACCGGACGACAATCCCCCTCCTCAACCCTCACCCCCACGAGGTAGACCGCAACGTGCTAGAAGAGCACCCACTTGTGGGACAGGTGGACACAAAATAGGACACAAAGACAGCTCTAGGGTACGATAACATTAATTACAATGTATAGGCCTATTTTGCAATTCACTTTATTCTTATCATTACACAGAATATTGATTGTATGCATCTAATGTCTTTGCAGCACAATGACGACCCTAAGGATGATGCCCCGCAGCCTCCTCCCCCGCCCAAACATTACACGAGGGCTAAAAAACGCAAAATTGGTGAACCTTGAAAAACATAGATGAAGAGGTAAATTTCTGATGAATCATTGGACAAACTTGTTCGTGGTCCAACTAATTATACAATAGCAATATTCATCTTGTGTATTTTCTCAATATTAGAATGAACCTTGTCAGTCCTTTTTTATTTCTTGTTAATTTTCTCAATAATTATACACATTCGATTAGTTTTAAAAATTTAGTTAAAAATTGTTCATTGGTGATCGTTTCCTTCCGCACCAAGGCCAAGACCGGTAATTTACGATTTGAGTCATTTCTCATTTTCAATTTAATTACTTTATTTTATTTTATTTTGTTGTTGTTTATATTTTAGTAGAATTATTATATCTTTGTTCTTTTAAAATTTTTATTAGTTTTCAAATTGACTTCAAAAGTTGAATTTTTCATTCAAAATTCAGAATTGGTAATCTTTGATTTGATCCATTTATCTGTTTACTTTCAATCCAATTACTAATTTCCATTTTAGTAGAATTATATCTTTATTCTTCGAAATTTTTGAAGGGCTTTTGTTGCAGTCTGCAATGCATTCCATATACTATGCTTGATGGGTTCCACAAGAGGAGGAAGTCTCATGATGAGGTACTCGAGAAGCAATTTTGTGATAGTGACGAGCGAAAGAAGACAGAAAAAGTTGTAACTGAAGTCCTTGAGGACGCAATAGATCTTGAAACTATGGTAAATTTTGAGGATGTAGCTGATGGTGACTATATGAAACTGCTGGTCTTGGATAATGCTGCTGATGAGGAACGTTACAAGATGGCAATAGAAGTGCCCCTGTCACCAACTCTTCCTAATATTGACTTCCATGGTGCTGAAAATTTTGATGTGGATAATTCTGAAGATTTAGTAGTGGAATGGGCCTGTGAAGGATTGTCAACTGATAAAGAAAACCTATTACCTGCACACAGCTTTGACGTCATTGATGTTGAGATTAATTCCAATAAGCTAAAACATAATGTTCTAGAAAATTCCCGAACTATGTTACTGCATAAAAGTGTAGGCCCTCTTGATTACTCCAGTGAGAATGGTTCCCGTAGTGTTATACAGGCAGGAAAAGTTGGTCTTGACCAGACCCAAGACTCTGGAGAGGTGTTGGCCATGTCAAATTTAACTATATCAAGAGACGAGGAACTGAAGTTTCCAGTTGCAAGCGAACTTGGACTGTCACATGCCAATATTCCTAAATACTGTGTTTTGTTTCCCAATATGAGGGACTGTAACACTGTTTCTAGGATTTTTAGTGCTGCCAAAAATTGTGTAGCTCGGTGTTGTTTGCTTTCTCAAACAGAGTGGATGGTGCCAAAGATTCTGCTTGCTGTTAAGATGGAAGATAATCTTTTACTTGAGTAAGTGATTCATTGCCATCTGAGATGATATAGGTGTTCTTGAATTTAATGCTTTCATGAGAGTTCTTTAGCTTCAGTTAATTATTAACACTGTTTTTCACCAATGAGCTCTAGCTCAAATGGCATGTCCTCCTCTCGTAAGACCAAATGGGAGGGTGAGGTTGTGGGTTCTTTAGCTTGTGTAATTACTGATAAAATACACTTTGTAAATAAAGGTAGATTTTAAGATGATGAATATTGCCATATTTGATTTAATTTAATTTTCTTTTCATTGACTTCTTTCAGGGAAAAGGTCTGTGTGTTCTTTACACTGTTGCTCCTTAATTTGTCAACGGCTGCTTTAAGGAAATTTGGGAGCTTTTTGAATAGGGATTCCATCCTCTGCATGGATTCTTTCGCTGGGCATATACGTGCAGGTCTGTTCATTTCTTGCATGTTTTTTATAATAGCTTATCGTGTTTCAGTAGTTCTTACAATTTAGTGATTTGGTTGTTCTAAGATTATTTTAATTGAACTTTTTTATAAAAAATTTTCTCTTTTGCCAGTGATGTCTGATGTGGAGACAAGAAGCATATTTGCAGATTTTGGTTTTGCGGATGAACTGCTTAGTCTCATTGAGGATTTCCTCATATATGGAAGAGTTATTGTGTATGATAATGTATCTTCTGAGACTTCTATTGAATGTGATTCAAGAATTGACATCCTCCTGGATGGTGTAAACAGTATATTGTTGGATGTAGTTGCTTCAGCTGACCTGTTGGTGGCTGGGAGCATTATACTAGCATCAATATGTGCATCAATTGACCACATTGCTTTTATTTGTGAGACATCATACAACATCTTTCTAAGGCGTGCTTGTGATTCGTCATTGGTGCTGACTATCCTTCATGTGTTTGCTTATCTGGGTGGACAGAAGTTTTTCAGCCTGGGCGATTACAAGTTGATGATGATGGTCTTGAAATCTATAGTAATGTTACTTGAGGGAGTACATTTATCAGTTGATGCCGCTGCTTGTCCTTTGTCTGTCAGCAAGGTTCAACTTCAGTTCCATCCATGTGTCAAATGCCCATTTTCGGAGGGTGCCATTTCTATTGATACTTCAGCATTGTTGCTCTTAGAATTGCTCCAGAATATTGCCGTGCTTGGATCCACAAATCACGATGTGATTAAATCATTTAATGCATCGAATTCCCGAGTTTTGTGTGACAACTTTAACTCTGAACAATATCCAAGCCATGAAGAGGTTCATTGTGTTGCTGATTTGAATTGTGATGCCTCCTGTAGTTTGAAGAAGTGTGAGATGCCCACTTCTCAATCAGACTATGTTGATAATATGACTCTCTGTCACCTTAGTAATGTTTTATCGTTGGTGGAGCTGGTTGCATGCAACATGGTATGTGATTCACTTTCTTGAGTTCATTGTTCCACTGTCTTACCAATTTTTAGTTTTGTGTGCTTCTGTTGCATAGCTTGCCATCCTGAAATGCGGGTTGACTTGGAATTTCTTCTGTGAGGTTGTTATGTTTGATTCGATTGTAGAATTTCATATATATTTATTTAGATATTATACTTTACATAAAAAAAAAAAAAATCTGTTTTTATTTTTAAGAAAAAATGATTTCATGTCTTTATATTTTGCCATATAAGGAGGTGATGTCCTAGTAGACTTGGCTCCTTGCTAAGTGATTTGGTTTGAAATGAGCTTGAAATTCATGTGGAAGGCAGAATGTGAACTTTGCTGGTGTTAGGTAATTAGACATGGAAGTCATCAGGGTTATTTATAATGCTTTCTTTATACAACAAAATAGGGAATGAATGCACTTGAAAAGTATAAACAGTGGCTATAGTTTCATGCAAAAGTAGGTGGTTAGTTGAGTTTGTCTACTCATGGTGGAGAATGATGGGGTACATTGTATGGATCCCATGCTACATTTTTTAGCCTTTTTTTTTTTTTTTTTGAATCTGTCATGTGTAATCTTGGCTGCTGACATAGTCTTTTTAGTTTGATTTATTGGCTTTCCCATGTTGTCAAGTTATATGGGAATCTGGAATCCTAATTTTTATGAATGTCTTAATGTGTATCTTGGCTGCTGGCCTAGGTAACTTAGTCTTTTTAGTTTGACATTCTGGCTTTCCCATGTTTTCAACTAATAAATATCAATTCTTCTCAATTGTTAGTAATGCAAGTAATTTATCTATATAATCAAGTCATGATTCAGAAGAAGCTTATTCTATGTTTGGAATCAATAATATGTTAACTCTAGCTACATGGAAACATGTAAATGTTATAACAGCTTTTAACTCTTTCATATTTATTTATTTTTGTTTTCTGTTTCTTGCAATGACAGAAATGGTTAGGATTGCTTGATGCTGGTCCTTGTCATTCTAACTTGTTACTTAGTATAACCTTACAAATTAACAAACTGGTTAAAAAAAATGTTGTGTTTAACTTTAACGAGTTGTATATGTGGGGTATTACAAAGGATGCCATTACTGTTGGGCTATCACTTGAACCCTAAAGAGTCATATAAGTATAGGATTCAATTTTATCTTATACTATTTTCCTCTAATCTTTTAGAATTTGGTTGAAAATTTTTGTTGTTAAATACAAGTTTTGATTTGGTCAATGTGTAAAAAAACTCAACAAATATAAATATTCTAAGAATGAAGTAGCATTAGGGGTATTTCCCAAGAACGTCCTCTTGCATCATCAATTGTATAAGAACGTAAGTAGGCCTTTCAATGTTGCTCAAAGTTCTTGAGAGCCCTACCAGTACCAGAAACATAACAGTTTTTAAGATACTGTGGTTTTTTCTTGGGCAGAGCTGTTCTTTTGACTGCAACCTGAATGATGCATAGGTCATTCTGTCAGTTGCAGGCTACCAGATCTTGGCTACATGTTTCAAATATTTTTTCGTAAGATTAATTTCAAGATTAATACAGATGTTTTTGGATTTTGGAAATTTGTTTTGTTCTTGTAATTGACTCTTCTGTTGCTGGAGAACTTTAATTTGTTCAAATGGTTCTGGGAGGCAAAAGCCTGACATTCTGCCTGTATGACTCTTTTATTGCAGAGCTGGGACTGGACAAGCATCAAAATGGTCCCTCAGCTGTTGAAAATTTTGGAATCGTGTGTGTTGGAGAACTTTGCTGCTGCCTGAACATGTTGTTCTCCTTGGTCAACTTGGGAGGTAATAAGCTTATGTTTAAATTGCTTTTCTGGTGGGTGGCATTCGAATCCTAGAAATTATGCTACTATATGAAACAAAGTTCAAACATTAAGCTATATTGAAGTTTTCTGTTACATTTATTTATTTCAAACTTGTTATTCTGCTTTTAGCTCTGAGTTTCCTCTCTTTTTTAGTATATTTTTCATTATTTATTTATTTGTTTTTACTTATTAAAAAAAATGGAACAAAGTCAACCTTCTAATTTTGGGGGTTTAGTTTCGTGAAAATTTTTTAAATTAGGAATTGTGTAAACTATATTGATGGTAAAAAATTACTTATTAAAAAGGAGTAAATTTAATTTGTGACATAGGAAGAACCAAAAAATTGCTTGTTACTTGTCTTCTGGAAGGCCCGAGTGGCAGGTATGCGTGGTTTCTCTAATTTAATTGACTTTGTTAATTGCATCTTTTTTGAATCTTACCCTTTTTGGACAGTGGTAAAACCACACTAGCAGCTACTGTTGGCATTGACAGCAATTTTCCATATGTCAAGATAGTAAGCTCCTTGCCTTATACTTTGGATATTCTATCTTGTTACTTTCAAGGTTATGATTTTTTTTTCCTCAGGAAAAAAAAAGATAATGAATTAGGTGCTGACTGTTCTCCATGTTAGGCACAGCAGCTTGACTTAATGCGATCCAGATAGTGCATCGATCATGAGGAGAATATGCAGCACCAGTAACAACAGCAGTGCAGCATCAACACTTGGTTCCACACACTACCAGTTTATTAGTATAGTTTTGTATCATTTTTGTAATTGAAGGTTAGAGTCACGTGCTTATTAAATGATTTCGTCATGTGCTTAATTGTTGATCAGTTAGAAGCCATGTGCTTAACAGTTAGTTAGTTAGACTATTACATCAGTGTAGCCAGCTGGCAGTAAGTGTTAGTCAGTTCGTTGTTTCCAAAGATTGTAAGAGGCATGCAATGAGAATTCAGTCTGTTCGTAATCCTATTCTTCTCTAATCCATTTATTTTCTCTCAATGCTAGTATTAATAAAAGAATGATCAGAGATGAAGTAGTTAACTGGCCAGTGTATTTTGAATGTACAATATAATTATATTGGCTTCAATTTTCAATGAATTAGCATACTTTTTATCTTGTAAAACGTTATTTGAACATTTCTGTTGATTGAAAAAGAATACTGAAAACTCATGATTTTGTTTGACTGACTTTCTAAATATAATGCACCAGAACCTTCGGGGGCTTGGTTGTGCAGAAAAACAAATACCTTTATGCAGGTAATAATACTTGAGAAATTCAAGTTTAAGAAACTGGAGTACCACTGGGAACAGGGGAGTTGCCCAAAGTAAAAACAAAAAAAAAAAAAAAAAAAATTTGCCCAGTGGAACTCGAGTTTTATAAACTCGAGTTCCACTGGGGAAAACAGAGGAAACAGGGCAACCCCTTCTGCCTGAACAGGGGAGTTGCCCAAGTAAAAAAAAAAAATTTCCCAGTGGAACTCGAGTTTATAAAACTCGAGTTCCACTGGGAAAAACAGGGGAAGCAGGGCAACCCCTTCTGCCTGAACAGGGGAGTTGCCCAAAGTAAAAAAAAAAAAATTCCCAGTAAAACTCGAGTTTATAAAACTCGAGTTTTACTAATGGAACTCGAGTTTTATAAACTCGAGTTCCACTGGGCAAATTTTTTTTTTTTACTTGGGCAACTCCCCTGTTCAGGCAGAAGGGGTTGCCCTGTTTCCTCTCTTGTTTCTTTGGTGTCAATGTTGGGGGGAAGGTAATAAGCTTGATATCCACTTTCTTAAAAAATTACTAAGAATCATGCAAACTAATTCCATTAAATGAAAATTAGTTTCTCAATTACATGTGCCTTTTATAACGCATCTATAATATCTACAAACTGAAGCATAATATTTATTGTTCTTATACTTCTTTAAGCAACATCAGCGTGGCATTTCGGTTCAACATGGTCCAATTTGGTCCAGTTCAATCCACTTCAGTCCATTTAGGTATAATTCGGTCCAGATCGGTCCATTTTAGTCCATTTAGGTCACTTCAGTTCGTTCCGTCCACTTTCGTTAATTTGGTTCAGCTCCATCCATTTTGATCCATTTAGGTCTACTTCTAATTATTTCAGTCTAATTCGGTCTAATCAGTCTATACAATCCACTTTAGTCTATTCGGTCCATTTCTGTCCACTTTAGTCCTCTTTAGTCTATTTTGATATATTTTGGTCCACTTCAATCCATTTAGGTCTACTTCAGTCTACTTTGGTCCATTTCACTCTAATTCAGTCCATTCGGTCTATCTCAGTTCATTTAGTCCATTTCGGTCCATTTTGATCTATTTCAATCTATTTAGATCCATTGTAGTCTACTTCCATTCAGTCCATTTCGTGGATATTTTGGAAGTAGAAGTTTTTGTACAAAGAGGAGCTGCTTCATTGTCTCACATTCTTAGTGTGATTTTGGTAGGTTCTTGACCATTAGGTTGTTTGTACTTCTCATTGACCGATGTAACATGAATTATTTCGTTATTCATAAATTTTGCTTTATATTTACTATTTTTCTTAGATGATTGTTGTTTCAAAATAACATGCAAAAAAAAAAAAATTTCCCCAGTGGAACTCGAGTTTATAAAACTCGAGTTCCACTGGGAAAAACAGGGGAGGCAGGGCTAACCCTTCTGCCTGAACAGGGGAGTTGCCCAATTCAAAAAAAAAAAATTTGCCCAGTAAAACTCGAGTTTAATAAACTCGAGTTTCACTAAGGGAACTCGAGTTTATAAAACTCGAGTTCCACTGGGCAAAATTTTTTTTTTTTTTACCTGGGCAACTCCCCTGTTCAGGCAGAAGGGGTTGCCCTGTTTCCCCTGTTTTGCCCAGTGGAACTCGAGTTTTATAAACTCGAGTTTCACTGGGGAAAATTTTTTTTTTTGGAATTGGGCAAATCCCCTGTTCAGGCAGAGGGGGGTTGCCCTGTTTTCTCTGTTTTTCCAGTAGAACTCGAGTTCCACTGGGGAACATTTTTTTTTTTTTACTTGGGCATATCCCCTGTTCAGACAGATTGGTTGGTCTTTTTTTTCCTGCAGATGCAGGCAAATCAGGAACTGAAATGTGTACATGCACCTGCTGAGAAACATAGATAAAGAACTTGAGATTGTAATCTAACACTCATTGAGAGGCGGAGAAGTTGATAATGTAAATGCACAACCATTACATCAAAACGTGTTCTCGCACAAAGCTATAGAAACTGTTACGCTCTATTCATAAATATAGTTTTACAATGCAAATACATTGGCATCACAACAAAAAGCCATTCTCAATATATCAACATTCTAAACATGCGCAACCATCCTTAATTTGCAATTCTAACCGTACTACTCAAGTCACGATCTTCATAGAGGCACATTGGGTAGAGAATTATAAGTACATTCAACAAAAACCAAAAAGTTAAATGTGCCAATACAACGTAGTCACTTTTCCTAAGATCAGCAGTTGGCACAACAAAAACGGCGTCCATGGAAGCATGCCTGCAAAACGTCGACTAATCACGTTAATAGAGAAGTAGTAAAAACAGTAGTTAATGGTAGAATGAACAACAATTACATTTAACCAATGCATAATATTTTCCAACCTACCTACCTACTGTGGAACATTACTGCTTGTGGAAGCGCCATGGGACTGCGGACATTTTCTACGGTTATGCCCGGAAGCATGACACAATCCACATGTTTGCTTGGGTTGACTCTCTATCAAATCTGCATCCTCCCTCCGCCATCCCGAGCCTCGATCCTTATTCCTCACTCCATCCATCTCATTCCTTATTCTTGACTTCACTGGTCGACCTTTGGCCCGCAACAATGCTGGATTAGGCAACCACTTTGGCCCCATGGGATCCCTCCACAATGATTGTGACTTGGGAATCACAAATGCATGCTGATAAGTGTTAAGGGCATTGTCCAAACCATAACATGGGTGAATATATGCGGTCGAATCAATATTCAAATAGTCACATACTCTAATTGCATGTGAACACGGGATCCCTATGTTTTGCCATTTCCCACAACTGCATGTTCTTTCCCGTATCCCAACTTCATAACTGTGGTTTCCCCCTCCTGCGCTACTCGTGAATGAAGTAACTATCTGATATATCATCTGTTCACTGTTAAATGGCTTGAGATAGTGTTTCTCAGATTTAAGCTTATTTCCTTCCCACTTGTCAAAGGCATATTGACTCCATTTCTTACCCTCTGACAGGCGATTGAGGTATTCTTTGTGCCGGTCGTGGAAATATTCAACAAGTTTGGACCAAGTAAACTCAACCAATGCGGCAATAGGAAGGCCCCGTGCACCTTTAAGTACACCATTGAAGCACTCTGATATATTGGTTGTCATTGCCCCAAAACGTCTTCCATCATCATGTGATTGGGTCCACATATCCACAGACTCGCTCATTAGGTATGAGTATGGAAGATAATCTTGACTCTTTTCCTTCCCATCCTTCCCCGTCACCTTCTTCTTATTCCGAATGGCCTCCATTTCCACTTGCTTAATGGAATCCATTATGGTATCAAATTTAACTACCTGAGTAGCATATCCTGCTTTCAAGCAAGCTGACTTTAGAGTCGAGTTTTGAAAATGTGTGTTGAAGTTGCTAGCAACATGTCGAATGCAATATCTATGATATACCCGTGTTCTTCCATCATCCCCTCTAGGCCAGTTTGCAATGGCATTCTTGATACCGAGATGTCGGTCAGAAATTATGCAAATGCCTTCTTCGGGTATCATGTGGCCAATCGTATCTCTGAGGCATTGTAAAAACCACCTCCAACTGGACCCTGACTCACAATCCACAACAGCAAAGGCAAGAAGGAATACCTTGTTGTTAGCGTCGGTTGCCATTGCAACCAACAACTTTCCCTGATATTTACCATACAGATGGGTCCCATCAATACTGATAACTGGCTTGCAATATTTGAATCCATCAATGCTTGGACCGAAAGACCAAAACACATAATTCAATAATACGCTGCCATCTTCATCGGTGGGTGTCGTACGATAGAACACTTGGGTAGTCGGATCCATATCAATATATGCCAAAAGCAACTTTTGCAACCTCTGGTAAGACTCTTCCCAATTCCCAAACAGCTTCCCAATCGCCTTTTGTTTCGCATCCCACACCTTGTAGTAAGAAGGCTTATGGCCATCATATTTCGACTCTATCATAGATCTAAGATGCTTAATTGGAGTAGTGTGATCCTCACTTAACTTCTTAAGGATGTCTGATGCAATAAAGTTACAATTCATCATTCTACCATCATTTCGCACCCCAGTCCGTATACACGTGTGAGGACCCTTGTACACGGTGACCATCCATAGTCCCTGGAGATTGGGCTTCATGACTGCGCAGACATACCACCTGCATGACTCATCCACGCATTTTGCACAAAGTTTTGTCGTCGTCGACCTACTGATCACATACTGTTTGTTTTCCTTAAGGGCACATATTGTTAATACACACTGCACCTCCACCTTACTGGCAAAAGTCAAGCCTTTGTACAAATTCATCCCCTCTCTCCAACTAGACACAAATGGTATCTCCATATGTGAAGGATCAACCATATTTTCCCAAGTATTTGCAGAAAATGACAAAGCAGGAGGTGCGTAGGCAGGGATTGTGTCCGTAATGTTTTGGACACTAAGAACATTGTCTGCATTACCTTCATTACCGTCCAATGTCTCATCATCATCAATGTCCCTCTCACAGTCCCTAAAGTCCCCTCGCTCAATCCTGTCTTCAATCTCATATCCATCATCAAAATCTTCAACATAGTCGTCATCATCATCATCGTCATCCTCATACTCATCATCATTCTCATACTCATACTCAGCATCATTCTCATCCTCATCCTCATCATCATTATCATTGGTATGAAAATTATCATGCTCTACATGTGTAAAATACTCATATTGAGCATCCGGAACTGTAACCGGTAAACTTGTTTGTGTTTGTTGAATTTCGTCGATGCTACCTTCTGCACGCGGCTTTAACTGTATGTACAACTCAATGTTAGTTACTTCAGGTATTCTCTCCAACTTGTCAAACATGATCTTCACATGTTTGTCTGTTTCTATCGCCATGTACTTGTAATTAATTCGGTGCCTCAGGATTTCATTTGGCATACGATAAGTGATCTCTATGTTGTGCACAGCAGGATTCTCACACAACTCTTCCATAACCATCATCTTCAATTCGCCAAGGGTCTTGAACCTACGATCAATTTGGGTATAATAGCTCTTTATACCCGGCCCTTCAAATGGCAATCCCTTGTTCGCATTGGCATTCTTCAACGGACCACCGTGGTATAGGATTATATCAATTTCAGGCATTGTGAACCTGTTAAAGTCAAGTTACCATATTAGTTAAAAAACATTTTAAACTTCCCTGATGTGTACTGAAGATGTGTACAAAGGTTCACCTAAAGACCACATTTAAGATTCATCTTGTCTAGAAAATCTATTTATAAACCAAAAAAATGAGGATGCAGCCAAAAGCAAGCAAGCAAACATTCACTCATACTACTATCATTTTGTTCTCTACAAATTGATGTAGGACAAAATATTCTAATTAATTTCTGTAATATTTTATATTTGGTATTTTTATGTAATTTTTGTTATTTTAGGTTTAGGGCATTTATTTCCTTGTTTTTAGGTGTTTTTTAATGTTGTTTAGTCAAATTAGGGTTTTATTTGTTTTCGTAGCCGCCTTAGGGTTTCTAGTAACCCTAGGTTTTGTTTTTACTATTTAAACACATTGTAGCCTCCAAAGGCAATTCAGTTAATAGTTGATTATTAATAAAATTTCAGACAATTGTCAAATTTTCTTCTGGTGGATTCCAGTTTTATCTCCTTGTGGATTCAGGGAAACCCCTCGTGGATTCGAGGTTTACTACCAGAAACTAACAGTTTAGTTTCTGCTTCATCAAGAGAGCATCGTGTGTGCTTTTCTTCAGGCTTCCGCGACATCAGTTGGTATCAGAGCCTTGACTTACCCTGGTCTGATGGCTAACCTGCGAGACGGTGACCACCACAACAATGACGGCGGTGACGACGTCAACAACCCAGTCCTCACTAGGGCTGAGTTCCTCAAGTCTCATGAAGAGGCTCGTGCTGAGTTCCTCAAGTTTCGTGAAGAGGCTCGTGCTGAGCAACAATTTCATGAAAAGAGTCAGAAAATTATGGGTGAAATCCAGCAAAAGATTGCTACCCTTCTTGCTAGGAAATCATCTCACAACAACAATATTCAATATATTCAAAGACGTACTCCTAACTACAAGAAAATTCCATTCTTTGATGGAGATATGTGTAAGATGGATTTTATTGACTGGCTTCTTGATTTGGAAGGGTATTTTAATTTTTGGAAGATTTGTGATGAAGAAAAAGTGCGGCTTGCATCTAATAAATTGGACAATGAAGCAGAGGAATGGTGGGAAGACATTCAAATCGATAGAAAGCGGCGAGGTAAGCATCCAATTCGCTCTTGGCAAAGAATGAAAAGAGTATTAATTGATTTATGGTTTCCTAATGACTATTATGATATACTAGATTATATAAGTGTTGATTATAAATCTGTGTATTCATATGAAAAGCAATATATTCGAAACCAAAATTATGACAACCAAGTCCATGTGTCAAGTAAAGGAAAGGGTTTAAGGGTTGAGAAGAAGCAGCCTATTTCTAAAGAAAATTTTGAAGTGGTTAAAAAAGATCAAGATTTGCTACAAGTTATTGAATTGAAGATTGAAAATACCACTTGTCAAAAATTTGAAGAAAAGGTCAAAGAAACGAAGGTTGAGTTGATTGTGAATAATGACCGGAATGAAGAGATGGTAATTATTGAGAACGTTGTGGAAGATTCAATTGAGGTCAAATATGAGGATGAGTCCACAACTCACAATCCTCAGGTTTCAGTTGATTTGTTGAAGATGACTACACAATATGTTGATTTTCTTGGAGTAGAAAATTTTAATTTTACTATCAACCCTTTGTTGATTGATGTTGCAAATAAATTGAAGATTGATGAGAAGAAATTTCATGCTACACTTTATAACAGATTCAAGTTTCAGAATCGGATCAAGTTATTAAAACATTCAAAGTATTTGTTTATTTGGAGTGGAAGATTTCAGATTTCAAGAATGAACTCGAGGACGAGTTTATTTCAAGTGGAGGGGTCTGATGTAGGACAAAATATTCTAATTAATTTCTGTAATATTTTATATTTGGTATTTTTATGTAATTTTTGTTATTTTAGGTTTAGGGCATTTATTTCCTTGTTTTTAGGTGTTTTTAATGTTGTTTAGTCAAATTAGGGTTTTATTTGTTTTCGTAGCCGCCTTAGGGTTTCTAGTAACCCTAGGTTTTGTTTTTACTATTTAAACACATTGTAGCCTCCAAAGGCAATTCAGTTAATAGTTGATTATTAATAAAATTTCAGACAATTGTCAAATTTTCTTCTGGTGGATTTCAGTTTTATCTCCTTGTGGATTCAGGGAAACCCCTCGTGGATTCGAGGTTTACTACCAGAAACTAACAGTTTAGTTTCTGCTTCATCAAGAGAGCATCGTGTGTGCTTTTCTTCAGGCTTCCGCGACATCACAAATCACCCATGTTATACGTAGAGTAGCATTCCATATTGATCCATTACTTTGTCCTCCAAACATAAGGAACAAATCAGTAACCTTTGAAGGTATCACCCACTCAAAATAAAGAAAAGGTAAAAAGACTACAAATCTCTAGCAATATAACAATAAAGCCTTAGATATTCAACTAATTTGCCACTAGCTTTACACATACAACACCAATCCACAAGGATCGTATTCCTTTTGATGGAAGAACATTTTGCAAGGTGACAATAATAAAATGAACATAGTATTCCTGAAAACTTTGCATATAACAGCTTCCCACACACTCCATGGATAAGAAGGATGAGTAAATTTATATTAAATCTCACAATACCTTTGTACACAACTTTACCAACCACAAAAAATAAGTTTTTGACAATCACAAACTTACCCACACCCATAGACAACTAATACCCAAATACAATAACAATCAAATCAAAAAACCCTTACCTGAGATATGAAATTGTTGAGAGGGAAGAGCAGTGAGAGAGAGGCAGTGTGGTGAGTGAGAGTGAGAGGCAATGTGGTGAGTGAGAGAGTGAGAGGCAATGTGGTGAGTGAGAGGCAATGTGGTGAGTAGCTCAGGCTGTGTAAGTGTTAAAATTTGTATGTTCTGTTTTTCGGACTGAGGAGAGTAAACTTAGAAACTTATATTCAGTTACGCAAACAAGGAACGTATTCTTAACAGAACTCGAGTCTTTAAGACTCGAGTTCTACAATCAAAACTCGAGTCTTGAAGACTCGAGATATGTACGCGCCATACAGACGAAAGGAATTTATTTTCAAAAGAACTCGAGTCTTTAAGACTCGAGTTTTGATTTGTAGAACTCGAGTCTTAAAGACTCGAGATCTAAGTGGACAACTTGTCCATCTCAGCAGCTGGTCCGGGATGCGGGGGGGTGAGAGTAAAAAGGGTATCTCGAGTTTCTAAAACTCGAGATGCTTAGTTTCCTTTATTGTTTTAGGCGTTGTTTAACTAACCAAATTCTACACTAACTAACAGTCATTCTGCACATTTCCTCTGGAAATGCTGTGTTGTAGTTTGTATCCAATGCCAGTGGCAGTGGCTAACCAAGGGGCCACTTTGTGGGCAGGATAAGGTCCGGCCCAACTATCCAAGCCCGTTTAGCTCAGGACTTGGCCCATTTTGTTCACTAGGAAAAAACAAAATAAGCCCAGCTTCGGATTCTCCTTTGGTTCACCATCTCTTTTTATCTTCTTCTTCTTTTCTTTTTTTTTTTTTTCTTTTTTTTTCTTTGGGTAAATAATGATATTTTTATTAACAAAGCCAGAGCTCAAGTATTCAAAAAAAAAAAAAAAGCTTCATACGTGTATCGACATATATACTAGGCTAGAGTAGGGTTTTTATTTCATATATAAATAAAAAATAAAGTAACATGCCCATTAGTATCTATAAGAGCCCAAAAAATGATAAAGTTGATGGATTGAGGTCCTCAATAAGAAATTATGATCTAACCCATTAAAGGATACGAGGCTAAAGAAAAATGGTACAACAATAAACTTGCAAAGAAGAGCTCCGATATCAATTACAACCAAATGAAAATCCAAGCCAAGGTGTAAGTCTGAAATGTTAATAGAGTCAATAACAACTTTGGCATCTCCTTATCCCCTTCAAAGTGCGCAGTCTTGCCGCCTTGAGGAATAGCAATTAATTCACATTCTTGTTCTTATGGTTTTCTTTCTTTCTTGTGACTATCTCTAGGGCCACATGTCATTGTCATTTTATCAAAGTGGCACAATATCATGTGTAATATATGAGAGAGATTTATTAGAAATATTACAAATGTGAACATTTAAAACTTACAAATGTGTCCCCAATTACAAATAAATAAATAAATAAATAAAAAGAGTAATTTCAATATTCATTAATTACATTTTCTTTTTAGTAAGATTTGAAGTAGCCTTGGCATTTTTCAATTTTTAAATATAAGTATAAGATATGAAAATGGATCTTTTACATATTCATAGTTGTATAAATTGGCACTTTATTTAAAAATTTTAAATAACGTGATAGTTTGTATCTTGTACACAATTTGATTTTTATAAAATGAAAAGTTTTCAAATAATATGAATCCCCAAAAGATAAGTGAGAACCTCCAATAATTTAGGAGTCACACTTTGTTCACTCAGGAGATTCTAAATGGATGGAAGTGCTTTAATCAAGTTAACGTTAGGGACCAAAATATAATTTTTAAATAAAAATGGGCAAAAAATCATAATTATTGTAAACTTTAAGGATGTAATTTGTAGTTTAATTTTGAATTTAATTGAAAAAATTAAGGTACAATAATTGTAACTAAGGTTTGTTCAAAGAAAAAGCGTGTGACTGATATAGTCTTTGTTATAGGTTTATTGAGGGTGTGTGTGTATATGGGTCAAGTTGGAGAATTTTTTCAACCCTACCAAACTTTGTCGAATTGAAAAATTCCCAGCCCAACCCATTACACAAGTAGAAATCAACAAAACCCGACCTACATGGGTCGATGGATTGTTTATAAATATTTTATACCTTGTAAAAAATTAGGCTTCCATCAATTATTAAACAAAATTTTCAATATTACTAAATAATTAAGATATAATTCTTAAAGAATTGTCAAGAGTCTTATAACTCTAGTAAGTACTTCTTAGTTTTTTCAACACGAACATCTAGAGTTCAAACTTCATCTCCAATTATTAAATTAAAAAAAAAAATCAAATCAAATTTTGCTATCTGTACAAACAGCAAAATTTGATTTTTATTTTTATTTTTTTGTAGCCGTGTTTTTAATAACGCGGCTAAAAAAACGTGGCTATAGGTCACGTTTTTAGTAGCGTGTGTGAGTTAATTATTTAATAAAGAGAGAGAGACAGGGAGGGGAGAGAGAAAAAAGGTGGGTAAGAGAAATGGATCGAGTGGACAGGGATGAAATGTCGCTACTATTTAGTTTAAAAGTTTTGTAACAGACCAAAAAAAAAAAAAAAAAACACTCGTTTAAAGAGTTAAAAACAACAAATATAGCCTCCTCCAAATGCGCATTTCCTCCATCTCCTTTTATTATTAACCATAAGCCCATAAACTAATCACCATTATCATCATTTAATTAACTTAAATTAATTTTAATCTTATTCTTCCCAAACTAAACGCCGAGAAAATTTGTTTCTCTTTTTCTCTTTCATTCTCGATTGGAAAACGATTACATTATCTGATAATTCATTGCTCTACAAAACTCAAAAAGAGATTAACAGCCAGATTTTCCAAAATGCATTTCTCAAAACTCGATGATTCTCCTATGTTCCGCCAACAGGTTTTTTTTATTTTTTCCTTGTTCAAATTTTAATATACTAATTACTAAATCATTATTGTTGTTAATCTATATATTAATCAACCATGATTTTTTATTTAATTAGCATTAGCCATATCAAACACATTCAGCATTGTGAGTTTGTCCTAAATTAGTATTTGATTAGCAATTATTGTTTTGGTATAATGCAGTTACAAGGCTTGGAAGAAAATACTGAATCATTAAGGACAAAATGTGCTAAGTTTTACAAAGGATGTCGAAAATATACGTAAGCTCATACATACATACATACATACATTATATATTTCATAATTGTGGTTTGGCTCGATTACAATTTAATCCAGAAATTTTCAATTGCTACATTTGTTGAAATTGTTAAGATTTTGTCCAAATTAAATGATATTACATTTTTCATAAGCTTTTTCAATTGGATTAAAATGAAATCGTTTAAGGATACTTTGGATGGAACTCTTTTTTTTTTTTGAGAAACAAAACTCTTATGATTTCATTTTAGTCAAAACCTTTGGGGGCTAAATGTAACAATGGAAAATTTGTGGACTAAATTTCGATAGGACCAAACACAAGGAAGTTGATTGTAAATTTTCCTCTTTTTAAACCATCTTATGTGCTTTTAACTTTCTTTAATTTTCAGAGAAGGGCTTTCAGAGGGGTATGACGTGGACGTTGCTTTTGCAAGTTCCTTAGAAATTTTGGAGGAGGGCATTATGATCCTCTTTTTGTTGCTATGGGAGGTATGTCCCTTTGATTTGTTTTCTGCCTTCAAAACATGGTTAAAAGGTCAAAGATCACAAAATACTAGTTCTCACTTTTGTGGGGTCTGGGAGGGGTGGTTGGAAGGCAACCTTACTCTTCAATTTTTTTTTTTTTTTTTTTTTTAACTCATTCCTGGACTCAAACCCGTGACCTATCACGCCCTCAAGACATGTATACAAAAATAAACTTTGATTTGGTATTTTTAGTTTTTTACTGAAGATGATCACAGCAAAAGATATATATTACCCTTTAATCAACGTTAAAGATGTTCAACCTATATAAAGCATGCACTATTGTTGCATTACATTGCTGTAGGTTAAATAGGTTAGAGATTGAGTATAAGACTTATGTATGTGGTTTGTACTTTTAGGCTAGTGAATGAGCTGCACTAGCCCTTGACAAGCCAGACACAATTTGTTTCGATTCTTCTATGGCGGCTTATTATGTACCCTTCTTTTTGGCCAAACTTTATATATATAAAAGTTTGGCCAAAAATATAGAAGTTATGTGAGAGGGTATGAGGTTTTGTTATATGGTGTATTCCTTAAGATTCTCTTTATATTCTCTTTATATATCTAGGCTTTTAGTTCAACAAAATTTTCATCTATATTAAAGTATTAGTTCGTTGAATTAGTCAATAGAGTAAATGCATATATTAATAATCTATAATTATGTGTTAATTATTTATATTAAATGGATTTATATGATTTTTTTTTTTGAGAAATAGATTATTTTTTAATTAATATATAAGAAACCATTTTTATTTGGAATAATAATAGTAATAATATGAAATTCTTCCTTATATTTAGTTGTTTTGACAACAATTGACATACAAGCCATCTAAAATTAAATATTTGTGAATTCACTAAAATTAATCTTAATCATTTAGATTTCCATTATACATATGTGTGGAACCAACATTATAGTCTTTATTCTATGTAATTAAAAAGATCACTAATAGGATAAATACCATTTATTTTGTAACTTTTGATATATTAATTACTTTTAGTGATGCATTAGTTATTAAGTATAATGTACTTTTTTCTCAAAAAAAAGTATAATGAACTTTTGATATAATTTTTCTAAGATTTATATGAGAAACAATTGATTTGAAATATAGAATTCTTGCTCAAATTTAGTTACTTTTGCAAAAATTGAAACAAAGTTCAACAAAAGAAAAAATAAATTTAATAACACGCAATCAAAAATATTATTAAAAAAAAGGCTAAAATGAAAAATTCACCTTTTAAATTTCACTAGAATTTATTTCATTTCAATCAAAAATCTTAATCATTTGCTTTCGTTCATTTCAATCATGTAAGTTTCAAGTTTATTCATTTAAGGCATCTGTCAATTTTCATTAATTTAAAAAAAATTTTGGAAAATATTTTTCAATCATTAATTGGATTTTTTTTAATTTAAAAAATTTGAAGAAAAAATTAAAAATTTGGACAATTAAACACAACATTAATCAAAAATTGATGGAGAGACCTTAATTGAATAAGCTTGAAACTTTTTTTTTTTTTTTTTTTTGAGAATCATATAAACTTGAAACTTAAATAACAAAAATGAATGAAAAAAAATAATTAGAGGACCGAAATGAATTTTAGTGAAACATAAAGGATGACTATTGCATTTTAACCAAAAATAATTTAAGTAATTTGCATTTTTATTATATCAAAACAATATTTACATTCTTGAGTAGGTATGAAGTATGTGTATCAGTATTAGTCAATATATCATGCAATTTCAAGTTTGCAAACACATATGGTATAATGAAATTACTATACTACTTTGTCTTTCTATTTTATTTATAAAATAAAATAATAAAGATCACAAATTTTTATAAGGAAAATTATTGAAATATTTTTTTTTTTTTACATATGTGCCAACCAAATGAGCTCTCTTTGAAATATTTGACTGGTAACTGATACTTCTATCTGTCAAAGCTCAATATGTTTGTTTATTTGGTGTTAATTTGTTTTTTTTTTCTTAGGCCCTGTTATGACCAAATTCACACTTGCTTTTAGAGAAATTGGGACATACAAGGAAACTCTTCGGTCACAGGTAGTAATTCTTGTGCTTTTGTTAGTATTGTTGTTATTGTTTCTCTTCTTACCCCAGTTCTGTACTGTAATTTTGTGTTGCTTACTGACCATTTGGAATATATTTGGGAAGCAATCTTGCTGCTGTTTCATTGTTTCTAGCTTCTACCATCTTCCATATCTATATATTACTAAAAGCTGAAGCGTAACATTTAATATTGCTACGCTCACGTTGAGCCACATCAGTAGCCATATCACTTCCATCATATTTTCTAAAATTTTTCTACAATTTTAAAATAATTTTTATCAATTTTAAAATACTGATAAATATAAAATATTTTACAGCCCTATCTCTACCATAAATCCCACTTCTTATACATTTAATTACACCGTTAAGCCTTTACCCAAAGCCTTTTCAACTAAAACCTTTTAAAACCCTCTGTTTTCACGTTTTCAACTTTTTGTTTTCCTGCACGGTTTCAATTTCCTTTACCTATGTTTTAGTTCTTTCCCCTTCCCCACTTTGTTCTACGGTTTCACATTTAATTCACACCATCCTCTCTCCCTTCTAACGGTGGCCTCTTTGTCTTCCTTCCTTCCTGTCTTCCTCTCCTCACACTACTATATAAATACTAACAGAGGTTGGATGATTCGGTTGAGGTATCTCTAAATCCCAATTTCTTTTGTGGTCCATTCTTTTGCTTGATTTTTTTTTTCTCCTTTTACTGCCTTTTTCGTGTTGTGGTTGTGGTGTGGATGATTGTTTACTGCCTCTTTCATAGGGTGTTGAATTTTTGATTGCTACTTTTTTAAATTGGAGTTTTACCTCTTTGGGTCTGTTCATTTTGAGATTTTTATTGCTGGTTTTTATTTTATTTTATTTTATTTTATTAATTCTATGTGATTCCAATGACTTAGTATGACTCTGATTTGTTAGCGTAGTGTTGTGGTGTTTGCTTCCGCTGTTTTCCAACAATTGGTATCAGCACCTACTTCAATATCATGATTGTATAATATGTTGATTGGGTTTTAGAATCAAAGCAAATGTTTTCCTGGTGTTTCAATTTTTTGCAGTAATTTTTCTGCATAATTGTGTTTATCATGGTCTTTGGTTTAGACATGGTTTGATATTCATGGTTGCGTTTTTATTTTGTGCTAAGATTGTGTTTTTTAATTGAGATTTATAAGGCTACTATGGTGTGGCTGATTGTTTACCGGCTCTTTGTTAGGGTGTTGAATTTTTGATTGCTGAGTTTTTTAATTGGAGCTCTACCTCTTTTGGGTCTGTTCATTTTGAGTTTTTTGAAAATTGCTGGGTTTTTAATTCTATGTGATTCCAACAACTTAGTGTGACTTTGATTTCTTAGTATAGTGTTGTGGTGTTTGCTTCCACTCTTTTCCAACAATTGGTATCATAGCCTACTTCAATATCATGATTGTATAACATGTTGATTGGGTTTTAGAATCAAAGCAAATTGTATTCTTGGTGTTTCAATTTTCTGCAGTAATTTTTCTGCATAATTGTGTTTATCATGGTTTTTGGTTTAGACATGGTTTGACATTCATGGTTTCAATTTTAAGTCACTGTGCAAGTGTTTTTATTTTGTGCTAAGATTTTTTTTTTAATCGAGATTTATAAGGCTTAAATCTCTCTCCCCACCTAAGATGTACCAGGATGGGATTATAACGACATGCCATCTTTTATTCATCCTAGAAATATGGGTAGGTCTGATTTACTAACCGTTATTATAGTAAAAAATCTGGCTGGGTCTATAAAATATGTTGTTGCAAGTTTCAACTTCCCATTAAATATGTAATTAACTCAAAATACGTCTGGGAAGTTGATGCATCCTATTAAAATACGTCTTTCAAGAAGAGCAAAACATTATAGTAAACATTTTATGCATCCTATTAATCTAGGTAGTTCTTACTTGCAAGTTTCAACTTCCCATTAAATATGTAATTAACTTGAAGGACGTATTGTAAAATGTTTTGCTCCTTTAGTTAATTAGTTAATTACATACTTCAAAAAATTAGTTCTTTAGTTCGAATTGGTTATTAAAAAAAAAGGGGGCAAATTAGTTCTTTAGTTCAAACATTTTATAAATTAAGTCTTTAGTTCTTTTTTGAGCAATACATCTTTCACATATTTTCAATACGTCTTTCCCATTTAATATCTGAAGTTGAAAGTATGTAATTAACTAATGAAAAAATATTTTTAATTAATTTTATAGATCTTTTTCATGTGAGAATGATTTATTTTTAATGGCAAATTTTTAATGAAATTGGAGGGAAGACCTAAATTGCAGTCAATTTTTTATTGGCAGTATCTTAATAGGGAATATGTAAATTTTGATTTTGACAGTTTTTAGACTACTATTGCATGCTGTTCAATCAGAGGCATTTGTAAAAATGTTCACGCCCAAGCCAGTGACAATTGAATGATTACTCTTTATGTACTCATATCATAAAGGCATCTATGGAAAACTCTGATCAGATAAGCTGCATTTACTTAAGAACTTCTCCAGTATTAGATTTGGTCACATGTATTTGGAAGTATACTAAAAATATGTTAAATGATTTAAATTCTTATATCATTTTTATTCATTCTTGCATTACATTTTTTTTTCTTATTTATTTTTTGGTGATTCACAAGTGTCATAGATAGATTCAGAGCTATTACCACTATGGAGGCAGAAGTGGCAGTATTTTGGATAAAAAAAACATATATATGAGCGATCTGGGTTTGATACAGTTGCACCTACTAAAAACATATTACTTCTCCTTTTCTGCAGTGTATTATTTAATGAGTTGCTTTGCTAGGAAATTCCATTGTCAACCGAACAGTTTATGTAACCAAAGGAATTATCCAAAAGAAATAGGACATTGTTGAATGAGTTGCTTTGCTAGGAAATTCCATTGTAAATAAAGTTGGAGTTGTTTCTTCAAGTATGTCCAACTCTCAATTATAAATAAAATGAAAAGGTTATGCTAACATATTTTTATATTATTTTTCGGTATGCTAAAATAATTTTTATGTTATCTTTGGGTTGTGTAGGATGTTAAGTTTTTCTACCAATTTATTACAGATTATCTATTAAATTGCAAGTTCAAAAGCTAGAATATTTCTTTAGGTATCACTAAATGTCGGTTGTAAATAAAATGAAATGTTTTACTAAAATAGTTCTCATATTATTTTTGGTGGTGTAAGCTATTCATATTATCCACCACTTATTTGAAATGATTTTTAGGTGGGTGTAATCAAATGGCTTTCTACAATTAAGAAAAAACATTTAATGAAGAGATACCGCTACTTCTAGAATTGTTTCAAAGACACAAATCAGAGCTTAAATCTCTATGAGATTGAATATATGTCATTGATCAATGAAATGGGCAGCTTAGGAGAGTATAAAAGTTAATGGGGATAAAATATTGCAAAAGATAGGGGTCCTCAAGTTGTCTTTCTTGGGTTCATAAATTTTGATCCGTAGAAGGAAAAAAAAAACAAAAGAAAAAGGATGGCATATAGAGCATGTAGGTGAGAATTCAGGGCAGTGCTAAAATAGGCCGCAGTGCTAAAATAGGCCGTGGAAGCTTTTAACACAAAGTGAAAAAGTAAAAACAGAGGGAGATTAAAACCAAAAACAGAGAGAGATTAAAACAAAAAACGATGTTGGTCTAAAAAATGAGGTTGGTTTAAGTATTTGGGTTGGGTCTTATCTTGTGATAGTTTCATTTATAATGGAACTGCATAAGGCAAGAATCTCCAAATAGTCTTAGAAAAATGCTCTTCATGTTTCTTGTATGAACTTACTTAACAATCAAGAAGACACTATAAATAGATGACAGCAAAATCAATGCACCTCAAAACATAAAATATTAGATCTTTTTGATTGTGTGTATTTGCACGCAAGTGTTTGTGTTCATTCATTAAAAAAAAAGTTCTTGGTGTTCAATGACGTGGACACCTGTCATCGTTTTAATTACTATTTTACCCACCCGTTGCTCACAGGTTACCTGTTAATTTGCATTTTTTTAAGTTGGATTGCTTATTCAAGAATGTCTAACTCTCAATTATAAAAAAAAAATGAAAAGGCTATGCTAAAATATATTTTATATTATCTTTTAGTTGTGTAGGTTGTTCATATTTTCTACCAGTTGATTATGAATTATCTAATAAATTGCAAGTTCAAAAGCTAGATTGTTTCTTCAAGTACGTCCAACGAATAAAATTTCCACATTCTATTCCAAATACTAATCTCTGATAATACACAATTAATTCCATCACCAAAACCTCCAATCACCATGAATCCTGCAATATATTGATCATACATATATAATGCAGCTTGAGTAGTAATGCATAGAAAAATATTAATAATTAATAATATATAATAATAACACTATCATAAATAAATTTATCACGCGCAATGCGCGGGTCTACGACTAGTATCATTAATTACTGAACATTATATGCCGTGTTTTATGGAATCAATATTTCTTGTAAAGGTAGGTTAATCAGAGAGAAAAAGTAATTGACAAACAGCACTTTCTTCACTGTACCTGTTAGCTCCAACCATCTTGTGTATTTATTCTTTCCTTGATACTTCTTGTGAAGCAATATATATTGCTTATATGGAGTTGCATTTACTAAGGATATTAGAAATAGAGAAAACTATGCAATTGCTATCTTCAACCATCTTGTCTATAGGGAATTGTTTGACTGATGATGCTTCACTGACTCTCTTTAACTGGCTTTGTCAGGTAGACCACATGCTAAACGATCGGTTGCTAAACTTTGTCAATGATGACCTCCATGAGGTTAAGGTATTGTGTGTTTTGAATACATGCTTAATAGATTAGTAGCATATTTGATTTACACTTAAGCAGGGCGACTCAAAATATTTGCCTTTTATTAAAGACAATTTTCTAATCTTTACCCCTTCTGTCTTGCATGGGTTTGCCTCAACAGCTTTAGCACATGCATACATGAAATACAGATTTAAAGAATTTTATGTTCTATTACATTGTTATATATCCTATATCTTTGATTTTCTCCTATGCTTGGAAGATATAAATATATATATTTTTTAATTTTAAAAAACCACATTATATGCCCTTCTTCCACTTGACAGACCTTGATTACTTCGTCATTTGAAAGTTCTACATAACATCTCATTATGTTATGTAAAATCATAGTCATGGTTTTGACACAAATATGCCACTCTTTTAATGACTAACTTATGCACCATATTTTACAGACTTTGGGATAGTGTTATAGTTGTGTGGCATTCAGGATATTCTCTTTGTGCATGTGTGTGTGCACTTTCTCCTTGCATGTAATTCTGTTGGTTAAATAGCATAATTTCATCATCACCCGTTTACATAGGCCTTTTTTATCCGTATCACATGTCTGAGAAAATTCCATATTTCCTTTTGCAATGAGTAATCTTTTTTTTTTTTTTTTTGATAACTCAATAAGTAATCTTTTGTTTATGCAGGAAACTCGAAAGTGTTTTGACAAGGCTTCCGTTGCATATGAACAGGTGGGTTTCATTTCTGAAAATCCCACAATAAAACTTTAGAAGTTTCATAGTATTATAATCTTATATTCTTGATTGTTACTTCTGCAACTGGCTTATTATTCTTATTTTTTCAATTATGTTATTTCATTAGAGAGGGATGTCTTTATCCACTCAAGGTGCCTTTTATCCTTTATAAGTTAGATATTTCTCTTTAAATTTGCATCTTTCTTATGCAAAGTGGTTTCATGAGTAAGATTATAAAAAATGAATAATTTTTGGGGATTATCATATTGTTAGTTCATTTCTTGGTTTGAATTGTTATAAAACAAGCAGGAGAGACTGCAAATGGAATTGATGTCTTGAATATGTTGGTATACATTTTTGACATCTCAAGCCACTTGAGATACCCAGAATTTTGGGTATGTCACTGGGTGGGCAGATTTGCATGTCACTTTGATTTTTAAGACATGCTACTAAAACGCAGTTTAGAAACCAGAATTACAAATGGAGAAGGAATTGCTAGAAAAAGGACCCTTTTGTTGTCTGATGTATATTTTATACTGTTCCATCTGGAAGTAGAATGACTTGATTCCTAAGTTAATTCATAGATTGCTAAATTGACTAAATATTTATTCAACATTCGAATGAATTAGACAAGCTTCTGTAAATTCAATTTGGAGTTGCAGCAGTTGGTCTAAATGAAATCAATTGCTGGATTGTAGAGAGAATTATATGAATTTGATGCTATTGGTTCCAACTTCCAACTTGTATCTCATGATGGCGAATTTAAAACCAATTTCTTTCTGTGCCACAGGCACGTGAGAGGTTTATGTCATTGAGGAAGAGCACTAGGATGGATGTTGCTTCTGTCATAGAGGAGGTAAATCCAATATTTGTTTATCCTGATTAGATTACCGATCCTTTTGGTGCATAGATTGATCAGATAATTTGTCATGGGTAACCATTATCCTTTCAAATCTAATTTGGTAGAGAGACATTCCAGGAATTTCATGCTGCTCGGGCTTCATTTGAGCAATCCCGCTTCAATCTGGTAACTTAATTTTCACTAGGATATGTTGGTTCAACATAACTGCAGTGCATAAACAATTAGGCTTTACTCATATAGCATACTTTTATGTCCAGCTCAGTACCCTCTGCAATGTTGAGGCCAAAAAGAGGTTTGAGTTTTTGGAGGCTGTTAGTGGTATGATGGATGCTCATCTTCGATACTTCAAACAGGTCTGTAAGATTATAATATGATACCAACTGATTTGGTCTGCGAAATGTGTGAAATATTGAATTTTTGCTGCTTCTGATTCTTTTCTATTTTTCTGGCAGGGATATGAACTATTGCAGCAGATGGAGCCTTTTATTCATCAGGTTTGTTATCAACAAATTTTTTCTATAAGTTGACGGTATAATCCAAATCATCTGGATAATAAATACAGGTTTCTTTTATAAGTAAAATTTTGTAATAATTTGCAATGAGGAAATTAGTACGTATAACAGATAGCTCACCACAGTGGTAGCTGAAAAGCTTGATAACTTATCTTCCTCACGAGTCATGTGAAATGCTCCCCAGAAGATTAAAGAAAGAAACAGAAGTCTTGGATTTTTCCATCTATTATGCTGGACACTTATCTTTCAGCAGTTTGTATGAAACAGCAAAAAAAGTCAAGTTGTTGAAGTTTCTTGCCATTAACTTCCAGGGGTTCTATGTATTATTTCTATTAAGTTTCATTTATTTTTTTATAAGGGAAAAATGTCGAAGTTCAGTTCATTTGTGTCACAGGTTTTGGCTTATTCACAACAGTCGAGAGAAAGATCCAACTATAAGCAGGATTCACTTAGTGAAAGGATGCAAGAGTACAAAAGGCAGATTGATCGAGAATCTAGGCACTCCTTGAATGTGTATAACGTTACTTCTAATGGAGATGGTAATCATGGTATGCAACCTTATACTAAGACATCAAATAAAGTGATTGAGGCAGCAATGCAATCTGCTGCTCAGGGAAAGGTATTTTCTGACACGATGTTTCTTCCACATTTTCTATTAATATAAGCCTTTTGTTTACAAAACAAACATAACTTAATTTTTTTTATTTTCTTAATCAAAAAGTTTCTATGTTCTGCATCTATAGCTGAAAGGTATAAATTTTCAGGTTCAAACCATTCGACAAGGCTATCTTTCAAAACGTTCCTCCAACTTGAGGGGTGACTGGAAGAGAAGGTTTTTTGTTCTTGATAGTAGAGGGATGCTGTATTACTATCGCAAACCATAGAACTGGTCATCTGTAAGTCACTATTAACTTAATATTCTCTCTTATAATCTTATCTTGGTTATGACTTGTTAGTAACTTAACATACCATTTTTCAGTCTGGGAGTCCAACTTCAGCACAGAAGAATAGTTCCTCTGAAAACAGTTCTGGGATTCTTAGTCGGTGGCTTTCTTCTCATTACCATGGTAGTGAACATGATGAAAAGTCCGTTGCACGTCATACAATGAACCTACTAACATCAACAATTAAGATAGATGCAGATCAAACAGATTTAAGGTTCTGCTTCAGGATTATTTCACCATCTAAGAACTATACACTGCAGGTACTTTTCCTAAAAGCAGCTTGCTTGACATCTTGTTTGGCTTTTCATCGTCTGAACTGATGGTGTACTAATACAAACCTTGCTGTTATTATTGCCTGAATTTTTCGCAGCAGATTTTAAATTTTATTTCCTTTCAATTCAAAGATTTGAGAGAGTTGAAACACTTCTGGAATGGCGAAGAGACAAAGAGACAAACAGAAGTACAGTTGGTTTTGGTCAAAACGGGCGTTTTTGGGACAATCTATAATTAAGAGAGCTTTTGTGCAATTGTTCTTGAGCTCTTTCTTCTCAATCTCCTAGGAAGTCAACTCCATGGGTGATGACCTAAACCATGGGCGATTACACTCGCTATAGGTACCATTGCATTTGAATTTCTCAATTCGCATTTAGGTTTTTTTGGCAATATATTCTTAATTGTTTAATTAGCTTTCACACATTGAGCAATTAATCTTTGCGTTTACTCTCTGTCTCTGTGATTTTGATCTACAGGAGGTATTGTACTGCTCGGTTGAGGAGGTTGTACAAGTCGCTCAAGTTCACTCATGGCCATGGTAAATACACCCGAAAAACCATCACTGAATCAACTGTCACTGAAGTTAGGTCTGTCTTGCCTTATCATATGAAATTCCACAAGCTTCAAATGCTTATCTTTTCCATTTGTTATTGTTATTGTTATTGTTATCCAAATCACACATAAATTGAAGTTTTAGAACTGAATTATAAAAATTTAAGTGGCATTGTATGTAAATTAATGGGGTCGGATAAAGGTGATTACTTTCTTTTCTAATTTCGAATGGTTAATTGTGTCTTTAAAATCAATGTAGTAGAAAGAGGTGTTTGCTTGCATTGTTAGTATGAAAAAAAACAGTGTTTATTTAGGATCAGCTGCTGTAAATTAATAAAGCTTCCGACTTTAACAGTTTACGTTACTTGGATTGAAATAGGTTTCTTCATCTTGTGCTTTACATGGCAGAGAGAGCTTGGAGCCATGCCATGGAGAAGAGGCAGCTTCCAGATGGTCCAAATTCGCGTCAGTGTATCTATTTGATTGGTAGGCTGAGGAAAGCAGTTAAATGGGCTACACTGTTTGCTCAGTTGTGCGCAATCAAGGGAGATTCCAGAACGTCAATAGAAGCTGAGGTGTGTCTATATATATATATCATTTCACCATCAAGTTTTCAAAGGACTTTGAAATTTCATGCTTAAGGGAGTATGAATGATCTGTGTCTCATGTATAAAACTACAGGCTGTTTAATCTGTATATCACTTTTTACCATTAATACATTGAATCATTTGTTGATTATTGAATTGCTGCCTAATTGTTTTGGATAGTGAATGTTTTGATACTTCTCTTTTGATTACTCTATTTTGAGAACTATCTTTTAGTTAATCAAATATTACATAACTTCTTCCATTTTCATTTTGCTAAGTTTCAATTTCCAATATGTAGGCTTATGCCTCCTATATGAAAGGGAAGTTGTTGTTTGAACAAGATCAGAACTGGGACACAGCATTAATGAATTTCAAAAGTGCCAGGTGCATGCTTGTCTTCTTAAATATACTGATGTTTACTCTTGATACTTTGCTGTTGGAAATGAATTTGATCATCAAATCTCACCTCAAAAATAAAATAACAATGAATTAAATGATTTAGGCATAAATTAATTTTGAGTGGAACTTTATCTCAGAAATCCCTGGAGATGTTCCTTGTTTGGTCTGCACTCTATACCCTTCACATTCTGGTTGCAATGGTGGATATTGTGGCTGTTTAATTTATTATTAATCTTACAAGGCTGTTTATGAGGAACTTGGCAAATATGGGACCTAGAGAATCAAGTTTTGTGCCGAGAGCGTGTCGAAGAGCTAGAGCCTAGTATTTGTTACTGCCTACACAAAATTGGTTAATCAAATCTACAAGCCTCTGAGCTTCTGCAGATTGGTGAGATGGAAGGTCCTGCCCTGGACCTTTTCAAAGCTAAATTGGAGGTGAGTTTAATTATCTTGAAAGTAAGCCATTTTCAGGGTTCTTTCAATGTCTTCCAGGCAGTTGCTTTGGCTATAGGCATGAGAATTTGATAACATGAATCATTTTCAGGGAAAGGGGAAAAAAATTATATTATAACAGTTGATGAAGCTCATTTTGAATATCTAGACTCTCTTGCACCCATGTAGCTATCGTCCTCTGTAATATTCTGAAATGTCTGTTTATCGTGAACGTAGTGATAAACCTTGGTTTGAGGAATATTTTAACTCATCAGAGGTGGGTAGCATATATCTTGAAGTAAGGTGTCTCAGTGCTTCAACAATCTCTTGAATGATTCTCACATCAACTACACTCAATAAGTTTAGTCTCACCAGATTTATTGAACTGCAACCTGCCTTATAATTACTTTGCTATATTTTGGATCATTTTTCCATGTATTCAACTGCAGTAATTCTTGCAAGATTCATCTGATCACGGAAGCTTGTACGAATTCTGATTATGTGGTGTTGTACCCACCCATAATTTATTGGTCATTGTTGCTTTGTGGTGTCCATAATGTAATATTATGACTCTTAAGTCTGCTTTTTGGTTGATAAATTCATCCATCATGCCTTTTCATAAAATTAATTTGACTTTTTTCTAAGCTTCTTCCTTGGTCTTTTTTAAGCACTCACAACCTCAGTTTTCTGGTGAGAAGTGATCCTGTGTTGGTTAAATTTAATAAAGGTCATGAGTTCATGGTGCATAATTTTCTCTTTTCTAGATGTTTCACAAAGGTTTATGTTGTTTACCTCAAAAAAGAAAAAATAAGTTTTTTCACAAGGTGAGGTTAATAATTCAAGTAGCTTATTCCTAGAAGGGAAGGGAACAAATCACCTGTTGTAACGTTATTAGAGACCTGGTTTTTAAAGTAAAGACATTATCCTTCTTGCTTATGGGAAATTAGTATCTCTTATGATCTGGTTGACCTTAAGACTAGTTCTGATTCTATCTGATGGTATAATAATTATCATTTTTCTTGTTGTGCAAGAATTGAAGCATGACCTAACCCCACCCCACCTTATTGCAACTTTTTGATGGTCGCACCCTTCCTTATTGCAACTTGAATGAGGCTATGGCTATTTTGACTTTGTGTGATAAACAGTTATTGGTATTAGTCTTTATTAAATAATTATCTGTTATATCCTGTTATAGTTAAAGTTGGAAGTGCTAAGAATTTTCCACTTCATCCTTTGGAAGCTTCTGTCTATTGTACTGATGTCTTTCAATGTCTTGGTTTCAGGCTGTCATGGCAGAGGCAAGGTCTCAACAAGCTGCGTCCATGACAGAGTTTCAATGGCTTGGTCATAGGTTTCCAATATCTAATGCGAAAACTCAGGTTGCCATTTTGAAAGGTTGGTGAAAAGCTATTTCTGATAATGATTCAGAATTGCACCATTACTTTGGGTTCAACAAAAAGTTATACAGCTGTAATGATCATCTCTCTTGGTGTCATCAAACATACAGTGTGAATCTAGATTTTTCCTGATTTATTAGAACAGATTATGACTAGTTGTTTATACTTACTCTCTTAGTCTCTCTTTGGCAACCGATAATTTAGTTGATAATCTTCAACAGGATAGTCTATATATATATATTAGGAAGAGAGTAATGAATTCAGTGCTCAAATGGATGGTCTACCAAAAAACTATAGTACCATTGTTTTACTAAAAGTAGTATGCCAAACTTTCTCAAAAAAAAAAAAAGTAGTATGCCAAAAATGTTGCTATTAGGCTCATGGGTCAGTTGGTTAGATTTTTTTTTTTTTGATAAGTAATAAGATATATTGATATAAAAAAGGAGCACCCTAGTATACAGGGAGTGAACAGAGGATAAGAAATCAAATACAAAAATTGCAAGAGTCTAGGAGATCAATAAAAGAAGGGAATGATTGATTTTGCAAAGCAAACAACCAATCCCTTAAAGTTCTAAAAAAGAGTAGCTTGAGGTCCGGAATAGATCTCTCAATATCTTCAAAACATCTACTATTCCTCTCCCTCCAAAGACACCACAATAAGCAATGAGGAATGATGGACCAAATATAACCATTTTGATGATGACCAAAGCTGCCTTGCCAACACCCTAACAGCCCCAAAACAGTGTGCGGCATAACCCAAGTTACTCCAAATAGACCCAAAACCATAGACCATAGATCCCTAGCAAAAGGATAATGAACGAATAGATGGTTAACCAATTCACCATTTCTCTTACACATGTAGCACCAATCCAAAATCCACACCTTCCTTTTTCGTAAATTATTAATCGTCAAGCATTTTCCTAAGGTAGCAGTCCAGACAAGGAAAGCTACTCGAGAGGGAATCTTCTGCTTCCAAATACTTTTCCAAGGAAAGCCATAGAAAGTGTTGCCAACTAAAATTCTATAATAATCACTAACCATGAAAACCTTATCTTTGCTAGGTATCCAACACATTTTATCCTCGCCTAGCCCCCTTATAGGAAAACCATATATGGTTTCCATGAAGTCTGACATAGCCTCTAGATCCCGAGCATGCACACCCCTAAAGAATCTCACATCCCAAAAAAGGGCACCATTGGCAGACTTCATAAGCTCAGCCACACTGGCATCCTTATTCCTACAAAATCTAAACAAGTCAGGATATCTAACATCAAGAGATGTCTCTTCGCACCACCGGTCATGCCAAAACTTCACTCTAGACCCATCACCAATAACATACAAAATATGGCGTGAGAAAGAAGGCCATCCCTGACTTATATTTTTCCATAAACCAACACCACAAGGGCCATTCATAGATCTGGTACACCAGCACCCCCCCCCCCCCCCCCCGCCCCACACACACACACACACACACACACACACACACACACACGCACGCACACACAGGTTGTCATATATAGACGTTGGCACCCAATTTATTCTTTGCAATTTTATAAAAAATGTTTTTTGTTCTCTCAAGAAACAAGCACGATACTGATCACTTCCTGGAGACTTCTTGGACCGTCACCATCATGGAGCTGCTTCTTGGGCTTCAGGAATCTAAGAGAAAAGTATGCATTTTCTGACACATTCACTTCTGCAACGAAGTCATTCATTCATGCCGGCAGAGATGATTATTAAAATTTATTGGAAAGAAGCCTCACACATGCGACCAAAATTGGAGGCCACTCGTAGCATTATTGTCCATACATAATTGACGGATCTCTAGTTTCCTTGCATTAGTTAGATCTAAATTCCTTTTTTTTTTTTTTTAATAAATTCAGTTCATGCTTAATATTTAAATTTTATAAATTTAAAGGTGTGCTACTGTTATGTACGTGATAAATTGCTACTGTTATGAATTGGCAGGTGATGTCAATTGTTGTCAATTGTTAAACTTGCCGTTAAATTGTTGTCAATTTTAAAATTATAATGTATGGGATTGTTTAGAAGTTATTTCATTTGGAGAGATTTTATTAAGGAAACTCTGGTGTAGGAATTTATCATGTTTTTAAGTAGATTTGGACAAGGTTTGGTTTGGTTTTGTTATGCTATCAAGTCTTTGGCATATTACATGCTAATAGGTTTTTTAAAGATTTTGGTATTGCATGTTTTTATGTGGAGCACTATATTAAGAGAAGGCATGGTCATGGTGTCTGGTAGGCTTCTATTAGTTAAGCTTTTAGGACAAACAGTAATTTAACAACTTCAGTTGCAAAAATTAGCCTAGAACAGGTTCTGATGTAAACAATGATTAGAGTGCCAATAAAAATGCAACCTTAAAGAACTCAGTTTGCTGTTTTTGAGTATTTGTAATTCATGTTGATACTGAATCTGCAAAACTTGCGTTGCTGATCCCAACTGAGACTACCCTTTCTTGTTTTCTTGTTATTAACGTATTGTTGCAGCTTGTCCTCCATCTTGCTTCTCTCCCTTGAATTAAACCACACTAAAAGTCTTCTGATGGTTTCCAGCCACAATTGGATATTTGGCGATGATTATATTTTTATGCAACTATCCCGTTTGTGGAAAATATACCTTTTTTCTTGCTTAACTAGTGCACTTGTAACTTCTCTGAAATTTATTCAAGTATGGTTGTGTATGTTGGTTTTTTTCTCCCCTTGGTTTACTTTTATAGTCCAAAAAATCTCAACTTTTGCTTTATGTCTCAAGTTTTGTTTTATGTGACAAACTTGTTCAGCTCAAGAATTGGAGAAAGACTTACACGGTCCAGCCACAGATTCACTGCCAGCAGAGAAAAGACTGGCCATCTTTGACAAAATTTTTACCGCATATCATGAAGCCAGGAGCTGCATTCGTAGTGACTTGGTATGGAAAGTTACTCCATAATGTCATTGTTTTATTTCTATTAGAAGTAAGGTCCATTTAACCCCTAGTGATTATACAGTGGGGAATCATGACTCATGATACAGAGGTTGGTCATTTAAATATTTCATCCCCCCTCCACTTGGGGCCAAAATTCACTTCTCAAAAAGAGAGGAAAAAAGGACTTCATTAGATTATTCATTAAAGAAATGACTCTTTAAAAAAAAAAATTAAGAAATCTTTCTCACAGTTCAATCCTATTCTGTACCTTTTAGACTGCTTTCCTGATATACTGTAAATTCTAGGTCAGTGCAGGGAATGCCGAAAATGTGAAAGATGACTTAAATGGTCTTGACAAAGCCGTTAGTGCTGTTTCAGGACAAAGAACCATTAACCATTGAGCGCAACCAGTTGTTAGTTACCCTTGCAAAGAGTAAACCTACTAGGCGACGTGATGACAAAAATGAGAAAGTTACCAAGCCTGAAGAGCTTGTTCGCCTATATGATCTTTTATTACAGGTTAACTATCTCTATTTAATTGCTTGTTACTTGGCTTTCTTCTAATAAAATGTACTACTGAAGTTGCAAGATGCTAGCCTCAAATTTTATTAGAAAACCTTGTGAATGATTGTGTTATATTTTGCTAAATACAGCTGATCTTTCAGATTTAGTCAGTTCTGGAAGAGATAGAAAACCCGAAGAGTTGGCATTTTCTGAAGAGTGTGCACTTAAAAGTTTGTCCTTTCGAGCAGAGAGGTTTGGCTTCTAAGTTTTTTATTTTACTGGTCCTAGGAAATGCTTTTTATTTAGTTTTGCTACTCCTGCAAGTGTTTTAAGGATTTTCCCTATGTCTTTTTAAATGTTGAAATTGATCTTCAATTGCATCACAATTCTTCATTTCTTTTCTTAAGACACCCATGTCTTTCTTTTTTAGTACCTTTTGGAAAATTATAGTTTATGGATGTTTGAAATATTAGCTTTAACAGGTTCCTTGTTCTACCGTAACCTTTTCCTTCCTGTCATCTTTATTAGCATCACTGTTTCAACTATGCTGCTCTGATGGACTTGTTTCTTAACCTCTCAACATTCTGTATGATATTAAAACCATTATTCATTTGCATTTCTATTTTCTTTGATTAGTAAGTTTCAAATGAACTTGATGGGTCTTAAACCCATGATCTCATCCTCCACCTTGCTCTTACAAGGGAAGGAGGTGTCATTTTAGTTAGAGCTCATTGGAAATATTTCTTTTCAAATTAATAAGGCTGTGTCGGGCTCACAAATATATTTTTGATAATTCAATAATTGGAGTGTGGGGATTTGAATCCTAGATGTCTCAATTGGAAATACCAAAATGTGCTAATCAGTTGAGCAAGAAGGTCCTTCGGCTGGTTCCCCAAAACATAACTGAGATTACACTTGTTCTAGTTGATTTTTAATTAGAATGGGTTTTTGTTGTTCCCGGCTCAAATTTAATTTATAGGCCTCTCAACATTTTGGCAGGTGCTTCTACTTGGCAAAATCTTACAGCTTGGCTGGAAAGAGGGCAGAAGCTTATGCATTATACTGCCGTGCTCGGTCTCTTGCTGAGGACGCCCTACAGAAATTCCAAACTTTGAATGAGAATGATCAGGTTTGTGTATATTTTTGGGTTTTCAATCTCTTTTTTTTTTTTTTGTCATCAATTGAATGAAATTGCTTCACAACTGTTAAATTCAATGTTGTTATCCACATTTATATAGCTTACTATCACTCTTTAGCCTTTTCCACTGATGTTTTTGGGATGGCTTGCCCATTTGTCTTCTTTTTGCCTTTGCTCTCCGTATAACCAAAAATTATATATATATATATAAATTGCCCCAAAACTTCCAATTCTTATCGACTCCTTATCTTAATAACTACTTTTCTAAGATCAATTATTCTTGATTTTTTTGTCCTATATATGATAAGTAATTCTAGTATGATAAATTGGTATATTAATGTTCTTTTTTTGTTCTTTTTTGCACTCAGATTTGTTCACCAATAATTCATATGCAAAGCAAAAATATTTGGTTTTGAAAGCCTTCATTTATTTTCTTTGTATAAGCAGATAATCAAAGAGTTGAAGATGTTGTGTGACGAGTGCAGATCTAATAGTTGTATAGAGCATGCAACAGGGATTATGGAGGAGGTGAAGGCTCCAGAGAATCTCTCAAAAAGAGTCTCTAATTTGTCATTAACAGGAGCCGACAAGAAGGTACTTTTAATTCTTCTCAGAACATAAACCAAACATTATTCTTGATTCTAGCTTGTATTCATTCATACTTGAGTCATTCTAACCAATAGTTAGACGTTGACATTCTGTGTAATGGCTATGTAACGTTTGCCTGGATCTCTCTTTTCCTTATTGTTATTTTTTATCAAAACTGTGATTTAGATCAGAAAGCAAGAGAAGTGATGAAACGGAAGAAGGAAGAAGTTCAGAAATGAAAATATGAAGATGAACGACAGCTTGGCTTTGTAGTTTTGATTGTACAGTGTAATTTAATTAAATGCTGTAGTTAAGTGACTTGTAGTTTAATGAGTTTTGTTCACACGTGACTTAACTAACGAGAACACGTGCAGTAACTGATTCCGCATAATGTGGGATATTTTGGTTGCTCTGTTTTATGTATTTAATCTCAGATAATGTACAAATTCAATTCAGTTAGTGAATACACAAATATCTTGATTCCAAACTTCTCTCTTTTCTCTCTTCGATCTGAGCTTCCTATCTTCCCATTCTTGGTTCTCTGTACTTTCTTATATGGTATCAGAGCTTGACCCCTCATCAATGGCGTCAAATACAGATTCATCCTCTTCTGCACGAGAACCTTCTCCATTGGAAGATCCTGGAAGTCCATTTTTCTTGCACCATGGTGAATCTCCTGGTGCGATCCTGGTTGTTCAACCTCTCACTGAGGATAATTACCCTAATTGGGCCAGAGCAATGAGAATGGCTCTAGATGCTAAGAGTAAACTCGGATTTGTAGATGGATCCATTACTGCATCGATGGCTATCACACCTCTTGAGAAAAAGGCATGGTCCAAGTGCAATTCAATGATCTCATCGTGGATCTTGAATTCAGTTTCACCTCATATCACTGCCAGTGTCATTTACAGAGACACGGCCTTTGAGGTTTGGAATGCTCTCAAGAATCGATTCCTTCAAGCAAATGGACCAAGGATTTCTCAACTTCAGAAGCAGATCTCCACTGTAATGCAGAGAGATTCTACTGTGACAAGCTTTTTCACTGATCTCCAAGCTTCTTGGGATCAACTGTTGAATCTGAGGCCTTTGCCATCATGTTCATGTGAAAAATGTACTTGTAGTGTGAATGAGAAGATCATGCGTCTTTACCACCAAGATTCAATCATGCAATTTCTAAATGGATTGAATGACTGTTACTCACAAGTCAAGACTCAAATTCTCATGATGGAACCTGTACCATCTGTGGATAAAGCCTTTTCTTTGGTGATCCAAGAGGAAAGGCAACGAATTTCTAATGTTCATGCCAATCCTTCTGTGGAATCCACTGCTCTAGCTGTCCAGAATCAACTCTTCAATCAGAACTCTTTTCCTAGCAAGAATTTCAAAGGGAATGTTGGAAAGGGAAGACCTATGTGTAGCTATTGTGGAAAGGTTGGGCATGTCAAGGAGAAATGCTATAAGCTTGTTGGATTTCCACCAGGATACAAGCAAAAAGGAAGACTTCCTATGGCTAATCAGATCATGATGAATTGTGATCAAACTCAGAGTGAGGCTGTGCATCATCAGAACAACTTCTCTTTCACTCCAGAACAGTATCAGCAGTTGATGTCTTTGTTGAATTCTCATGCATCTGGTTCTGGCAATGGCAATTCTGATGAAGCTATTCACACAGCAAATGCTGCCATTTCAGGTATTTCAGATGATCCTTTGCAAACCTCAATTTGTTTAAGCATGCAACACTCTATTTTTGCTATCAATCCTTCAAACAAAAACACATTCAGTCAAGACACTTGGGTTCTTGATACAGGTGCCACAGATCACATAGTCCATTCTATTGATTTGTTCACTAAAATTACTAGTTCTATAACCAATTTTGTTCAATTGCCAAATGGTGAGAGAGTTGTTGTCACACACATAGGAACTATTCAAGTAACTCCTAGTTTGATTCTTGAAAATGTCCTCTGTGTTCCTTCATTCACTTTCAACTTGATCTCCATTAGTCAACTAACTAAAAGCCTATCATGTTGCTTCATTTTTCTGTCAAATATGTGTTTTATACAGGACCTTTCTTGTTGGAAAACGATTGGAGTGGGTAAGCTGCATCATAACCTTTATCTGCTGCAATCTTCAGAATCTTGCAAATCTGTCTCAGCTGTTTCATCTTTCTTAGATTCTACTTTCAATTTTTTTGCAAATAATGTTGTGGATGTTCCTGTTACCACAAAGTCCTACCTTTGGCATCTTAGGTTAGGTCATATTTCTGATGCCAAACTTCAGGTCCTATGTAATATTCTTCCTGATGTAAGCACTATACATAGTAATAAAGATTGTGCTCTTTGTCCCATTGCCAAACACAAACGGCTTCCTTTCCCTTCTCTCAATCATTTGTCTGCTAATGCCTTTGATCTCATTCACTGTGATGTCTGGGGTCCCTTTGCAAAATCTACTCACAATGGTTTTAAGTATTTTCTCACCATTGTTGATGATGCTACACGATCAACATGGGTCTATCTTATGCAGTCCAAATCTGAAACTAGACCCTTGCTGATTTCCTTTTACAAAATGATTTCAACACAATTTCACACCAATATTAAAGCCTTTAGAACTGATAATGCTCATGAGTTTTTCCTTAAGGATTTCTTTGCTGATCATGGGATTATACATCAGCATTCTTGTGTTGCCACTCTACAACAAAATTCTGTTGTGGAGAGGAAACACCAACACATTTTAAGTATTGCTAGAGCATTAAAATTTCAGTCAAATGTGCCCATTGCTTATTGGGGTGAATGTGTTTTAACTGCTGTTTATATCATCAATAGACTACCCTCTTCCATTTTGGAGAATAAAACCCCTTTTGAGAAACTTTATAACAAAATCCCTTCTTTTGTTCACTTAAAGGTCTTTGGGTGCCTTTGTTTTGCTTCCACCTTATCCCACAACCGATCAAAATTTGATCCTAGATCAGTTCCTTGCATTTTTCTGGGATTTCCTTTTGGTGTCAAAGGTTACAAATTACTTAATCTAGCCACCAAGAAAATCTTTATATCTAGAGATGTTACTTTCCATGAAACTGTCTTTCCCTTCATTTCATCCACTTATTCATCATCACCTCACTCAAATATCACCTTTCCTCATCTTTTTCCTCCTTTGGATACTTCTAATACCTCACATTCTGCCTTCTTTGATTCTATTTCTTCATCATATTCTGATACTGCCATAAATCAGTCCATTACTGAACCCTCCCATACTACTTCATCTTCAACTCCTTTACTCAATTCTTCATCACCTGCTGAATCACATTCTCCACCCTGTGACTTTCCTCCACCTATTTCTACAGACCATTCTGGTCCTTCCATCTTGGATCCTATTGTTCTTCCTTCCACTCCATCTCTAAGAAAATCTACTAGAGTGTCTAAGCCTCCTTCCTATTTGCAAGACTACAAATGCAGCACTGTTATTAATGATCAGATTGCACATTCCAATCATGCCATCAAGTCTGGTTCACTCCACACCTCAGGTACAAAATACCCTTTATCCAATTTCATTGGTTCTTCCACTTTGTCTCCTTCATATGCCCATTTTTGCTCCCTTATCACTGCTGTTTCTGAACCTCATTCCTACCAAGAAGCTGTCCAAGATCCCAAATGGCAAAATGCAATGGCTGTTGAAATTGATGCATTAGAGTCCAACAAAACTTGGTCCCTTACTCCCTTACCATCTCATAAACGAGCCATTGGATGCAAGTGGGTGTATAGAGTGAAGTATAAGGCAGATGGCACAGTGGAGAGGTATAAGGCTCGTCTGGTAGCAAAGGGATTCACACAGCAGGAGGGCTTAGACTTCACTAAGACATTTTCTCCTGTTGCTAAGATGACCACAGTTAAAACTTTGCTTGCCATTTCTGCTGTGAGGGGCTGGCACTTAACTCAGCTTGATGTTAATAATGCTTTCCTTCATGGAGAGCTTCATGAGGAGGTTTATATGCAACTACCTCCAGGGTTCCACAGCAAAGGGGAGAACATAGTGTGCAAGCTCAACAAATCCTTGTATGGCCTTAGACAGGCATCAAGGCAGTGGTATTCAAAATTTTCATCCACTATTCTCAAGTGTGGATTCAAGCTGTTGAAAATTTAGACCCCTTAAACTAACCAGATTGCGTAGCCTAGATTAATTAGCCAAGTTGTTACTTAGTCAAATTAAACAATTCTAGGTTAAAACAATCAAATAATCATATCAAGCATATAAAATAAGTAAAGCAGCGGAATAATAAATAACACAAGATATGATCACCCAGGAAACCACACCAGAAAAACCTGGGGAGGATTTTACCCACCGATCCTCAAGGCAAAACGGAATCCACTAAGAAAGAATTGAAGTTCTTACAAAAGGACTTACAAGCTCCCCGCTTGACTTCCTAATGCTACCCACCAGTAGTAACTTCCTGACACGACCACGCGCAGGCTCCGAGACCACGGACTACTTCTTTCTTTGTATTCCTTCAATCAGCTACAAGCTCCTCACTTGTTTTTCTCTTTAAGCTTTAATGGTAGCAACCTTGTTGATCATCAATATGTAGATAATATCTCTACCTTGAAAACCCTAAGTTTATGTGAAGGAAAGCTCCTCAAAGATCTCACAAGAGATTCACATAAACAGCAAATATGAGCAACAAAGACTTAGAGAGGTTTGGGTACAAACCCTAATAAAAGGAGGCACAAGAGGCACTCTAATCTCTCTCTCTCTCTACTAAAAGCTCACAAAAACGTTCTAGGGTTTCCCTTATATATCTAAGAGTTTTACTTGAACCCCAAGACGATTAAATAGAGTTTGGGCTGAACTGGAACTCTGCAGAAAAATAAATCTGTACGTGGTTCGATCGATCGAGTCTAATTTTCGATCGATCGAGACTTACAGATTTAGTCCAATAAATTCTGCAATCACTCGATTCCAATTTTACAAATAAACATACTTTGAGCAAGTCTAAACCTAGACTAAATGTTTTGATCATGGTTTGCCAACAAAATACAAATTGAAGTTCTAATACATTAATTCCTAATTTCTTAGAACCCAACACAAGCAGTCAAGATCAGATTACTCTCTCTTTACCAAGAAGATTAATCAGTCATTCATAGCACTTTTGGTCTATGTAGATGATATCCTCATAGCCAGCAATGATGTTCAAGCTGTTGAAGAACTCAAGGTATTCCTGGATCAAGAGTTCAAATTGAAGGATCTTGGAAACTTGAAATTCTTTCTTGGCCTTGAAGTGGCAAGATCAGACAAAGGCATTTCCTTATGCCAAAGAAAATATGCATTGGAGGTGCTCAAAGATGCAGGCATGACAGGTTGCAAGCCTAGCAGAGTCCCTATGGAGCAAAACTTAAAATTAAGTAAGTACCATGGAGAGCTGCTGCCTGATCCTGGCATTTATAGAAGACTGGTTGGCAGGTTAATATATTTAACCATTACCAGACCAGATATCACATACTCAGTAAATAAGCTGAGTCAATTTCTATCAAAACCGAGAAAACCACACTTGGATGCAGCTTATAAGGTTCTGCAGTACATCAAGGGAAGTCCTGGACAAGGCATTCTGCTATCATCAACATCAGATTTACACTTAAAAGCATTCACTGATGCGGATTGGGCATCATGTGTTGACACCAGAAGATCAACTACTGGTTATTGTGTATTTTTGGGTAGCTCTCTAGTTTCATGGAAAGCTAAAAAGCAGTCCATAGTATCCAGATCATCTGCAGAAGCTGAATACCGAGCCATGGCAGTGACTGTGTGTGAAATGACTTGGATATTAGCCTTATTAAAGGATTTAGAGGTGTATCATCCAAAACCTGCAATGCTGTTTTGTGACAACCAGGCAGCCATATATATTGGTGAAAATCCAGTGTTTCATGAGAGGACCAAACATATAGAGATAGACTGTCATTTGGTCAGAGATAAGGTTGAAGACAAAGTCATAAGGCTATTTTTCACTCCAACTCACTCACAGTTAGCTGATCTACTTACAAAAGCACTTAGTGGTCAACAATTGAGGACTTTACTTGCCAAGATGAACATTGTGAATATTCACAATCCTGATTATCATCTTGAAGGGGCGTATCAAAACTGTGATTTAGATCAGAAAGCAAGAGAAGTGATGAAACGGAAGAAGGAAGAAGTTCAGAAATGAAAATATGAAGATGAACGACAGCTTGGCTTTGTAGTTTTGATTGTACAGTGTAATTTAATTAAATGCTGTAGTTAAGTGACTTGTAGTTTAATGAGTTTTGTTCACACGTGACTTAACTAACGAGAACACGTGCAGTAACTGATTCCGCATAATGTGGGATATTTTGGTTGCTCTGTTTTATGTATTTAATCTCAGATAATGTACAAATTCAATTCAGTTAGTGAATACACAAATATCTTGATTCCAAACTTCTCTCTTTTCTCTCTTCGATCTGAGCTTCCTATCTTCCCATTCTTGGTTCTCTGTACTTTCTTATATTTTTCAAAGAAGCATATGGGTTTGTGCGTTTGAATGAAATGTCACCATGTGCATGAATGTATATTCTAACATTGGCATGACATTTTGATTAGAATTTGTTTCAGTTGGAGAAATGCCTTCTCGAGAAACTCGACAGCTACGAGTCTGCAGTTGGTGATTCAAATGTCAAGGGTGTTTCGCGCATTGAAGTTTTCCCTCCTGCATTCCAAGCAATCCCTCGGAATCCTATTGTTCTAGACCTTGCCTATAATTTTATTGAGTTCCCATCTCTTGAAAGTAGGATGAAGAAAGAGAAGAAGGGCTTCCTAAGGCTATGGTGAAAAATTTTCTTGCATGTCAAATTTGAGGAATTCTTGTAACTGTATTTAGAGCCTTTGCATGCGTTCAGATTTTGTTCATTTTTTATTTTATTTTCTCAATTTTGGAACGTTGTGCAGTGAAAATTTTTGGGCTAATAACTTTTTTAAATTAACTGAGAAAAACAGTGACTGACTTTATTAGTTTGGTTGCTACGAGAGAAAAAGAGAATAAAGTTTGAAATACTATGAACCATCAACAATGTATTGGCCAACCATTTCTTGAAATGGGTTCATTTGATTGTTCCAATTTGCTGGCCATAATTAAAGCATTAGCATTGGGATTTGTAAAATCCCCAAATTGCTATTTTAGAACTCGAAAACACTAAATCCCATTTTTTCTTGGGTGTCCAAACAAAAAATATTTTACGACTTTGCTATAGTGATTTGTTACATATAAGAATTATTGTTCATTTATGCTAAACTTAAATACCTATGTTTAATTCATCTCTCTCTCAAAACCCACCTCTCTCTCTCTCTCTCAAAACCCACCTTGCCAAGAACCTCCATGACCAAGACATCCAAGGCTCAGCCACCACAAGCCACCACCACCGCCACGACGTTGGATCTTCTCTATTTGGCAATCTCACCACCAAGAATAATAACAATCTGAATTACTAGTCCATCACGTGAACCATTGCTGTTTTATTAACATAAATTAGTTGAAACCCTTGGAAACTTATTAACATTTATTTGTTTTCTTAGCTTTATTCAATATTGAGTAGCTTTAATGGAATGAAAAATATAAAACTATTTGAATTGATTTTGAAGAGAGAAGGAAATTTTTGGATTGAGATAATTAATGATTCTATTTGCTTGACTAAAAAATGCGGATTGGAAACAATACGCTTTATGGCTCGATCCTAGTCCTTGGCTGTGTCTAGACGAACGTTTTCATCTGGCTTATCAAACTTAATGCGGATTGGAAACAATACGCTTTATGGCTCGATCCTAGTCTTTGGCTGTGTCTGGACGAACGTTTTCATCTGGCTTATCAAACTTAATTTCTTGAATGCAGAAATGTTATTTAGAATTTGAATAACTTCTCAAGTTCAAGCAAGCATCTAGTGACTTAAAAACAAAATTTGAGTTGGACCTATTCCTTTTAAAGATTTTTTTATTTTTAAAAATTGATACACATAATGAATGACGACGACCAATGAAAGTTTAGTCTAAAATACGTTGCACTTTCAGTCAAGTTTATCCACACAATAAATAAATAAATAAATGTGTTAAGTTAAAAAATTCAAAGTTGATTCGTATCCAAATGACCAAATTCAAAGTTGCTGCACAAGACTTAAAATGTTTTACCTATAAATGATGACCATGCCTTAGTAGAGCATTTATGTTTGAGTAAAAAACAACTTTAGCGTATCAAAAAAAAAAAAAAAAAAACAACAACAACTTTAGCAAAAAAGTATAGTCAATATCATATGTTCTGTCTATACTTGGCAGTTGGGATAGTAAGTCACACTTAGGAAAATTGGACCATTTTTCCTTTGTATAAATAAGGGGGGTTCCAATGGGATAAGGGGCTAGCAATTCTCTCCAAAACATTGTGAGAACATAAAAGTTTTCCATTCTAGACTTTTCACACTTAAAAGATCATAACTTTGCAACTAATCGTACTAGAGATTTTAATACCTACAACAATTTCACAACATCAAAAACAAACCGCAGTGTGTACGGTGTTAAATTCCATTATCTCCTATTACATCAAATAAGTCTTTAATTTTTCATCCACACAAAGTATTGAATAGTAAAGCTTCAGCTGGGCCATGGTCTCAACAACAGTTCTCAAGCATATATTAGACTTGGATGACCATTTCCACAACATATCATTATGAAAGGCAGAAAAAATTTGGAGTGTACACAACGAAAATTTCATCCTAGTAATACATTAATAGTTTAAACCTAGCCACTTTGTTGGGTCAGTGAGGAACCTATTCCAATTCAATGATCTTTGAATTTTGTATACAAGTAATAATTAATGAAATATGTCCAAAATAAGTTAGACTTTTGGCAAGGAAGGAAATTGATATCTAGACAAATCAGCTATAAGGCCAACCAAAATGGACTATATTCTTAATTTCTTATCTCGATTTGTTCCATGTACAAGACTTATAATCAATGCTTAGCGTTTAAGAGTTGAACAGCTTATCTAAAGTCCATGCTCTAAAGCTTGAGAAACAATCCATTTAAATTTTAAACCAACACAAAAGAAGAAATTATAAAGGAATTAAAGAAAAAAGGAATAGTAAAAAAAAAAACAAAAATTTAATCTACACTTAAATTCCTATAAGGATGAACACAATAGCAATAGCTTTTTTTTAAAAATAAATAAAGATTAAAAAAAAAAAATCTATGCTTATTTTGTATGCATGATAAAGTACCCTGTCACAAAGGTTCATTAATTTTCAAGGCTATGCCATCATTTCCATTTTTACTTATAAAGTTGCAAAAGCAACAGATTAAAAAACATGTTATTGATATCTTTTGGTATAGATCACAGGATAAGAAAATTTAATGACAAACTGCCATTGTGAGAGGACTTACTTGTAAGTGTTTGACATCCCAACCAAAATCTATTATATGATTAGAATCCCAATTGATCATTCTTGAATTAAATTTTCTTGCGGGATATTAATTATTTTAGGTAAGGTAGTTTCCACTTTCCAATTGATCCTAAGTCTAATTAAAACATTCATGCATAAGGATTTTTTTTGGTATTTAATAATTCAATTGTTACAACATGGGGAGGGTGTCCTTAATCCTCATAATGTATAAATGTTGTTGAAAATTGGGTGAAATAATCTGTTAACACAAGGTTAAAGAAGAGAAAGAGAAGAAAATATGACACAAGAAATTTACGTGGTTCGGCAATATACCTACGTCCACAGGAGGCGATAGAATAAGTTTTCATTATAACGGTAGAGATTACAACAATGACTTGAAAAACTCTCACGCAACCCTAACTTCCTACACTCTAGTGCACACACAGAAGAAGTTCTAATTGCTATCCCCGTAGCTCACATGCAAAGCTCTCATTTGCTCCACCTCTATTTATAGCTAAACTTCAGCCGAAATATCACCAACATGAAACATATCAAGTCAACAAAAATGGCCAGCATTTATTGATAGCGGAGTCATACATTTCGGCTAGCATGTATTTGGTAACTTCAGGTGTAGTTCCTTGCCCTTTCTTGACAATTCATGAATGCCAATGGAGTCATACATTTCGGCTAAAAGGAGAAGCAGTATGCATGTCAAGTGTTCCAAAACATGAGAATGCAAGACTTCTATCAACAAAGAAGTCAATAAATTCGGCCATGAGTCCATGCAACATTTAATGCAACTTCATGCAACTTTCTGATGGTTTGTTGGTCTCCGAAGCTCACATGCAAAGCTCTCATTTGCTCCACCTCTATTTATGGCTAAACTTCAGCCGAAATATCACCAACATGAAACATATCAAGTCAACAAAAATGGCCAGCATTTATTGCCAGCGGAGTCATACATTTCGGCTAGCATGTATTTGGTAACTTCAGGTGTAGTTCCTTGCCCTTTCCTGACAATTCATGAATGCCAATGGAGTCATACATTTCGGCTAAAAGGAGAAGCAGTATGCATGTCAAGTGTTCCAAAACATGAGAATGCAAGACTTCTCTCAACAAAGATGTCAATAAATTCGGCCATGAGTCCATGCAACATTTAATGCAACTTCATGCAACTTTCTGATGGTTTGTTGGTTAATCTCAAGCCACCAATTTTGACAATTCAAGTCATTCTAACAATAATGAAGAGCCAAAAATGCCATTAAAGTAAAAGTCAATTTATTCATTTGATATGCCTTGTTGTTGTTGTTCTTCTACGTGCTAAAATATTATAATTATTACCTATAATATTAAATTAGCTTTTCCAATCCTCAAAAAAAAAAAAAAAAAAAATCTTTTCCAAAACCTATTGCTCTAGATTAATGACTTTTTTGAGTGAAATTAATTATTTTTTTCTATGTAAAAACTTCTATAGTTTTTATTTTATTATTTTAGGGTTTTTTGGTTGCATTTTATATGGCAAGAAAAAACCTAGGATTTGGCAAACAAATTGAGCAATGAGAGGGATTATATTATATTGAAAAAATGATTGAGACGTAAATTTTCATTAAAGAAAAAGATGTCATTGATAATAGACATGGCATGCCTAACATTATTGGTGTTAGTATTTTTTTTTCCCTCTTAAATTGTAATTTAATTTTTCAAGTGATCATAACTTTAGGCAAATTTAAAATTTAAAATTTTTTTTCAACTAATCCGTGCATCACACAGATTAACGACTGATTATTACTATTAGTTTATCACTTTAAAAACTTTGTTGCTAAACAATCACAATTCACTGCCATAATTCAGAGACTTAAGTCACAGTGTTTTAAAGATTGTTAAATTTTGATACAAGTAATGAATGAGTATTGACAAGTCAAATTACCGTGTAAAATGAGTTGCACCTTCAAAAAGATAGAAAATTGAAATGTATCCAAATGAACCAAAGGGCCTACAAATAGAGGGTCCCATCTATAAGACTTACTCAGTCAGTCAATACCTAATGTGTGGTTGAAATTGAAAGCATCAAACAAACTCCTCGAGCACAATACAATAAGATGGATGGATGGATGGATATATACGCTTCCTATAAATAAGTCCTATGCCATTGGTACCAAACATAACAAAATCATAAATCAGTTTTATTATTATTATTTTTATAAAAGCACGATGATGAGAATAATATCAGCTGTTACTTTAACCCTTCTCCTTTGTTTCCTCACTATTCGTCCTCCTAACTTCTGCACTGCCCACTCCAACTCGGATCCGGATCCGGATCCCTCTGACTCTGAGGTTCGTTGCATTGAAAGCGAGCGACACGCCCTTCTCAACTTCAAGCAACACCTTACAGATCCTTCTAACCGCCTTGCCTCTTGGGCTGCTTCTGCATCTGACGTGGATTGCTGTCACTGGGTCGGTGTTGTCTGCCACAACCGCACCGGTCATGTCCTCCAACTCCATCTCAGAACCATTATCCTGTGTATGATGAGCTTACTACCGATGATGCCCAATATAATGCTCAGATTGAAGCTTATTTGAGGTCCAAATTTGGTGGTAAGATAAATCCTTCTCTGCTTGATTTGAAGCATTTGATTTACTTGGACCTCAGTTACAATGATTTTGGTGGTATTCAAATTCCCAAATTCCTCGGTTCAATGGGGAGCTTAAGGTATCTTAATCTCTCCCATGCGGGATTTGTGGGAGTGATTCCTCATGAACTTGGGAATCTCTCTAATTTGCACTATCTCGATCTTAGAGATCATTTTATTTATATTACTTATAATTTATATGTCAAGAACCTTCAATGGCTCTCTGGTCTTCCTTTACTACAACACCTTGATTTGAGTAATGCAGACCTTAGCCAAGCCTCTGATTGGCTACAGGAGATAAACAAACTCCCTTCCTTGTTAGAGTTGCGATTGTCAAATTGCCACCTTTCTGGTTTTATCCCACCGATACCCAGTATTAACTTCTCATCTCTCACCACCCTTGATCTTTCATCCAACAGTTTTGAAAACACTTCGATTCCGTTTTGGGTCTTTGGTCTTCATAATTTGGTTTCTCTTCATTTATATGGGAATCGGTTTCAAGGTCCAATCCCTGTTCATCTCCAAAACTTGACTTCACTTAGGCACCTCGATCTATCTCGCAATCAGTTTCAAGGTCCAATCCCTGTTCATCTCCAGAACTTGACTTCACTTAGGCTCCTCGATTTATCTTTCAACAAGTTCAACTCTTCAATCCCCAATTGGCTGTACACTTTTAGTCATCTTGAGATCCTCAACCTCTTTTACAGTCACTTGCAGGGTTCAATCTCTAGTGCCATTGGAAACCTAACATCTGCCATTAGCATAGACTTGTCAGGCAATGAACTTGAAGGAAAGGTACCAAGATCTTTGGGTAATCTCTGCAACTTAAGGGAAATTGGATTGCCATACAACAAATTGAGTCAAGAGATATCTGAAATCTTTGAAAGTCTATTAGGATGTGCTTCAAATGGACTAGAGATCTTAGATTTGGGGTATAATTCAATTTCAGGTCCAATTCCATGGTCTATAGGAAATCTTTCATCCTTGAGATCCTTGCACCTTGAGAGTAATCAAATTAATGGTACTCTCCCTCAAAGTTTTGGACTGCTCTCCAAATTAGAGTATTTGAATATCGATTCAAATATGTTGGAGGGTGCAGTATCCGAAGTTCATTTTGCCAATTTAATGAGATTGAAAACACTTGTTGCGTCTCAAAACCGACTGACTTTAGAAGTAAGTGACAATTGGACCCCTCCTTTTCAACTCAACCGTTTACATTTGGGATCATGGAATTTAGGGCCAAAATTTCCTTTGTGGCTCTATTCACAAAGGCAACTTTTTGCCTTGGGCATATCCAACACAAGGATTTTAGATGCAGTTCCTCCTTGGTTTTGGAACTTGACTTCTCAACTTACTTATCTAAATATCTCTCATAATCAGATCTATGGAGAGATTCCACATATCCCAATGATTATGTCCGATTCTTCAGTACTTGATATGAATTCAAATAACTTCACAGGTCCATTACCTTGTATATCCTCTAATTTGACCATTCTTGATCTTTCTAACAATTTACTATCTGGATCTATTTCTCACTTTTTGTGTTACAAGATGAATGAGCCCAAAAAGATGGAATTTCTCAATCTTGAAAAAAATCTTTTATCAGGGAAATTAAGTAATTGTTGGATGATGTGGCAAAGCTTGTCTGCCTTAAATTTGGGAAAAAACAATTTCACTGGTAAAATTCCAGCATCCATTGGATCTTTGGTTTCTCTTTTGTATTTGCACCTAGACAACAACAGATTCTCAAGAAAATTACCATCCTCTTTGAAAAATTGTAAACAGTTGGTGGTCATTGATGTTGCTAAGAATGATTTTGTTGGAAGCATACCTTCTTGGATAGGAAATAGACTTTCAAGCTTGGTGATTCTTAACCTTCACTCAAATAATTTTCAAGGTTCCATCCCGGAAGAACTTTGTTCTCTAACTTCACTCCAAATCTTGGACCTTTCACATAATAAGCTATCTGGACGCATACCTAGATGTGTCCACAATTTTAGTACCATGGCCACAAGTGAAAATTCAGATTATCGCTTTTCTTTATATAACTCTTTTACAGAATATCATTCTCAGCTTTTTGAAAGTCAATCGTTTGTGATTAAGGGAAAATATCTTGAGTATTCCACCACTCTTCAACTAGTAAAAATTATGGACCTTTCCAACAACAATTTATCAGGTGAGATCCCTGAAGAAGTGACTCGTCTCAAAGGATTACAATCATTGAATTTGTCATTTAATATCTTGATTGGAAGAATTCCTGAGAAAATAGGTGATTTGGGATCAGTGGAGTCTATTGATTTCTCAAGCAACCAACTTTCTGGTCAAATTCCTCAAAGTATGTCAAGTTTGACATTTTTAAGTCTATTGAACTTGTCAAACAACAATTTGACTGGGAGAATACCGTCAAGCACTCAGCTACAAAGTCTCAATGCATCCAATTTTTTTGGAAACAAACTTTGTGGACCTCCACTTGCTGATAACTGTACTATAAAGGATGTACAACCAAACATTGAAAATAAAGAACACAAAGTTTTTGGTGGACTTGTGGTAGATTGGTTTTATGTGTTCATGGCACTTGGGTTTGTTGTTGGATTTTGGGTTGTATTGGGTCCTTTACTGTTGAATAGGCAATGGAGGGTTTTGTACTTTCAATTCCTGGATCACCAAGGGTACAAGCTTAGGGGTGTAGTGACACAAACTTGGCAGTGTTGTAAGTAATTGTTGTAAGATTCTTAATATTTAGTGCAAATGTCACGTAATCATATTAATCAATGGTTTGATGATTTCTTTATAATCTGGAAGCTCATAACTTCTTGTATTACTTACTATATTCGCTCCATTAACATTTATGAATATGATGTTTCTTCTTATGAACGTCAATGTCAGTCCAGTTTGTAGTTTTATTATTCCTATAAAAGCAATTGATATGTTAAAAGTAAATATTAAATACCCTGCAACGATGCACATTTTCTCTTTAGAATCTCTTAGTGATCACTTTGTAAAGTGTCAATGAAAAAGACAACATGTTTCTGCATATCTGGGCAAACTATTTGGTGGATTCCTTGCAACTAGTATCTAAGAAGGAAGCGTAGGCTCCACTATAGAGGAGTGTGTCTTAAAAGTCTACTTTGTCACTGGTAAAAAATTCAACCTTTAATGTTTATTGGGAAAAAGGCAATGACCCACATGGTGTGCTAGTATGCTATAGGCTTTTTGCTTTAGAATTTTTTTTTTTTTTTTTTTTTTGAGAATCAGAAATTTTTATTTTTGTTCCATGTCTTGTAACTACACCTTTGAGATCATGGTAAAGGAAGGCAAAGAGTCCAATCAGAGAGAACTATTTGTAATCAAAGAAAATTGGTGAAAGAAGGGTTGGATGAGGTGAGGTTCATGGTGGATGTGAATCTTATGGGGATTTCTAATATGCTCAAAGAAGCTTTTCCCACTATGAAGAATTGGAGGGTTTGTGGGTCATGTCCTCCCAGGCCAGTCAGGTAGGACATCCCAAAATCTAACTCAATTCTAAAAAGTGAATTAATAAATACATGTTATTGTTTTGTAATTTTGAATTTATGTCTCTACATAGGTTGGTAAATATAGTTACATGGCTTTTTCAGTGTGTATCTTTAGGCTTCGTGGTTTTATAGAGGCGTTGCAATAGGAGGTTTATTTCCTTTGACGTTCAAGTCTCTTATATTCCCTCCAGACATTGATACCCCTGGTTTAGTAGAAAGGTATGGAAATTGAGTTGTCTATGTCCTTAATTACGCTGCATTTTTTAAATTTATTCTTAGCAACATATTGGTGACACACTGTGTTGCAACTTGTAAGTGACAGGCTTGATTAGGAGCTTGTGTTTAGTTGTGACAAGTATATTTTTATGACTCCCAACTCTTTACTGTGAGTTTGCTTTAAATGTAAAAGACCGTATTTAACATACTGGATTTATTGATTGCAAACGTTCATATTTTGTGGTACATTAAAATAAGCGTTCCCAACTTTTACACTTCTTGCTTTGAGATTTGTTTCCCTTTCATGATGTCCCTTCATTGCACATTAGAAAAATCTGAATCCTAATCTTGAATATTTGGGTTGGTACCTAGATGTGTGTGTGTATGTTTATAAAATTAGGTTTGCTGAAGAGGGATTTGTGTCTAGTTAAAATGGGATTTTGTTGAATTGGTGATTAGCCTAATTGGGGTATGAAGAAGTTATGGGGTAAAGTTAATTCTCTGTGGTGTTTTGTGTATGTTCTATCGTTGTTTGCAATGATTTATCAATTGCAATTATAGGTAGCACTCTCTCTCTCTCGTGTAAGCAATGTTTTGTGTATGTGTATGTTTAGGCACTACTAGAGGGGTTTTTGTTGTTTTGAGATTTTCATCAATTTAATGTGCTCATGTTTATTAATGATCTCATCATGTAAGCTATGATTTTGTTTGGGTTGCTCTTGATACCTTTTAAGTGTGATTTTATTATTATCTGAGGATATGTATATTATGGCAATATATTTGTATGATCATTTTATTTCAGAAATAGAAACAATAAAAATGATGCTGAGATTGTATTTGCATTTGGTAGGGTGATTTTGGAAAGCCTCTCCTTCAACTTTTCTTGAATCAAAATTTTAGACCCCTTTCATTGAACTTTTAGTAGGTCTTGTTTTTTGCAACACATTACTTAACCCAAAAGCTTAAGGAAATGGGTTTAGGCAATTGGACCAATAATGTTGTATCAATTTTTTCTTTGTTTCTTGTCCATGTGGGACTTCCACTCGCATTTGTATAGGCAACAATTTTTGTTGCTTCATCTTCTATGAGCTAACTAATATATGATTTCCCTTATAGGCTTATAGCTAATCCATGGAAATGGTCATATATTTTGGCGTTGCTGGTTAGAGTACCCAATGTGGTCTTACGGTGAGACATGCAATTAACAAAGGATGGAATTGGGATTTGCGGGCCAGATGTCCGGCTGAACAACTCTACTGATGTTGCAGGTATATCGAAAACAGGAAAAAGGTTACCTAATTAATGGGGTCCCTACCAAAGAATGAATTTTTGTGGATATAACCTTCAGGGAGCAACAACTGTTGCCTGTAAGTAAAAGTTGTTTCAAACATTGTTTCTTTGTATTTGCTATTGGCAACTTGGATGTCTTGTGAACCAGATATGATGATTTGATAGCACATTTTCTTTACTTATGGTTAAAGATTATAATTATCCAATGCTATTCTTAAGGAAGCATGGAAATTTGAGACTAAATGTGCCTTTTCAACATTAACATATTATTTCCAATGACTCCCACAGTGGCTATCATGCTGTGTGTTGCATATTTCATATAATATTTTGCATTAACAATTAATGATAATTTCTGTATTTCTTCCAGTAAGGAGTTTTCTCTTGAACTAATAAGTTTGATGGCAATGTGTTCCAAATTCTCACTATTAAAAATGTGGCTTCAATGTTCATGCCACCAAGTTTCTGGTTGAACATTCAGGTAAATAAAAGATCACAATTCCTTCTTAAATTTTTGATTGGATCTTCTTTCTTCTTATCTTTGGTAAAACGTTTCTCTAAACATGTAGGATCTATTTGCACAGTTATCATTTGACCCACCCTGTTGTTCTAATACTTGTGCAGAATGATCAATTCTTCGCTCAACACAATTTAAGTATGAGAAGCTTTATACTTTCTGTACCTATAAGTGTAATTGTTAATTATATTTCACCACCAGAGGTTGCTTTCCTAAGAAGAATTACTGCATGATTTAATTCAAAACGGCAAAACTGGTCTTTTGGTTCCTAAGACAAGATGAGATTGAGCCCTCAACCAACCAGACTTATGGTCTCTCTTAAAGAATCTTAAATTTGTCAAGGCATTTGCCTCTGTAAATCTTGTTCTGAAGGCTTACTTATGGCATGTAGATGAAACTGATTATTTACCAGGTCATGAAGAAGAGCTAGAAGTTTTTGCTTCAGATTTTGCAAATGATGTTCCACTTAGCGTCAGTTACAGTTATGATCCAGTAACTCAGTTCTTGAATTATATTGACAATGGCAACTTCTCTGTTAATGGTGTGCTGGTTGACGTCCCACTTATACTCCATCAAAGGCTATAGGTAAAAATTTGTATTTTTTTTCCCCTGTTAAGAAAAGTGTTCACCTAAAATTATTCATACCTAAGAACTTTATTGTATCGGTTCATTCAAAATTTCTAACTGTTTTGATTTCTGTACATTCTCTTACAAACTTAAATTGTTCTGCCTACCTGAATCCCCTGACAGATGTATTGGATTTCTAACTATCAAATCAATAAAGCTTCTAATTGTGATTTTCTGAATTTGGCTAAAAGGTCTCCTTGATAGATTTCTCCTTTACCCATTTCTTGACCTTTTAGCACATTCAATGTGATATGATTTACTTTGTCAATGGAATCATGTGGATATCAGTGTGCATTTCCAGATAACCTTAACAACTTTCCTGCATTTTGTTCTTAACTGGTGCTGTTTCTAACTTCATATAGATGTGTTCATGATTCATCCAGCTCTTCATGAGAAGTTAAATGTTTAATAAATTTGAACCAAAAAAAAAAAAATACTAAAACTAGAACTCACTGTTTTTTGGAGACATTTCAATTTCATTCTCAATCCTGGGACTATCTTTAATGCAGAGCTCCTTGATCAGGTTACTACAGAACCGAAAATGGATTTTGTTCTATTAGTACTTGCATATGATTTTGTATATCTCATGCCACAATTGCATTATAGGAACTAGAGGATTAAAATATCATTTCTTATAGCTTCATTTTATTTAACATTAATGGCGTGATAATTCTGACATAATTAGTTAAGTTTTCTCTATGATAGATTATTGCCTGCTCATTTTAATAATATTTTCTTCAAGATGCTAATCACTCTTCTCACATTGCAGATTTCTTTGCTTATCTAGACCAAAATACTTCAGCACAAGGTATATCCTATTGCATATTGCTTCGAATAAAAGCAGATTCTTTTCTCCTCGTAACTGATTGATAAGGTTGTCTAACTGTATGTTTTAATGTAAATTTTACTTTTTTTAGAATATTATTGTTTACCTTTTTCTTTCACCTTCCTCTATCTCTAGTGAATCCTTTGGTTATCTCTAAATATGGAGCAAGTGAAGATTACCCTGGTTGTACAGATTTAACACATACGAAAGCTATTTGAATCATGTAGGCATACTTGACTGTCTTGTTCAATTGGCAAAGGATGGGACTCAGTTTGCTTTACTTAATTTTCTTTTTAAGAATTCCTGTGCAATATAATTAGCTAGGTGGAATGGTAATTATATTGGTCAAATTTGGTCTAGGGGGCTCTGGTGTGCAGAATCATCTTCAGCTCTTTTGCACAGGACACTGCAGAGATCAAGGAACTCTTGAAGCAGAAAGGAGGTGACGTTGACTGTTGAAGAGATTTTCTATGATGTTTTTGAAGAGCCAGAGTTATTTTAAGACAGTTTCAATATATATCAAAACTTAAGGTATGAATTGGTTGATAAATTGTGTGGATTTAAGGAGAAACAATTTGCTTACTGCTATCTAAAATTTAGATTCTTATCTGAAACTAAGGATGCAAGATTTGTTGGATGAAGATATGCAGTTCTTAATTAAAGAGAACCTTATGACTGATTTAATTGACTTGAATTCTTTGGTAGAGTAGAATGATGAACATATGTAAATGGTATTAGTTGCCAACCACCTCTATGGTCATCATCAAAAGAGCCGTCTATGTTCACTAGCAGTCAGCAGTAAAAGCAAAGTACAGATTTCAATCAGGCAACCTCGATGGTTCATCTTATTTGTTTTATCTTCTACAAGATACCTAGGGTACATCTTATCCTAATGCCTTGCTTTCAAAACCTAAAAAACCAAAAATGAAAAATACATGAAGACCAACACAAAATAAGTTGTAAATGAAAATAAGGGGGGAAAAAAAAAAAAAGAGGGACTTCCTGTCAACAATAACTTAAAATTTTTTTTTTAAATAAGTAAGACTTGTTAATGTCATATTTCTCGAATTCCTATATGCATGCTAGCATAGAACCAACATAGAAGCAAGTCTTTTTGATCCATCTTTATTTTGAATGTGTGATAGAATTTCACTGTCACAAAAGTTTATGAATTTTGACACTTACACCATCTGTTCCATTTCTGGTCAAGGTTTGCTTGTTAAGTTTTTGACTTGTCAACAATTTTTTTTTATTTTGTTTGCGAAGAGTTGTGTAAAGATCTGGAGTCTAAATTAGTTTGTAGCAATGATCAACACGTTGGCATATTTGATAAAGGCCTCTCATTTCAATGTTTCATTGATTTCAACCACAAAGGCACAAACTCATGCTCACTGTTGTGCCCATTCATGTGTCAAGACAATTGCAGAGTTAATTATCAATTTGTTGCAGTCCGTTGCTTTGAGTCGGTTACCAATATGTTGTTGTGATGTTTGATTGAGCAGTAACAATAGTTGTTAATGTGTTTCCACGCATGACTTAGTGGCAAAAAGCATTACCTTCTCTGTGTCGATATCAGTGTATGTCAGCATGTGAATGTACTGAATCAGAGGTGCTTCACCTCATAGAGCTCCACTTCATTTAAAACAAACAAAAAAAAAAAAAAAAAACCTCTATAGAGCTCCATTTTGTTTTTATTTTTTTAAGTTTTATAATTTTTTGGGTATAATTTTGCATTTCTTCATTGTCTGCATCACAGGTCAATAATCTTTAAAACCGCTAGGGAATACCCCAAGAGAGTTGAGTGTATTGGGAAAGGCGGTGTACAATTAATCCTAAGTTTCTCCAAGTAAAAAATACATGCACAACCATTAGTATTTTATTTGATATTTTCTTCCTAATTGACCAATTGAATTTAGTTAATTACACTATTGATATATCCAATTGGAACTTTAAAATAAGTGGCATTGGAAGTTTCATCAACACTACATATTGGTGGGATGAATTTTACCCAAAATAATAATAATAATAATAATTAGCGTAAACTGTTTTTAACCATTTTTTTTTTTTGAATAACCTCACTAAAATTAATAACAAGCACAACAACTTGGACACTGCTTCTTTGACCGAATACCTTCTCTCAACTATGGGTCACTTTCAGGCAAACTTCGGTAGTTCCAATTTGATGTTATTTTACTCAACTGGATTAATGAAATTTTCAACCAAAAAAAAAAAAAAAAAAAACTCTGTAGAGCTCCATTTTGTTTGTGTGCATGGTTTGTGTTTAATTATAGGTATATGGGCATGATAGTTTTGTTCAAATGACACATTTTTTTTAATTCTTCTTCAGAAATTATCAAAAGAAAATATTATGCCCGCACAAGAATTTAAAAGTTTTTAGCTTTTCTTGAATTTAGAAATGTTATTGGATTTCGAATAAAATTTTCAGATTTTTAATTTAGTGTACGCTCTGTTGTGGATCAAATTTTAAGTTTATATGTAGTAGTAATAATCAATGATGAAGATTTTTAGATTTATTGGTATATTAATTTATTTTTCTTTCCAATCTTTTCTACAACTTATAATGAAGATTTAAGTTCAAAAAATCAATCTCTTTTACTTTTCTTTATTCCCTTGGCATCTTGACTAATCTAAATCGTTTTCATACAAATCTGTTTTGCTGTAGGAAAATTACCAGCAAGCCAAGAGTACAAATTGTTGGCTTGAGTTTACCAAAAAAATTGTTGGCTTCAAAAAGAACAAAAAATATTGTCAAATGTTTTAACCATGTTTTATGTGAGTAAACTATGACAAAATGCAAAAGACCCTCCAACTTAGGGTCACTTTCACATATACTCCGGTTGTTTCAATTTAATTTTTTAATCCATAGGACAAGTGAAGTTCTCATATTGATAATTTCTTCAGCTCAATGACTGGAAAAAATATAAGTAAAATGACTTGTGATAATTAAAAAAAAAATTAAGTAAAATATAATATAGATATATATATTTTTTTTCATCTTCTTCCTTTCTCTAACGTATCTCCTTCTTCCCTCTCATGAAACACACAAAATAGTAAAAGGCATTCTGGATAATAATCACAATTTTGTCTTTTCTTAATTAAAGAGAACCTTATAACTGACTTGATTGTCTTAAGTTTTTTGCTAGGGTAATATGTTGAACATGTGTAATTGGTATTAGTTGCCACCCTCCACGGTACAGAATAATTTCTCATTCACAAGTAGCCATATCCAGGCAACATCAATAGTTTCATCTTATGTGTCATGTTCAGGGTGGTTGTGTTGCTCCCACAAGAAACTAACCAAAAATCCTGAGCTTGGCAGTTGCTTTACCTTTTGGGTTGAGAATATACCGGGAACATCTTATCCTAATACCTTACTCTCAAAACTGGAAAAACCAGAATATACCATAAAGACTAACACAAAATAAGAAATTGTGAAAGAAAATACTGAAAAAGGACTAGTGAAAATTAAAAAACGTAAAAAATTAAATGGACTAGTTATTTCATCTTTCTCTAGTTCTTATAAGCAAGCTAGCATAGAGTTTTTACCATACCAACACAAGTGCAAGTTGAGAAGTAATTTGAAACCACAGCATAATTTATCAATTTGTTAATTAACCAATAATGTAACTCAGTTATTACCTGTTAATTACCACGAGCATAGTCACAAAATATAAAATAACAAGCAGTAAAGAAAATAACACAAGATATTGAAAACCAATGGATTAACATGAATCGCACTCATGACCCTAGACTCTATGCAGTAGATACTGACTGACATGAACCTATAATCAGCTCCAAGTTGCATGGATTCTTTTGTCTTGAAAACCTTCTACAAACTGTGTCAATGACTCCAAGGACCGAATCCAATGACCACCTTGAAGATTTGATCTCCACAATAACACACTAGCAATAGGCTCTTGTGGCTTCAACCTTGATCAACAAATAACAACAGAGTCTTGAGATTGATCTTCAATTCTCACTGGTTTTGGTGAAATTGAGGTTTTGATTTTCTTCTTCTTAGATGCAGAGCCACTCGGCAACCTCAATTGTAGTTATGCTATAAAGTGTCTTTTATATGTTTGTAACTTTGTATGTATGACACAAAAAAGTACAAGGCAACACAAACTCAATTAAAACAAGTTAGATTTCTGGTTTCTTGCATCTCAACTGAGCAAGTCACAACTGAGAAGTATTAAGAAACTTGCTTTGATCGATCGAGAGACTCGATTGAAGGTCTTACAAAAGCACTGCCTTAATTGATCGAGACTCAAGGCAATTGAAACTCTGTACTTCTTTCTTTTGAGCTGCATCTTAGACATCTAATTATGGATCAGAACAAGATTACATGTCATAGAATCTTTCAACCTAAAAACCTAACACTAGTCTTTTAAATAAATATTTATTTTGTATGTATGATAAAGTTGCACTGCCACGAAAGTTCATGAATTTTGACACATGCCATCTTTCCATTTCTAGTCACGGTAAGGTTTGCTAACAAAACCAACAGATATTTGAAAAACATGTTAATAATATCTTTGGCATGGATGTAATTTAATAACAAGCAGGCAGTGAATCCCCCAAGAGAGGACCTGCTTGACTTGTTTGTTGAATGTTTGATTCCTCAACCAAAATCAATTTTGTTCTACAAATTGTTATCACAATTCGAGATGAACATTTCTTGAATGAATGTTTTCCAGCAGACTTTTTTTTAATATTTGGATAAACTTGTTAGATAGTTTTATTTCTATATGAAAACAATCACAGTACATTGTTTAGACAATAACATACTATTGATTGTATTAGGGAAGGAAGTATACAATTAGTCTCAAATTTCTCTAAATAAAACATTCATGCATTTGGATCATATTTCTATACATACGCACCACCATTGGAATTTTATTTGATTGCTTTCTTCCTAGTCGACCAATTGAATTAAGTTGATTGTGCTATTCATATATCAAATTGGAACTTTAAAATGAATAGAATTGGAACTTTCATCAATAGTAAATAGTGATTGCATGAATTTTTCCCCTAAAAAAATTGAACAAAAAATTATTTTAAACTGTTTTTAACCATTTTTAAATAGGCCCACTAAAATTATAAGCGACCTTAACAACCTCTTCTTCTTTTTTAGAATAAAAAAGCATAACAACTTTGATATTGCTTCATTACACCAATACATTTTGCACAAACTGCATTGAAAATTATGATTTTTTTTTTTTTTACAATGAAAATATGATTTGTTTTGTAGTATGCAGTCCTTGAAAATATAATAAAAAATGTTATCTAATAGTGAATTTGTAAAAATTCACATTCAATAAAAATATATAGAAATAATTTAAAGAGTTTCTTTCTAAACTTATCAGCCGTCCACGTGTTTAGGTTGAACCAACACATGGGGAAGGCCAAAAATAAGCCTTGCGAAACTTCAATGCCAAGGCCCAATCATATAAGCAATAGGGTTGCAAGATCGCTACTGAAATCAGCTTAATGAGTCCCAACAAAAAAAAACAACATCCAATTGGACCAACAGCCGGAGAAATATCAAGTTCAGATTCAAGTGTTTCCCTCCATCGCATGAACCAAGCTCACTGAAGAGGGAGGTAATCAGTGAAGGGAAAATAATGAGCAATGGTTCTTTCAACACAAAATAAGAAAATTATAAATAAAAAAATTAACGGAAAAAAAATGTCAAAAATAACTAAAAATTTATTTTTAGCTTTTAAAAAAAAAATAAATAAATAAAATTTGACTTGCCAGTCGCCAATTTCATTGGCCTCAAATTCTTATAATTATGAAAACGGAGGCAATTACCTTTTTAGTCTATGCTTATTTTGCACCTATGATAAAGTCGCACTATCACAAAGGTTCATTAATTTCATAGCCATACCACCAGTTCCATTTCTACTAAATGGGAAATGCTACCTTAGGGCATTATTTAATAATCCATTTAAAGAAAGTTTTTATGAGGAAAGAAAGAAAAGCAATTAATATTTTGACAGTTTTTTTCATTTCCCATAAAAGTGATGTCAAAACTTTCCTAAAATGGATTGTTAACCAATGTCCTAAGGGCACTTGTTAGCACGACCCCTATTAAATAAGCCTAAGCGTATTGCTGGCAAAAGCAGTAAATTAGTGAAAAAACATGTTTCTAATAAATATTGGTATGGATCATAAGCAAATTTAAAAACAAACTGCCATTGTGATTTATGAGAGGACATGTACTTGTTAAGTGTTTGGCATATTAATTAAAATCTATTTCACGATTAGAATTCCAGTTTATTATTTCTTGAATTAATATTTTTTTGGTGGGATAGGTTAGGCGGTTTCCAATTGGTCCCAAGGTTCTCCATCTAAAAGATTCATGCGTAAGATTTAGAACCACATTTCTACATATAACACCATTGGTATTTTATTTTTATTACTTTTCTTCCTAATCAACATATTCAGTCAAGTTCATTAAGTATTAATATTAAAGAACTTTTAGAATCAGTGGAATTTGAAGTTTCCTCAGTTCATGGTAGATATTGGTGGCGTGAATTTAACCAACAAAAAATTGTTGTCAATTGTTTTCGACCTTTTTTTTTTTTTTTTTTTTTAAGTGAATTAGATCACAAAATATAGCTAATAAATCTCTCCATCCATCCATCATCATCATTATCATTATCATTATTATTATTATTATTACGATAGAATTTTAACTTATGTTATTATATCATCAAATTAAGATATCAATTGATTTTTTATGTAGGCTGGGATTTTAATTCTAAATTTCTTACTTGACAACAAAAGATTTTACTAATCGAACTAACTGAAACTCACTATTTTTGTATAATTTTAACATATTATATATATGTTCTATCATTTAGAACCTTCAATTAAAAACTATAGTAATAGCCGGCAACTTAAAGTCAGAGTCGGACCTATTCTATTTCAATGATTCTATGAATTCTCCTTTTTTAATTTTGATAGACGTAATGAACGATGAATGATAATGACCAATCAAAATTCAGTCTAAAATACAATGCACCCTTGGTCAATTTAGAAAATAGAAAATTGAAATGCATCCATGATTTACTACCATGCAATTTGGTAGCATTTACGTAACAAAATCACAATCCATTTTTTTAAAGTATGATCAAGGACTGTTTCTTGAAATTAAAAAACATTGATCCTTTTCCTTTGTGTTGCTTACTATACCAACTATTGATCCTAAGTTGTATATTGGAGAAACGGAAGTTTTCGTTGCATCGAAAGCGAGTGACAAACACTTCTCAAGTTCAAGCAAGCGTCTAGTGACTTAAAAACAAAATCAGAGTTGGATCTATTCCATTTTAAAGATACTTGACTTTTTTTTTTATAATTGATACACGTAATGAATGACAATGACTAATGAAAGTTTGGTCTAAAATATATTGCACTTTCAGTCAAGTTTATACCCAAAAAAAAAAAAAAAAATTGTTCTTTCAATTAAAAGGTTCAAAATTGATATGCGTCTAAATGAAACTAAGAACCCACAAAATGTAGGTCCAATCTACTAGACTCACCACCATTTACATGGAAAAATCACAATTATTTTTTAAAGAATGTGTTAGAATTAAAGGCATATACAAGTTAGATACTAGAACATAAATAATCAATAAATTTATAAGGTTTAGAGCATTCACAATAAGATTGCTAAAAAAAAATTATTTTACCATCTAAAAGGTAATTTTAACTATTTTACAATATCAATTTACAATTCGTCAACATTCCAATTTTAATCTTTTACATATTCAATAGTTGGATTTTCAAAATATTAATTCAATAACAAGTTATTGAATGGTGTAACATTACTTAGAGTTACATCAGGTGTAACTTGAATCTAACCATATATATATATATATATATATATATAGAGAGAGAGAGAGAGAGAGAGAGAGAGAATCATGCTAACGAGTGCCCTTAAGGGAATGGTTAATAATTTATTTTAGAAAATTTTTGACATCACTTTTATAAGAAATGAAAAAAACTGTCAAAACATTAATTACTTTTTTTTTTCTCATAAGCAATGTTACACCACCCAATAATTTGTTATTGAATTAATATTTTGAAAATCCAACCGTTGAATTATATGTTTTATATGTTCTTAATATGCATGCCAATTTTCATATCAATCGAATATTATTTACCATTTGATCCATAAACTCATCTTTTATGCATTATTTTAAACTACAAAAATTTTAATTTTAATAATTAATTGATGATATAACTATTAATCTTTGATCACCTTAAAATTTTTCAAGCATAGAGAATATATGAAGATAATGTAATCTAATGGTGGATTTGTCAATATTCGAATTCAATTAAAAAATATTAAATAGTGTAATATTACTTAAAGTTACACAAAGTGTAACTTGAAATCAAACCATATATATACACACACATGTACAGGGCACAGTAGTATATGCAAGTGAACTTCACAGTAATCCATATATGAGTGTACAAACTCAACCTGAAATTGAGAAGGCTTTTAGAAGGCTCACAAGGAATGATTTATTGTTTCCTCTGCAGGCAGTGAACGGTGTAGTTGGGCCGCCAAGATCTGGTCATCCGTTTTATTGCTCCATTTCCAATGAAGTGCGTGACAGCATGGGATTGCAAGCTTCCTTCACATCTTCCACAGCCTCACCCTCCAATTTCATTTTCATAGCGTTGCTGTCCATTAATCTATGTGAAACCTTTCCATGAAAAGCTTGAAATGGGTGTGTGAAGAACCACCCTCGTTCACAGCTTGCACAGCCAAGCTTTTCCATTTCTTAGCATTCCTCCTTATCTCTTCCCCTTTCTCTGCAGCTCCCATCACCATCTCCAAGCACCTCTTTATTTCGGCCCTCTCCACAACTTCTTCTTCATTCACCTTCGCTTTAATTCCAGTCCCCCACACCTCCTCCACCATCTTGGCATTCATAATTTGATCTGAAAAATGTGGACAAGCCACCACCGGCACTCCGGCTACGATACTCTCCAAGGTCGAGTTCCACCCGCAATGTGTCAAGAAACAGCCCACTGAATGGTGACACAGCACCTCAACCTGTGAACACCATGGCACTATTAACCCTTGTGTTTCTTCCTTCAACTTATTCTTTATCGTGTCCTCAATTTCTGATCCTCCGTTCTCTGAAGCTCGAATTACCCACAAGAATGGACGGTCGGTTTCAACTAGTCCACGAAAAATCTCTTCCATTTGCTTTCCTTGCAACGTAACTAGGCTTCCAAAAGACACATAAACCACCGAGTTATTTGGCTTTGAGTTTAGCCAATGAAGATAGTCCTTAGAGCTCTCAAACAAGTCACATCCAAACGGGGAATTACCAGACTGGTCTTTTGTGTCGAAAAAAGTAGATGGAACCAATGGTCCGATTGGTATTAAATTCAAATTAACAACGGCTTCGATTGCTGCTTGTTCCAGAGCATCAAAGGTGTTCAGTAACACACATGGGTTGGGATCTTTTTCAAGGGTTTGGATAAGTTCCTGAAAGGAAGGTAGGTATGGATTGGGTGGACTAGTTGGTAAGAGAAACGAAGGTAGGTCCGAGGAAGCAAATGGTGGCAACCCTTTGAACTGTATAGAATTTGGGGGGCTATTTTCATAAATATGATACATACCATCATGGGCATTGAAGTATTTCTGGTATATAGCAAGTGCTGCAGTGGACTGAATGCAGAGAAAAGCAGAAGGTATACCCATATCACGTGCCACATCAGCAGCCCATGGGAGGAGGAGGGTGTAGACTAAGAAGGTGACCTTGTGATGCTCGTTATTTGAGAGTTTGACAATCAAGTTGGCGAGTGTTTGTGAGCCCACACGCTTGAACTCGGACATGATGTGTTGTGGGTCGTCAATTGGTTTGTTTCCATCATCAAAGCCATCGGAGAAAGAGGCATAGGCTAGGCCCTCAAGTGAAGGGAATTTTTTTATTTGTTTGAGGCCGTGGACGGTGGTGGCAAAGGTCACGCGTGCTGCACCGCCGTGTATTAGGCGTGTGGCGAGTTGGAGAGTAGGGTTAATATGGCCTTGGCCTGTCCAGCATATGAGAAGGAAGTGTTGGCTGTTCATGCTCGTTTGATTTCTCTCTCTTTTCTCTCTCTTTTTCTATAAGCTGATTAGTGTTCAGATGCCTAATCAATGACAAACTTTTCTCTTTTATCCATTCCTTCACACAAATTGACATATTTTCAAAAAGTAAAAGTGAAAAGATAATGTTGTCCATAATTTAATCATTAATTGGCTTTGCAGCCTTGGCTTTATTATTAGTGGATAAGTACTGAAACAAGACCATGCTCGATCATTTTCTTCTTTTTCATTTTTTTCTTGACAGTTGATTAGCTGCACATGTATTGTCTATTATGGCGGCTGTTGAAATCCGTGTTTTTATCTATGGAAAAAGTAGCTAGGTCGTTATCAATAAATGGAAGTCATCATTCTCCTCTAATCTCCAATTTTTCTGATATCAGTGTCATACTTATTGACAATATCTAATGCTATATTTGAATATCCTTCACTTCACCATAAGGCGTAGCCTTCTGAACATTTTTACAATAAATTAAAGGTGGTTAGTTGTTATTGGTTTAAATTTCAAAGATTACTTTTTTACCCCAACCATAACAACCACTAATAACTTGCCACTTAAAATTTATTGTAAAAATGTTGTAAAATTATTGTAAACATATTATTTCCCTAAAAAAAGTGTAAACTAACCGTAAGTTGCGACATCCATTCAAAAGTTCAACAATTATATATATATATATATATATATATATAATTAACAAGCAATATAAACAAAAAGAGTATAAAAAATAATATTAAATAAAAATAAAAACATTTATAAAAAAACAACTTATCTATTCTAATTATAATTTATTCAGAAAATATAACATCTAATTAAATCAAATTTTATTTTGCACTAGGTTAATTATTTAAAAGGATAGTGAATTTTGTAAGCATAATTAATGGACTGGGGCCGGGAATAAAAAAAGATAGAAAAGAAGAACAGAGAGGGTCTAAGAACGGAAAGAATAGAGAGAAACAAATAGACATATATTACAACCGCCCCCACCCCACCCAACCCCCCCCCCCCCCCCCCCCCCTCTCTCTCTCTCTCTCTCTCTCTCTCTCTTTTTGGTAAAAGGAGGAATCTATTAATTAGCTAGAGAAACTAAACTGCCAAAAGAGGCTAAATACAGAGTCTATTTAGGTACCACCCATTAGCATCAACATTAAGAAAATGGACATTGGCGGACTACTAAATAAACAAAAAACATTAATTTGGATATGGGACCCAATCTTGCTAAGACATCTATGCATCTATTAGATTCCCGAAAGCAGTGCTTAATTCGAACCTGGGAGAGTTGTGAGATATTACCTTTATTTCTAGCAATTGATCTCTTAATAGTAATATACAATACAATGCAACGATGCTCACTTTCTCTTAAGAATCTCCTAGGATCACTCTGTATAGTCTCAATGAATGACGACAAGTTTGTGCTTATATCTACAATCAAATTAGAGATTCATGGGTTGACGGGGTAGGTGAATCTTTTGGGAATTTTAATATGGTTTAGGCTGAGGTAGTATGGCCCCTTTCTCTTATCTCATTTCCTATACCAGGTTGGTGAGGTTCACAACCTAAAATCTCCCTCAATTTATTTGTAGATAGATATGATAGAAAATTAGTCTATGGCATCCATTCCAAGATAATTTCTCTTTATTATCAGATCAATATATCAAAAAAAAAAAATTTGGCGAATTAGATCTCTTATTTGATGATTAGATATTTTACACATTGAGCTAACTGAAACTCACCAATCTATCTCAATTTTAAAAAGTGAATAAATAAAATTAGACGTTGGTAGGGGCATTGCAACGAGAGATTATTTTTGAGGACAACTGTTTGTGTATCTAGTAATTTTTGGTAACTTTTTTTTTTTTTTTTTTAATTCAATACTTACAACAGGAGAATGGAGATTTGAACTCTAAATGTTTCCTTTAGAAACCCAAATAAACTAATTTTTGGTAGTTTATTTGTATAGGGTTTATCATAAGGTATAATTTTTGGTAACCTTTATACTTAATGTGACAAAAAGTTAAAAGTTAGTTTTTTTTTTCAAAGTAGTTTAGTTAAAAATATTAGACAAAAAGTTAAAAGTTTTTGGAAAATATACACAAGTCATATACTCTCGCAAAAACTAACACTTGATAAAATTATTACTATGCTCCTAAATTCTATTCTTTTGGCTGAATATTGCAAAAAATTGAGTTTATTTGTGATATGGGTACCGTTGGAAGTTATTTGGGAAAATGAGGAAAGAAACAAATTTCGGCAACACCATTGCCGAAATTCTAACAAAAAGTACGAGAGAGAGAGGAGAGATAAATGATGTGATGGTTGGAGTGAGAAAAAATTTGAATTTCGGTAATGAGGTTACCAAAATTCTTGCTGCCCGAAATCTACTGCCCAGATGAAGTGCTCGAAGGAGAAGTGCTCGAAAGGGAAAAAACCAATTGTGGCAACCAAGTTGCCGAAATTGCAAGGCAATGAGGAGAGAGAAAAAAAGGAATTGTGGCAACCAAATTGCTGAAAATGGGAGGGAAAAAAAAAAAGAATTGTGGCAACCAAGTTGCCGAAATTGTAAGGGAGGGAATTTAATAGTAATTTTGGCAATGAAGTTGCCGTAAATGAGGGAAAAAAATTTGTGGCAACCAAGTTGCCAAAATTGGAGGGGAAAAAAAAAAGAATTGTGGCAGCCCATAAAAAGGAGAACAAATGATTTGTGGCAATGGAATTGCCAAAAATTGGAGGAAAAAAAAAAGAATTGTGGCAATGGAGTTGCCGAAACTTGGAAGAGAGAGAGAGAGAGAGAGAGAGGGAGAGAGGGAGAGAGAGAGGATTGTCTAGGTAAAAAAAAAAATGTTGGAGTCTTATTCTAAAAAGTACACATATTCTTATTCTTTCTGTATGTCAGTAGTTTGTTTAACCGAAGCAATTGGGTTTGTATGTATGTCATGTTCTTTCATTTCATCTTATAAAAGTATTCTTTGCATGATTTGCCCTGTGAAACAAATAATTATAGATTCAAGTATATTGATTCTTATTCTCAACAAAAAAAAAAGTACATAGATTCTTATTTTGTGCTAGATTCCTGTCAATGCATGCCCCAAAGAGAGAAAATTATGGAAGAAAAAGATGATTGATGTGCACACTGTAAACAAAAAAAAAAAAAAAAACAAAACAAAACAAAAAAAAAAAAAAAAAAACAAAGAAAAAGAGATTCTTTGCAGTGAATATATGTTTATAGTTAAGTAATTGTTTGTATCAGAGTGTCCCATCTTGGTCTGTGTTATGTCGTATTTGGTCAATTGGCGTGTCTAGTTATACAATTTAAAATCTAAGAATTTAACTTATATGAAACTTGCATCCTATTTAAACAGCACTTATGTTACTGAAATTTCCACAGTTCATATTTTTTACTCTTTTACCCCTAAAAATTCTATCAACCTTCTTCTCCACTCTTATTCCCCTCATAATTCAATCAACCATTTTCAATTCATGCGTGCCATACATTCTACAAACAACTATAAGGAACAACACTTGCAAATATTTATCCATTCTTTATCTCTTTCAAGGTGAGTTACATCTCTTAAGTAGTTACTTTTCTTTTTATAATATTCATGTTGATATGATTTAAGGGCATAGCTAAGCATGAAAATCTTGTTTTTGTTAAATTATTTGTTCATGAAAATCTTGTTTTTGTATATGTGTATTGCAACATGAACTTATTTGTATGATATGTTTTAAATTATTTGTCCATCAATTCTTGCCTAAAATTTCATATAGCAAAAATATATTTCAAAATTGAAATAAATTTTTCTTAAAGAAATACTTATTTTGTTAGCCTATAATAAACATGTATACTATAAGAAAACCCAAAAAAAAAAAAGGTTAGTATATGCTCATAAATCAAAAATCTAAGTTTTAGGTATAATAATAATAACGAAAATTGTACGATATTAGAAATATTTATCTATTATTGTATGGATGCATGAGAATATTATATAATTTGTCTTGTTTTAGAAAAGCAAAATGAAGAGCTACATAAAATAATTAACTTAACCATAACAGATCCTTCTAAATGTTAATGTTATGCTAAGTTACTTAAGAAAAGGGAAACAAAAAAAAAAAAAAAAAAAAAAAAAAAAAAATTCACTACTATGATAGACAATAATAAATTATCAGTGAACCAATCATTTTTAATAGAATTCTCTCAGTTCTAGCTATTTAAACATGGAATATTTTTAATGGATTACCTTCTTGTATTGCTTTTTAATAGTTGTGTAGTGCTAATATATTAATACTATTGTTATGTTTTATAAATAAAACCTCACTGTAGCAAATTGCTAAAATTTTTAAAATTTGACACCCTTGATAAAAATGGGTTTTTATGATTTGAGGTGTTAAAAATTTTTAAAAATAGTATTTAGTATTTTTAACACCCTTAATAAGAATGCTCTAATAGTATCTTGAACAAGAACACAAAGGAAGATTACAAAACTCGACCCAGTTGAGCCCCTGGAAATTAAAAACAACAAACCAACTTGCTATATAATGACCCTCGGTTATCAAGTTTGGACAAAATTACTACTGTTATCTTATCTCAATTCTCAACAAAATAGTGGCAATGTTACAGAATTTTATAATTACACATCATGTGCGAGTGGACTTTATTTCTATTTCTAGTTTTATTTTTTAAAGCAATCTACGTGTGTACGCCTGTCAAGTACAAACACTTCATTTAGGTGTTGTACCTGTGTCAAACACAGGGCATGCCCATATATATATATATATATATATATATTTGCTTCTGCAAGACTCAATTGATCACATCATCAGTTGAACTTTTTTTTTTCTTGTTTTGAGGAAATAAATTATAGTTTTCTTTTGAAGTCTCCTAATGTTGTAGCAAGTGTCAAGGAAGTGACTAGTGAGCAACAATTTTGAAAAAATTGTCAAACCGATGCTACAGACTTGGCCCTATTACATGGCATGTCAATTGACTAACACAAAGTTGTGATCTGGGGTGCATATGTGTTGGTGGAGCTTGGAAACTTAACAAATGTCATTTAAGATTTGGTTGTTCGAGACTTGTGAAGTGCTGAATCAATGTCTTTTCCTCATCTTTTTGGTATTAATAGAAATTAATACTTATTCATAAGCTGAGTGCATGAGCAAATCCCTCAAAAACCTCTCTTTGGCATTCATGTTGTCCTGACATTTTAGGTTGGGTTATAATTATAATTCATAGTTCTATACATAGCAGGGAAATCTGTCTATCTAGAATAACTATTTCAAAATAAAATATGTACCACATTCTTTACTGAGTGACACTGTTTATAAGGTGCAATCCCATGAGGTTTATCTTGGAATCATATTTTTTGCTTGGGAGGTAAAGCAATTGGTTCCAAGTGCCAAGAGCTTTCTAGAATGCCATATCTCCCAATTCCAAGCACTCTAAAAGCAGGAATGCGATGAGAGAAACCAAGCATCGCTGATTGGGAAACTGCATGCGTTAGATCAAACCCATCAAACTGTTTTCGGTGGAAGAAAGTCAGGCAACCCTTCACCTCCTCCAGCCTAGCAATCGTTATCTCTTCCCTTTCGCGTAAGTTCGATAGAATTTGGACAACTTGGCATTGGCAATTTTCATAATCAAAACGCTTCCATTTGCTATTCCAGTTCTTGTACATAGCCCAAATCTCACCTTTTACTGGGTAAATTCTGTAGAATTGCTCATCATTGCTTTTAACACTGTAAACTAAATAGGAAAACTGGGACATTTCAAGGTTGACACTAGTTCCACTAACCTTAAATTTCCCACAAACTATGGGTATGTTTTCTTTCTTCTAGTTAATCTCATGATCAAGAATGGGTAGAGGTTCTAGGAAAGTCGCACATACTTGGCTCTCAAAAATTATATCATCTATTCTGGTGTATTGCCGTGGCAAAAAATCTTTTCCACTGTATACAGCCCATACCTGACCTGTGGCAAAATCATTTGATGACCAACTGGGTTTCAAAAGTTTGTCTTTTGGAGATGACTTCAAGGAAAGAAGTCCTCCCAATGGAATAGATCTAGAAAAACTACTAGCATTCCCATTCTTTGGTGCCTTTTGGGAGTCCATCTCCAGACACATAATATCAGGCAGCGCAAATTGATCAAGCTCAAACATCCCATCAACAACTTTATTGATTTCTCCACCCTTAAACCTATATGCTGGGACATTATGAGAGAATATATACAGATTATCCAAGCAGATATGGAAAGTGACAGGACTCCCTCCAATTTTTTGTCACTCAAAGATGCTTCTAAAACCATCTACATGCACCATCTGCGCCTAAATATTTTGAAAAATCTGTGAGAATTTCAACTAACTCAAATTTACACCCTTCAACAAAACTAGGATTATGGGCCCATTCATGAAGGTTCCAATCCTTATACAGTGACCAAATCTCACCTCTTCTGGGATAAATTTCAAATTGTTCATCTATGACACCATGAATCCATGAGCATTTGTGGGATGAGACCATTGGCCAGTTTTCCCCATCAATCATCTCTGGATTCAAATCAAATGACCCACAAGCAACAGGTAAGCCAGCATCACACCATCGTCTCTCACCATTACTAATAGGGATTGGCTTTAACCATGTAACAAGAACTGATCATGCTGAGTTGCAAGCAACTTGAGCATAACTAAAATTATGAGCGAGATTTGCTCTATATTGAGCACCCCAGATCTGACCTACCTTGAAATGCCCAGGTTTTCTATCATTCTTGAAGGTATGGTAGTTCTGACAAGGCCTTTTCTGTGCCAAAGATTTTGAAGAACAAGAAAAATTCTCCTCCAAACTGATTGGCTTTGATGTTGGCATATTTATACAGCCTATAGAAAAATCTGTGTCTGCTCTAATGTTGCCTCCAAAATTCAAATCCTCAGAAACCTTATTGAATGGTTGCTGACAAATAATTTTATCACATTGCCACTTTAACATCAAGAGAATTTTGGAGTTTGAATCCCAAAGTTCCAATGTCTTCTGAAAATATCATAGTTGTTCTACAACTTCCACCCAAACTTTGGCTTGAAAAACCCCTCTCACACACAGAAGAGTTGTTAGCAGTACTTATTGTTTCCTTACTTGCTAGATTTTGATAGGATAATGCTCTTATATTAAAAGATTCATAATCCTCCCTACATGCATTCCTTTTCAAATCATACGCAGAACGTTTCTCATGGTTAGATAGCATGGAGAATGCATCCTCCACAAGTTTCAGAGCCAATTCAGAGCCAGGAAACTTTGTCTTGATAGGTTGTAACAATGTGTGGAGACTTTGGTAACAAGATTTAACAGCATGAAATGTAGATGAAGGCGTAAGCTGAAGAACCCAGTAGTAATCAATTCCATAACCAGGAAACTTAATATTGGACGCAGATAGAATGTCACAGACAGCCAACATTGCGCCAATGTTATCAATTGCTGGAAAAAGCTTTTGTGCCCTGAGTAAGTTATCCCTGGCACCAGTATAGTCATTACTAAGAATTTTTTGTTCAACATCTCGCTGTTCTAGAATAGCCTTGTTCTTAAAACTGCAATCAAAGTGATAGGAGGGATTGGCATCAGCAATGAGGAAAATGTGTAACTTAAATTCTGGAAAATTGTCACTCACAAGAATATACCAACATAAGGAAATATTTACCAACATAAAGCAAACAAATTTAAACATCATTTTTTTGGGGCAGCCTATGGGAAACATCATCATTGTTTCCATGTGTATGATAAGAATCATCTTTGCAAAACCTCTATATCATGACTGATAATTTTAAAAATGACTACTCAAATCTTAATTTGGGTCCAGCGATACAGTACGTGCTTGTGGAGAAACACCGTAACAGAGGCATTACCAAAAAAAAAGAATTATTGCAAGTTTACAAAACCATACAAAAAATTTCAACCCCACCAGATTGTAAGAAATTCAATGCAAAATTTAAAATTTAAAACCACCCAAAATTGCCTATTAGAAATCCCACAATAAAAGGCTTTCTAGTAAGACCAACTTCAACACAAAGGTCCTTAAACTGAAATGCAATGAAAAAGGACCCAAAAATTTACCACCATTCTCCCACCAACCAAAAGGGAACACAAGAAATAAAATAAAAATCGGTCAAAGGTATTCCCAAGTCAGAATTCTGGAAAACACCATGTATCCATTCTTAGCACAAAGAAACCACTTGATTTTAGTGAATCTTTCTTCTTCAATTATGCAGTCAGTGCATCAAGCTGTTTGCAAGGGCCAACTTAATCTTCTTCATGAGGGATCCCTACTCCTTCCTGAAACATAACCTAGAATCCAATCTTCATTATCTAAATGGATGATGATATCATTTTTTTTTTGATAGGTAATAAGTGTGGTTATATTGAACAAAAATAATAAAATCATTTAGTTCATGATGATAAACACAAAGGAACAATGAAAGCAAAAGTACAAAAATCAAAAGGCTAGTCTAAGAGAAACAAGGAACTCTATATTGGATGAACAATCTGAGGAACCCTAACACCTAGACAAATAAAAAAGAGTGCGCTGGCACAAAGCTTATAGATTATCCAATGAATTTTTGGTATCAACTCTTATATATATTGTTTTCCATTCTAATACTTCATCTGAGTTCAATTACCCTAAACTGAAACACAATGAAGAAGAACCCAGATATTTTTCCCGTGATAAAAGACCAATTTTTTTTTTTTTTTTTTTCTGATTAGTATGATGAAAGAACGCTGTTACTTAATTTAAAAAAAATGATAAAAGACCAAGGTTACGGTGAATGCGGAATTACACAGTACCCAACTGGCAGGATGGAGTTGATTTGGTTGCGTACTATGGAAATACTGCAGTAGTATCCAGTGGCAAACCAAGAGACGCCATGTCCTGGAAAGTAATGGTAATTGAGTCACTTTGACTCTAAGAAATCAAATTTTCTTTGAGGGCAGGATGTCGCCAGCACAACAGACTATCAAGGAAAGGTACAACACTAAGCTCAATCGCATCAAGAATAGGCTCAATATCATGCACTAGACCATAATTCACTTCCCATAGTTGTTGCCATCAGGTAACTTCAATTCAAGTTTTTGTATAGTGATCAGTATCTAGAGATTAATCTGAATGCTCTAAGCTGATTTGAGAAGCATTTAGCCAAAACCATTAATTTGTAGCTACATTGTCCATGTTAAACTACACAAGAGTAACCATGATTTATAAGGAATTAGCAGATTTGACTTTTGTGGCCACTAAAGCAGTAATTGTATAAACACTGGTTCAGAAATTGGTTTAGCTAGGCATTTTCACCAACATTTTATATGAAACAATATCATAAGCTAATTTTACAGATCAGTCTCATAATTCAAAGTCTCTATTTCCATACCCATAACAACAATCCACAACCCATTCAACCAAAAACTACCATACCCACAAAAAATAACACATGTATGTAGGTACTGTGTTTGCATCGCCCCATAACTTCCAACTTCCAGAATTAATCCACCAATGCTAACAGTAACAAAAAGGCTGATACGGGCAACAAACAAATGATCCTAGGTTGTAGAAACACCATTTACCAGTAACTAAAATGACAAGAAAAAAAAAATGTAACTTTTTGAGATGTAACAATCTAGTACACATTTTCATTCATGAAATAGCATATAGAGTTCCATCACATACTTTATGATGCATAAAGTCACAGAGTCAGCTAACATGATAAATATCTTGTCCCACTAGTAAGTAGTAACTCACATTTTCCTTCTACTTTACCATCATTCTCCCACCAACCAAAAGGGAACACAAGAAATAAATAAAATAAAGAACAAAGACCTTAACCGATACACAATGAAAAAGAACCCAGAAATTTTTTTTTCCCAAAATAAAAGACCAATGTCAGTTGCAATTCAAAATAGAAATAAAAGAAGAGAACCTAACCTTTCCTCTTCTTCCTTCTATCTTTCAATTCTCAAGGTAAGGTTACAGTGAGTGTTGAAGTAAACAGTTCCCAGTTGGCAGAATAGAGCTGCATAGCCTTCAGTCTTGAACAATGGAAATGGTGTTGTTGTACGCTTGTATTGTATTGTACCCAGTGGCAGTGGCAGTGGTTAACCATAACAAAAAGCAACCAAGCTTTCTTTGTGGGGTAGGAGGATATCGTTCAGCCCAACTGACTATTCAAGCCCATACACCTCAAGAATTGGCCCATTTTGTTCACTAGGAAAAACAAAATAAACCCAGCTTCGGATTTTCCCTGGGTAGCTTTGGTTCTTAACTTATCATGTGGATTGTGAAAATTTTGGAGATATTTCTGCAAAACCTTCTTTTTTCTTTTTCTTTTTTTTTTCTTTTTTTCTCTCTTGTTTTAAGGAAAGAAAAGTTAATTCCAGGTTTCTCTATAGACACACTCATATGCACACAATAATCCCAAATGAGCATTCCATTATAGTGTGTATCTGTTCAAGTATTCATGCCTCTTAAACTCTTTTGACTTCCACAAAGTTGTGATCTGGGTTGCATATGTGCTGGTGGAGCTTGGAAACCTGACAAGTGTCATCTGGGATTTGGTTGTAATAGAAATTAAGAATTATTCATAGGTTGAGTGCATAAGCAAAGCCTTGAAACACATCTCTTTGGCATTCATGTTGTCCTGACATTTGTGTTGGTTTATAATTCATAGTTCTATACATCATAGGGAAATCTGCCCACCTAGAATAACCTATTTCAAAATAAAAATATGTACCACACTCATTAATGAGTGACACTGTTTCTAGTTTAATCCTTTATCAACAGAGAGTACAATGAACTGAACACAAGAGGTAGAGAATGCACGCATGTTTAGAAATCATGTTCAGTATCATATGGTGCAACACCATGAGGTTTCTCTTGGAATCATATTCTTCGTTTGGGAGGTAAAGCATTTGGTTCCAAGTGCCAAGAGCTTTCTGGAATGTCATATTTGCCAATTCCAGGAACTCTAAAAGCAAGAATTCGATGAGAGAAACCAAGCATCTTTGATTGGGAAACTAAATCAGTGACATCAAACCCATCAATTTGTAGCCTATGGAAGAAAGTCAGGCAACCCTTCACCTCCTCCAGCCTGGCAATTGTTATCTCATCCCTTTCGTGTAAGTCAGACAGAATTTCGACAACTTTACATTGGTAATTTTCATAATCAGAACGCTTCCATTTGCTATTCCAGTTCTTGTAGATAGCCCAAATCTCACCTTTTAGCGGGTAAATTTCGTAGATTGGCTCAACAGTACTTTTTTGGCAGTTAACATTATAGGAGAACTGTGACATTTCAAGGTTGACACTAGCTCCACTAACCTTAAATTTCCCACAAACTATGGGTAGGTTTTCTTTCTTCCAGTCAATCTCATGGTCAAGAATGGGTAGAGGTTCTAAGAAAGTCACACATACTTGGCTCTCAGAAATTATATCATCTATTCTGGTGTACTGCCGAGGCAAAAAATCTTTTCCACTGTTCACAGCCCATACCTGACCTGTGGCAAAATCATTCAATGACCAACTAGGCTTCAAACGTTTGTCTTGTGGAGATGATTTTGGGGAAGGAAGTCCTCCCAATGGAATAGAGCTAGGAAAACTACTAGCATTCCCATTCTTTGTTGGTGCCTTTTGGGAGTCAATAATCTCCTGAAACATACTATCAGGCAAGGCCAACTGATCAAGCTCAAACATCCCATCAACAACTTTATCAATTTCTCCACCCTTAAACCTATATGCCGGGATATTATGAGAGAATATATACAGATTATCCGGGGAGATATGGAAAGTGACAGGACTCCCTCCAATTTTTTGTCTCTCAAAGATGCTTCTGAAACCATCTACTTTCACCAAACATGCACCATCTGCACCTAAATATTTTGAAAAATCTGAGAGAATTTCAACTAACTCAAATTTACATTCTTTTACAAAACTAAGATCATGGGCCCATTCATGAAGGTTCCAATCCTTATACAGTGCCCAAATCTCACCTCTTTTGGGGAAAATTTCAAATTGTTCATCCGTGACACCACAAATCCATGAGCATTTGTAGGATGAGACCATTGGCCAGCTCTCTCCATCATTCATCTCTGGATACAAATCAAATGACCCACAAGCAACAGGTAAGCCAGCATCACACCATCTTCTCTCACCAACACTAATAGGGCTTGGTTTTAACCATGTAACAAGAACTGATCGTGCTGATTTGCAAGCAACTCGAGCATACCGAAAAGTATGAGGTAGATTTGCTCTATATTGAGCACCCCAGATCTGACCTACCTTGAAATGCTCAGGTTTTCTATCATTCTCAAAGGTATAGTAGTCCTGACAAGGCCTTTTCCGTGCCAAAGGTTTTGAAGAACAAGAAAAATTCTCCTCCAAACTGATGGGCAGTGATGTCAACAAATTTATATTGTCTACAAACAAATCTGTGTCCCCTCTAATGTTCCCTCTAGAATTCAAATCCTTAGAAACCTTACTGGATGATTGTTGACAAATAATTCTATCATGTTGCTGCTCAACATCAAGAGAATTTTGAAGTTCGAATCCCAAAGTTCCAATGTCTGGTGAAAATATCATAGTTTTTCTATATCTGCCACCCAAACTTTGGCTTGAAAAGCCACTCTGACACACAGAAGAGTTTTGAGCATTGATCATTGCTTCTGTACTTGCTATATTTTGACAGGATAATTCTCTTTTATTAAAAGATTGATTATCCCCCCAAAAAGCTTTTCTTTTCAAATCATATGCAGAACGTTTCTCATGGTCAGATAGAATGGAGAATGCATCTGCTACAAGTTTTAGAGCCAATTCAGTGCCAGGAAATGTTTTGTTGATAGGTTGCAGCAATGTGAGGAGACATTGGTAACGAGATTTAACAGCATCCATTGTAGAGTAAGGTGTAAGCTGAAGAACCCAGTAGTAATCGATTCCATAACCAGGAACCGTCATATTGGAAGCAGATAGCATGTCACAGACAGTCATCATTGAGCTAATGTTATCAATTGCTGGAAAAAGATGTCGTGCCTTGACTAAGTTAAACCTGGCACCAGTATAGTCATTACTACTAATAATTTTTTGTTCAGCATTTTGCTGTTCTAGAAGAGCCTTCACTCTATTTTCGTTCATGTCTAGCATCCCCTAAATATCCTCAAATTCAGTAACCAACTCCAAATGATCCCAAATTTAGTGATTCCAAATCAGCCAAGTATCGAAACTGCAATCAAAGCAATAGATGGGATTGACATCAACAATGAGGAAAATGTATAACTTACAATGTGGAAAATTATCACTAGGAACAGTTGGAAGAGGTTCTTAAGGCAATATTTACCAACAAAAACATCATTGTTCATGGGCAGCCTAAGGGAAACATCATCATCGTTTCCATGTGTACAATAAGAATCATCTTTGTAAAACCTCAATCATGACAGATAATTATAAAATGATTACAATAAGAATCACCCTAACAGAGACATTACCAAAACAAATGCAATATTGCAAACTAAGAAAAGCTACAAAAAATATTCCACCCCACTAGGCTCTAAGAAATTTAACACAAAATTTAAAATAAAACCACCTAAAATTGCCTCTCAGCAAACCCACAACAAAGGCTTCCTCTGTGTGTGTGTGTGTGTATATATATATATCCACTGCCCATATTTGCATCATTCGGTTAACCTCAACTCATGTTTTTGTATGGTGATCAGTACCCAGAGATCAAAACCAAAAGCTGAATGCTCTAAGTTGATATGAGAAGCATTCAGTCAAAACCATTAATTTCTTTCCATGCTAAACTATACAAGAGTAACCATGCTTTGTGAGGAAATTAGCAAAATAAAATTTCAATTATGGATTAGCAGATTTGACATATGAGGCCACTGAAACAGAAAACTGAATAAACACTGGTTCATAATACAATACTTGTTTTAGATAGGCATTTTCACCAACATTGTATGTGAAACAATATCATAAACTAATTTTATAGATCAGTCCCATAAAAAAAAAATTTATAGATCGGTCACACAATTCAAAGTCTCTATTTACATACCCATAACAACAATCCTCAACCCATTCAAGCAAAATACCATAACAACAACAAAAAAAATATGACCCCAAAAAAAAAAATGTAACTTTCTAAAGAAGTACACATTTTCATTCATGAAATAGCATATATAGCTCCATCACATACTTTATGATACATCATAATCACAGAATGAGCTAAGTTAACATGATACGTATCATGTCCCACCAGTTTCTCACATTTTCCTTCTACTTTACCACCATTCTCCCACCAACCAAAAGGGAACACAAGAAATAAATAAATAAAATAAGCAAGAATAAAAACCTTAACTGAAACACAATGAAAAAGAACCCAGAAAGTTTTTTCCCAAGACAAAAGACCAACGTCTGTTGCAATCCAAAATAGAAATAAAAGAAGAGAACCTAACCTTTCCTCTTCTTCCTTTTATCTTTCAACTCTCAAGGTTACAGTGAGTGTTGAGGTACACAATTCCCAGTTGGCTGAATGGAGTTGCTTTTACCGTGGAAATGCTGTGTTGTAGTTTGTATCCAATGCCAGTGGCAGTGGCTAACCAGGGGCCACTTTGCGGGCAGGATATGGTCCGGCCCAACTATCCAAGCCCGTTTAGCTTAGGACTTGGCCCATTTTGTTCACTAGGAAAAAACAAAATAAGCCCAGCTTCGGATTCTCCTTTGGTTCACCATCTCTTTTTATCTTCTTCTTCTTTTCTCTTTTTTTTTTTTTTTTTTTTTTTTTTTTTTTTCTTTGGGTAAATAATGATATTTTTATTAACAAAGCCAGAGCTCAAGTATTCAAAAAAAAAAGCTTCATACATGTATCGACATATATATTAGGCTAGAGTAGGATTTTTATTTCATATATAAATAAAAAATAAGGTAACATGCCCGTTAGTATCTACAAGAGCCCAAGAAATGATAGAGTTGATGGATTGAGGTCCTCAATAAGAAATTATGATCTAACCCATTAAAGGATACGAGGCTAAAGAAAAATGGTACAACAATAAACTTGCAAAGAAGAGCTCCGATATCAATTACAACCAAATGAAAATCCAAGCCAAGGTGTAAGTCAAAAATGTTAATAGAGTCAATAACAACTTTGGCATCTCCTTATCCCCTTCAAAGTGTGCAGTCTTGCCGCCTTGAGGAATAGCAATTAATTCACATTCTTGTTCTTATGGTTTTCTTTCTTTCTTGTGACTATCTCTAGGGCCACATGTCATTGTCATTTTATCAAAGTGGCACAATATCATGTGTAATATATGAGAGAGATTTATTAGAAATATTACAAATGTGAACATTTAAAACTTACAAATGTGTCCCCAATTACAAATAAATAAATAAAAAGAGTAATTTCAATATTCATTAATTACATTTTCTTTTTAGTAAGATTTGAAGTAGCCTTGGCATTTTTCAATTTTTAAATATAAGTATAAGATATGAAAATGGATCTTTTACATATTCAAAGTTGTATAAATTGGCACTTTATTTAAAAATTTTAAATAACGTGATAGTTTGTATCTTGTACACAATTTGATTTTTATAAAATGAAAAGTTTTCAAATAATATGAATCCCCAAAAGATAAGTGAGAACCTCCAATAATTTAGGAGTCACACTTTGTTCACTCAGGAGATTCTAAATGGATAGAAGTGCTTTAATCAAGTTAACGTTAGGGACCAAAATATAATTTTTAAATAAAAATGGGCAAAAAATCATAATTATTGTAAACTTTAAGGATGTAATTTGTAGTTTAATTTTGAATTTAATTGAAAAAATTAAGGTACAATAATTGTAACTAAGGTTTGTTCAAAGAAAGAGCGTGTGATTGATATAGTCTTTGTTATAGGTTTATTGAGGGTGTGTGTGTATATGGGTCAAGTTGGAGAATTTTTTCAACCCTACCTAACTTTGTCGAGTTGAAAAATTCGTAGCCCAACCCATTACACAAGTAGAAATCAACAAAACCCGACCTACATGGGTTGATGGATTGTTTATAAATATTTTATACCTTGTAAAAAATTTGGCTTCCATCAATTATTAAACAAAATTTTCAATATTACTAAATAATTAAGATATAATTCTTAAAGAATTGTCAAGAGTCTTATAACTCTAGTAGGTACTTCTTAGTTTTTTCAACATGAACATCTAGAGTTCAAACTTCATCTCCAATTATTAAATTAAAAAAAAAAAATCAAATCAAATTTTGCTATCTGTACAAACAGCAAAATTTGATTTTTATTTTTATTTTTTTGTAGCCGTGTTGTTAATAACGCGGCTAAAAAAACGTGGCTATAGGTCACATTTTTAGTAGCGTGTGTGAGTTAATTATTTAATAAAGAGAGAGAGACAGGGAGGGGAGAGAGAAAAAAGGTGGGTAAAAGAAATGGATCGAGTGGACAGGGATGAAATTTCGCTACTATTTAGTTTAAAAGTTTTGTAACAGACCAAAAAAAAAAAAAAAAAAACACTCGTTTAAAGAGTTAAAAACAGCAAATACAGCCTCCTCCAAATGCGCATCTCCTCCATCTCCTTTTATTATTAACCATAAGCCCATAAACTAATCACCATTATCATCATTTTATTAACTTAAATTAATTTTAATCTTATTCTTCCCAAACTAAACGCCGAGAAAATTTGTTTCTCTCTTTCTCTTTCATTCTCGATTGGAAAACGATTACATTATCTGATAATTCATTGCTCTACAAAACTCAAAAAGAGATTAACAGACAGATTTTCCAAAATGCATTTCTCAAAACTCGACAATTCTCCTATGTTCCGCCAACAGGTTTTTTTATTTTTTCCTTGTTCAAATTTTAATATACTAATTACTAAATCATTATTGTTGTTAATCTATATATTAATCAACCATGATTTTTTATTCAATTAGCATTAGCCATATCAAACACATTCAGCATTGTGAGTTTGTCCTTAATTAGTATTTGATTAGAAATTATTGTTTTGGTATAATGCAGTTACAAGGCTTGGAAGAAAATACTAAATCATTAAGGACAAAATGTGCTAAGTTTTACAAAGGATGTCGAAAATATACGTAATCTCATACATACATACATACATACATACATTATATATTTCATAATTGTGGTTTGGCTCGATAACAATTTAATCCAGAAATTTTCAATTGCTACATTTGTTGAAATTGTTAAGATTTTGTCCAAATTAAATGATATTAATGATATTACATTTTTCATAAGCTTTTTCAATTGGATTAAAATGAAATCGTTTAAGGATACTTTGGATGGAACTCTTTTTTTCTTTTTTTTGAGAAACAAAACTCTTATGATTTCATTTTAGTCAAAACCTTTGGGGGCTAAATGTAACAATGGAAAATTTGTGGACTAAATTTCGATAGGACCAAACACAAGGAAGTTGATTGTAAATTTTCCTCTTTTTAAACCATCTTATGTGCTTTTAACTTTCTTTAATTTTCAGAGAAGGGCTTTCAGAGGGGTATGACGTGGACGTTGCTTTTGCAAGTTCCTTAGAAAATTTTGGAGGAGGGCATTATGATCCTCTTTTTGTTGCTATGGGAGGTATGTCCCTTTGATTTGTTTTCTGCGTTCAAAACAAGGTTAAAAGGTCAGAGATCACAAAATACTAGTTCTCACTTTTGTGGGGTTTGGGAGGGGTGGTTGGAAGGCAACCTTACTCTTCAATTTTTTTTTTTTTTTTAACTCATTCTTGGACTCAAACCCGTGACCTATCACGCCCTCAAGACATGTATACAAAAATAAACTTTGATTTGGTATTTTTAGTTTTTTACTGAAGATGATCACAGCAAAAGATATATATTACCCTTTAATCAACGTTAAAGATGTTCAACCTATATAAAGCATGCACTATTGTTGCATTGCATTGCTGTAGGTTAAATAGGTTAGAGATTGAGTATAAGACTTATGTATGTGGTTTGTACTTTTAGGCTAGTGAATGAGCTACACTAGCCCTTGACAAGCCAGACACGATTTGTTTCGATTCTTCTATGGCGGCTTATTATGTACCCTTCTTTGTGGCCAAACTTTATATATATAAAAGTTTGGCCAAAAATATAGAAGTTATGTGAGAGGGTATGAGGTTTTGTTATATGGTGTATTCCTTAAGATTCTCTTTATATTCTCTTTATATATCTAGGCTTTTAGTTCAACAAAATTTTCATCTATATTAAAGTATTAGTTCGTTGAATTAGTCAATAGAGTAAATGCATATATTAATAATCTATAATTATGCGTTAATTATTTATATTAAATGGATTTATATGATTTTTTTTTTTTTGAGAAATAGATTATTTTTTAATTAATATATAAGAAACCATTTTTATTTGAAATAATAATAGTAATAATATGAAATTCTTCCTTATATTTAGTTGTTTTGACAACAATTGACATACAAGCCATCTAAAATTAAATATTTGTGAATTCACTAAAATTAATCTTAATCATTTAGATTTCCATTATACATATGTGTGGAACCAACATTATAGTCTTTATTTTATGTAATTAAAAAGATCACTAATAGGATAAATACCATTTATTTTGTAACTTTTGTTATATTAATTACTTTTAGTGATGCATTAGTTATTAAGTATAATGTACTTTTTTCTCAAAAAAAAGTATAATGAACTTTTGATATCATTTTTCTAAGATTTATATGAGAAACAATTGATTTGAAATATAGAATTCTTGCTCAAATTTAGTTACTTTTGCAAAAATTGAAACAAAGTTCAACAAAAGAAAAAATAAATTTAATAACACGCAATCAAAAATATTATTAAAATTAAAAAAGGCTAAAATGAAAAATTCACCTTTTAAGTTTCACTAAAATTTATTTCATTTCAATCAAAAATCTTAATCATTTGCTTTCGTTCATTTCAATCATGTAAGTTTCAAGTTTATTCATTTAAGGCATCTGTCAATTTTCATTAATTTAAAAAAAAATTTGGAAAATATTTTTCAATCATTAATTGGATTTTTTTTAATTTAAAAAATTTGAAGAAAAAATTAAAAATTTGGACAATTAAACACAACATTAATCAAAAATTGATGGAGAGACCTTAATTGAATAAGCTTGAAACTTTTTTTTTTTTTTTTTTTTGAGAATCATTTAAACTTGAAACTTAAATAACAAAAATGAATGAAAAAAAATAATTAGAGGACCAAAATGAATTTTAGTGAAACATAAAGGATGACTATTGCATTTTAACCAAAAATGATTTAAGGATATTTGCATTTTTATTATATCAAAACAATATTTACATTCTTGAGTAGGCATGAAATATGTGTATCAGTATTAGTCACTATATCATGCAATTTCAAGTTTGCAAACACATATGGTATAATGAAATTACTATACTACTTTGTCTTTCTATTTTATTTATAAAATAAAATAATAAAGATTACAAATTTTTATAAGGAAAATTATTGAAATATTTTTTTTACATATGTGCCAACCAAATGAGCTCTCTTTGAAATATTTGACTGGTAACTGATACTTCTATCTGTCAAAGCTTAATATGTTTGTGTATTTGGTGTTAACATGTTTTTTTTTCTTAGGCCCTGTTATGACCAAATTCACACTTGCTTTTAGAGAAATTGGGACATACAAGGAAACTCTTCGGTCACAGGTAGTAATTCTTGTGCTTTTGTTAGTATTGTTGTTATTGTTTCTCTTCTTACCCCAGTTCTGACCTGTAATTTTGTGTTGCTTACTGACCATTTGGAATATATTTGGGAAGCAATCTTGCTGCTGTTTCATTGTTTCTAGCTTCTACCATCTTCCATATATCATTATTTACTGAACATTATATGCCATGTTTTATGGAATCAATATTTCTTGTAAAGGTAGGTTAATCAGAGAAAAAGTAATTGACAAACAGCACTTTTCTTCACTGTACCTGTTAGCTTCAACCATCTTGTGTATTTATTCTTTCCTTGATACTTCTTGTGAAGCAATATATATTGCTTATATGGAGTTGCATTTACTAAGGATATTAGAAATAGAGAAAACTATGCAATTGCTATCTTCAACCATCTTGTCTATAGGGAATTGTTTGACTGATGATGCTTCACTGACTATCTTTAACTGGCTTTGTCAGGTAGACCACATGCTAAACGATCGGTTGCTAAACTTTGTCAATGATGACCTCCATGAGGTCAAGGTATTGTGTGTTTTGAATACATGCTTAATAGATTAGTAGCATATTTGATTTACACTTAAGCAGGGTGACTCAAAATATTTGCCTTTTATTAAAGACAATTTTCTAATCTTTACCCCTTCTGTCTTGCATGGGTTTGCCTCAACAGCTTTAGCACATGCATACATGAAATACAGATTTAAAGAATTTTATGTTCTATTACATTGTTATATATCCTATATCGTTGATTTTCTCCTATACTTGGACGATTTTTTTTTTTATTTTAAAAAAACCACATTATATGCACTTCTTCCACTTGACAGACCTTGATTACTTCGTCATTTGAATGTTTTACATAACATCTCATTATGTTATGTAAAATCATAGTCATGGTTTTGACACAAATATGCCACTCTTTTAATGACTAACTTATGCACCATATTTTACAGACTTTGGGATAGTGTTATGGTTGTGTGGGATTCAGGATATTCTCTTTGTGCATGTGTGTGTGCACTTTCTCCTTGCATGTAACTTCTGTTGGTTAAATAGCATAATTTCATCATCACCCGTTTACATAGCCTTTTCTTATCCGTATCACGTGTCTGAGAAAATTTCATATTTCCTTTTGCAATGAGTAATCTTTTTTTCTTTTTTTTTTTTTTTCTGATAACTCAATAAGTAATCTTTTGTTTATGCAGGAAGCTCGAAAACGTTTTGACAAGGCTTCCGTTGCATATGAACAGGTGGGTTTCATTTCTGAAAATCCCACAATAAAACTTTAGAAGTTTCATAAGATTATGATCTTATATTCTTGATTGTTACTTCTGCAACTGGCTTATTATTCTTATTTTTTCAATTATGTTCTTTCATTAGAGAGGGATGGCTTTATCCACTCAAGGTGCCTTTTATCCTTTATAAGTTAGATATTTCTCATTAAATGTGCATCTTTCTTATGCAAAGTGGTCTCATGAGTAAGATTATAAAAAATGATTAATTTTTGGGGATTATCATATTGTTAGTTCATTTCTTGGTTTGATATGTTATAGAACAAGCCGGAGAGACTGCAAATGGGAATTGATGTCTTGAATATGTTGGTATACATTTTTGACATCTCAAGCCAGTTGAGATACCCAGAATTTTGGGTATGTCACTGGGTGGGCAGATTTACATGTCACTTGATTTTTAAGACACGCTACTAAAACGCAGTTTAGAAACCAGAATTACAAATGGAGAAGGAATTGCTAGAAAATGGACCTTTTGTTGTCTGATGTATATTTTATACTGTTCCATCTGGAAGTGGAATGACTTGATTCCTAAGTTAATTCATAGATTGCTAAATTGACTAAATATTTATTCAACATTCGAATGAAGCAGACAAGCTTCTGTAAATTCAATTTGGAGTTGCAGCAGTTGTTCTAAATGAAATCAATTGCTGGACTGTGGAGAGAATTATATGAAGTTGATGCTATTGGTTCCAACTTCCAAGTTGTGTCTCATGACTGCGAATTTAAAACCAATTTCTTTCTGTGCCACAGGCACGTGAGAGGTTTATGTCATTGAGGAAGAGCACTAGGATGGATGTTGCTTCTGTCATAGAGGAGGTAAATCCAATATTTGTTTATCCTGATTAGAGTACCGATCCTTTTGGTGCATAGATTGATCAGATAATTTGTCATGGGTAACCATTATCCTTTCAAATCTAATTTGGTAGAGAGACATTCCAGGAATTTCATGCTGCTCGGGCTTCATTTGAGCAATCCCGCTTCAATCTGGTAACTTAATTTTCACTAGGATATGTTGGTTTAACATAATTGCAGTGCATAAACAATTAGGCTTTACTCATATAGCATACTTTTATGTCCAGCTCAGTACCCTCCGCAATGTTGAGGCCAAAAAGAGGTTTGAGTTTTTGGAGGCTGTTAGTGGTATGATGGATGCTCATCTTCGATACTTCAAACAGGTCTGTAAGATTATAATATGATACCAACTGATTTGGTCTGCGAAATGTGTGAAATATTGAATTTTTGCTGCTTCTGATACTTTTCTATTTTTCTGGCAGGGATATGAACTATTGCAGCAGATGGAGCCTTTTATTCATCAGGTTTGTTATCAACAAATTTTTTCTATAAGTTGACGGTATAATCCAAATCATCTGGATAATAAATACAGGTTTCTTTTATGAGTAAAATTTTGTAATAATTTGCAATGAGGAAACTAGTAGGAATAACAGATAGCTCACCACAGTGCTAGCTCAAAAGCTTGATAACTTATCTTCCTCACAAGTCATGTGAAATGCTCCCCGGAAGATTAAAGAAAGAAACAAGTCTTGGATTTTTTATTCAATTAGCAATATCAAACACATTCAGCATTGTGAGTTTGTCCTTAATTAGCATTTGATTAGAAATTGTTGTTTTGGTATAATGCAGTTACAAGGCTTGGAAGAAAATACTGAATCATTGAGGACAAAATGTGCTAAGTTCACTCATGGCCGTGGTAAATACACCCGAAAAACCATCACTGAATCAACTGTCACTGAAGTTAGGTCTGTCTTGCCTTATCATATGAAATTTCACAAGCTTCAAATGCTTATCTTTTCCATTTGTTATTGTTATTGTTATCCATATCACACATAAATTGAAGTTTTAGAACTGAATTATAAAAATTTAAGTGGCATTGTATGTAAATTAATGGGGTCGGATAAAGCTGATTACTTTCTTTGCTAATTTCAAACAGTTAATTGTGTCTTTAAAATCAATGTTGTAGAAAGAGGTGTTTGCTTGCATTGTTAGTATGAAAAAAACAGTGTTTGTTTAGGATCAGCTACTGTAAATTAATAAAGCTTCCGACTTTAACAGTTTCCGTTACTTGGATTTGAAATAGGTTTCTTCATCTTGTGCTTTACACGGTCGAGAGAGCTTGGAGCCATGCCATGGAGAAGAGGCAGCTTCCGGATGGTCCAAATTCGCATCAGCGTATCTATTTGATTGGTAGGCTGAGGAAAGCAGTTAAATGGGCTACACTGTTTGCTAAGTGGTGCGCAATAAAGGGAGATTCCAAAACGTCATTAGAAGCTGAGGTGTGTCTATATATATCATTTCACCATCAAGTTTTCACAGGATTTTGAAATTTCATGCTTATAGGAGTATGAATGATCTGTGGGTCATGTATAAAACTACTGACAGTTTCATCTGTGCATCTCTTTTTACCATTAATACATTGAATCATTTGTCGATTATTGAATTGCTACCTAATTGTTTTGGATAGTGAATGTTTTGATACTTCTCTTTTGATTACTCTATTTTGAGAACTATCTTTTAGTTAATCAAATATTTTATTACTTCTTCCATTTTCATTTTGCTAGGTTTCAATTTCCAATATGTAGGCTTATGCCTCCTATATGAAAGGGAACTTCTTGTTTGAACAAGATCAGAACTGGGACACAGCATTAATGAATTTCAAAAGTGCCAGGTGCATGCTTATCTTCTCAAATATACTGATGTTTACTCTTGATACTTTGCTGTTGGAAATGAATTTTATCATCATATCTCACCTCAAAAATAAAATAACAATGAATTAATTGATTTAGGCATAAATTAATTTTGAGTGGAACTTTATATCAGAAATCCCTTGAGCTGTTTTCTTGTTTGGTCTATACTCTATTCCCTTCACATTCTGGTTGCAATGGTGGATATTGTGGCTGTTTAATTTATTATTAATCTTACAGGGCTGTTTATGAAGAACTTGGCAAATTTGGGGACCTAGAGAATCAAGTTTTGTGCCGAGAGTGTGTTGAGGAGCTAGAGCCTAGTATTCGTTATTGCCTACACAAAATTGGCTAATCAAATCTACAAGCCTCTGAGCTTCTGCAGATTGGTGAGATGGAAGGTCCTGCCCTGGACCTTTTCAAAGCTAAATTGGAGGTGAGTTTAATTATCTTGAAACTAAGCCATGCATGATGCAATAGGGTTCTTTCAATGTCTTCCAGGCAGTTGCTTTGGCTTTAGGCATGAGAATTTGAAAACATGAATAATTTTCAGGGAAAGGGGAAAAAAATTATGTTAGAACAGTTGATGAAGCTCAGTTTGAATATCTAGACGCTCTTGCACCCATGTAGCTATCATACTCTGTAATATTCTGAAATGTCTGTTTATCATGGACGTAGTGATAAACCTTGGTTTGAGGAATATTTTAACTCATCAGATGTGGGTAGCATATATCTTGAAGTAAGGTGTCTCAGTGCTTCAACAATCTCTTGAATGTTCTCACATCAACTACACTGAATAAGTTTAGTCTTGCCAGATTTATTGAACTGCAACCTGCCTTATAATTACTTTGTTGTATTTTGGTTCATTTTTCCAAGCATTCAACTGCAGTAATTCTTGCAAGATTCATCTGATCATGGAATCTTGTACGAATTCTGATTATGCAGTGTTGTAGCCACCCTTAATTTATTGGTCATTGTTGCTTTGTGGTGTCCATAATGTAATATTATGACCCTTAACTCTGATTTTTGGTTGATTAATTCATGCATCATGCCTTTTCATAAAATTAATTTGGGGACTTTGTTCTAAGCTTCTTCCTTGGTCTTTTTTAAGCGCTCACAACCTTAGTTTTCTGGTGAGAAGTGATCCTTTGTTTGTTAAATTTAATAGAGGTCGTGAGTTCATGATGCATAATTTTCTCTTTTCTAGATGTTTCACAAAGGTTTCTGTTGTTTATCTCAAAAAAGAAAAAATAAGTTGTTTCACAAGGTGAGCTTAATAATTCAAGTAGCTTATTCCTTGAAGGGAAGGGAACTAATCACCTGTTGTAACATTATTAGAGACCTGGTTTTTAAAGTAAAGACATTATCCTTCTTGCTTATGGGAAATTAGTATTTCTTATGATCTGGTTGACCTTAAGACTAGTTCTGATTCTATCTGATGGTATAATAATTATCATTTTTCTTGTTGTGCAAGAATTGAAGCATGACCTAACCCACCCCACCTTATTGCAACTTTTTGATTGGTCCCACCCCTCCTTATTGCAACTTGAGTGAGGCTATGGCTATTTTGACTTTGTGTGATAAACAGTTATTGGTATTAGTCTTTATTAAATAACTATCTGTTTTATCCTGTTATAGTTAAATTTGGAAGCGCTGAGAATTTTCCACATTTAATCCTTTGGAAGCTTCTGTCTATTGTACTGATGTCTCTCAATGTCTTGGTTTCAGGCTGTCATGGCAGAGGCAAGGTCTCAACAAGCTGCGTCCATGACAGAGTTTCATTGGCTTGGTCATATGTTTCCAATATCTAATGCGAAAATTCGGGTTGCCATTTTGAAAGGTCAGTGAAAAGCTATTTTTGATATTGATTCAGAATTGCACCATTACTTTGGGTTCAACAAAATGTTATACAGCTGTAATGATCATCTCTCTTGGTGTCATCAAACATACAGTGTGAATCTGGATTTTTCCTGATTTAGTAGAACAGATTATGACTAGTTGTTTATACTTACTCTCTTAGTCTCTCTCTGGCAACTGATAATTTAGTTGATAATCTTCAACAGGATAGTCTATATATATATATAAGGAAGAGAGTAGCTGAATTCAGTGCTAAAATGGATGGTCTACCAAAAAACTGCAGTACCATTGTTTCACTAAATGTAGTATGCCAAAAATGTTGCTATTAGGCTCATGGGTCAGTTTATTAGATTTATCAACAGACCTGCAAAACTTGCCATTAAATTGTTGTCAATTTTAAAATTATAATGTATGGGATTGTTTAGAAGTTATTTCATTTGGAGAGATTTTATAGAGGAAACTATGGTGTAGGAATTTATCATGTCTTTAAGTAGATTTGGACAAGGTTTGATTTGGTTTTGTTATGCTATCAAGTCTTCGGCATTTTACATGCTAATAGGTTTTTTAAAGAGTTTGGTATTGCATATAGGAGAAGGTATGGTCAGGGTGTTTGGTAGGCTTCTATTAGTTAAGCTTTTGGGACAAACGGTAATTTAACAACTTTAGTTACAAAAATTAGCCTATAACAGGTTCTGATGTAATCAATGATTAGAGTGCCAATAAAAATGCAACCTTAAAGAATTCAGCTTGCTGTTTTTGAGTATTTGTAATTCATGTTGATACTGAATCTCTTGCAGTTGCTGATCCCAACTGAGACTACCCTTTCTTGTTTTCTTGTTATTAACGTATTGTTGCAGCTTGTCCCCCGTCTTGCTTCTCTCCCTTGAGTTAAACCACACTAAAAGTCTTCTGATGGTTTCCAGCCACAATTGGATATTTGGCGATGATTATATTTTATGCAACTATCCCGTTTGTGGAGGAAAATATACCTTTTTCTCTTGCTTAACTAGTGCACTTGTAACTTCTCTGAAATTTATTCAAGTATGGTTGTGTCTGCTGGTTTTTTTCTCCCCTTCTTGGTTTACTTTTATGGTCAAAAGTCTCAAGTTTTGCTTTATGTCTCAAGTTTTGTTTTATGTGACAAACTTGTTCAACTCAAGAATTGGAGAAAGATTTACATGGTCCAGCCGCAGGTTCTCTGCCAGCAGAGAAAAGACAGGCCATCTTTGACAAAATTTTTACTGCGTATCATGAAGCCAGGAGCTGCATTCGTAGTGACTTGGTATGGAAAGTTACTTCATAATGTCATTATTTTATTTCTATTAGAAGTAAGGTCCACTTAACCCCTAGTGACAACACGGTTGGGAACCATGACTCATGATAAGGTTGGTCATTTAAATATTTCATTCCCCCTCCACTTGGGGCCAAAATTCACTTCTAAAAAAGAGAGGAAAAAAGGACTTCATTAGATTATTCGTTAAAAAATGACTCCTTAAAAAAAAATTGTAAGAAATCTTTCTCACAGTTCAATCCTATACTGTATCTTTTAAACTGCGTTCCTGATATACTGTATATTCTAGGTCAGTGCAGGGAATGCCGAAAATGTGAAAGATGACTTAAATGGTCTTGACAAAGCTGTTAGTGCTGTTTTAGGACAAAGAACCATTGAGCGCAACCAGTTGTTAGTTACAGTTGCAAAGAGTAAACTTACTAGGCGACGTGATGACAAAAATGAGAAAGTTACCAAGCCTGAAGAGCTTTTTCGCCTATATGATCTTTTATTACAGGTTAACTATCTTTATTTAATTGCTTGTTACTTGGCTTTCTTCTAATAAAATGTACTACTGAAGTTGCAAGATGCTAACCTCAAATTTTATTAGAAAACTTTGTGAATGATTTTGTTATATTTTGCAGAATACAGCTGATCTTTCAGATTTAGTCAGTTCTGGAAGAGATAGAAAACCTGAAGAGTTGGCATTTTCTGAAGATTGTGCACTTAAAAGTTTGTCCTTTCGAGCAGAAAGGTTTGGCTTCTGAGTTTTTTATTTTACTGGTCTTAGGAAATGCTTTTTATTTAGTTTATTGCTCCTCCTGCAAGTATTTTAAGGATTACACACCTATGTCTTTTTAAATGTTGAAATTGATCTTCAATTGCATCACAATTCTTCATTTTTTTCATAAGACATCCATGTCTTTCTTTTTTTGTACCTTTTGGAAAATTATAGTTTATGGATGTTTGAAATCTTAGCTTTAACAGGTTCCTTGTTCTACCATAACCTTTTCTTTCCTGTCATCCTTATTAGCATCACCATTTCAACTATGCTGGTCTTATGGACTTGTTTCTTAACCTCTCAACATTCTGTATGATATTAAAACCATTATTCATTTGCATTTCTTTTTTCTTTTTTTAGTAAGTTTCAGATGAACTTGATGGGTCTTAAACCCATGATCTCATCCTCCACCTTGCTCTTACAAGGGAAGGAGGTGTCATTTTAGTTAGAGCTCATTGGAAATATTTCTTTCCAAAATGATAAGGCTGTGTCGGGTTCACAAATATATTTTTGATAATTCAATAATTGGGATGTGGGGATTTGAATCCTAGATGTCTTAATTGGAAATAACAAGAGTTGCCAATCAATTGAGCTACAAGGTTCTCAGCCTGGTTCCCAAAAACATAACTGTTTTTGTTGTTCCCGGCTCCAATTTTATTTATAGGCCTCTCAACATTTTGGCAGGTGCTTCTACTTGGCAAAATCTTACAGCTTGGCTGGAAAGAGGGCAGAAGCTTATGCATTATACTGCCGTGCTCGGTCTCTTGCTGAGGATGCCCTACAGAAATTCCGAACTTTGAATGAGAATGATCAGGTTTGTGTATATTTTTGGGTTTTCTATCTTCTTCTTTTTTTTCTTTTTTTGCATCAATTGAATGAAATTGCTTCACGACTGTTAAATTCAATGTTGTTATCCACATTTATATAACTTACTATCACTCTTTAGTCTTTTCCACTAATGTTTTTGGGATGGCTTGCCCATTTGTCTTCTTTCTGTCTTTGCTCTCCATATAACCAAAAATGATATATATATATATATATATATATATATAAATTACCCCAAAACTTCCAATTCTTATCGACTCCTTATCTTACTAAATAACTACTTTTCTAAGATCAGTAATTCTTGATGTTTTTTGTCTTATATATGATAAGTACTTCTAGTATGATAAATTGGTATATTGATGTTTTTTTTTTTTGTTCTTTTTTGCATTTGGATTTGTTCACCGATAAGTCATATGCAAAGCAAAAATATTTGGTACTTTTAACAGGAGCTGACAAGAAGGTACTTTTAATTCTTCTCAGAACATGAACCAAACATTATTCTTGATTCTAGGTTGTATTCATTCATACTTGAGTCATTCTGACCAATAGTTAGATGTTGACATTCTGTGTAATGGCTATGTAACGTTTGCCTGGATCTCTCTTTTCCTTATTGTTATTTTTCAAAGAAGCATTTGGGTTTGTGCGTTTATAAGAAATGTCACCATGTGCATGCATGTATATTCTAACATAGGTGTGACATTTTGATTTGAATTTGTTTCAGTTGGAGAAATTCCTTCTTGAGAAACTCGACAGCTACGAGTCTGCAGTCGGTGATTCAAATGTCAAGGGTGTTTCGCGCATTGAAGTTTTCCCTCCTGCATTTCAAGCAACCCCTCGGAATCCTATTGTTCTAGACCTTGCCTATAATTTTATTGAGTTCCCATCTCTTGAAAGTAGGATGAAGAAAGAGAAGAAGGGCTTCCTAAGGCTATGGTGACGAATTTTCTTGCATGTCAAATTTGAGGAATTCTTGTAACTGTATTTAGAGCCTTTGCATGCGTTCAGATTTTGTTCATTTTTTATTTTCTTTTCTTAATTTTGGAACGTTGTGCAGTGAAAATTTTTGGGCTAATAACTTTGAGAAAAACAGTGACTGACTTTATTAGTTTGGTTGCTGCGAGAGAAAAAGAGAATAAAGTTTGAAATACTATGAACCATCAACAATGTATTGGCCAACCATTTCTTGAAATGGGTTCATTTGACTGTTCCAATTTGCTGGCCATAATTAGAGCATTAGCATTGGGATTTGTAAAATCCCCAAACTGCTATTTTAGAACTTGAAAACACTAAAACCCATCTTTACTTGGGTGTCCAAAGAAAAAATATTTTACGACTTTGCTACAGTGATTTGTTACATATAAGAATTATTGTTCATTTATGCTAAACTTAAATACCTATGTTTAATTCATCTCTCTCTCTCTCTCTCTCAAAACCCACCTAGCCAAGAACCTCCACGGCCAAGACATCCAAGGCTCAGCCACCACGAGCCACCACCACCACCACGACATTGGATCTTCTCTAATTGGCAATCTCACCACCAAGAATAATAACAATCTGAATTACTAGTCCATCACATGTGAACCATTGCTGTTTTATTAACATAAATTAGTTGAAACTCTTGGAAACTTATTAACATTAATTTGTTTTCTTAGCTTTATTTAATAATGAGTAGCATTAATGGAATGAAAAATATAAAACTATTTGAATTGATTTTGAAAAGAGAAGGAAATTTTTGGATTGACATAATTAATGATTCTATTTTCTTGACTAAAAAATGCGGATTGGAAACAATACGCTTTATGGCTTGATCCTCGTCCTTAGCTGTGTCTGGACGAACGATTTCATCAAGCTTATCAAACTTAATTTCTTGAATATAGAAATGTTATTTAGAATTTGAATAACTTCTCAAGTTCAAGCAAGCATCCAGCAACTTAAAAACAAAATTTGAGTTGGACCTATTCCATTTTAAAGATTTTTTATTTTTAAAAATTGATACACATAATGAATGACGACGACCAATGAAAGTTTGGTCTAAAATACGTTGCACTTTCAGTCAAGTTTATCCACACAATAAATAAATAAATAAATGTGTTAAGTTAAAAAATTCAAAGTTGATGTGTATCCAAATGACCAAATTCAAAGTTGCTGCACAAGACTTAAAATGTTTTACCTATAAATGACGACCATGCCTTAGTAGAGCATTTATGTTCGAGTAAAAAACAACTTTAGCAAAACAGTATAGTCAATATCATATGTTCTATCTATACTTGGCAGTTGGGATAATAAGTCACACTTGGGAAAATTGGACCACTTTTCCTTTGTATAAATAAGGGGGGGTCCCAATGGGATGAGGGGCTAGCAATTCTCTCCAAAACATTGTGGGAACATAAAAAGTTTTTCATTCTAGACTTTTCACACTTAAAGAACATGATTTTCCAACTAATCATACTAGAGATTTTAGTACCTACAGCAATTTCACAACATCAAGAACAAACCTCAGTGTGTATAGTGTCAAATTCCATTATCTCTTATTACATCAAGTAAGTCTTTAATTTTTCATCCACACAAAGTATTCAATAGTAAAGTTTTAGCTAGGCCATGGTCTCAACTATAGTTCTCAAGCATATATTGGACTTGGATGACCATTTCCACAACATATCATTATGAAAGGCAGAAAAAATTTGGAGTGTACACAACAGAAATTTCATCCTAGTAATACATTAATAGTTTAAACCCAGTCACTTTGTTGGGTCAATGAGGAACCTATTCCAATTCAATGATCCCTGAATTTTGTATTCAAGTAATAATCAATGAAATTTCCATCCAAAATAAGTCAAACTTTTGGCAAGGAAGAAAATTGATATTTAGAAAAATCAGCTATAAGGCCAACCAAAATGGACTATATTCTTAATTTCTTATCTTGATTTGTTCCATGTACAACACTTATAGTCAATGCTTAGCATTTAAGAGTTGAACGGCTTATCTAAAGTCCATGCTCTAAAGCTTGAGAAAAAATCCATTTAAATTTTAAACCAACACAAAAGAAGAAATTATAAAGGAATTAAAGAAAAAAGGAATAGTAAAAAAAAAAATGAAAATTTAATCCACACTTAAATTCCTATAAGGATGATCACAATAGCAATAGCCTTTTAAAAAAAACTTATGCTTATTTTGTATGCATGATAAAGTACCCTGTTACAAAGGTTCATTAATTTTCAAGGCTATGCCATCATTTCCATTTTTACTCATCTTATTGCTGGCAAATTATAAAGCTGCAAACGCAACATATTATAAAACATGTTATTAATATCTTTTGGTATGGATCATAGGATAAGAAAATTTAATGACAAACTGCTATTGTGAGAGGACTTACTTGTAAGTGCATGGTTGTCAAAATTGGGATCCTACATAAGATTGTTGGAGGTAGGTGGGATTGTGGATCGTAAGATCGGATTGTGAATCGTAGAATCGGATCGTGAATCGTAAGATCCTACATTATTTGAGAAAAAAAATTTGGTATGTTAAATAATCACATAAATTATACATTCACAAAAAATAAAAAATTTGCATCTATTTGATGTAATTACCATGCATCATTACATCCATTTGTAAGCATTATTTAAGATATCAAAAATCTCAAAACGTAACACTCTATTGGGATTTTTTTTTTGTTTTTTTTTCAACTATCACTCTATCTCGCTACATTAGAAGAGCAAAACTTGATCTATTGGAATATTATTTTTCATTTGGGTCCAACTGAACCTTTTGTTAAGTTAAAGAAGATTACAAGAAACCAAAATCGTTTGGAATCGTCAGAATTGTACGATCCTGAACGATTGCTAAGATTCTTGAAAGATTTAGATCGTTTGGGCAGGTAAGATCGTAAAATCGTAGGATCGTAAGATCCAGATCGGGATTTTGACAACCATGTGTAAGTGTTTGACATCCTAACCAAAATGATTTGAATCCCAATCGATCATTCTTGAATTAAATTTTCTTGCGGGATTTTAATTATTTTAGGTAAGGTAGTTTCCACTTTCCAATTGATCCTAAGTCTAATTAAAACATTCATGCATAAAGATTTTTTTTTTTTTTTTTTTGTATTTAATAATTCAATTGTTACAACATGGGGAGGGTGTCCTCAATCCTCATAATGTATAAAGAAGAGCCAAAAATGCCATTAAAGTAAAAGACTCTTGATCATATTTCTGTACATGTCACCATTGGAATTTTATTTTCATTATTTTTTCCTAATTGACGAATTCAATCTCTTCCTCAAAATAAAAAAAAATAAAAAAAAAGGAATTCAATCCAGTTAATTAAGTTATTAATATCTGTAATAGGAACTTTAAAATTAGTGGAACTAGACGTTTCATCATACATTATGCATTCCCTGTAAAATCTCTCTCTCTTTTTTTTCTTTTTTTTTTTGTTGAGAAAGATGGACTTTGATTTTTAGGGAAAGTCGAAATTGATTAAACCACCAATAGTGCTTTATTCTACAATGAATTCAGTACAGGAGGACAATACTATTTGAAATTCTTGTGCTGTGAGTATAGTTTGTATTTAATCTTAGTAATGTTTTTGTTCGAATGACAAATATTTTAATTTTTCCCTTGGAATTTTAAAAAAAAAAAGTATTAATGCCCAAAATTTTTAAGGTTTCTGAACTTAATTTCTTGAATATAGAAATGTTATTTAGAATTTGAATAATTTTTTCGGATTTGTAATTAGTGTATAAATGAACAATTGAGAGAATGTGATCGTAATTCTCATTAATGCAGTGAAATAATACGTCTCTGTTTTATATACAAGAATTAGCTAACTAACTACAACGGCTACAATTTTCTACTAAGCCTAAGCTTATTGCTGGCAAAAGCAGCAAATTAGTGAAAAAACAAGTTTCTAATATCTATTGGTATGGATCATAAGCAAATTTAAAAACAAACTGCCATTGTGATTTGTGAGAGGACATACTTGTTCTGTGTTTGGCATATTAATTAAAATCTATTTCACAATTACAATTCCAGTTTATTATTTCTTGAATTAAAAATTTTTGGCGGGATATTAATTGTTTTAGGTAAGGCGGTTTCCATTTGCTCCCAAGTTTCTCTATCTAAAAGATTCATGCATAAGATTTAGAACCACGTTTCTACATAGAACACCATTGGTATTTTATTTTTATTATTTTTCTTCCTAATCAACATATTCAGTCCAGTTGATTAAGTATTAATATATTAGTGGAATATGAAGTCTCCTCTGTTCGTGGTACATATTAGTGGCTTGAATTTAACCAACATAAAATTTTATGTCAACTGTTTTGAACCTCTTTTTTTTTTTTTTTTTTTTTTAATGTGAATAAGAATATAAGATCACAAAAAATAGCTAATAACCATCTCCATCCATTACTATTATTATCATTATGTATATTTATAAATACGATAGAATTTTCTTCTAAAAAAAAAAAGATAGAATTTTAACTTATGCCTTTATATCATCAAGTTATGATATCAATTAGATTTTTTATGTCCCGGCAACGGAAAATTATTTGATTCTCAAAAAAAAAAAAAAAAAAAAATTATGTACGTGGGTTTTGAAATTTGAATTCCAAATTTCTTATTTGATAATAAAAGACTTTATTAGTTAAACTAATCGGAACCCACTATTTTTATATAATTTTCGCTATTACATATATGTTCTATGGTTCCAAGTAGAACCTTCAATTAAATAAAAAATAAAAACTATAGTAATACCCAGTGACTTAAAGTCAGAGTTGGACCTATTCCATTTCAATGATCCTTTGAATTTTTAAATTTTTTAAATTTTGATACACGTAATGAATGATGAATGATGATGGCCAATCAAAGTTCAGTCTAGAATACAATGCACAATTGGTCAAATTAGAAAATAGAAAATTGAAAAGCATCCAAATGAACTAGAGTATATTCAACATTAGTGTGCCTAGATGACTTCCCAGATACAAACACTAACAATAAAATCAATGTGTGTCAAAATAATTTAGATTTTGACACTTGCACATTCATGAACTTTTGGTTGCACACTAGTATTGATTGGGAAAGATTTTGTCCCAGAGCATCACACATTTTCAATTAATTTGAATGACAATTTCCACAATATATTATCAAATGGAGAAAAAACTAGAGTATATTCAACCTTGGTGTGCTTGGAAAGAAATTTGTTCCGAGTGAGATCTTTTCTAAGAAAATTGTGCCAAGCATGAGGAAGACTTCCAAGATAGAAACACTAACAAGACTTTCTTTTTAACTTTTAATACATTCTACCCATGACGCTCTAGTTTGTTACCTTATTCTACCTATGTGCAATATTGATGAAATTTCCAATGCTACTTATTTTAAAGTTTCATTTGGCTATAATAATATCGTATTCAACTAAATTCAATCAGTTGGTTAGGGCAATGCTTCATTTTTTTGAGTAACCTTTCTAAAATTAGTAACAAGCATAACAACTTGGACAGTGGACGCTGCTTCATTTGACCTTAAAATGAATTTGATTCATAATTAAAATGCAAAGCCTATTTCAAGACATATTCTTTTTGGTAAGCACGCACTACCTGTATATTATAAATGCTATCTTTTTTTTTTTTTTTTGGTTAACATAAATGCTATCACCATTGACAAAGTTTGATGCTTTATTCTGCAACCCTCTTTTTCTAATGGAAATTGGAGGACCTTGCTTGTTGCCGCTCCCAATGAGGCTACCACTTAGTTGATTTTGTGGCGGTTTTAACCTCTGACTCTGCTATTACTTAGCTGCTAAGTTTTTTGTTTTTTTGTTTTTTGTTTTTTGTTTTTGTTTTTGTTTTTGTTTTTTTTTTTTGTGGGTAAGAACAAAATTCTTTTTGTTTATAATTTTTTAAAGGGCAGGGTTGTTAATTTTTTATAAAATTGGTTAATTGAGCTTTTTTTTTTTTTTTTTTTAGTTTTACTATTGGTAATTTTTGTTGTTGAGCTATTTTTGGGGCTTGTATATTTTGTTTTAGATTTTAGATCTATAAAATTTTTTTTTTGTCACTAAAATGAGGAAAATGCTAGAGCTACAAGTTTTTTTTTTATTTTTTAAAATTTTTTTATATATAAATTACTGATGTGAAAAATAGTTACTAGCAAATAAAATAATGGTGAGTGATGGGCCCATATGCGAACCAATATGAATTTGCTACCAAAACAGTTAGTAAAACTGTTGTAAAAAAGTTTGTGAGTATAGCATTACTCTTTAAAAAAATCAATGATATTGTTTAAGGGAAACAAAATATAATTTTATAGAACAAAATTGCTAAAATTAGTACACACATATATATATACAAAATTGCCAATGGTGGTTCTGTCCTGCTTATGAGTAGCACTCCTTTTGCAGCTTCAACTCTAGCCTTTGTTGCCTAGAATTACAGTACAAATAAAACCCAAAATATATGGAAATTTATCATCATGGAGCCAATACTAAAAACTAACATTTTAAATGAGTAGTCACAACTAACAAGAAAGTAAAATTGAAATCTCAAATTCTGAGTTTTTCTGTGGTGCCATATGGAAATAAACCATCTTGAGAAAGCAATTTCTTGATAAGTTTGTTCACATATTTTTTAATATTTTGGAAAGTCTTAAAATGCTATGATTTCATTCAACAAATCAACTAAGTTGTAATGTATAACTTATGTGTCTAGTAGCTTATTTTGATTAGTGGTTGATTGATTGATAATAATAGGGATCTGTTGTGTTAATTCATCAAGTAGTTTAATGTGTGGGACATATATTTGGAATTTTATATTAATGATCCTTGAATATTTGAAATTTTTTTTTGATAAAGTAATGAATGATGACAAAGCTCCGTGTAAAATAAGTTGCAGTGCACTTTTCTCAAGTTAGAAAAGTGCTTGTAGCTGAATTCACACCTCCCCATGCATAAAGTGCTTGGGGGTCTAAGGAGGGAAAATGTTCAAACTGCGGGGTTAGTACTATATTGTAATTATCTCTCAAAAAAAGAAAATTGATATATGTATCCAAAAATGAACCTATTAATGTCCCACAAAATTGTCGAATATACAAGACTCACCGAGTCAATGCTTTATGCCAAATCCCTAATGTGTGGTAGAAATTTAAAGCATTAAAAACCGATTAAGCTCAAGTCAACAAACAAAAATTCCCGCCAACTCTAACAACCTATCACCAAACAACACGTGGTAAAGTCTGTAACTAATAAATAGTCTAAACAATGCTTAATTTAGTTTGCAGTGAAACAATGTACACGACAAGTAGCATAACAATAGCTTAGAACTAAGCAACAAAAGCACACTGGGATGTGTAATTGCTTCAATCTTTAATATATACTTTGTTGTGGATCAAAATTTCAGTTAAGTCTATATACAGTAATAATTAATCAATGACTAGCTGCAGAAAAAAAAATAATAATCATTGACGAACATTTTTAGATTTATTTTCATATGAATTTATTTTTCTTTTCCAATGTTCTCTACAACTTATAATGAATATTTGAAATTCAAGATATCAATTTCTTTTCAAACTAGAAGTTTCATCATATATATTTTTGGCATGAATTTGAAATAAACAATGTTGTCAATTGTGAATAAGACCACTAAAATAGCTAATAAATAGAATAACTAGGACACCACTTCATTTCGCCTAACATCAAAAAATTATGCAATCCTTGAAAAAAAAATTTATTTTTTATTTTTATTTTTTGGAGATATATAAACTTCATTTTCGAGGGAATGTTGAAATTAAGTTAAACCACGAATAGTGCCTTAAATGAATTTAGGACATGAGGCCATTACTACCTAACATAAAAAAATTGGCTCATATCCATGACACGTTCATAAAATGTATTCTTGATAATCTCAATTTTGGTCCTAAAATAATCACAATTTTGGTTAATAATCATTTCAACTCTTTACTAGTAAAGCATATGACTTTTGGAACTAGGCAGCCTCATACTAGACTTTTCAATGGCTAGATAAAGAAATTTCACAATATCAAACAAACCCACTGTATACGATAGGAAATTCTATTGTCTTGTTGAATTCTGTTGACTAGTTTTGATTAGGAAATATTTTGTGCCAGAGCATCACACATTTTCAATTAACTTGGATGACAATTTCCACAATATATTATCAAATGGAGAAAAAACTAGAGTATATTCAATGTTAGTGTACATGGGAAGAAATTTGTTCCTAGTTAGATCTTTTTAGAGAAAGTTGTATCGAGCACGAGTGAAGACTTCCAAGATACAAACACTAACAAGACTTTTTTTTTTTTTTTTTATAACTTCTAATCCATTCTACCCATGACACTAGTTTGTTACCTATTTTGTACTAACATGTGTGTGTGTATATATATATATATATATATATATATGTTTTGTATAATTTATTATACCTATATGCAATATTGATGAAATTTCCAATGCTACTTATTTTAAAGTTCCATTTGGATATAATAATAGCGTAGTCAACTAAATTTAATCGGTAGATTAGGAAAATACTTCATTTTTTGAGTAACCTCACTAAAATTAGTAACAAGCCAACAAATCAACTAATTAAGTCGTTGTTATAAAAAAAAATAAAAAAATAAAATAAAAAATAAAAAACTAATTAAGTTGTAATGTATAGCTTATATGTCTAGCTTATTTTGATTAGTAGTTGATCAATAATAATAGGAATCTGTTGTGTTAATTCATCGGGCAATTTAATGTGTGGCACTTTGAGATTCATTCCCTGCCTACAAGCTACAAAGTATCTCACGATATCAACTTAAAAATGACTATTGGCTTATTGTTTGTTTCATCCCATGTTTGAAATATTAGAGGTAGTCATGAAGGGATTCACCTATGATTTTTGCATTTTTAGAGAAAACAACAAAAATAAAAGATAAAAGTTTTTCTTATAAAAAAGAGATAAAAAAGATAAAAGTTTTAAAATGGAAATAGCTATCACAAATTATGTAAACAAGTAAACATTGTGGGATTTATCACAAACGATGAATCAAAATCCCGTCTAAAATATGTTACTCTTTTTGTGTTAAGTTTAGAAAATTGATATAAATCCAAATGAACCTAAATAAGGGCCCAAAATATGACCATTTTTGCATTTTTACTCTATTTTTATATTGTTTTTTACATTGTTGGGTCTTGAATCTTGATTAACAAGCTTAGGTTATGCGTTAACCTTATAAATTTGTTCTTTAAATTTGTATTATTTAAGAACCAAAAAGGGTGCTGATATGTTTTTTGTGGCATTTTTCTCAATTACATTACTCGAAGGTAAGAGCTCCTTTTTCTCGCCAAGAATAAAAGTTGGAATCATAAGCAGATGAAAGGCAAGAAGGTGGCAGCCAAGGCTATGCAGATAATAGGAGCATTTCAAGTGCTTTCTAGATTGGTCGTCTTCTATCTAGATTAAAACTCTATGACCTTTCAATTGGTACTTCATTTTTCTTCTTTTTACATTCATATATTCCAAAATCTATTCTTTCCAGTGTATTTATTTGTCTTATAATCTCTAACAAAGTCAATTTATTCATTTGATACGCCTTTTTGTTGTTGTTCTTCTACGTGCTAAAATATTATAATTATTGCCTATATCACTAAATTAGCTTTTCCGATTCTCAAAAAAAAAAAAAAAAAAAAAAAATCTTTTCTAAAACCTATTGCTCTAGATTAATGACTTTTTCTGAGTGTCAATGCCATTTCTGAGTGTAATTAATTATTTTTTTCTATGTAAAAACTTCTATAGTTTTTATTTTACTATTTTTGGGTTTTTTGGTTGAATTTTATATGGCAAGAAAAAACCTAGGATTTTGCAAACAAATTGAGCAATGGGAGGGATTATATTATATTAAAAAAATGATTGAGATGTAAATTTTCATTAAAGAAAGGATGCCATTGATAATAGGCATGGCATGCCTAACATTATTGGTGTTAGTATTTTTTTCCCTCTTAAATTGTAATTTATTTTTTCAAGTGATCATAACTTTAGACAAATTTAAAATTTAAAATTTTGTTTAACTAATCTATGCATCATATGAATTAACGACTAGTTATTACTATTAGTTTATCACTTTAAAAACTTTGTTGCTAAACAATCACAATTCATTGCCATAATACTCAGAGACTTAAGTCACAGTAAGACATATTTTGTTTTAAAGATTGTTGAATTTTGATACAAGTAATGAATGAGTATTGACCAATCAAATTACCGTGTAAAATGCGTTGCACCTTCATAAAGATAGAAAATTGATATGCATCCAAATGACCCTAAGGGCCTACAAATAGAGGGTCCCATCTATAAGACTTACTTAGTCAGTCAATTCCCAATGTGTGGTTAAAATTGAAAGCGTCAAACAAACTTCTTGAGTACAATACAATAAGATGGATGGATGGATGGGTCTGCTTCCTATAAAGAAGTCCCATGCCATTGGTACCAAACATGACAAAATCATAAAGCAGTTTTTTTATTATTTTTTATAAAAGCACGATGATAAGAATAATGATAGCTACTACTTTAACCCTTCTCCTTTTTTGATTAGTAGTTGTTCAATAATAAAAGGGATCTATTGTGTTAATTCATCGAGTAGTTTAACGTGTGGCACTTTGAGATCCCCTTCCCTGCCTACAAAGTACCTCATGAAATAAACTTAAAATTGAACATTGGCTTGATTGTTTGTATCAACTCATGTTTGAAATATAGATTCTCAAAAAAAAAAAAAAAAAAAAAAAACTCATGTTTGAAATATCAAAGGTAGTCATGAAGGGATTCACCTATGATTTTTGCGTTTATTTGAAGAAACAATAAGAAAAAAAAAAAGATAAAAGTTTTAAAATGGAAATAACCACTCATTCTTTATCTTTTTTCTTCTCCACATACCATAGAATAGTTGTCACAAATTCTATAAACAAAGTGAGATTTATCACAAATTACGAATCAAAATCCTCCTGTCTAAAATACATTGCACTTTTTTGCACTTTTTGTATTAAGTGCTCGTTTGTTTGGGCGTTTTGAGCCCAAAAGCTTACTTTTCATAAAAGTCAGCTCCCACTATGCGTTTGGTAAGTATAAAACGCAACTTTTTGTTAAAAGTTGCGTTTTGAGTTTGTGAAGAAATGCGCGTTTGCAAAATGGAGCTCAGGAGGTCCATAATCAGAAAGTCCATGCGCGTTTCATCAATATTACCGTTGAGGCAGTGTTAAATTACCAAATTGCCCACTGTGCTGCTACAAAGGTCCTCTCCGTGCTGCTCTGCTACAGAACAAACACTACAAACACAACAATCTTTCTCTCAAACATCTCTAAACTCAAGCATAATCAGATTATTAGAATACAAACTCAAAAATACAATTTTAAAATTAATCAAATCATAACACTAAAAAAAAAAAAGACAGCAGACAGAAGCCATTTGACCCATCTAGATTGGGTTGGGGACGAAGATGAGCAACAACACGAAGATGAGAGCTCCTTGGAATGTTCTTGAATGAGGGAGAAAAGGACAATTTTCTTACTGCAGAGTGAGTTTTGGAATCAAGTAAAAAAAAAAAAAAAAAAAGAGAGAGAGAGAGAGAGAGAGCGAGCTGGAGAAAGAAAGAGAGAAGAGAGCTCCTGGAACGTTCTGAACGAGGGAGAATGATTGAGAAAAGGAAAATGAAAGAAGGGGGTAGAGATAGTGGACACGTGTGTGGAGGTAAAAAAACAAGAAAAAAAAGAAAGAAAAAGAAATGAAACTTATGGCTGAAAGTGAAACAAAGACAGGATAAATAATATAAAAAATAAAAAATTCTAATTGAGAAATACTACTGTAATATTTTCACAATATTTTCATAATAAATTTTAAGTAATAAATTGTTATTAGTTAATATTGGTTAGTAAAAAAATAATTTCAGTGATGGGTTCAAATTAGAACTAGTAACAACTTTCCACATAAATTTTGTTGTGAAAATTTTGAGAAAAATATTGTGAATGTAACACTTCTCATAATAAATTTTACACAATAAGTTATTATTGGTTCTCATTTGGACCTACTAATGACATTATTATTTTTTTTATCTACCATTAACAACTTGTCATATAGATTTTATTGTGAAATTTTTGTAAAAATGTTGTGTCTATAACTTGCATGAAGAGAGATAATTATAACAAAGAATTCTTTTATATATATATATATATATATATATCTTGTCTTTTTTGGTAATTTACAACTCAAACCTCCACTTTTATAAATGCTAGCCAAACACTCAACTTTTTTAAAAAGTACTTTTAACAGTTTTTACCAAATACTCAGCTTTTTGAAAACCACTTTTTCATTATGCACTTTTTGAAAACTCAACTTTTTCAAAAAGTTCAACTTAAAAAAGCTGAACCAAACTCACCCTAAGTTTAGAAAATTGATATGACTCCAAATGAACCTAAGGGCCCAAAAATATGGAGGGTCCTCATCTACAAAGATTTACAATCAATGCTTGTTGCCAAATGTGTTGTAAAATCAACAGACAAACCCACATCATCTATACAGTAGCAAATTCGAATATCACCTATTGCATCAATGTAATGTTGAACGTGCATAGGAAGAAATTTCATCCTAGTATAGATCTTTTCTGAAAAAAGTTTTCCCAGCACAAGCAAGACTTCCAGGATACAGACACTAACTAGAAAATCAAGGTTTCTTTTTTCTTTTTCTTTTTTTTTTTTTTCCTTCAATTTTTGACACTTTCAAATTTATAAACTTTATATTTTCTTGATGATAAAATTAACGCTCTGCTCCATTGCTCCTGCATTTCAAGAGTCGATTTGGGTAAAAGTGCAAATTTTTTTATGCTTTATGCTTTTGTCTCAATTCTTTTTCAAATAATCCTTTTTTTTTTTTTTTTTTTTTTTTTTTTTTTTGCAAATAAACTAGTTTTTAGTTTTTCACCTTTTTGTTACACATTTAACATAAAAATTACCAAAAAATATATCTTGATGCATGCACAATAAATATTGATACCTTTATAAATACACCAATATATAGGATATATCCTATATAGAATCCATCCAATGTAACAAATATTTTTTGCAACTCCACCAAAAAATAAAAAAATAAAACAAATTCGACATTGGGAGCTCCAGAATTACTTCAATCCCGTCTAATTTTTGTAAGGAAAAAGTTAACAGATACTAAGGGCATTAGTTTAAGAAATTTTTTTAGAAATTTTTTGTGGAAAAAGAAAAAAAAAAACATATTTTTTTAAAACATTTTTTATACTTTTCATGAAAATTGTATCAAAATTTCCTAAAATAATCTATTAACAAATGCCCCAAGAGCATCCGTTAACCAAACTTTTTTTGTAATTCCAATAAACCGTATTTGCCTAAGGATCTCATTAAAACTTTTGTTCTTTTTCCACAATATTTCAAAGTAAAATCCAGCTAAACCCCATATTATTATTATTATTGTGTGGGTAAGAGCCCAAATTTGTATATTGGGCCTTGGGCCCTGTTCGTGGGTGCGTCCGAGTAGCAATGAATAATTAAAAGAGGCCACGGAAGGAAGGATCACATAAGGAGAGGAGGGAGGAATATATTCCGAGGAGGTTGTCCTTCTCGGATAGGACGAATGTCACTCAAGCGAGTTCTCGAATGACTTAGACAATCGATCAGGAAGTTGGGATAATAAGGATGGACTTCAGGCACATACAAAGGAGATGATAATGTGGAAATATCTTAAAGAAAACCTACTACCACCGCATTAAATACACTGCAGCAATTCTTCTGGCCGCATTTATGGGGAGGAGACCCATGAACAGTACAATCTTAGGCTACTACCACCTACAGATAACAAAAAGAAGATATTTGATGGGACATGTATTCAAGTGAGGATCTAGATGGGCAACAAGTGTAAGATTAGGATGGTCTAAAATGACTTATATAAATGTAAAAGATCTCCCATAACAGGGGGGGACGGAAAAAAACAGGAAGAAGAAGAAAAGAGAGAATTACTGTATCACTAAGGGTTGTATGAAAGTTCATAATGCTTATATTAAATCCTATCTAGTCTGCTCGGATAGCCATTTTGTTAAACTTTACGTGCTACCTACTTTCGATTGTCATCAAATTCTTACCTAGCCGTTAACATTAATCATTAAAACCAAGCTCTTAGGTCCACTCTCTACAAATTCATTGTTTTGGACTCACTAAACCCCCGTCCAAACAAACTTCTGGGCTTGGGCTAATAATTTGTGACCCTACAATAATTATTATTATTATTATTATTATTATTATTAATGTTCTATCCTTTGAAGTAGTATCACCTTAAAAAATAAAAAATCAGTATAATAAATAGTCACTTTTTTTTTTTGGAGTAAAAAATACACAGCCACTTAAAAGTTAAACTCAAAGTGGGACATATTCGATTTTAATGATCCTTGAATTTCTTAAATTTTTTTTTGATAAAGTAATGAATGATGATGACAAATCAAAGCTCCGTAAAAAATAAGTTGCGCTGCACTTTTCTCAAGTTAGAAAATTGATACATGTATCCAAAAATGAACCTATTAATGTCCCACAAAATTGTCGCATCTACAAGACTCACCGAGTGTATACACTCAGTAAGAAATTCCAATGCCTCCTATTTTGTCAAATGAACGTTGGAAATTTTCACTCAAACCATTTTGATTAGCAAATCCTGGGCCAGAGCCTCACTCTTTTTGACTTGACATGGATGGTATTTTCCACAACATATGATCATATAAAGAAAAAAAAACTATTGAGTGTATTTAACGTTAGGTTCAATGGGAAGAAATTTAGTTCCAGTAAGAGATATTTTGAAAAAAGTTGTGGCCAGTACTAGAAAGAATTCCAAGGCACAAACACTGACTGACAAGAAAATCAATGCCTCCATTTTTTTTTTTTTTGATACACTTAAAAGTTATAACTTTCATAAATTTTGTTTTACTTGTGGTTTTAGATGATAAAATTCATAATGTTGTGCCTCTCATTCCATGAGCTCAGTTCATTACGCTTCCCATGCACAATAAAATTTTGACACTGTGTAGAAATATCATAGAGGTGGGACATCTTTCAGTCCACCAAACAGAAGTGAGACAAAAGGATGATTTAGATTTATAGTAATTTACCCTAATTTGATGGGTTCTTTTTGCGTTTTGTCAAATAATTAATAAGCATAACAATTTTCATAAAATGAGGCGGAGATCGAATGTAAAAAACTAAAAATTAAGATAAACCACCACTAATTACGTATTTTGCAATGGATTCCGGAAAACATTGTGTTTGATGTCAAAATTTTGATTCACATTCATGACGCTTACATAAAAGTTTTTTTTTTTTTTTTTTGAGAAGGAATATAATTTTTACAACACACACACATAGAGAATGGGGACAAAGGCATAATATCACACAACTTACCCCTTACAAAAGCCGGTAACTCTTGTAAGGTGTATGAATGCTTTATACCCGATTTTGAACTCACTCTTAGGCGATGTGGGACTACCCACGTTTCTTTTTTTTTAGAAGGAATATAATTTTTACAATACACACACAGGGAATGGGGACAAAGGCATAATATCACACAACTTACCCCTTACAAAAGGGGGTAACTCTTGTAAGGTGTATGAAGGCTTTATACCCGATTTTGAACTCACTCTTAGGCGATGTGGGACTACCCACGTTTCTTTTTTTTTGAGAAGGAATATAATTTTTACAACACACACACACAGGGAATGGGGACAAAGGCATAATATCACACAACTTACCCCTTACAAAAGCCGGTAACTCTTGTAAGGTGTATGAAGGCTTTATACCCGATTTTGAACTCACTCTTAGGCGATGTGGGACTACCCACGTTTCTTTTTTTTTGAGAAGGAATATAATTTTTACAACACACACACACAGGGAATGGGGACAAAGGCATAATATCACACAACTTACCCCTTACAAAAGCCGGTAACTCTTGTAAGGTGTATGAAGGCTTTATACCCGATTTTGAACTCACTCTTAGGCGATGTGGGACTGCCCACGTTTCTTTTTTTTGAGAAGGAATATGATTTTTACAACACACACACAGGGAATGGGGACAAAGGCATAATATCAACTTTGGTTTATGATTATATAGTCACTTCACATTTTCATACTTAAAGCACATGACTTTCTAGTAACCAACTAAAGCTATATCACAACGTCAAGAATCAAACCCAATGTAATTGGTAAGAAATTCTAGAGTCTCCTATTTAATCAAATGAACGTTGAATTGAATTACACAAATTTTGATTAGTAAAGATGCTCGGTAGGGTCTAGCACGTTTTGATTTGACATGGATTATGGATGGCACTTTCCACAACATATTATTATTTATGGAGAAAATAAAATCTCTGTGGTGATTTAACGTTAGCGCATAAGGGAAGAAATTTCGTTCGAGTAAGAAAATATATTTTCGAAGAAAGTTGTGTCCAGCACAAGAAAGCAAACACTGAGAAGAAAAGCAATGTCCCCACCTTTTTATTTTACTTAGATTTTGTTACTCACACATTCATAAACTTTTGATTTTACTCAGATGATGCCTTTTGGTTTCAAAAAAGTGGTGTATCTACTTTTCATTTTATTTATTTTATATTCAAATTTAAAAAAAATATTCTGAATTTGAATATAGAAAAAATTTTAACCGAATAAACTTTTCTTCACTTGTTTCTTAGATCAATCTTCTTGTTTTTAATGATACCACTTGTTATTGTTTGAGCAACACACTTTTTGATACATTAAACCCAACTTAGATCTACTATATTATAAGTAAAGTGTATTTTGTTAAAAGATAAGGGCCCAAAATATGTAAGGTTTACATCTACGAGACTTATAGTCAATGCTTGTCGCCAAATGTGTGGTAACATCAACAAACAAACCCACATTGGCTATATTAGTAGAAAATCAAGGTTTCTTTTTTCTTTTCTTTTTCTCTCTTTTTTTTTCTTTTCTTTTTTTCCCTTTAGTTTTTGACACTGCTCTGCATTTCAAGAGTCCGTATTAGTAAAGGGAGTTTTTTTTTTTTTTTTTTTTTTTTTTAATGTTTTTTGCTTTTTGTTTCAATTTTTTTTCCAAATAGTCCAAAATTTTTTTTTTCAAATAAACTAGTTTTTAATTTTTTAAACATATTTAACATAAAAATTACTAAAAATTATATATCTTTTGATAAACACTGTAAAAATAAGCACGGACACCAAAGCTCAACACAATATGTATGACTCATGTCAGGAAATATTGACACCTTTCCAAAGACACCAATATTTAAGACAGAATCCATCCAATGTATGGAGAATTTTTTATAATTTTTTTCTCATACTTGCTTACGTAATTTGCCACTCTTTTTGTAATTTGTATATTTGAGTACGTTTGTAAATAATGGTGGTATAATTGTAATTTTCTTTTCACTAGTTAGAAATATTACTAAATAAATACCACATTTCTATTCCAGAGAAACTTTTTAAAAGTAGTATTTAAACTTTTTAAAAATGATCTATTAATAAATGGCCTAAGAGTACCCGTTAACTAAACCTTTTTGTAATTCTAATAAGCAATATTTACCTAATGATCTCATTAATAAAGCTTTTGTAATTTTTTTCCCACAATATTTCAAAGTAAATCAAGCTAAACCTCATTTTATAATAATAATAATAATAATAATAATAATAATAATAATAATAATAATAATACTAATAATATTCTATCCATCAAAATAGTATCACCTTAAAAAAATCACTAGAATAAATACTAGCTAATTAGAAGTTAAAAGTTAAAATCAGAGGGACATATTCCATTTTAATGATCCTTGATTTTTTTTTTTTTTAATTTTGATAAAGTAATGAATGACAATGACCATTCAAAACTCTGTATAAAAGAAGTTATACTGCACTTTTCTCAAGTTAGAAAATTGATATATGTATCCAAAAATGAACTTATTATAATGTCCCACAAAATGGCTTCATCTACAAGACTTACAGAGTAAATACTTGGCTCCAAATCCGTAATGCGTGGTAGAAATTTAAAGCATAAGAAAACCGATTAAGCTCAAACAAACTCTTCCCTCCTCAACATTCAGCACAATACAAAAAGACATTTCGTTTCCTATATTATTATTATTATTATTATTATAATATAATTTTAGCATACAAGAGTGGTATTATTATCACCTTAAACTTTTTTCTTTTTTTAAATAAGAGATTATCACCGTAAACTTTGTTTTTATACAATCACCATTATAATACCTAGAGACATAAAAGTCACGGTGGAACATACTCTGTTTTAAAGATTGTTGAATTTTGCTAATGAGTATTGTTAACCCAAAAAAAGAAAAAAGAAAAAAAAAAGAGTATTTATTACCGTCTAAAATGGGTTGCACTTTTCATAAGGATAGAAATTTGATATGATGTTTCTAAAAATAAAATAAAAAAAAGAAAAAGAAAAAAGAAAAAGAAAAAGAAAATTGATATGAATCCAAATAGAGGGTCCCATCTACAAGTCAGTCAATTCCTAATGTGCGGTTGAAATTGAAGGCATCAAACAGACTCCTTGAGCACAATGGGACTATCTGGCATTTTACCCCTTTTTTTTTTTTTAATTGGCAATATACCCTTGTTTCGAAACTATATAGGTTCGTGCCCCTGTTTCGATACTCGATGACCCTAAAATCGAGTTACTTAAAGTACTCGATTGGTTTAAAATCGAGTTATGCCCGATCAAACTTAAAAAAAAAAAAAAAAAAAAATGCATAAAACTCGAGAAAGTGAAAATCGAGTACGAAAACGCCACTATAGGACTTAAAAACGTCACTATAGGGCTAAAAAAACGCCGCTATAGGGCCACTGAAACTGATATTGAATACTTATAAAAAAAATTTCCAGAAAAACGTCACTATAGGGATGAAAAAACGCCGCTATAGGGCCGATATTCGTACTTGAAAAAAAATTTCCAGAAAAACGTCACTATAGGGATGAAAAAACGCCGCTATTGGGCCGATATTCATACTTGTAAAAAAAATTTTCCAGAAAAACGTCACTATAGGGATAAAAAACGTCGCTATAGGGATGAAAAAACGCCGCTATAAAGCCACTAAAGCTGATTTGCATACTTGTAAAAAATACTTATAAAAAATTTAAAAAAATTTACATGAAACTCGAGTTCCCGGAACTCGAGTTCTATGCAAATTTTTTTTTTTTTTTTTTTTTTTGAGTTTGATCGGGCATAACTCGATTTTAAACCAATCGAGTTTTGCGTTGAAACTCGATTTTATGATAATCGAGTATCGAAACAGGGGCACGCCCCTATATAGTTTCGAAACAGGGGCATAACGCTAATTATTTTTCCCCAAAGGGGCAAAAGGCCAGATAGTCCGAGCACAATGCAACAAGATGGATGGGTCCACTTCCTATAAATAAGTCCTATGCCATTGGTACCAAACATAACAAAATCATAAATCAGTTTTATTATTATTTTTATAAAAGCACGATGATGAGAATAATGATAGCTGCTACTTTAACCCTTCTTCTCTGTTTGCTCACTATTCATCCTCCAAACTTCTGCACTGCCCACTCTGACTCTGAGGTTCGTTGCATTGAAAGCGAGCGACACGCCCTTCTCAACTTCAAGCAACACCTTACAGATCCTTCTAACCGCCTTGCCTCTTGGGTTGCTTCCGCATCTGACGTGGATTGCTGTCACTGGGTCGGTGTTGTCTGCAACAACCGCACCGGTCATGTCCTCCAACTCCATCTCAGAAGCCATTATCCTGCGGATGACGAGCTTAAAATTTATGATGAAGACCAATGGGAAGCTCAATATGAAGCTTATGTGAGGTCCAGATTTGGTGGTAAGATAAATCCTTCTCTGCTTGATTTGAAGCATTTGATTTACTTGGACCTCAGTTACAATGATTTTGGTGGTATTCAAATTCCCAAATTCCTCGGTTCAATGGGGAGCTTAAGATATCTTAATCTCTCCCGTGCGGGATTTGTGGGATTCATTCCTCATCAACTTGGGAATCTCTCTAATTTGCACTATCTCAATCTTGGAGATAATTATTATGAAAATAATAATAATTATTATTATTATTATGATTTACATGTCAAGAACCTTCAATGGCTCTCTGGTCTTCCTTTACTACAACTACTTGATTTGAGTTCTGCAAACCTTAGCAAAGCCTCTGATTGGCTACAGGAGATAAACAAACTCCCTTGCTTGTTAGAGTTGCGATTGTCAGATTGCCACCTTTCTGGTTTTGTCCCACCGATACCCAGTATTAACTTCTCATCTCTCACCACCCTTGATCTTTCATTCAACAGTTTTGAAAACACTTCGATTTTGTTTTGGGTCTTTGGTCTTCATAATCTGGTTTCTCTTCATCTATCTGTCAATCAGTTTCAAGGTCCAATCCCTGTTCATCTCCAAAACTTGACTTCACTTAGGCACCTCGATCTATCTTTCAACGCTTTGAACTCTTCAATTCCTGATTGGCTGTACACTTTTAGTCATCTTGAGTTCCTCAACCTCTTTTACAGTCACTTGCAGGGTTCAATCTCTAGTTCCATTGGAAACCTAACATCTGCCATTTGCATAGACTTGTCATACAATGAACTTGTAGGAAAGGTACCAAGATCTTTGGGTAATCTCTGCAACTTATGGAAAATTAGATTGTCAGGCAACAAATGGAGTCAAGAGATATCTGAAATCTTTGAAAGTCTATTAGGATGTGCTTCAAATGGACTAGAGATCTTAGATTTGTCTAATGCTCAACTGTCTGGGCAGTTAACTGCTGAACTTGGGCAATTTAAAAATCTGGTCAGTCTTTCTTTGGGGCATAATTCAATTTCAGGTCCAATTCCATGGTCTATAGGAAATCTTTCATCCTTGAGATCCTTGCACCTTGAGAGTAATCAAATTAATGGTACTCTCCCTCAAACTTTTGGACAACTTTCACAATTAGAGTCTCTGAATATTGGTTTAAATATGTTGGAGGGTGTGGTTTTAGAAGTTCATTTTGCCAATTCAATGAGATTGAAAACACTTATTGCGTCTCAGAACCGACTGACTTTAGAAGTAAGTGACAATTGGACCCCTCCTTTTCAACTCAACCATTTACATTTGGGATCATGGAATTTAGGGCCGAAATTTCCTTTGTGGCTCTGTTCACAAAGGCAACTTTTGACCTTGGACATATTCAACACAAGGATTTTAGATGCAGTTCCTCCTTCCTTTTGGAACTTGACTTCTCAGCTTACTTATCTAAATATCTCTCATAATCAGATCTATGGAGAGATTCCACATATCCCAATGATTATTTCCTATTCTCCAATACTTGATATGAGTTCAAATCGCTTCAAAGGTCCGTTACCTTGTATATCCTCTAATGTGACCCTTCTTGATCTTTCTAACAATTCACTATCCGGATCTATTTCTCACTTTTTGTGTTACAAGATGAATGAGCCCAAAAATATGCAGTTCCTCAATCTTGGAAACAATCTTTTATCAGGGAAATTAAGTAATTGTTGGATGATGTGGAAAAACTTGTCTGCCTTAAATTTGGGAAAAAACAATTTCACTGGTAGTATTCCAACCTCCATTGGATCTTTGGTTCTTCTTTCGTATTTGCACCTAGACAACAACAGATTCTCTAGAAAATTACCATCCTCTTTGAAAAATTGTAAATGGTTGGCGACCATTGATGTTGCTAAGAATGATTTTGTTGGAAGCATACCTTCATGGATAGGACATAGACTTTCAAGCTTGGTGATTCTTAACCTTCACTCAAATAATTTTCATGGTTACATCCCAGAAGAACTATGTTCTCTAACTTCACTCCAAATCTTGGACCTTTCACATAATAAGCTATTTGGAAGCATACCTAAATGTGTCCACAATTTAAGTGCCATGGCCACAAGTAAGAGTTCAGATTATCCCTTTTTTTCACTTCCCCATTCAAGAGAATATTTTTTAGCGCCTATTGAAAGTCAATTGGTTGCGATTAAGGGAAAAGATCTTGAGTATTCCACCACTCTTCGACTAGTAAAAATTATAGACCTTTCCAACAACAATTTATCAGGAGAGATCCCTGAAGAAGTGATGCATCTCAAAGGATTACAGTCATTAGATTTGTCATTTAATATCTTGACTGGAAGGATTCCTGAGAATATAGGTGATATGGGATCAGTGGAGTCTATTGATTTCTCAAGTAACCAACTTTCTGGTCAAATTCCTCAAAGTATGTCAAGTTTGACATTTTTGAGTCGGTTGAATTTGTCAAACAACAATTTAATTGGGAAAATCCCTTCAAGCACTCAGCTACAAAGTCTTGATGCATCCAGTTTTTTTGGAAATAAACTTTGTGGACCTCCACTTATTGATAACTGTACTATAAAGGATGTACAACCTAACACTGAAAAGAAAGAATGCAAGGCTTTTAGTGGAGTTGATGTGGATTGGTTTTATGTGAGCATGGCACTTGGATTTGTTGTTGGTTTTTGGGTTGTATTGAGTCCTTTATTGTTGAACAAGCAGTGGAGATTTTTGTACTTTCAATTCCTGGATCACCTAGGGTACAAGCTTAGGGGTTTAGTGGCACAAACTTGGTAGCATTGTAAGTAAATGTTGTAAGATTCTTAATATTTAGTGCAAACATCATGTAATCATATTAATCAATAGTTTGATTATTTCTTTATCATCTTCAAGCTGATTAATTCTTGTATTTCTTGCTAAATTCACTCCATTAAAATTTATTAATATGATGTTTCTTCTTGTGAACATCAACGACAATCCAAGTTGTAGTTTTATTATTCTTATGGATTAATGGTGTAAAATTACATTTTAGTTCATAAAAGTAATTGATTTGTTAAAAAGTAATATTCAATACCTTGCAATGATGCCCATTTTTTCTTTAGAGTCTCTTAGTGATCACTCTGTAAAGTCTCAATAAAAAAGACAACATATTTCTGCATATCTGGGCAAACTAAAAATGCTCTTTGTTACAAATTGAAGGCTATTTGGTGGATTCCTTGCAACTAGTATCTAAGAAGGAAGCATAGGCTATAGAGGAGTGCATCTCAAAAGTCTACTTTGTCCCTGGTGAAAAATTCAACCTTTGATGTTCATTGGGAAATAGGTGATATGACACAGTGTGCTAGTATGCTATAGTTTTTTGCTTCAGAAAATTTCTGTGTAGTTCCATGTCTTGTGATTAAACCTCTTAGATCACACTTATGGAAGGCATAGAGTCCAATCAGAGATAAATATTTAAAATAGAAGAAAATTTGAGAGAGAGGGATTGGATGAGGTGAGATTCATGGTGGATGTGAATCTTATGGGGATTTCTAAAACGATCAAAGCAGCTTTTATTACCATGAAGAATTGGAGGGATTGTGGGTCATGTCCTTCCATGTTGGTCAGGTACGACATCCCAAAATCTAACTCAACTCTAAAAAGTGAATTAATAAATACATGTTATTGTTTTGTAATTTTGAATTATGTGTCTCTACATAGGCTGGTATATATAGTTGCTTGGCTTATTCAGTGTGTATCTTTGGGCTTCACGGTTTGATAGAGGCGTTGCACTAAGAGGTTTTCTTCCTTTGACATCCAAGTCTCTTATATTACCTCCAGACATTGATACTCTTGATTTAGTTGAAAGGTATGGAAATTGAGTTGTCTATTTCCTTAATTATGCTGCATTATTCTTTTAAGTCTAGTAACATATTGGTGACACATAGTGTTGCAACTTGCAAGTAACAAGCTTGGTTAGGAGCTTGTGTTTAACTGTGACAAATCTTTTTTTGTGACAAATCTTTATTTATGACTCCTAGCTCTTTACTGTGAGTTGCTTTAAATGTAACAGACAGCTTTTAACATACAGGATTTATCAATTGCAGAAGTTCATATTTTGTGATACATTGAGATAAATGATTCTCAACTCTCTATACTTTTTTCTCTGAGATTTGTTTCCCTTTCATGAAGTTACTGCATATTAGAAGAATTTGAACTGTAATGTTGTATATGCGTGTCTGTATCTATTTGGGTGGGTACCTAGATGTATACGTGTATGTTGATAAATTAGGTTCACTGCAGAGGGATTTGGGTCTAGGTGAATAGGATTTTGTTGAATTGGTGATTTAACCAATTAGGTAACGTAGAATTTGTGGGGTAAATTTAATTCTCTGTGGTGTTTTGTTGGGATTCTAATGTTGTTTGCAATGATTTATTAAAGATTTTTGTTTCAAATCTGTTTGGCATGTTAAAAAATAGTCAACTAAAAAAAAAAAATTGTAAAGAGTTGGTGACCATTGATATTGCTAAGAATGATTTTTTTGGAAGCATACCTTCTTGGATAGGACATAGACTTTCAAGCTTGGTGGTTCTTAACCTTCGCTCAAATAATTCTCAGGGTTACATCCCAGAAGAACTATGTTCTCTAACATCACTCCAAATCTTGGACCTTTCACATAATAAGCTATTTGGAAGCATACCTAGATGTGTCCACAATTTTAGTGCCATGGCAACAAGTACCAATTCAGATTATCCCTTTTATTTATATCTAACATCAACAGGATATAATTCATGTAATATTTTGCATTAACAGTTAATGATAATTTCTGTATTTCTTCTAGTAAGGAGTTTTCTCTGGAACTAATAAGTTTGATGGCAATGCATTCCAAATTCTCACTATTAAAAATGTGGCTTCAGTGTTCACGCCACTAGGTTTTTGGTTGAACATTTAGGTAAATAAAAGATCACAATTCCTTCTTAAATTTTTTATTGGATCTTCTTTCTTCTTATCATTGGTAAGATGTTTCTCTAAACATGTAGGATCTATTTGCTCAGTTATCATTTGACCCACCCTGTTGTTCTAATACTTGTGCAAAATGATCAATTCTTCGCTCAACACAATTTGAATATGAGAAGCTTTATACTTTCTGTATTTAAAAGTGTAATTGTTAATTATATTTCACCACCAGAGGTTGCTTTCCTAAGAAGAATTACTGAATGATTTAATTCAAAACAGCAAAACTGGTCTTTTGGTTCCTAGGGACAAGATGAGATTGAGCCCTCAACCAACCAAACTTACGGTCTTTCTTAAAGAATCTTAAATTTGTCAAGACATTTGCCTCTCTAAATCTTGTTCTCAAGGCTTACTTATGACATGTAGATGAAATTGACTATTTACTAGGTCATGAAGAAGAGCTAAAAGTTTTTGCATCAGATTTTGCAAATGATGTTCCACTTAGCGTCAGTTACAGTTATAATCCAGTAACTCAGTTCTTGAATTATATTGACAATGGCAACTTCTCTGTTAATGGTGTGCTGGCCGACATCCCACTTATACTCCCCATCAGAGGCTATAGGTAAAATTTTGTCTTTTTTTCCCCTGTTAAGAAAAGTGTTCACCTAAAATTATTCATACCTAAAAACTTTATTGTATCGGTTCATTCAAAATTTCTAGCTGTTTTGATTTCTGCACATTCTCTTATAAACTTAAATTGTTCTGCCTACCTGAATCCCCTAACAAATGTTTTGGATTTCTAACTATCAAATCAATAAAGCTTCTAATTGCAATTTTTTGAATTTGGCTAAAAGGTCTCCTAGATAGATTTCTCCTTTACCCATTTCTTGACCTTTTAGCACATTCAATGTCAGTGGAATCATGTGGATATCAGTGTGCATTTCCAGATAACCTTAACAACTTTCCTGCATTTTGTTCTTAATTGGTGCTATTTCTAACTTCGTATAGATGCATTCATGATTCATCCTACTCTTCATGAGAAGTTAAATGTTTAATAAATTGAACAAAAAATATATACTAAAACTCGAACTCATTGTTTTTTGGAGACATTTCAATTTCATTCTCAATCCTGGGACTATCTTTAATGCAGAGCTCCTTGATCAGGTTACTACAGAACCAAAAATGGATTTTGTTCTATTAGTACTTGCATGTGATTTTGTATATCACATGCCACAATTGCATTCTAGGAACTGAAGGATTAAAATATCATTTCTTATTGCTGCATTTTATTTAACATTAATGGTGATAATTCCAACATAATTAGTTAAGTTTTCTCTATGATAGATTATTGCCTGCTCCTTTTAATAATATTTTCTTCAAGATGCTGATTGCTCTTCTCACATCGCAGATTTCTTTGCTCATCTAGACCAAAATGCTTCAGCACAAGGTATATCCTATTGCATATTGCTTTGAATAAAAGCTGATTCTTTTCTCCTCATAACTGATTGATAAGGTTGTCTAACTGTATGTCTTTATGTAAATTTTACTTTTTTAGAATATTATTGTTTACCTTTTTCTTTCACCTTCCTCTATCTCCAGTGAATCCTTTGGTTATCTCTAAATATGGAGCAAGTGAAGATTACCCTGGTTGTACAGATTTAATACATATGAAAGTTATTTGAATCATGTAGACATACTTGACTGTCTTGTTCGATTGGCAAAGGATGGGACTCAGTTTGCTTTACTTAATTTTTTTGTAAGAATTCCTGTGCAATATAATTAGGTGGAATGTTAATTATATTGGTCAAATTTGCTCTAGGGGGCTCTGGTGTGCAGAATCGTCTTCAGCTCTTTTGCAAAGTACATTGCAGAGATCAAGGAACTCTTGAAGCAGAAAGGAGGTGACGTTGACTGTTGAATTTTCTATGACGTTTTTGAAGAGCCAGAGTTATTTTTAGACAGTTCCAATATATATCAAAACTTAAGGTAAGAATTGGATGATAAATTGTGTGGATTTGAGGAGATACAATTTGCTTACTGCTATCTAAAATTTTGATTCCTATCTGAAACTAAGGATGCAAGATTTGCTGGATGAACATGTGTAGAAAGGAATATAACCTTTGTAATTTGCTGGATGAACATGGTTGTTGGTCTTGCATTTTCGGCCGCACACTTTACAGATGTAATGATCGGACGGTGTGATCAAGCCTTTGCGCTCGAAGAAATCGACTTCCTTGCGGGTCTCGGTGTTGCTGTACTGACCCACTGGGGCAAGTGGATGAAGGCGTGGCGGTTAGCGTAGGCTGACATGTCGATGACGTCACCGAACCGTTGAGCCAACTGTTTTAACGAAATCGCCGCATTGTACGGCGGGCCTCGCGGGGGTTTGTTATCGAGGTCCCATAGGACCACTACTTTCTTCTGTTTCGGCGTGTAGACGCCTTGCTTGTTCTTCACCATGTCGATTTCGTAAACGGCGCCGTTTGAGGTCGAGGCTGAGCATTTCGTTTGGAAACGGCGTGGTGAGAGTTTTGGATGGTCTGTCTTGCCTTATCATATGAAATTTCACAAGCTTCAAATGTTTATCTTTTCCATTCGTTATTGTTATTGTTATCCAAATCAGACATAAGAATGATTCTCACATCAACTACACTCAATAAGTTTAGTCTCGCCAGATTTATTGAACTGCAACCTGCCTTATAATTACTTTAGTGTATTTTGGTTCATTTTTCCTTGCATTCAACTGCATTAATTCTTGCAAGATTCATCTGATCATGGAAGCTTGTGCGAATTCTGATTATGCGGTGTTGTACCCACCCTTAATTTATTGGTCATTGTTGCTTTGTGGTGTCCATAATGTAATATTATGACTCTTAACTCTGCTTTTTGGTTGATTAATTCATCCATCATGCCTTTTCATAAAATTAATTTGTCTTTTTTCTAAGCTTCTTCCTTGGTCTTTTTTAAGCACTCACAACCTCAGTTTTCTAGTGAGAAGTGATCCTGTGTTTTTAAAATTTAATAAAGGTCGTGAGTTCATGATGCATAATTTTTTCTTTTCTAGATGTTTCACAAAGGTTTATGTTGTTTAACTCAAAAAAGAAAAAATAAGTTGTTTCACAAGGTGAGCTTAATAATTCAAGTAGCTTATTCCTAGAAGGGAAGGGAACAAATCACTTGTTGTAACGTTATTAGAGACCTGGTTAAAAAGTAAAGACATTATCCTTCTTGCTTATGGGAAATTAGTATCTCTTATGATCTGGTTGGCCTTAAGACTAGTTCTGATTCTATCTGATGGAATAATAATTATCATTTTTCTTCTCGTGCAAGAATTGAAGCATGACCTAACCCTACCCCACCTTATTGCAACTTTTTGATTGGTCCCACCCCTCCTTATTGCAACTTGAGTGAGGCTATAGCTATTTTGACTTTGTGTGATAAACAGTTATTGGTATTAGTCTTTATTAAATAATTATCTGTTTTATCCTGTTATAGTTAAAGTTGGAAGTGTTGAGAATTTTCCACTTCATCCTTTGGAAGCTTCTGTCTATTGTACTGATGTCTGTCAATGTCTTGGTTTCAGGCTGTCATGGCAGAGGCAAGGTCTCAACAAGCTGCGTCCATGACAGAGTTTCATTGGCTTGGTCATAGGTTTCCAATACCTAATGCGAAAACACGAGTTGCCATTTTGAAAGGTCGGTGAAAAGCTATTTTTGATAATGATTCAGAACTGCACCATTACTTTGGGTTCAACAAAATGTTATACAGCCGTAATGATCATCTTTCTTGGTGTCATCAAACATACAGTGTGAATCTAGATTTTTCCTGATTTAGTAGAACAGATTATGACTAGTTGTTTATACTTACTCTCTTAGTCTCTCTCTGGCAACTGATAATTTAGTTGATAATCTTCAGCAGGATAGTCTATATATATATATATATATATATAAGGAAGAGAGTAGTTGAATTCAGTGTTCAAATGGATGGTTGACCAAAAAACTGCAGTACCATTGTGTCACTAAAAGTAGCATGCCAAAAATGTTGCTATTAGGCTCATGGGCCAGTTTACTAGATTTATTAACGGACCTGCAAAACTTGCCGTTAAATTGTTGTCAATTTTAAAAGTATAATGTATGGGATTGTTTAGAAGTTATTTCATTTGGAGAGATTTTATTGAGGAAATATGGTGTAGGAATTTATCATGTCTTTAAGTAGATTTGAACAAGGTTTGGTTTGGTTTTGTTATGCTATCAAGTCTTCGGCATATTACATGCTAATAGGTTTTTTAAAGAGTTTGGTATTGCATGTTTTTATGTGGGGCACTATATTAGGAGAAGGTATGGTCAGGGTGTTTGGTAGGCTTCTATTAGTTAAGCTTTTGGGACAAACGGTAATTTAACAACTTCAGTTACAAAAAATTAGCCTATAACAGGTTCTAATGTAAACAATGATTAGAGTGCCAATAAAAAAGCAACCTTAAAGAATTCAGCTTGCTGTTTTTGAGTATTTGTAATTCATGTTGATATTGAATCTGCAAAACTTGCAGTTGCTGATCCCAACTGAGACTACCCTTTCTTGTTTTCTTGTTATTAACGTATTATTGCAGCTTGTCCTCCGTCTTGCTTCTCTCCCTTGAGTTAAACCACACTAAAAGTCTTCTGATGGTTTCCAGCAACAATTGGATATTTGGCTATGATTATATTTTATGCAACTATCCCGTTTGTGGAAAATATATCTTTTTCTCTTGCTTAACTAGTGCACTTGTAACTTCTCTGAAATTTATTCAAGTATGGTCGTGTCTGCTGGTTTTTTTCTCCCCTTCTTGGTTTACTTTTATAGTCAAAAATCTCAAGTTTTGCTTTATGTCTCAAGTTTTGTTTTATGTGACAAACTTGTTCAGCTCAAGAATTGGAGAAAGATATACACGGTCCAGCCGCAGATTCACTGCCAGCAGAGAAAAGACTGGCCATCTTTGACAAAATTTTTACTGCATATCATGAAGCTAGGAGCTGCATTCGTAGTGACTTGGTATGGAAAGTTACTTCATTATGTCATTGTTTTATTTCTATTAGAAGTAAGGTCCACTTTACCCCCAGTGATAACACGGTTGGGAACCATGACTCATGATAAGGTTGGTCATTTAAATATTTCATTCCCCCTCCACTTGGGGCCAAATTCACTTCTCAAAAAGAGAGGAAAAAAAGGACTTCATTAGATTATTCATTAAAAAATGACTCTTTAAAAAAAATTGTAAGAAATCTTTCTCACAGTTCAATCCTATACTGTATCTTTTAGACTGCTTTCCTGATATACTGTATATTCTAGGTCAGTGCAGGGAATGCCAAAAATGTGAAAGATGACTTAAATGGTCTTGACAAAGCCGTTAGTGCTGTTTTAGGACAAAGAACCATTGAGCGCAACCAGTTGTTAGTTACAGCTGCAAAGAGTAAACTTACTAGGCGACGTGATGACAAAAATGAGAGAGTTACCAAGCCTGAAGAGCTTGTTTGCCTATATGATCTTTTATTACAGGTTAACTATCTTTATTTAATTGCTTGTTACTTGGCTTTCTTCTAATAAAATTTACTACTGAAGTTGCAAGATGCTAGCCTCAAATTTTATTAGAAAACCCTGTGAATGATTTTGTTATATTTTGCAGAATATAGCTGATCTTTCAGATTTAGTCAGTTCTGGAAGAGATAGAAAACCTGAAGAGTTGGCATTTTCTGAAGAGTGTGCACTTAAAAGTTTGTCCTTTCGAGCAGAAAGGTTTGGCTTCTGAGTTTTTTATTTTACTGGTCTTAGGAAATGCTTTTTATTTAGTTTATTGCTCCTCTTGCAAGTATTTTAAGGATTATACCCCTATGTCTTTTTAAATGTTGAAATTGATCTTCAATTGCATCACAATTCTTTATTTCTTTTCTTAAGACATCCATGTCTTTCTTTTTTGGTACCTTTTGGAAAATTATAGTTTATGGATGTTTGAAATCTTAGCTTTAACAGGTTCCTTGTTCTACCATAACCTTTTCTTTCCTGTCATCCTTATTAGCATCACCGTTTCAACTATGCTGATCTTATGGACTTGTTTCTTATCCTCTCAACATTCTGTATGATATTAAAACCATTATTCATTTGCATTTCTATTTTCATTTTTTAGTAAGTTTCAGATGAACTTGATGGGTCTTAAACCCATGATCTCATCCTCCACCTTGCTCTTACAAGGGAAGAAGGTGTCATTTTAGTTAGAGCTCATTGTAAATATTTCTTTCCAAAATGATAAGGCTGTGTCAGGTTCACAAATATATTTTTGATAATTCAATAATTGGGGTGTGGGGATTTGAATCCTTGATGTCTCAATTGGAAATAACAAGAGGTGTCAATCAATTGAGCTACAAGGTTCTTGGCCTGGTTCCCAAAAACATATCTGGGATTACACTTGTTCTAGTTGATTTTTAGATTGGGTTTTTGTTGTTGCTGGCTCAAATTTAATTTATAGGCCTCTCAGCATTTTGGCAGGTGCTTCTACTTGGCAAAATCTGACAGCTTGGCTGGAAAGAGGGCAGAAGCTTATGCATTATACTGCCGTGCTTGGTCTCTTGCTGAGGACGCCCTACAGAAATTCCGAACTTTGAATGAGAATGATCAGGTTTGTGCATATTTTTGGGTTTTTCTATCTTCTTCTTCTTCTTCTTCTTCTTCTTCTTCTTTTTGTTTTTTGTTTTTTGTTTTTTGTTTTTTTTTTGTTTTTGTTTTTTTTTTTTTTGCATCAATTGAATGAAATTGCTTCACAACTGTTAAATTCAATGTTGTTATCCACATTTATATAACTTACTATCACTCTGTAGTCTTTTCCACTGATGTTGTTGGGATGGCTTGCCCATTTGTCTTCTTTCTGCCTTTGCTCTCCATATAACCAAAAATGATATATATTTATATATATATATATATATATATATATATATATATATAAATTACCCCAAAACTTTCGATTCTTATCGACTCCTTATCTTACTAAATAACTACTTTTCTAAGATCAGTAATTCTTGATGTTTTTTGTCTTATATATGATAAGTACTTCTGGTATGATAAATTGGTATATTGATGTTCTTTTTTGCATTTGGATTTGTTCACCGATAATTCATATGCAAAGCAAAAATATTTGGTTTTAAAAGCCTTCATTTATTTTCTTTGTATAAGCAAATAATCAAAGAGTTGAAGATGTTGTGTGATGAATGCAGATCTAACAGTTGTATAGAGCATGCAACAGGGATCATGGAGGAGGTGAAGGCTCCAAAGAATCTCTCAAAAAGAGTCTCTAATTTGTCATTGTAAAGTTGTAATTTACAACTGTGTATTTGTTGGCTTTCATTCCGTGCCAAATTTGATTGTAATTTTGTTCAATCGTTTAAAACCCTGTATTTGTTGTGGGACTTGATGTAAGGGGTGTGTGAGAGAAAGAGTGTTGAAGACTCAAGCATTTGAAGAAGAGAAGAATTCTCGCGGGTACCTCGCGGGTATGTCGCGACCAAGCTTCCCGCGAAGTGAAGCATGTGCCAGGCACATGATGGAATGCGAAGAGTCATGCCAGGTGGAGCAACTGTGTCTCGCGAGTATCTCGCGGGTAAGGCCTTCCCGCGAGACACCCGCGAGACTAGCTGTTCTGCCAGCCTGTATTCTTTGAGTCACACCTTTTGCACCCCTCCTACAAATATCATCATAACCCACATTTGTTGAGGAATGCTTCAGAGAGAAAACCCTAGCTAAACACCTTGGTAATTAGAGATTGTCTTCCCCACCTTCTCTAAACATTTTGCTTGTGGTATCTCCTCAACCATTCCCTCTCCATTGTCTATATCTTTGAGAGGTTGATAGCCCAAACACTTGACACACCTTAGAGAGTGCTGAGTGACGTTTTTGGTGCTGCTGGGAAGCATAGGAAGGAGCCTTCAATGGCAGATGCAACATGGAGCTTGTTGCGGGATCCGGATAACTAGGACAAGACACGGTTCCGAGAAGCCTTGTTGGAGTAGGAGCTTGGAGGGCTTAGGTACATCGGGTAGACTAGGCTTGGAGGGTCTTTTGCTAATCCATTTATCCCAACTGATTGTCTAGTGGATCGATTTCCGCTTGGAGGGCGGCGGAGAGGTTTTTCACCGAGTTCTTCGGTTTCCTCTTCGATAACACGTCTCGGTGTTATTTGTGTTTGCATCCTTCTTCCCTACTCTTGTTCATTTCATTTTTACTGCTGAGTTGCTTTAAATTATGAATTAGAGTAGTTGTTTTACTTATACGCTTGTGTTTACACTATTCCGCACTTGTTAGTAAGTTAGTGTAAAATCAACCAAGCCGTATTTTGAATTTGGGGGTCTAAACCGCTCGTGTGTTTTCAACACATTTTCGAGCTTTCAATTGGTATCAGAGCAGGTACACTTGCTGAGGTTTAATTACCTGAGTGTGATCCTTGACCCTTCTTGAGATGGACCGGTCTCAATCGCTCACTGTTCCACCATTCTTTGATGGGAACAATTATGCATTCTGGAAAGTTAGAATGAGAGCATTCTTATGCTCTATCGATGATACCGTTTGGGATGTGGTTGAGATAGGTTGGACCAAACCGGTGACTCCTAAGTCCACTTGGGATAAGGCAGCCCTTGCGGCAGCAAATGCTAATAGTAAAGCTTTAAATGCTATCTTTTGTGGTGTGTCCCCCGATGAATTCCACAGGATATCTCATATGACAGTAGCCAAGGAAGCTTGGGAGATTTTGGAGACTACCTATGAGGGTACAAAGAAAGTCAAGGACACAAAGCTCCAAATGCTCACCACCAAATTTGAGGAACTCAAGATGAGTGATGATGAACCATTTGACTCATTCTATGGGAAGCTCAATGAAATTGTCATTGCTAAACTCAATCTTGGGGAGAAGATTGAAGACACTAAGGTAGTGAGAAAAATATTGAGGTCCTTGCCCGAAAGTTTTAGAGCAAAGGTTACAGCCATAGAAGAAAGCAAAGACTTGGATGAGATTAAGATTCAAGAGCTGATCGGGTCTCTCCAAACCTATGAGCTGGGACTGCCTTCCCACAAGACGAGCAAATCTCTTGCTCTTAAAACCATCACCGAAAGAATGAATGATTCCTCCGAAGAAGATGGAGTGGAGAAAGAAGTAGCATATCTTGCAAAGAACTTCCGCAAGTTTCTGAGAATGAAGAACAGTGGGAAACCGTTCAATAGAGAAAAGTTCTCTTCCTCAAGAGGTGATAAGAAAGAGTTTAAGAGAAAAGAAGGAAAGGACTATCAACCTTCTCCAGAAATTGTGTGTTACGAGTGCAATGGCCATGGACATCTAAAGAAGGAGTGTCCGAATTTTCTGAGGGGAAAAGGAAAAGCATATGCTACAACGCTCAGTGATTCTGAATCCTCTGATTCTGATTCGGAAGAGGGCTGTGACGGTGAGGGAAACTACTCCGCTTTCATGACTATTGCTAATGAAGATTCCTCGGACGACTTGGGTGTACTTGAGAAGGAACTTGGTGAACATTCTGATTCAGAATCAGCTGGAATTGTGGAAGAATCAGATGCTGAAGAGGAAGGAAATACAACTAATCTTCAAGAAAACTACTCCTCACTTCTTGAGAAGTCAGGGGAATATGCAAGAATAGCTAAGGCAGCTGTGAGAAAAATGAAGAAAGCAGAGGAAGACTACCGAAGTCTCATGATCAGACATAAGGAGGCCAAATGCGAAATAGAGGGGCTGAATGGTGAGCTGTCAGAAGCATACTTGAAGATCAGATTTCTTGAGCAAGAGGTGGTGCAAGCGCAAGCCAAGATAGAGAGGGTCTCCTCCAGAAAGTTGGATGATGTTATTTCATCCCAAAAACATTCTTCAGACAAGTCCGGATTGGGATATACCGGAGGAAGTAGCTCATCAGTCAAAGCTACCAAAGAAGTGAAATTTGTGAAGGCCGTAGAGCCAATTGTAGAGGAGGCCGTTCCTGAGAATGTTAAGGTTGAAAAGAAGAATGTAAATGAGCAACGGATGATGAATAAGCCTCGAAATCAAGCTGGAGGTAGACACGAAACCAGAGCAAGATCTCTCTCAAGACCTCAACGGGGTCCTAGAACGGATTATGTATGTCACTATTGCGGATTGCAAGGACACACCAGACCCAACTGTCAAAAACTGAGAGCAGACAATAATACAAGTATTCCTCGATCACGTGGAAGAAGGAATGACAATAGAGCTTGGGGTGGTGAGAACTCAAGAAGCCAAAATCGTGATCCCGGAGTGACAGATGTGATGAAGATGATCGGTGCCTTCACCACTTGCTTGGAGAGTTTCACCAGGAGGTTTGAAAGTCCCAACTCCCGTACCCAATCCGTCAAGGATATCACCCCAAACGCACGTGACGTGTGGGTGAAAAGGGGTACTCATGCATAAGCACTATAACATGTCCATGCATTAATTCTTTCCATTTTTAGGGACATTTGTTGTTGCATTGCATCATACATTACTTTCATGGTTTGCACTTGTTATTGTTGATCTTTCTTTTCTTGTTCTGTTTTGGGTGTGTTACAAAAATTCAAAAACCATAAAAATTATAAAATCTAAAAAGTTTGATCACTTTGTTGAGTTTTGTCTCAAAACATGTTTTGCCTTGTACCTTTGTACTTATGGCTTTGTGCATTTAACGAGCTTAGCTTGTCCCTCATGCACTCATATCATAGTGGAAGAAATTCTGAAATCTATGTGACGGTTGTAAATAGATCTTCAACCTTGTCATGAATGATTAGTGAATGGTTGTGTTGATCTTGATACATGCATAGACTCATGCCTATATATCTTCCCACTTTTATTTTTCTTGCTTAAAAGAGCTCTCTAAATGTAAATCTCCAAATGAAAAGAGATATAGAGCTGCAAAAGCCTGTCGCACAAACTAGTATTCGACTAGGAAAAAGGGAAAGCGACCAAAATAAAATGTATGATGCCCAAAAAGCCAAAGGCTATCTCGTAAAATGAAATATCACAAATTTCAGGCATCTTTCTCTAAATGTGATTCTCTTTGCTCAAAAGTTGCAAATGAAGTGTTAAAAAAAAAAAAATGGAGCCAAATGAAAAGCTTCAATGAATTGTTATCAAGTTCGTGTGGGAGGTCATATATGCATGTTTCCATAATTGAGATAGGTCACATAATCTAGTGCTAGTTGTGTATGCCTTGATTGAATTGATCATTGAAGCCTCACATTGGACTAAGGACTATCTCATTTTTGATATCCACACACAACACACAAGTCTATGTTCTATGAATGTCATAATCATTTGTGTGATTGTACTTGATCAATTGTGTTTCACATGCTCAATCTTTGTTGATCAAATCCAAAAAGATTTTTGTGAGATTTATTTGTTTTTGAAAGTGTTTTTAGACTTCCTTGTGTTTCTTTTTGGTCAAAATGAATTTTGTGTGTTTTTCATCAAAAACTGGTTCAGTGGCTTTCTCGCGAGAAGCTCGCGACTAAGAAGCTACCCGCGAAAAATTGTTTGGCTAAAACTGTGTTTTTCTCAAAATCAGACAGAGAATCTCGCGACTGTGTCGCGACTGTCTCGCGACTTAGAGCTTCTCGCGAAAATTTTGTGCTTCAGTGGCACTTTTCGCGGTTGTCTCGCGACTGTCTCGCGGCTCCCTATCCCGCGAAAAACGCGTGTTTTCAGTTTTATAGGGCTGATGTGACAGTTTTTCAAAACATAAAAACTTCCCTCTCATCTTTTCTTCGAAACTCTCTCTACCAAAATCACTATTCCATCAAACCCCACTCCGCATCAAGATTTTTTCTGCATTTTTTTCTTCAAGGTATGTTGATTATTCACTCCTTTTTAAGTTTTTACTTAGATTATGCAGAATTTTTAGTTAGGGTTGTGATAATTGGGGATTTTCGAAATTTTGGGTTGGTTTTCTAAATTGGGCAATGTTTGTGTTAAATCTTTGATTGGGTTTTGTTTCTTTTGATCTTATTGCATCTGTGTTGGCCCCTTGTGGCATTTTAAAGTGTATTTAGGCATATTTTCACCATGTTCATGCATTGTTCATACTTAAAGTGTTGTTATGCACATTAGGTGTTTGATTGAATGTCTAAATGACATTGTTGTGCCTAATTGGTCTCAAGTGAGTCCCAATTTCAAGGTTTCCATATACCTTACAGTGTTTTGGTCTAAAATTGATCTTTGATCATGTGTGTATTACACTTTGCACATGTTGCACTCACTTGGCAAACACCTAGGTACCCTCTAGACACACACTCATGCATTTCATGTTACACATACATATGCATTCACACAAACACACACTTGCACAGTGATTTAAATTTCATACAAAATGTCTTGTTTTCCAATTCATTTGTGTTATTGTTCAATGATGTTTGTGGTATGACTTACTCTGTTGTGGTGGAAATGCTCTGTTTTGAATGCTACTCTGTTTCTGGAAGAATCTCATGTGATGTAAACTAACTTGAATCTAATCAAGTTTTTATTCTTGTGTTTTGCACATGTGTTCTATGTGTTGTGTCATCTTATGCAGATGTCTCCCACCAAGCATGCCGGTACCAAGAAGAAGGGTCCCAAGCGTGCTCGTACTGACTCCGATAACTTCAAATCCGCAGAGGCAGATATGAAGTACAATGATTGCTACAAGGAAGCAACCATTGTCATGGAAAGGGTGGTGCAGTTGGAAGAGCTTGAGAATACCTGCATTCCAGATGTGTTCAAAGAAAGAACCTGGACAAAGTTGCTAAATCCAGTTGGGAATGTGTACTCAGAAATCATCAGGGAATTCTTCTCTAATGCTGAGGTGGAAGATGATAAGATCCTTTGCTGGGTGAGGCGCAAAGAATTTGATATCACCAGGGACAGCATTCAAGACTTCTTGGAGATTCGTCCTCCCTCACAACTGATGACAGTTCAATATGATGAGCGATTGGGGCATATCACGGAGATGATATCAGCACTTGGTGGGGTTCCAAAGAAATCCTCAATGGATACTCTCAAGTTCTCTCCAGAAATGAGAACTCTCAGCTATGTTATGATCCATAACTTGTATCCAGTCACCAACCTCACCACTCTCTCGGCTCCAAGGACGAGGTTTCTCTACGACCTCTTCACTCATAAGGAGATTGATATCTGCAGCCACATCTTCCACATTCTGAAGAAGAGCATCACGAAGCAAAATTCCAGAACCATAATGCCCTTTCCTTCATTGATCATGGGGCTCATTGCCAAGACGAAGCTGAAATTCCCTAGTGGCCTCACTGTTGTTCAGAGGGATTACCCCATTGGTGCGAACACTCTGACTCGGAGCACAGCGCACATCAAGCGCCCCAAGTCTGGTCCTCATCTCATTCCACCGCCTAGGGGTGCGCCTCAGGATATCCCAGAGGAGGGTGGAGATACTGAGGAGGAGATTGAGAGGTTTACTTCTGCTCCAGAGACTGCACAGCCATCATCTTCTGCTCCAGCACAACCACAGGGTCTCAGCAAGCTTGATCAGATTCTAGCCAAGATGGACCTCATGTCTACAGTGCTTGATACTCATGTGCAGCACACAGCGGATCAGTTTGCTTACCTCCAGGAGCAGATCACCACACTATCCACTCAGATTCAGAGCTTATCCCCTACACAGGGTTCAGACTCCGACTCCGACCAATTCTAGTCCTTTGGCCATTCCGGTCAAAAAGGGGGAGAAAATTTTGAGGGGGAGCTGATGAACAAGAGCTTGCACAGCCTTAGGGGGAGCATAGCTTAGATACATAAACTATTGGTTATTGGTTATTGGTTTTTACAGACGGGTTTACTATGTTTTTTTTGGTTTATAGTTAATGTTTTACTGTTTTAGTTTATACTTCTGACACTTATGTTTTTTACATTAGTATTAATTTCAGTATATTTTCAGAAGTTTGTGTTTATAGGTTCTATGCTTTGTGGCATATGTGCTATGTGGCATTTTTTTTGTACCCATGTTGCTTATGTAAGCTTTAAGGGTTTGTTGCATGCATTAGTTTGTAGGTCTTTGTGGTTTGTGCCATGCATTTGCTATACTATGCTTATGCAACCTTGATGCATGTTTGCTTGTAGTTCAATGTCATGCATTGTTACTTCAAGTACATCACTCTTGTGCCCTTGTAGGATTGTTCCTAGATGCATATACGTTCTATGCATTGGTTGAGTGATGAACACTCTTGTACCCATGTAGGATTGTTCCTAGATGCAAATACTTCGTGTATTTCGCATTGGTTGAGTGTTGGAGTTGCAAATGATTCTCGTCAAATGAGTCTATCATTGTGCATATCCGGATGTTCATTTCATGTGTAAATGAGCATAGTAATTGCTTGTGTATAGTGATTACTTGTTTGATCTTGCCATGATCTAGTGTTTCTATTTCATTTAGCTTGATCTTGTTATTATTGCTCCATATGCATTTCAAGTTTTTTCTACATGCAATGATATTAGTGTGTTGTTGTATTTCAGGAGATACTTGTTCATATGTTCAAGAGCTTATCAGAATCTAGAATTAGGTGTGAGTGAGTTTTGCCTTTGTTCCCAAACTCACGTTTAAGTCTAGAGTCTGTTTTAGGGTTTTGTCACGGAATAGCCAAAGGGGGAGATTGTAAAGTTGTAATTTACAACTGTGTATTTGTTGGCTTTCATTCCGTGCCAAATTTGATTGTAATTTTGTTCAATCGTTTAAAACCCTGTATTTGTTGTGGGACTTGATGTAAGGGGTGTGTGAGAGAAAGAGTGTTGAAGACTCAAGCATTTGAAGAAGAGAAGAATTCTCGCGGGTACCTCGCGGGTATGTCGCGACCAAGCTTCCCGCGAAGTGAAGCATGTGCCAGGCACATGATGGAATGCGAAGAGTCATGCCAGGTGGAGACAACTGTGTCTCGCGAGTATCTCGCGGGTAAGGCCTTCCCGCGAGACACCCGCGAGACTAGCTGTTCTGCCAGCCTGTATTCTTTGAGTCACACCTTTTGCACCCCTCCTACAAATATCATCATAACCCACATTTGTTGAGGAATGCTTCAGAGAGAAAACCCTAGCCAAACACCTTGGTAATTAGAGATTGTCTTCCCCACCTTCTCTAAACATTTTGCTTGTGGTATCTCCTCAACCATTCCCTCTCCATTGTCTATATCTTTGAGAGGTTGATAGCCCAAACACTTGACACACCTTAGAGAGTGCTGAGTGACGTTTTTGGTGCTGCTGGGAAGCATAGGAAGGAGCCTTCAATGGCAGATGCAACATGGAGCTTGTTGCGGGATCCGGATAACTAGGACAAGACACGGTTCCGAGAAGCCTTGTTGGAGTAGGAGCTTGGAGGGCTTAGGTACATCGGGTAGACTAGGCTTGGAGGGTCTTTTGCTAATCCATGTATCCCAACTGATTGTCTAGTGGATCGATTTCCGCTTGGAGGGCGGCGGAGAGGTTTTTCACCGAGTTCTTCGGTTTCCTCTTCGATAACACGTCTCGGTGTTATTTGTGTTTGCATCCTTCTTCCCTACTCTTGTTCATTTCATTTTTACTGCTGAGTTGCTTTAAATTATGAATTAGAGTAGTTGTTTTACTTATACGCTTGTGTTTACACTATTCCGCACTTGTTAGTAAGTTAGTGTAAAATCAACCAAGCCGTATTTTGAATTTGGGGGTCTAAACCGCTCGTGTGTTTTCAACACATTTTCGAGCTTTCAGTCATTAACAGGAGTGGACGAGAAGGTACTTTTAATTCTTCTTGGAACATGAACCAAACATTATTCTTGATTCTAGCTTGTATTCATTCATACTTAAGTCATTCTGACCAATAGTTAGACGTTGACATTCTGTGTAATGGCCATGTAACATTTTCCTGGATCTCTCTTTTCCTTATTGTTATCTTTCAAAGAAGAATATGGGTTTGTGCGTTTATATGAAATGTCACCATGTGCATGCATGTATATTCTAACATTGGTGTGACATTTTGATTTGAATTTGTTCCAGTTGGAGAAATACCTTCTCGAGAAAATTGACAACTACGAGTCTGCAGTTGGTGATTCAAATGTCAAGGGTGTTTTGCGCATTGAAGTTTTCCCTCCTGCATTCCAAGCAATCCCTCAGAATCCTATTGTTCTAGACCTTGCCTATAATTTTATTGAGTTCCCATCTCTTGAAAGTAGGATGAAGAAAGAGAAGAAGGGCTTCCTAAGGCTATGGTGATGAATTTTCTTGCATGTCAAATTTGAGGAATTCTTGTAACTATATTTAGAGCCTTTGCATGCGTTCATATTTTGTTCATTTTTTATTTTATTTTCTTAATTTTGGAACATTGTGCAGTGAAAATTTTTGGGCTAATAACATTTTTAAATTAACTGAGAAAAACAGTGACTGACTTTATTAGTTTGGTTGCTGCGAGAGAAAAAGAGAATAAAGTTTGAAATACTATGAACCATCAACAATTACAATGTATTGGCCAACCATTTCTCGAAATGGGTTCATTTGACCGTTCCAATTTGTTGGCCGTAATTAGAGCATTAGCATTGGGATTTGTAAAATTCCCTAATTGCTATTTTAGAACTTGAAAACACTAAAACCCATCTTTACTTGGGTGTCCAAACAAAAAATATTTTACAACTTTGCTACAGTGATTTGTTACATATAATTCCCTAATTGCTATTTTAGAACTTGAAAACACTAAAACCCATCTTTACTTGGGTGTCCAAACAAAAAATATTTTACAACTTTGCTACAGTGATTTGTTACATATAATAATTATTGTTCATTTATGCTAAACTTAAATACCTATTAATTCATCTCTCTCTCTCTCTCTCTCAAAACCCACATACCCAAGAACCTCCATGGCCAAGACATCCAAGGCTCAGCCACCACCACCTCCACGACATTGGATCTTCTCTATTTGGCAATCTCACCACCAAGAATAATAAAAATCTAAACTCCTAGTTGATCACATGTGAACCATTGCTGTTTTATTAACTTAAATTAGTTGAAGCCCTTGGAAAATTATTATCATTAATTTGTTTTCTTAGCTTTATTCAATAATGAGTAGCATTAATGGAATGAAAAATACACTATTTGAATTGTTTTTGAAAAGAGAAGGAAATTTTTGGATTGAGATAATTAATGATTCTATTTTCTTGACTAAAAAATGAGGATTGGAAACAATACGCTTTATTATCTTTTTCTTTAATTTTTTTAATTAATTTACTAATTTTAGTTATAAAAAGAAAGGAAAAAAGAAAAAGAAAATAGAGGATAATTTGTCAATATGTATGGTAAAAAAAACATAATATTGAGTAATTTTGGAAGTGTTGAATTAAAATGTCAAGTTGTTGGTATTTGCATTTTTTTTTCCAAAGCTATATTATTCTCTCTTCATCACAATCATCAATTTATGAACTCATTTTTATTCGAAATGCTATATAATTTTTTTGTTATCAAAGGTGATATATATATATATATATATATATAGGGTTTGGAATTAGATGATGGATAAGATACAACATAATTTTGCTCATATAAAGAGATTTAGGATATCCTTTGGCCCTCTCTAGGATGAAATCCTAGTTCCGCCCCCGGACCAAGTAGAGGTCACCCAAGATGTTTCCTTGTATAGGTATTCGTGGGGATCAAGCCAAGCCACGCTAGACCCGTTGATCTCTCCATAGAAATTCCCGTTGGGTTGTCATTGCGGGATCGTCGTTCGTGTTACTATCACACTAGGTCTTCCGTTTGTTTCCGTGGAGTTGACGGGCCCGTGGGTGCCGTTGGCTCTCTTGTGTGACGTGTCCAAGAGTATTAAACCTATCACACACAAAAGTGAGATGGAACGAGCCTTTAACACAAAAACACAACACAAAATTCACTCAAAAGTTATGGAAATTTTTAGGGATTTTTTGCCCATTAAATTATTTCTACAAACATATTAATTATGTGACAAATATTGAAACATTTAGTTATGTGAATTTCAGATACTCAAATTTTAAAAGTGACCACATAACTAACATGTTTTAATTTTGATCATATATCTAATATATTTGCAAAAATAACTTTACGGGCAAATAAAATACCCTAATTCGTAAGTGCATCCGCATTTGGATGGCTATATGCCAAATGCAAAGCATATTTGGCATACAAACCCAAAATACACCCAGCAGTTGGAAGGCCATATGTTAAATGCTAAAATTTTTTTGGCATAATGCTACAGTACCATCTTAAATGTAAGATGGTACTGTAGCTCAATCTTATAAAAAAAATAATTTTTTAATCCACCCTCCTCGTTTTTAACCCGCGCATTTCTCTCTCATCTCTCATTATTTCTGTTCTTTTCTCTCTCTTCCTTCTCTCTTTCTCATTTGCTCTCTGATCTCTTCAGACTCAAGACCCTGTGGCTGACTCAACGGTGGAATCGGATGGGTCAGCGTGAGGGCTCCGACGGCTCCGACGGGTTTGAATCGGCGTGAGGGCATCGGTGAACCTAAATGGGTTTGGATCGGCGTGAGGCTCCGGTGGTGGGGTTTTTTTTTTTTGGGTTTGGATCGGCGTGAGGCTCCGGTGGATAGGTGGATCGGTGTGGCCTAAATGGGTTTGGATCGGCGTGAGAGCTCCGGTGGTGGGTTTTTTTTTTTGGTTTGGATCGGTGTGAGGCTCCGGCGTGAGGCTCCGGTGGATAGGTGGATCGGTGTGTGTGGTGATCGGTGTGGCCTAAATGGGTTTGGATCGGCGTGAGGGCTCCAGTGGTGGGTTTAATTTTTTTTTTTTTTTTTTGGGTTTGAAACTCTTGGATTGTGTTTTGTTTTTGTTTTGGGTTTTTGTTTTTGTTTTTGTTTGTGTGGCTCTGTGTGTGTGTGGTGATGGGTGTGGCTCTGTGTGATGAAACCGGTGCTAGAGGTTGGCTCTGTGTGTGTGTGGTGATGGGATTGTGTTTTGTTTTTGTTTTTGTTTTTGTTTTTGTTTTTGTTTGTGTGGCTGTGTGTGTGTGTGGTGATGGGTTTGGCTGTGTGATGAAACCGGTGCTAGAGGTTGGCTGTGTGTGTGTGTGGTGATGGGTTTGGCTATGTGTGTGTGTGTGTGTGTGCCTGGGTTGAAACCGGTGATGAGGGAGAAAGAGAGGAAGAGGAATAGAAAAAGAGAAAAAGAGAAATAGTAAAAAAAAAAAGAATAAAATAGAATATTTAAATAAAATGAGATAAGATATAGAGTTTTGGGATGCTGGGTATATTGTAAATGGTATGGTATAATTGAAAAAGTAGATTTTTGAGATGGTAAAGTAGGATAAGATATAAGATTGGGATGTGGATGCTCAGGGAGGGTGGGGGCAATAGCAAGATATACTACCCATATTCGCTCTTTTTGTGTGCGTGTTTGTGCCGAGCATTTGTAGTAGTTTTTGTTTTTTGCAGCTCACTTTCAAGTCTCAGCCCCCACCATACATTCTAAACTTGTGCCTCGACAAAATCCCGAATGAATGGCTAAATCAACCTCAAAACGCTTGAAACCAACTAACCCAGAAGAAGCAACAGTGGTCGAAGACAGGATAAGCAATCTGCTGGACTCTCTCCGCTGCCATATCCTCTCTTTTCTCACAACCAAAGAGGCTGTTGTCACAAGCATTTTGTCGAGCAGGTGGACGACACTCTGGACTCTTGTGCCAAAGCTCAACTTTGACAGCGATGAATTTAGAGAGATGTTTTCTTCAGATGAGGAGGAGCAAAGTACTAACCATCAAGATCCGTGGAATAATAATAGGTACCATTTTACGTTTGCGCATATCATGTCCAGGGTTTGGGTTCTTCGCGATCGCAGTCGCAACAATGCGAATCCCATCAAACACTTTCGCCTCTACTGGCATTCTGATTCTGACCCAATCCATGTCGACACATGGGTTCGCACCACGATTACGCCTGACTTGGAAGAGCTCGATCTCTTCATTCCTCATCCAAAACCTTTCAACTTCCCCTCTACCTTGTTTAATTACGCTAAATCATTACTAGTTTTGAAATTAAATGGCAAAATTGTTCTTAATCCTCCTTCTTCTTCTTTCAGCTTCCCGAGCCTCAAAACTGTTCATCTTGTCAATGTCCGATTTGCAAACGGCAACACTGTCTCTAAACTCCTCAGTTGCTGCTCGGTCCTCCAAAATTTGTATTTACAAACATATATCAGGTCGGGTCGATCAGGTTGGCCGGGTTGGCCGGGTGATAACTATTTTAAAATCATTGTACCTACACTCAAAACATTACATTTAATTTTTCTTCGTTATTGGGACTACAAACTTGAGATAATTGCCCCAGCTCTCGAGTACCTTTATTGCAGAGGTTGTAGTATTGGAGACATTTTGTTAGGAAATCTGTCTAACTTATTTGAAGCCAACGTTGCCGTAGATCATGGTGCAAGTAAAGATTGTGGAAAAAAGATTAGGGACTTCATCGGAGCACTCTCTAATGTCAAATCCCTTCATTTGGTCTCAAATTTAACAGAGGTCAATTTTTTTTAATTTTTTTATAGATGAATAGATAAACACTACTTTTTCTTGGACAATCAGTAATGTTTTTGTGCAGTGCCTCTGTTACGCCACTAAAACTAATCTTCCCGTCTTTCATAATTTGGCTTGCTTAAGCATTCATATTGGTTCTATTTTGTGGGATGTGCTCCCGCATTGCTTCATCGGGCTCCTAATCTTGCAGTACTAGTCTTTGATATGCTCAAATGATGATGATTTTTTTTTTTTTTTCTCTCAAAAAAAATAAGAATTTCATCCTAATACGAGTACTGCTTTATAATTTTAAAATTCATCCGAATTTGTTTCATCGGGCTCCTAATCTTGCAGTACTAGTCTTTGATACAGTAGTGTAAACTAACCGTAAGTTGTGACATCCATTAAAAAGTTCAACAATATAATATATATATATATATATATATATATATATATATTAACAAGCAATATAAACAAAAAGAGTATAAAAAATAACATTGAATAAAAATAAAAACATTTATAAAAAAACAACTTATCTATTTTAATTATAATTTATTCAGAAAATATAACATCTAATTTAATAAAATTTTATTTTGCACTAGGTTAATTATTTAAAAAGATAGTGAATTTTGTAAGCATAATTAATGGACTGGGCCCAGGGAATAAAAAAGATAGAAAAGAAGAACAGAGAGGGTCTAAGAACGGAAAGAATAGAGAGAAACAAATAGACATATATTACCCCCCTCTCCCCCTTTTGGTAAAAGGAGGAATCTATTAGAGAAACTAAACCGCCAAAAGAGGCTCAATACAGAGTCTATTTAGGTACAACCCATTAGCATTAGTATTAAGAAAATCTCCAATGTCCATTGGTAGACTACTAAATAAATAAATAAACCATTAATTTGGATATGGGACCCAATCTTGCTAAGACATCTATGCATCTATTAGATTCCTGAAACCAGTGCTTAATTCAAACCTGGGAGAATTGTGAGATATTACCTTTATTTCTAGCAATTGATCTCTTAACAGTAATATACAATACAATGCAACGATGCTCACTTTCTCTTAAGAATCTCCTAGGATCACTTTGTATAGTCTCAATGAATGACGACAAGTTTGTGCCTATATCTACAATCAAATTAGAGATTCATGGGTTGACGGGGTAGGTGAATCTTTTGGGAATTTTAATATGGTTTAGGCTGAGGTAGTATGGTCCCTTCTCTTATAAATAAACAAAAAAAGTTTTACAAGTTTTTTTTTTTTTTTTTTTTTTTTTTTTTTTTTTTTTTTTTTTTTTTTTTTTTTTTTTTTTTTTTTTTAAATGAAAGTTTCACAAGTTGATGTAAAGATATTGAAAACTTAAAAAAAAAAAAAAAAAAAAAAAAAAAAAGAAAACGTTTTTTTTTTTTTTTTTTTTTTTCAAAAACCGCCTGAAATGATTGGTGGGTGAAAAAAAGAAAATTGAAAAATAGGGCTTTGAATTCTCTTACCTTCTCCCCACCACCAGACAATGCCCTCTTACCTTTGTCCCATGACCTCACCGCTTCCTATGTTGGTTGGGTACAGGCTGGTAATGACTAAGCCTTGCGCGTGCTTCACTTTTGTGTATGTCCAAAATCTGTCTGCTGCTCATGCATTCGCTGTGGTCTGGAGGCTCGTCTACACATTCTGCTGCCCATCCTTGGCTTCTTATGGCGTGAGCTATTTCCTGACTTCCCATTCTTTAAGGCCTACTCCCTTTGGGGGCTAGGCTTTGCTTACTTATGGGCTTTTCTTCTTTCAGCCCATTCTTTTACTCTTTTCTGCAGTTTTGCATTTCCTGCTGCACTATTTAGCCATTCCTGCTGTGATGTTATTTGACCCAAGCCTGCTAGGCTTCTTTGGGCCTGTTGCTTATTCTTCTCTCAATGACTCAATATGGTCATTGCGCTTTTTGTTACATTGCTTGCAGTCTCCTATATCCTATTTATTTCCTCTTGGGCATCCTTGACCCATTTACTTTCCTTGGGCATCCTCGGCCCTTTCTAATTCTACATTTCCATGGGCTTTTACTAACTCCTTTAGACTTCTCTGGCCCAATTACTTTATCCTTCATCCTTGGGGCTCATGGACTTTCCATCAATCCCTTACTTTCTTTACTTGCATTACTTCGGGCCTGCTGTGGCCCATTCTCACTTTTCTACATCACATACTACCCATGGATTTGCTACTTCTCTCTTTTCGGACTCCTTTAGGCCCGTTTGCTTCCTCAAGGCCCATTTGTTTATTTTATGGCCTTATGATCCATTACTCCTACCGCTTGAGCTTAATGGCTTTTCTATCCAATTACTAACTCATTTCTGCCCATGTTGCTGGGCTTCTTCCTTCTGCTAGGCTTCCTAAAATGAGCATTAACACTAATCAACATATTCAGTCAAGTTGTTTAAGTATTAATATTAATGAACTTTTAAAATCTCTGGAATTTGAAGTTTCTTCAGTTCATGGTGTATTATTTTTGAAGTTTCTTCAGTTTCTTCGGTTCTAGGTGTATATACATATGGTTTGAAATTTGATACTTTACCTACTTAAAGTTATTTTAGTTAGATTTTCTTAACCCGCATTTGTTAAAAACATGTCTAAATATGTGATTTTGCTTCACTTTTATGTTTCTCTCCTCCAAAAACACAAAAAACATAAAAATACAAGATTAAATAAGATCAAATAGAATCCAACGGAATACTTGCACCATGAGATTTCAAACTAAAGGTAGACAACTTAAATTTCAGTCAAACCTTAAGTGAGTAAAGTGTCAAATTTTAAACCACAGGTAGGAAACTTAGGTTATGTTTGATATTAATTTTTGTTTTCTATTTTCAAAAACTTGTTTTTGGGAATATAAAGAAAAAACAATTTTCTTGTATTTTTTAAATCAAAAACATGTTTGGTTAATTGAAATTACAAAGATAGTTTTTTGAAGAAAAAAATAGAAAATATTAAAATATAGGTGTAAATGCACTTTTAGTCCCTATATTTTGACTTTTTTCCATTTTAGTCCTTACATTTTATTTTTATCACTTTTAGTCCCTAAATCAATTTACGCGTTCCATTTAAGTGCTTGAAGCTACTTTCCGTCACTAATCTAACGGGCAAACTAACAGATAAATAAAATAATAAAAAAAAATTTACTGTAGCATGCCACGTCATATTATAATTTAAAATATTTATTTTTCAAATTTAACTAAATAAAAAAAGAAAAAAATAGAATTAAAAATAATAAAACACATCAATTGATTTAATTCATTTGAAACAAGAACACAATCAGGACAAATTCCCAGAATCAAACACAAACTCAAATTTAAAAACAAAAAGAACACAACTATTAATCTAAATCTTTCCTCTCCTCTGTGCCAAAGATCCAAAAATAAAACTTGAAGACCCCAACAAGAAGACCAAGAAAGAAAGGTTCCAGCCCAAAAACACAAAAAATTCTTTGCTTTTTTTCATAAACCAGAAACCACAACAGCAGAAATTTCAACCAAAAGCCCCCCAAAGCTAATCTGAAACCCAGGACCACCCACAAATCCAATCTGACCCAGGACCACCCAAAGCCGATCTTGAGAGACAGAGAGAAGGAGCGAGAGAGGCTTCACCATAAGAGGATTTAAGAGGGAGGCTGAGTTTTGTGGTGGAACAAGGAGGCTGTGCCTTGTTTTGGATCAAAGAGAGAGAAGCCGAGGTCTAGAGAGAGATGGACTCAGATCAGGTTTTGGGTCTCAAGTGTTGGAGGTGGAGGAAGCTCTGACCATGGTGGCCTTGCAGAAACCCTCTTTTTGACTGAAAGAAAATAATTTTTTTTTGTTTGGAAATCGGAGGTTGAGGTTGAGTCTAGTGAAGATGATTGAGGTGGTGTTGAACGATCGGCTAGGGAAGAAGGTGAGAGTGAAGTGCAACGAGGACGACACCATCGGAGACCTGAAGACACTCGTGGCGGCGCAGACGGGTACTCGGGCTGACAAGATCCGGATCCAGAAGTGGTACAACATCTACAATGGAGGGACTTTCGACCATATCACCCTTAAGGACTATGAAATCCACGACGAAGGGACTTCCGACCAAGTAAGCAGATTGGCGGTGGTGGATATCGGCGATCGCGATGAGTCGACCCGTTGACATGTTGAGCTTGTTGTGGGTTTTTCCATTGTGAGATTTTTTTTTGTACTGTAGGTGTTTGTGTTTTTGTCTATGAGAGATTTGGGTGCGAGAGAGATTTGGAGGCTTTGGAATTTATGTTTTTTTTTTTTTTTTAATGGTGTTTTTATGCTGAATTTTCTGGGTTTATGAATTTGGTTTCTGGGTTTATTAATTTTATTTGCTGGAGGTTTCGTTGTTGATTGAAAGATAAGAAAATCTAGGTTTGAGTTGAGATTTTGTATATCTGGTTTTGTAGTTTGAGAAAATCTGAGAAGATTTGCTACTAGGTTTGTATTTGTGTTCTTGTTGGAGATTGATTTGTGTTTGTGTTTGGTTGACAAGAAAATGCAAGAAAATCTGGGCATGTGATCTTATGTTTAAAATCTGGATTTGTGTTCTTGGATGTTCTTGTTGAAGATGAATATAGGTCTGGGTAACTTATATTTTTTATTTAGTTAAAATTGAAAAATAAATATTTTAAATTATAATATGACGTGGCATGCTACAGTAAATTTTTTATTATTATTTTATTTATCTGTTAGTTTGCCCATTAGATTAGTGACGGAAAGTAGCTTCAAGGACTTAAATGGAACGCGTAAATTGATTTAGGGACTAAAAGTGGTAAAAATAAAATGTAGAGACTAAAATGGAAAAAAGTCAAAATATAGGGACTAAAACTGCATTTATGCCTAAAATATATTGTTACTAGGATTTGAACTCTAATGCTAACTCATTAAATGAGATAAATTCGTTAAATTAAATGTGTATTTTCATTGACTTTTAAAAATTAAAAACTGAAAACAGCCTTTTGCATGTTTTCATATTCCTTTACAAATTGAGTTTTGAGAACAATTTTTGTTTTTTGTCCATTTTGGGTTGCCAAACAACTTTTTTTAGTTTCAAAAATAGAAAATTGTTTTTAGAAACAAAAAATAAGGAGTAAAAACAATTATCAAACATACCCTTAAATTTCAGCCAAATCATGGGTGGATAAATTGTAATTTGCCCTTAATTAATTGATTTGATATTATTATGTTAGCCACATATGTGCCAACAAGGAAAACCGTTTGCCACGTAAACATTTTCCTTTAGTGAGTTAACGGTAAATACTAAATTGATTGTAAGTTGAAAGTAACAGGAACCAAATTAATTGTTATCAAAATGTTGGGACCAAATTGACCGTGAGTCCAAAATATAGGGACCAAAATAGTATTTTCATTTTTTTTTATTTTTTTATTTTATGTGAATTAGATCACAAAATATAGCTAATAACTCTCTCCATCCATCATTATTATTATTAATACAATAGAATTTTAAATCCTAAATTTCTTGCTTGACAACAAAAGTTTTTACTAATTGGACTAATTGAAACCCATTATTTTTATATAATTTTAGCATATTATATATATGTTCTATCATTCTTAGTAGACCTTCAATTAAAAAATTAAAATTAAAAACCATTCTAATAGCCGGCGACTTATATTCAGACTTGGACCTACTATTTCAATGATTCTTTGAATTCTCTTTTTTAATTTTGATAGACATAATGAATGATGAATGATGATGACCAATCAAAGTTCAGTCTAAAATACAATACACTTTTGGTCAAGTTAGAAAATAGAAAATTGAAATGCATCCAAGATTTACTACCATGCAATTTGATAGCATTTACGTAACAAAATCACAATCATTTTTTTAAAGTATGATTGTGGACGGTTTCTTGATACCTGAGATTAAAAAACATTGATCCTTTTCCTTTGTGTTGCTTACTATACCAACTATTGATCCTTAGTTCTATATTGGAGACACTGAAGTTCATTGCATCGAAAGTGAGCGACAAACACTTCTCAAGTTCAAGCAAGTGTCTAGCAACTTAAAAACAAAATCAGAGTTTGGACCTATTCCATTTTAAAGATTCTTGATTTTTTTTTTTTATTTTTTTTTTATAATTGATACACGTAATGAATGAAAATGACTAACAAAAGTTTGGTCTAATTCAATCAAGTTTATCCACACACACACACACACACACACAAAAAAACGTCTTTCAGTTAAAAAAATTCGAAATTGATATGCGTCCAAATGAAACTAAGAACCCACAAAATGCAGGTCCAATCTACTAGACTCACTACCATTTACATGGAAAAATCACAATCATTTTTTAAAGAATTAAGAATTAAAGGCACATACAAGGTAGATACTAGAACATAAATAATCAATAAATCTATAAGATTTAGAGCATTCACAGCTGGGTTGCTAAAAGAAAACTTATTTAACCATCTAAAAAGTTATTTTATCTATTTTACAATTCACCTAACATCTTAATTCTTATCTTTCACATAAACACAACACAATAAAAAAATAAAATAAAATAATTTAATCTTGTTCCCTTCCTTTGACTTTACCTATTAAAAAAATGGTTAGAAGTAGGCAAAAATGAAATTTACCCCAGCTAACTTTGTTCAAAAATCATTTTAGTCATTTAAGTTTGAAATTGGGGTCATTTTAGTTTAGAAACTTTACCCAAAAAATTATTGTAATCTGTGTCATTATTTTTTCCAAATTGCAAAAGTAAATTAATACATGCCATTTCTAATTTATTTGTTTCCTTAGGGACAAGTGCAGATTTTTTTTTAAGAAAAAAAATATGTTTTCTTAGAAAATTCATGAACAAACAGTTTCTAGACTGCACGAACTTTTCATGCTGACATTTGCACAATGGTGTATTTAACTTGACTGCACGGTTAAAAGAGTGTCCACTGTGTCGTGCATGTCTCTCACCCATTGAACAATCTGATATACAGATGGTAGTATTGGTAATACCTATAAAACAAATGTAATAATAATAATAATATAGATATCATTTAAAAAAAAAGGAGAGAAAATAGGTAGAAGGGGGGTTTGGTAGAGGGAGAGAAAAATTGGTGGAGCCAGCTATTTTCTTTTCATACCCACTAAACCTTGATCTTCCCAAATTGGGGGAGAAAATAAAATTAGAAAGGAGAATGTGCGTTTTTGACAAAATTGAGAATTCTTTTTTTGTTTTTCTTCTGGTACTCCACTATTCGGTTTTGGGTTTCTTTTACTTTTTTTTTTTTTTTTTTAATTTATAATAAGCTTATCTCGCTTTTTTTTTTTTTTTTCTTTTCTTTTCTTTTTCTTTCTTTTATTTTTATCCATTACCCCACAGTTCGTTAGTTTTGGGTTTTTTTTTTCCTCATCTTACCTTTTGTCTTATTTTCTTTATTTTATTTTTATCTGTTTCTTTCATTCTCAATCTTTTTTCTTTTACCAGTTTTGGATCCTTTTAGCTTGTACTTATTATATATACTAGTTTTTGACCCGTGCTTTGCACAGTTTTTTTTTTTTTTCCTCATAAGAAAGTAAATATATAAATTTTGTAGTTATTGTTATGGACAAAGTTCACATGTTTATTGTTAATGTAACTTTTTTTTTAGCATCAACATATAACTAATTTCTATTATATATACTCAAATATGAAGTAAGCAATGTATTAAAAGCGAATAATTCAAAAGCATTCATTATTTCCATATACAACATAAATTTAATTTGAAGAAACTCAATAATAGTTTCATAGATGAGAAATACTTTGTAGAATTGAATTTTCTAAATTGTGATTATTAACTCCTTTCCAATTTCTAACCCAATATTTTGAGAAGCACGTACAATAAAAAAAATAGCAAAAAGAATAGCAAATAATATTAACAAATTCTTTATGAATTAAAAAATTCTATGTGATTCTTTATAAATTCTTTCCTTCCTTTAACCATATATGTTCTATAAATTTTTCTTATAATTCAAGAGAACCTAGAGAAATACCAGTGGGTCACATAGAGTGCCCAATTGTTATCTATTGTATCTTACATGTTTTTTTTTTTTTTTTTTTTTTTTAAATACACCTATTACTTATATAAAAATACAAATTGAGTTGTCTAAAATAATTTTTTCTATGGTTTATCAGCAACCAAACATTTGAAATTAAGAGAAAGAAATACTAAACATATAAAACATCAAACAAATGGTGGGTGAAACTGTATAAACAAAAAGAAAATTCAAAATGCACAAAACATAATCCATAAATCAAACCCACCAAAAAATAATGTAACAAAACAACTAATGAGGAAAAGAGCATGTACCTTTTGGATTGGGCAAGTGAAGAAAAAAATCGATAATACCCAATTACACTACAACAAACTTAAGTTTTTTCAACATATTTATATCGACAGTCACTAAAAAATGTAAATAAAAGCTTAATTTTCTATGGTTGAGTACAACTGTAGAGCAAAAATAATGAAATTCATAAATTTATTTCTGCTGTTGTTGTAACTGTTAAAAAAAGAGTTAAAAAGTATTTGATTTTAGTTTTTTTTCTTCAGGCACCGTAGTAAAAGGGGGTCAAAAAAATGTTAAAGAGAGAATAGTTTTATCAACAGCTTGATCAACTGTGGATAAAATAAATTAAATTTTGTATCAAGAAACGTTGAAAATCAATAACACTGTAAAAGTTCATTTTAAACTCAGAGAGTTTAAAACGTTAAGGAGATAGATATTTCCAAAGAGACTCTCTCGCTCTCGCTCCGCTCTTTTTCATAGCTCACATTTCTCTCGGCTCCTCACAAGTTCTTTCTCTCTCTCTCTCTCCCTCTCTCTCTCTCTCTCTCTCTTCCTTCCTTGTGTTTTTCTGTTATTTTCTCAGCAACCAAACAGAGTTTTTGACTTTGGTTGATTTTTCTTTGCTTCAGATTCACCGAGTTGGTACAATTGCATCCAAATCTTGTATATATTCACACTTTTACCTTGTATATATTCCAAACCTCTGATTAGGTATCTTCTATACATTGGTGAATCCATTTTCACATTCTCCTTGAAAACCTAACCTTCAAAATTGTATTTCTTTGTTTTTCCATAGATAGCATAAACTTTTTGTTTTTTATTTTGGATTTTTTGTATATAACTTGTATAATTAAACTGCAAATCTAGAATTATTGTTTATTAATATAATTACTCTTACTGTATAATTTAGGTTTGTTTTTCAATGGTCTTTTGGAATTCAGAGTTTGATGCGTTTTTCATGAGTGTTTTATGTAAATTTTCCAACAATTAATGTAAGTTGTGGTAAAGGGTTTATAGCTTTGAGGCTTATAGTAATAGGTTTCTCTGAAAAAAAAAATGCGGATTATGAAAGTGTAGTATGTGCAATCGAGTTTGTTTATCTCCTGTAGCAAATTTGATTACCACCTGTTTGATGAAAGTCTTGACTGAGTTCTGTTTTGATATAAATCAGTGCTAATAAGAAAATTAAGATTAATTGTTTTGTATGCCATGTATATGGTGCATTTGTAACTATGGTTAGGGTTGGTAGAGCTATTGTTGAGAAATTTCACATGTATATGGAAGCTTTTTTATACATATATAAATTATCCAAAAGGTGTGTTTATGTTTTCATGGGAAAATCACTCAAAACAATTCTCTGTGGCATTACTTTCTAGGTTCAGAACTCACCCAATTTCTACTGAAAATGTTCAATTTTTTCCTGTTGTCTTGCTCTTTAATATTTACTACTTCCAAATCTTGCAAGTTTGCAACTTTTGGTGCTTTAGTTTTGCTAGAAGTTCCACTCAATCTCTGAAGAGTGTGTATTAATGTCAACCATTCACTTCGTGGTTATCTGGGATTTGTTCTAAAATAGAGGTTGCTTTCTTTTATTGAATGACTTAAAATTTCTTGAGACTTGAATTTTGTTACTCCAGTTGATTAAATATGACCCATATGGGGGGAACTTCATTATTAGTTACATAGATTCATAACAGTTTATTAGCTACGCGATACCTAGTTATTTATCATTTGTTTGATTTTCATGTTACAAATAGCAAAATTGATTAGATAGCCTCCTTATTGTAGAGAAACAACCATATGTTCAATTCAATATGAAGGAAGAAGAAGAGAACCGATGCCAGATTTAGGAATGGTACCCAAAATTCACATGTCACATGGCTGTTTTAAGATCACTGATATTGAAGATGAAGCTCGACTTATATTTAATCTTGAATGACTATAGTGGTTTTTATTTGCTTCTTAGGTTTTATGGTTTGCTTTGGTTAATGGGTTTTTGTTGTTTTACTGATTTTGGGCTTCGAGGTTGTGGTTTAATTATATTCCTTTTGAAAATAACATATGTATTTTTAATTAAAAGAGGGGATTGCTATGGAGTTATAAAAAGGAAGTGTGTTGAAATTACACTATGACCTGCCTCGAACACAATCAAGTAACACTAATATGCAGGTTCAAGCGTTCAGCTTCTTGTTATTGACCATTTTTTTAACTATTTGCAGACTGACTGCACATTTTAGGTTTGACTAACTACATGATACTTATTGCACATTTTATCATGCGTTCAATCTACCTATTGCAGGACTGTCATGCTTCATTCTTGTTAGGTAGCTGTGGAAGCATATTCAATGAGAAGATGTCAAAATCTACCTATGGCTAGAGTTAGAAACAATGGAGCTATTACAAGAGAAGAGTTGGTTGGAAGTGCTAGAAATTATGGAGCTATTCCAAGAGAAGAGTCGGCTAGAAGTTCTAGAAATCATGGAGTTATTCCAAGAGAAGAGTCAACTGGAAGTGCTAAAAACAATGGAACTATTGCAAGAGAAGAGTTAGCTGGTAGTGTTAGAAATTATGGAGCTATTCCAAGAGAAGAGTCGGCTAGAAGTTCTAGAAATCATGGAGTTATTCTAAGAGAAGAGTCAGCTAGAAGTGCTAAAAACAATAAAGCTATTGCAAGAGAAGAGTCAACTGGAAGTGCTAGAAATTATGGAGCTATTCCAAGAGAAGAGTCAGCTGGAAGTGCTAGAAATAATGAAGCTATTGCAAGAGAAGAGTCTGGAACAAGTGAAAGTGGTGGCTCACAAGTTGGTAACTGAAACACTACATTTTTTGACATGTCTATCAAATTACCATTCTAATATTTGCAACCATCTATAGTTGACATATGTCTATCAATTTTTTTGACAACACAGGAAAAAAGAAAGGGCGAGGGGCTACACGGAATCTAAAACTTGCAAAACTTTTTACGAAGGAAAGGTTCCCAATCATATGGAAAAAGGGAAGACTAGTAGGGGAATACTCTACAGTATTTAAATCGGAGTGTACTGCCCTTGTTAGATGGATTAGTATAGTACCTTTACAAGTCAAAGATTGGAGAGAGGTGCCTTATCAAAACAAAAGAAAGCTATTTGATTATATATTGGTGCGATATATAAAAGTGTTTTGAAATAAAAGTTTTCTTTATAATGCACAAATGTAATCCTTATTAGTTTTCATTTTTTAGGAACGCTTCATTGTTGAGGGTCAAGAGACTCTTGTTTGGCGGCAAATGAAAAGGTCATACAAAATATATTAGATTTTGACACTTGCACATTCATGAACTTTTGGTTGCACACTAGTATTAATTGGGAAAGATTTTGTGCCAGAGCATCACACATTTTCAATCAATTTGAATGACAATTTTCATAATATATTATCAACTAGAGAAAAAACTAGAGTATATTCAACATTGGTGTGCTTGGAAAGAAATTTGTTCCTAGTAAGATCTTTTCCAAGAAAATTGTGCCAAGCACGAAGAAGACTTCCAAGGTAGAAATGCTAACAAGACTTTCTTTTTAACTTTTAATACATTTTACCCATGACACTAGTTTGTTACCTTATTCTACCTACATGCAATATTGATGAAATTTCCAAAGCTACTTATTTCAAAGTTTCATTTGGATATAATAATATCGTATTCAACTAAATTCAATCAGTTAATTAGAACAATGCTTCATTTTTTGAGTAACCTCACTAAAATTAGTAACAAGCATAACAACTTGGACAGTGGACACTGCTTTATCTGACCTTAAAATGAATTTGATTCATAATTAAAATGCAAGGCCTTTTTCAAGGCATATTCTTTTTAGTAAGCACACACTACCTGTATTGCTATACATTATAAAGGATATCAACATTAACAAAGTTTGATGCTTTATTCTGCAACCCTCTTTTTCTAATGGAAAATGGAGGACCTTGCCTATTGCCACTACCAATGAGGCTACCGCTTTTTTTTTTTTTTTTTTTTGATAGGAAATCACACAACTTAATATAAATCAAACAACCATAGCGTTTACATCATGAAGAACTGCTAATTCTAAGAAACTAGGACAATTCTCCATCCACATACATTGATTATCTATGCCCTTGGCATACTTTGCTAACAAATGAGCTGGGGTATTTGCATTTCGCTTAACATGAGAAAAATCAACACTATGGAACTCCAAGGAAGCTTTGCCAATGCCCATAATCACCGCATCATCGAGACCGGAACTGAGGAAGAATGATTCAACACCCTAGAGATGATTAACGGGTCAACCTCAAGCATGAAATTTGTGATCCCAAGTTGCTTTGCAAACTGCAAACCAAGTTCAAAGGCCTTCGCTTTTGCTTCAAGAGGCCCTAGTGGTGCATGTATTTTTCTGCTCATTTCTGCCAAAAATTGCCCATTCCAGTCCCTTACCGTTACTCCAACTCCCACTAAATTCAGCTCTGCAAACACAACACCATCAGCATTGAACTTGAAAACCGATACTGGAGGTGGAATCCACTTAGTTGACTCTACAACGGTTTCAACCTCTGACTCTGTTACTACTTAACTGCTGAGATTTTTTTTTAGAATTTGTGTAGAATTTTTTAAAGTGCAGGGTTGTTTATTTTGGATAAAAATTGTTTACTGAGCTTAAATTTTTTTTTTTTTTTTAGTTTTACTATTGGTAATTTTTGTTGTTGAGCTATTTTTGGGCTTTTACATTTTATTTTACATTTTAGATTTATAAATTTTTTTATGGTCACTAAAATGAGGAAAATGCTAGAGCTACAAGTTTTTTTTTTTTAATATAAATTACTGATGTGATAAATGGTTATTGGTAAGTAAAAAAATGATGTGAGTGAGGGCCCATATGCTGACTAATAAGAATTTGCTATCAAAACAGTTTGTAAAAATGTTGTAAAAAAGTTTGTGAGTATACCATTACTCTTAAAAAAAAAATCAATGATATTGTTTAAAGCAATTTCTTGATAAGTTTGTATCACAATTTTTTTTTTTTTTTTGGAAAGTCTTAAAAATTAAAATCATATAGTTTCATTCAAAAAAATCAACTAAGTTGTAACATAAAACTTGTGTCTAGCTTATTTTGATTAGTAGTTGATCAATAATAATAGGGATCTGTTGTGTTAATTCATCAAGCAATTTAACGTGTAGTCTCTTTGAGATCCCCTTCCCTGCCTACAAAGTACCTCATGAACTCAACTTAAAAATGAACATTGGCTTGATTGTTTGTATCAACTCATGTTTGAAATATAGATTCTCAAAAAAAAAAAAAAAAAAAAAAAAAAACTCATGTTTGAAATATCAAAGGTAGTCATGAAGGGATTCACCTACGATTTTTGCGTTTATTTGAAGAAACAATAAGGAAAAAAAAAAGTTTTAAAATGGAAATAACCACTCATTCTCTATCTTTTTTCTTCTCCACATACCATAGAATAGTTGTCACAAATTCTATAAACAAGTAAACAAAGTGAGATTTATCACAAATTATGAATCAAAATCCTTCTGTCTAAAATACATTGCACTTTTTGTGTTAAGTTTAGAAAATTGATATGAATCCAAATGAACCTAAGGGCCCAAAAATATGGAGGGTCCTCATCTACAAAGATTTACAATCAATGCTTGTTGCCAAATGTGTTGTAAAATCAACAGACAAACCCACATCATCTATACGGTAGCAAATTCCAATATCACCTATTGCATCAATGTAATGTTGAATGTGCATAGGAAGAAATTTCATCCTAGTATTGATCTTTTCTAAAAAAGTTTTTCCCAGCACAAGCTAGACTTCCAGGATACAGACACTAACTAGAAAATCAAGGTTAAAAGAGTGTCCACTGCGTCCTGCATGTCTCTCACCCATTGAACAATCTGATATACAGATGGTAGTATTGGTAATACCTATAAAACAAATGTAATAATAATATAGTTATCATTTTAGAAAAAAAAAAAAAGGAGAGAAAATAGGTAGAAGGGGGGTTTGGTAGAGGGAGAGAAAAATTGGTGGAGCCAGCTATTTTCTTTTCATACCCACTAAACCTTGATCTTCCCAAATTGGGGGAGAAAATAAAATTAGAAAGGAGAATGTGCGTTTTTGACAAAATTGAGAATTCTTTTTTGTTTTTCTTCTGTTACTCCACTATTCGGTTTTGGGTTTCTTTTACTTTTTTTTTTTTTTTTTTTAATAAGCTTATCTGGCTTTTTTTTTTTTTTTTCTTTTCTTTTTCTTTCTTTTATTTTTATCCATTACCCCACAGTTCGTTGGTTTTGGGTTTTTTTTTTTTCCTTATCTCACCTTTTGTCTTATTTTCTTTATTTTATTTTTATCTGTTTCTTTCATTCTCAATCTTTTTTCTTTTACCAGTTTTGGATCCTTTTAGCTTGTACTTATTATATATACTAGTTTTTGACCCGTGCTTTGCACAGTTTTTTTTTTTTTTTTTTTTTTTTCCTCATAAGAAAGTAAATATATAAATTTTGTAGTTATTGTTATGGACAAAGTTCACATGTTTATTGTTAATGTAGCTTTTTTTTTTAGCATCAACATATAACTAATTTCTATTATATATACTCAAATATGAAGTAAGCAATGTGTTAAAAGCGAATAATTCAAAAGCATTCATTATTTCCATATACAACATAAATTTAATTTGAAGAAACTCAATAATAGTTTCATAAATAATAATTTTCTAAATTGTGATTATTAACTCCTTTCCAATTTCTAACCCAATATTTTGAGAAGCACATACAATAAAAAAAAATATAGCAAAAAGAATAGCAAATAATATTAACAAATTCTTTATGAATTAAAAAATTCTATGTGATTCTTTATAAATTCTTTCCTTTCTTTAACCATATATGTTCTATAATTTTTTCTTATAATTCAAGAGAACCTAGAAAAATTTTAAAGCAGTGAAATTGATATACCAGTGGGTCACATAGAGTGCCCAATTGTTATCTATTGTATCTTACATGTTTTTTTTTTTTTTAAAATACACCTATTACTTATATAAAAATACAAATTGAGTTGTCTAAAATAGGTATCCTCCTGTAAATGATAAGGAAGGATGATTCCTTCAAACAGCCAATGGAAGCTCAAACTCTCTTCGTTGTGAAATTACTCTTTACAAATATATATGTTAGCAAACAAATGAAAAATTAAGATTATTTTCTTACAGTTTATTAAACAATTAAATAGAGAGAAATCAAGAAATAGAAACCAAGAAAAGCTCCTTTACTTTTGTAAAAATTCAATATAAAAGATATATCAACAAAGACACATCCCAATATATTAATAAAAACTTAACATCAACAAAAACAAAGACAAATGTGGATTTTTTTTAAATAATTTTTTCTATGGTTTATCAGCAACCAAACATTTGAAATTAAGAGAAAGAAATGCTAAACATATAAAACATCAAACAAATGGTGGGTGAAACTGTATAAACAAAAAGAAAATTCAAAATGCACAAAACATAATCCATAAATCAAACCCACCAAAAAATAATGTAACAAAACAACTAATGAGGAAAAGAGCATGTACCTTTTGGATTGGGCAAGTGAAGAAAAAAATCAATAATACCCAATTACACTACAACAAACTTAAGTTTTTTCAACATATTTATATTGAAGGTCACTAAAAAATGTAAATAAAAGCTTAATTTTCTACGGTTGAGTACAACTGTAGAGTAAAAATAATGAAATTCAAAACCGTATTTCTGCGGTTATTATAACTGTTGAAAAAAGAGTTAAAAAGTATTTGATTTTAGTTTTTTTTGTTCAGGCACCGTAGTAAAAGGGGGTCAAAAAAATATTAAAGGGAGAATAGTTTTATCAACAGCTTGATCAACTGTGGATAAAATAAATTAAATTTTGTATTAACGGTTGTGAAACGTTGAAAATCAGTGACACTGTAAAAGCTCATTTTAAACTTAGAGAGTTTAAAACATTAAGGAGATAGATATTTCCAAAGAGACTCTCTCGCTCTCGCTCCTGCTCTTTTTCATAGCTCACATTTCTCTCGGCTCCTCACAGGTTCTTTCTCTCTCTCTCTCTCTCTCTCTCTCTCTCTCTTCCTTCCTTGTGTTTTTCTGTTATTTTCTCGGCAACCAAACAGAGTTTTTGACTTTGGTTGATTCTTCTTTGCTTCAGATTCACCGAGTTGGTACAATTGCATCTAAAATATTCACACTTTTACCTTGTATATATTCCAAACCTCTGATTAGGTATCTTCTATACATTGATGAATCCAGTTTCACATTCTCCTTGAAAACCTAATCTTCAAAATTGTATTTCTTTGTTTTTCCATAGATAGCATAAACGTTTTGTTTTTTATTTTGGATTTTTTGTATATAACTTGTATAATTAAATTGCAAATCTAGAATTATTGTTTATTAATATAATTAGTCTTACTGTATAATTTAGGTTTGTTTTTCAATGGTCTTTTGAAATTCAGAGTTTGATGCGTTTTTCACGAGTGTTTTATGTAAATTTTCCAACAATTAATGTAAGTTGTGGTAAAGGGTTTATAGCTTTGAGGCTTATAGTAATAGGTTTCTCTGAAAAAAAAATGCGGATTGTGAAAGTGTAGTATGTGCAATGGAGTTTGTTTATCTCCTGTAGCAAATTTGATTACCACCTGTTTGATGAAAGTCCTAAGTGAGTTCTGTTTTGATATAAATCAGTGCTAATAAGAAAATTAAGATTAATTGTTTTGTGTGCCATGTATATGGTGCATTTGTAACTATGGTTAGAGTTGGTAGAGCTATTGTTTAGAAATTTCACATGTATATGGAAGCTTTTTTATACATATATAAATTATCCAAAAGGTGTGTTTATGTTTTCATGGGAAAATCACTCAAAACAATTCTATGTGGCATTACTTTCTAGGTTCAGAACTCACCCAATTTCTACTGAAAATGTTCAATTTTTTCCTGTTGTCTTGCTTTTTAATATTTACTACTTCCAAATCTTGCAGGTTTGCAACTTTTGGTGCTTTAGTTTTGCTAGAAGTTCCACTCAATATTTGAAGAGTGTGTATTAATGTCAACCATTCACTCCGTGGTTATCTGGGATTTGTTCTAAAATAGAGGTTGCTTTCTTTTATTGAATGACTTAAAATTTCTTGAGACTTGAATTTTGTTACTCCAGTTGATTAAATATGACCCATATGGGGGGAACTTCATTATTAGTTACATAGATTCATAACAGTTTATTAGCTATGCGATACCTAGTTATTTATCATTTGTTTGATTTTCATGTTACAAATAGCAAAATTGATTAGATAGCCTCCTTATTGTAGAGAAACAACCATATGTTCAATTCAATATGAAGGAAGAAGAAGAGAACCGATGCCAGATTCAGGAATGGTACCCAAAATTCACATGTCACATGGCTGTTTTAAGATCACTGATATTGAAGATGAAGCTCGGCTTATATTTAATCTTGAATGACTATAGTGGTTTTTATTTGCTTCTTAGGTTTTATGGTTTGCTTTGGTTAATGGGTTTTTGTTGTTTTACTGATTTTGGGCTTCGAGGTTGTGGTTTAATTATATTCCTTCTGAAAATAACATATGTATTTTTAATTAAAAGAGGGGACTGCTATGGGGTTATACAAAGGAAGTGTGTTGAAATTACACTATGACCTGCCTCAAACACAATCAAGTAACGCTAATATGCAGATTCAGGCGTTCAGCTTCTTGTTATTGGCCATTTTTTTTAACTATTTGCAGACTGACTGCACATTTTAGGTTTGACTAACTACATGATACTTATTGCACATTTTATCATGCATTCAATCTACCTATTGCAGGACTGTCATGCTTCATTCTTGTTAGATAGCTGTGGAAGCATATTCAATGCGAAGAGGTCAAAATCTACCTATGGCTAGAGTTAGAAACAATGGAGCTATTACAAGAGAAGAGTTGGCTGGAAGTGCTAGAAATTATGGAGCTATTCCAAGAGAAGAGTCGGCTAGAAGTTCTAGAAATCATGGAGTTATTCCAAGAGAAGAGTCAACTGGAAGTGCTAAAAACAATGGAACTATTGCAAGAGAAGAGTCGGCTGGTAGTGCTAGAAATTACGGAGCTATTCCAAGAGAAGAGTCGGCTAGAAGTGCTAGAAATCATGGAGTTATTCTAAGAGAAGAGTCAGCTGGAAGTGCTAAAAAAAAAATGGAGCTATTGCAAGAGAAGAGTCGACTGGAAGTGCTAGAAATTATGGAGCTATTCCAAGAGAAGAGTCGGCTAGAAGTGCAAGAAATTATGGAGCTATTCCAAGAGAAGAGTCAGCTGGAAGTGCTAGAAATAATGGAGCTATTGCAAGAGAAGAGTTTGGAACAAGTGAAAGTGGTGGCTCACGAGTTGGTAACTGAAACACTACATTTTTGACATGTCTATCAAATTCCCATTCTAATATTTGCAACCATCTATAGTTGACATATATCTATCAATTTTTTTGACCACACAGGAAATAAGAAAGGGCAAGGGGCTACACGGAATCTAAAACTTGCAAAACTTTTTATGAAGGAAAGGTTCCCAATCATATGGAAAAAGGGAAGACTAGTAGGGGAATACTCTACAGTATTCAAATCGGAGTGTACTACCCTTGTTAGACAGATTAGTATAGTACCTTTACAAGTCAAAGATTGGAGAGACGTGCCTTATCAAAACGAAAGAAAGCTATTTGATTAGATATTGGTGCGTTATATAAAAGTGTTTTGAAATAAAAGTTTTCTTTATAATGCACAAATGTAATCCTTATTCGTTTTCATTTTTTAGGAACGCTTCATTGTTGAGGGTCAAGAGACCCTTGTTTGGCGGCAAATGAATAGGTCATACAAAATATATTAGATTTTGACACTTGCACATTCATGAACTTTTGGTTGCACACAAGTATTAATTGGGAAAGATTTTGTGCCAGAGCATCACACATTTTCAATCAATTTGAATGACAATTTCCATAATATATTATCAACTAAAGAAAAAACTAGAGTATATTCAACATTGGTGTGCTTGGAAAGAAATTTGTTCCTAGTGAGATCTTTTCTAAGAAAATTGTGCCAAGCACGAAGAAGACTTCCAAGGTAGAAACGCTAACAAAACTTTCTTTTTAACTTTTAATACATTCTACCCATGACACTCTAGTTTGTTACCTTATTCTACCTATGTGCAATATTGATGAAATTTCCAAAGCTACTTATTTTAAAGTTTCATTTGGATATAATAATATCGTATTCAACTAAATTCAATCGGTTAATTAGAACAATGCTTCATTTTTTGAGTAACCTCACTAAAATTAGTAACAAGCATAACAACTTGGACAATGGACACTACTTTATCTGACCTTAAAATGAATTTGATTCATAATTAAAATGCAAGGCCTTTTTTAAGGCATATTCTTTTTGGTAAGCACGCACTACCTGTACTGCTATACATTATAAAGGATATCAACATTAACAAAGTTTGATGCTTTATTCTGCAACCCTCTTTTTCTAATGGAAAATGGAGGACCTTGCCTGTTGCCACTGCCAATGAGGCTACCACTTTTTTTTTTTTTTTATATAGGAAATCACACAACTTAATATAAATCAAACAACCATAGCATTTACGTCATGAAGAACTGCTAATTCTAAGAAACTAAGACAATTCTCCATCCACATACACTGATTATCTATGCCCTTGGCATACTTTGCTAACAAATGAGCTGGGGTATTTGCATTTCGCTTAACATGAGAAAAATCAACACCATGGAACTCCAAGGAAGCTTTGCCAATGCCCATAATCACCGCATCAATCGAGACCAGAACTGAGGAAGAATGATTCAACACCTTAGAGACGATTAACGAGTCAACCTTAAGTATGAAGTCTGTGATCCCAAGTTGCTTTGCAAACTGCAAACCAAGTTCAAAGGCCTTCACTTTTGCTTCAAGAGGCCCCAGTGGTGCATGTATTTTTCTGCTCATTACTGCCAAAAATTGCCCATTCCAGTCCCTTACCATTACTCCAACTCCCACTGAATTCAGCTCTGCAAACACAGCACCATCAACATTGAACTTGAAAACCGATACTGGAGGTGGAATCCACTTAGTTGACTCTACGACGGTTTCAACCTTTGACTCTGTTACTACTTAACTGCTGAAATTTTTTTTAGAATTTTTGTGTAGAATTTTTTAAAGTGCAGGGTTGTTTATTTTGGATAAAATTTGTTTATTGAGCTTAAATTTTTTTTTTTTTTAGTTTTACTATTGGTAATTTTTGTTGTTGAGCTATTTTTGGGCTTGTACATTTTATTTTACATTTTAGATTTATAAATTTTTTTATGGTCATTAAAATGAGGAAAATGCTAGAGCTACAAGTTTTTTTATTTATTTTATATATATATATAAATTACTGATGTGATAAATGGTTACTGGTAAGTAAAAAAATAATGTGAGTGATGGGCCCATATGCTAACTAATAAGAATTTGCTATCAAAACAGTTTGTAAAAAAGTTTGTGAGTATACCATTACTCTTAAAAAAAAAATCAATGATATTGTTTAAAGCAATTTCTTGATAAGTTTGTATCGCAAATTTTTTCTTTTGGAAAGTCTTAAAAATTAAAATCATAGAGTTTCATTCAAAAAAATCAACTAAGTTGTAACGTATAACTTGTGTCTAGGTTATTTTGATTAGTAGTTAGATCAATAATAATAGGGATCTGTTGTGTTAATTCATCGAGCAGTTTAACGTGTGGCACTTTGAGATCCCCTTCCCTGCCAACAAAGTACCTCATGAACTCAAATTAAAAATGAACATTGGCTTGATTGTTTGTATCAACTCATGTTTGAAATATAGATTCTCAAAAAAAAAAAAAAAAAAAAAAAAAAAAAAAAAAAAAAACTCATGTTTGAAATATCAAAGGTAGTCATGAAAGGGATTCACCTACGATTTTTGCGTTTATTTGAAGAAACAATAAGGGAAAAAAAAAAGTTTTAAAATGGAAATAACCACTCATTCTCTATCTTTTTTCTTCTCCACATACCATAGAATAGTTGTCACAAATTCTATAAACAAGTAAACAAAGCGAGATTTATCACAAATTACGAATCAAAATCCTCCTGTCTAAAATACATTGCACTTTTTGTGTTAAGTTTAGAAAATTGATATGAATCCAAATGAACCTAAGGGCCCAAAAATATGGAGGGTCCTCATCTACAAAGATTTACAATCAATGCTTGTTGCCAAATGTGTTGTAAAATCAACAGACAAACCCACATCATCTATACGGTAGCAAATTCCAATATCACCTATTGCATCAATGTAATGTTGAATGTGCATAGGAAGAAATTTCGTCCTAGTATAGATCTTTTCTAAAAAAGTTTTTTCCAGCACAAGCAAGACTTCCAGGATACAGATACTAACTAGAAAATCAAGGTTTCTTTTTTTTTTTTTTCTTTTTTTTCCCCCTTCAATTTTTGACACTTTCAAATTTATAAACTTTATATTTTCTCGATGATAAAATTAACATTCTACTCCATTGCTCCTGCATTTCAAGAGTCGATTTGGGTAAAAATGCAATTTTTTTAATGCTTTATGCTTTTGTCTCAATTCTTTTTCAAATAATCTTTTTTTTTTTTTTTGTGGCAAATAAACTAGTTTTTAGTTTTTCACCTTTTTGTCACACATTTAACATAAAAATTACCAAAAAATATATCTTGATGCATGCACAATAAATATTGATACCTTTATAAATAAACCAATATATAGGATAGAATCCATCCAATGTAACAAATATTTTTTGCAACTCCACCAAAAATAAAAAATAAAACAAATTCAACATTGGGAGCTCCAGAATTACTTCAATCCCGTCAAATTTTTGTAAGGAAAAAGTTAATGGATACTAAGGGCATTAGTTTAAGAATTTTTTTTTGAAATTTTTTGTGGAAGAAGAAAAAAAACAGATTTTTTTTTTAAAAAACATTTTTTATACTTTTCATGAAAATTGTATCAAAATTTCCTAAAATAATCTATTAACAAATGCTCCAAGAGCATCCATTAACCAAACTTTTTTTGTAATTCCAATAAACCGTATTTGCCTAAGGATCTCATTAAAACTTTTGTTCTTTTTCCACAATATTTCAAAGTAAAATCCAGCTAAACCCCATATTATTATTATTATTATTATTATTATTTTTAATGTTCTATCCTTCGAAGTAGTATCACCTTAAAAAATAAAAAATCACTATAATAAATAATCACTTTTTTTTTTGGAGTAAAAAATACACAGCCACTTAAAAGTTAAAATCAAAGTGGGACATATTCCATTTTAATGATCCTTGAATTTCTTAAATTTTTTTTGATAAAGTAATGAATGATGATGACAAATCAAAGCTCCATATAAAATAAGTTGCATTGCACTTTTCTCAAGTTAGAAAATTGATACATGTATCCAAAAATGAACCTATTAATATCCCACAAAATTGTCGCATCTACAAGACTGACCAAGTGTATAGACTCAGTAAGAAATTCCAATGCCTCCTATTTCATCAAATGAACGTTGGAATTCTTCACTCAAACCATTTTGATTAGCAAATCCTGGGCCAGAGCCTCACTCTTTTTGACTTGACATGGATGGTATTTTCCACAACATATGATCATATAAAGAAAAAAAAACTATTGAGTGTATTTAACGTTAGGTTCAATGGGAAGAAATTTATTTCCAGTAAGAGACAATATTTTGAAAAAAGTTGTGGCCAGCACTAGAAAGAATTCCAAGGCACAAACACTGACTGACAAGAAAATCAATGTCTCCATTTTTTTTTTTGACACACTTAAAAGTTATAACTTTCATAAATTTTGTTTTACTTGTAGTTTTAGATGATAAAATTCATAATGTTGTGCCTCTCATTCCATGAGCTCAGTTCATTATGCTTCCCATGCACAATAAAATTTTGACACCATATAGAAATATCATAGAGGTGGGACATCTTTCAGTCCACCAAACAGAAGTGAGACAAAAGGATGATTTAGATTTAGTGATTTACCCTAATTTGAAGGGTTCTTTTTGCGTTTTGTCAAATAATTAATAAGCATAACAATTTTCATAAAATGAGGCAGAGATCGAATGTAAAAATTAGGATAAACCACCACTAATTACGTATTTTGCAAAGGATTCCGGAAAACATTGTGTTTGATGTCAAAATTTTGATTCACATTCATGACACTTACGTAAAAGTTATTCTTAATAATCTCAACTTTGGTTTGTAATTATATAGTCACTTCACATTTTCATACGCAAAGCACATGACTTTCTAGTAACCAACTAAAGCTATATCACAACGTCAAGAAACAAACCCAATGTAATCGGTAAGAAATTCTAGAGTCTCCTATTTATCAAATGAACGTTGAATTGAATCACACAAATTTTGATTAGTAAAGATGCTCGGTAGGGTCTAGCACGTTTTGACTTGACATGGATTATGGATGGCACTTACCACAACATATTATTATTTATGGAGAAAATAAAAGCTATGTAGTGATTTAACGTTAGCGCATAGGGGAAGAAATTTCGTTCGAGTAAGAAAATATATTTTCGAAGAAAGTTGTGTCGAGCACAAGAAAGCAAACACTGAGAAGAAAAGCAATGTCCCCAACTTTTTATTTTACTTAGATTTTGTTACTCACACATTCATAAACTTTTGATTTTACTCAAATGATGCCTGTTTGGTTTCAAAAAAGTGGTGTATCTACTTTTCATTTTATTTATTTTAAATTTAAATTTAAAAAAATATCTTGAATTTGAATATAGAAAAAAGTTTAACTTTTTTTTTTTTGAGAATCCACATCATAAGACTTTTATTCAACTAAGGCTATGAAAATCAGCCTGAAGTACATCTGCAATCTCTGGTGGTACATCTTCCATCCAGACTTGTAATGAAGAAAAAGAAATTGCCCGTCTCGCAATGGAGTGAGCTACATTATTACAATGCCTCCTTACATGAGAAAAGGAAATAATGGGAAACTGGGAGGCTAAGTACTGTATATCATTGATAATATGACCAAACTGTGCAAGGCTGTGAGAGTTTGACTTTAAAGCGTTCATGAGGATCAGTGAATCACCTTCCAAAACCCCCTTATTTAGACCCGTTTCTAAAGCCAACTCCATTGCCCGCCGAGCTGCCAAGGCCTCAACTTCAATGGCTGTACTGGGTAATGGGATTCGCTGCGCCAAGGAGACCATCACCTGCCCCCTGCTGTCTCTAATCACCACCCCTAATCCCGCCTGATTTTCATCCTTGAAAAGTGCCCCATCAAAATTAATCTTGTACTGTTGGTGAGCTGGGGGCTGCCAATGCGTTGGAGGTTGTCCCTTAGGTGCCGTTGCTGCAGAATTATGCAGCAAGAAATCCTGTAACCTGGTTCGAGCTTGCTGCACCAGGCTTGGGAGATTTTCGCCTTTTTTCCCTACTCTCATCTCATTTCTTCTCTTCCAGACAGCCCAAACAATCATAGCAAACAAGTCCGGGTCCCTGTTTTCTGCCAGAATGCATCCCATGAGATCAACAAAGCTCGTCGCTTGCCGTAGACTAGGCTGGTTCCAAGCTTGTACCGAGAGCCACATTTCCTCCAACTTCGGACAGAGGTAGAGAGCATGAATAGTGTCTTCTTGCTGCATTTTACAGTGATCACAGCAGTCATCAGTTAGCACCTTTCTTTTAACTAAGTTCAGCTTCGTGGGGAGTGAGTTTTTGACAGCTCTCCACACTAAATTCTTCACCTTGCTTGGCACATTGAGACTCCATATCCCTTTCCACATTGGCTTGAGCATCAAAGGATCAGACTACCCCGGTTGATGGTTCTGAAATTCTGTCTGCAGAAACCGATAACCTGACTTGACCGTGTAGACTCCATTTGCACTGTGAGGCCAAATTAATTCATCCGGTTGCTCAATGAGGCAGAGGGGAATGCTTTTCACCATTGTTGCTTCAAAATCCAGCAAAATTTCATCAATTATCTCAGTCTTCCAGCATCTTCGTTCTTCATCGATCAAACTTTGGACTCTTGCTTCAGCCAAACCACCTACCCGTGGAGATAAAACAGCTGCTGAATTTTTTTGTGGCAGCCACCTATCCCCCCAAATATGGACTGATTTCCCATCTCCAATTCTCCATATAGCTCCACGTTTAATCACATCTCTCCCTTTTATAATACTCTTCCAAGCATAGGATGCCGAGCTTGGACAAGTGGCCTCCATGATAGAACAATTTGGGAAAAATCTCGCTTTAAAAATCCGGTAAAACAAAGAGGATTTGTCATGCACAAGTCTCCAAGTTTGTTTAGCGAGCAAAGCATCATTAAAGCGGGATAAGTCCTTGAAGCCCATCCCTCCTTGCTCCTTTGGCTTACATAGCTCTTCCCACCTTACCCAATGCACTTTTCGACTATCTCCTCGCTGCCCCCAAAAGAATCTTCTAATGAGAGCTTCAATTTCATAGCAAAGAGTAACCGGTAATTTGAAACATGACATAGTGTAGGTAGGTAATGCTTGAGCCACCGCTTTAATTAAGATTTCTCTTCCCGCTTGTGAAAGAAGCTTTCCTTCCCATCCTTGAAGCTTTTTCCATACTCTCTCCTTAATGTTGTCAAAGCTATCCTTCTTTTTTCTCCCAATAAAACTTGGTAATCCCAAATACCTCTCGTACTGCTTGACCACGGGTACTCCAAGGGCTGCTTGAATGGAAGCTTGCATTTGCTGGGAAGTGGACTTACTAAAAAATAGAGTAGTTTTCTCTCTATTTATTTGTTGCCCCGATGCTTGCTCATAAATGTCTAGGATCTCCAAAGCTTTTCACATTCATTAGTTTTGGCCCTGCAAAAAATGAGGCTGTCATCTGCAAAAAGAAGATGTGTTAGCTTTGGTGCATTTCTACAAATAGAAACACCCCTTATATCTCCATTCTCCTCTGCTTTTCTCAACAAACCATGGAAACCTTCCGTGCATAATAAGAACAAGTAAGGAGACAAAGGGTCTCCTTGGCGCAGCCCCCTCGAGGGTGTGATTTGACCATGTGGTTCACCATTAATCAAAACAGAATAAGTAGCCTGTGAAATACATTGCATCATCAGGTTTACCCAAGTGTCACCAAAACCCATTTGCTTCATCAATTTCTCCATATACAACCACTCCACCCTATCATAAGCCTTACTCATGTCCAGTTTAAGTGCCATATACCCCGTCTCCCCCGAACTATGGTTTCTCATATAATGGAGGGTTTCAAAAGCCACCATAATATTGTCAGAAATCAATCTGTCCTTCACAAAAGCACTTTGTTGTTCTGACACTAAATGAGGAAGAATCTTCTTCAACCTGTTAGCCAAAACTTTTGAAAAAATTCTATACAAGACATTGCTGAGACTTATGGGGCGATATTGTGAAATATATTCGGGACTATGAACTTTAGGGATTAAAGTTATAAATGAATGACACAAAGATGGAGGGAGATTACCCGAATTTAGGAGATACAGAATATCATCAACCACATCGTTACCCACCAAAGACCAATAATGTTGGTAAAAAATGGGTGGCATTCCATCCGGTCCAGGTGATTTCAGTGGAGCCATCTGCTTAAGAGCTGTCTCAACCTCTTCTTTCTGAAACTTAGCCATCAAGTCATTGTTCATCTCATCTGTTACAACCTGAGGTATTTGTGCCAAAATCTCCTCAAAATTCTCCGGGTTTTGGGAAGTGAAAAGAGTTTGATAAAACTCCAGAACAATCTCTTCCACTCGGCTAGGATTAGTGCACCATTGACCATCATTATCATACAGCCCTTTGATGTAATTCTTCCTTCTTCGTTGTGAGGCTTTGCTATGGAAAAACCTCGTATTTCTATCTCCATCTTTTAGCCATTGCACCTTAGCACGTTGCCTCCACATTTGTGCCTCTTTATCAAGAAGTTCATTTATTTCCTTCTCCAAGTTCCTCATCAAACTCACCGAACCCCCATTGCATGCAATCCTTTCGGCCTGGACTAGTTTTTTCCTCTTTTTTTCCAACTCCCTTTTGACATTTCTAAAACAATTCTTACTCCATTTGGTTAGCCCTTTCCCACACTTATCAATTTTTTTTATCACTTTTTCACCCCTTGGATCATCTCCTACCTGCTGCCATACCGCCTCAATAGTTGCCTCACACCCCGGATCACTCATCCACATCTGCTCAAAACGAAAAGGCCTCTGTTGCTTGCAGTCCATTCCATCCGGATTAATTAACAAGGGCTTATGATCCGAAGTGGTAACATCAAGATGATGAACTTGTGTATCCGGAAACATAGAAAACCATTCATTGGTTGCCACTGCCCTATCCAATCTCTCCCAAACTGTGAAATTATCATAATGCTTATGCCATGTAAACTTGGATCCCACAAAACCAAGGTCCATAAAACCACACTCATCCAATATGTCTCTAAAAGCTTGCATTTGACTGTGAGGCCGAGTTCTGCCACCTAATTTTTCCGATTGCTTTGTAACTTCATTAAAATCTCTAGCACATAGCCAAGGTGCTTGACTTCGTGTTTTCAAATTTCTCAACCTTGCCCAAGCTTCATGTCTAAGTTGTGTATCCGGTTCTCCATAAAAACCAGTGAATCTCCACTCCCCTTCCTTATTTTTGCAAATTGTGGCATCAATATGGTTCTTTGAAAAAGTCTCTATGGTTAAATCAAACTCCTCTTTCCAGTAAATCACTAAACCCCCTGATTTATTTCTCCTAGGTGCAATAAATCTATGCTTAAACTTCAAACGATCTTGAATGAGAATTAGCCTAGCTTCATCCGTCCATGTTTCGGCTAAAAACACAACGGAGGGATCTTTTGCCCACACTAAGTCTGCGAGCTGATTCTCTGTTCGTTGGTTCCCAAGCCCCCGACAGTTCCAACATAAAAGACTCATTGGTTCTGGCGGGGCTGGGAACCAGCCTCCGCCAATATCTCTTTGTCTCCTTTGCCAACTCGAGAAACAGTTTTCTTTTTTTTCTGTAACTCCAGCTGACCCCCAGTAGGATGAACACTCCTCTTTGAACCCACTGCATCTTCCATGATAACATCCGTGCCTGTGGAATACCTTACTTGACGTTTCTAGGTAGCTGCATTCACTGAGTTGATTTTTGAAGTATCAGATAAAACAGTTAAAGGTGCACGGGTATTGCTTGATGGTGTTGCACGTGCATGAGAGGCCTTCATGAGAATCTCATTTATTGTCATTGACTCCACAATATTTTCCTTACCCGTGGGAGAGTTTGATTTGGGCTGAAATTCAGTTGCCGTGTCAAATTTACTCAATTCCTTATTTATCTCCTCCAATTTCTCTTCAAACAAATCAGCAGATAGTCTCCCTTGAATCTGGTCCGTATCTCCATCAATAACTTCGGTCTCCACATGTGAATCCGTATGGAAAGGCATTGATTCCAACGGATTTTCCTCATGAATATCAGGAGATTTATTTCCTTCCTTATTTAAAGTTTCACCCCCTTGGCCTGACCTGATAATCTCCGGCACCGGACCTCCACGTCGGATCACAATCGGTGGTTTTGCAGGCTGCTTTGAAGTGGTCGTTGTGTTTGGACCTATAGCTTTTTGTTTGTAGAACCCCGGAACAGATATTGAGCTTCTCTTTGATCGCACAAATGGAGATGCTCTGATCCATGCACCATACTGTTGGGCTTCAGATGGTAACGTGCCCCCACTCTCAATCCACAGCTCGCAATCCCTGTCATCGTGGGTGAGGCTGCCGCACCAGTAGCACAGATTTGACAGCCTCTCATACTTAAAAGATACCCAAATTTCCTTCCCATTCTCCAAAGAAACCACACGGCCTCTGCATAAAGGTTTCGCAATATCCACCTTCACTCTTACTCGTACAAAGCCATCTCCCATACTATCACCCTCCTCCGTGTTCTTGTCTACCAAGCCAGCAGCGCCACAAATCTTTTCTGCTACTGCTCTTGTTCGAAAACGAATCGGTAATTCATGTACCTGTATCCAGAAAGTCACCATATTAAAATCAATCTCTGATACATCAACCTCTTTGTCATACCTATGCAAAACCATAAGGTGCTTATCAAAGCTCCATGGTTCTGTTTTAAGAACTTGCTCCAGATCAGTTTGGTTATCGAATGTAAAGAGCACCACATGGTCACTCTCTTTTGTCACCCTAAAGCCGTTTTTCATCCTCCATATGGGTGTGAATGTTTTGGCAATAGCCTCCACATTCAAAGCCCTCTTGGTAAGAAACTTTGCCGCTAGGACAAACTCTGGAATTGCTTCTTCCTCTGTGATACTGACTTGGGAACCCTCCATGTCCGAGAGAGTAAGACAACTCCAAGACTTTGTTAACTCCTCCATAAAGCTGAAAAAGAAAAACTCGAAGCACCCAACACAACAGAAAGGAAAACTCAGAAAAAACAATGAAAAAAGAAAAACAGTGTTTCCCCACCCCCGAAAGAAAGGAAAAACCACTAAACCTTGAAGGTAAACCTGTTACCTCAAGGTACAAAGACACCTTCCGAGGAAGGGACGGCTATTCTACGACCTAGGAGAAGATGGAGAGAAACCACCTTTCGCTAGCGAAGAGAAACTTTTTTACATGAGCTCAACTTTAATACAGAAAACTAGAAAAAAGTTTAACTGAATCAACTTTTCTTCATTTGTTTCTTAGATCAATCTTCTTGTTTTTAATGATACCACTTGTTATGTTTGAGCAACACACTTTTTGATACATGAAACCCAACTTAGATCTACCCTATTATAAGTAAAGTGCGTTTTGTTAAAAGATAAGGGCCCAATATATGCAAGGTTCACATCTACAAGACTTACAGTCTGTAAAGTTGTAATTTACAACTGTGTATTTGTTGGCTTTCATTCCGTGCCAAATTTGATTGTAATTTTGTTCAATCGTTTAAAACCCTGTATTTGTTGTGGGACTTGATGTAAGGGGTGTGTGAGAGAAAGAGTGTTGAAGACTCAAGCATTTGAAGAAGAGAAGAATTCTCGCGGGTACCTCGCGGGTATGTCGCGACCAAGCTTCCCGCGAAGTGAAGCATGTGCCAGGCACATGATGGAATGCGAAGAGTCATGCCAGGTGGAGACAACTGTGTCTCGCGAGTATCTCGCGGGTAAGGCCTTCCCGCGAGACACCCGCGAGACTAGCTGTTCTGCCAGCCTGTATTCTTTGAGTCACACCTTTTGCACCCCTCCTACAAATATCATCATAACCCACATTTGTTGAGGGATGCTTCAGAGAGAAAACCCTAGCCAAACACCTTGGTAATTAGAGATTGTCTTCCCCACCTTCTCTAAACATTTTGCTTGTGGTATCTCCTCAACCATTCCCTCTCCATTGTCTATATCTTTGAGAGGTTGATAGCCCAAACACTTGACACACCTTAGAGAGTGCTGAGTGACGTTTTTGGTGCTGCTGGGAAGCATAGGAAGGAGCCTTCAATGGCAGATGCAACATGGAGCTTGTTGCGGGATCCGGATAACTAGGACAAGACACGGTTCCGAGAAGCCTTGTTGGAGTAGGAGCTTGGAGGGCTTAGGTACATCGGGTAGACTAGGCTTGGAGGGTCTTTTGCTAATCCATGTATCCCAACTGATTGTCTAGTGGATCGATTTCCGCTTGGAGGGCGGCGGAGAGGTTTTTCACCGAGTTCTTCGGTTTCCTCTTCGATAACACGTCTCGGTGTTATTTGTGTTTGCATCCTTCTTCCCTACTCTTGTTCATTTCATTTTTACTGCTGAGTTGCTTTAAATTATGAATTAGAGTAGTTGTTTTACTTATACGCTTGTGTTTACACTATTCCGCACTTGTTAGTAAGTTAGTGTAAAATCAACCAAGCCGTATTTTGAATTTGGGGGTCTAAACCGCTCGTGTGTTTTCAACACATTTTCGAGCTTTCACAGTCAATGCTTGTCGCCAAATGTGTGGTAACATCAACAAACAAACCCACATTGTCTATATTAGTAGAAAATCAAGGTTTCTTTTTTCTTTTCTTTTTCTCTTTTTTTTTTCTTTTTTTTTTCCCCTTTAGTTTTTGACACTGCTCTGCATTTCAAGAGTCCGTATTATTAAAGGCAGTTTTTTTTTTTTTTTTCTTTTAATGTTTTTTGCTTTTTGTTTCAATTTTTTTCCAAATAGTCTATTTTTTTCCCAAATAAACTAGTTTTTAATTTTTTTAAACATATTTAACATAAAAATTACTAGAAATTATATATCTTTTAATAAACACTGTAAAAATAAGCACGGACACCAAAGCTCAACACAATAAGAATGACTCATGTTAGGAAATATTGACACCTTTCCAAAGACACCAATATTTAAGACAAAATCCATCCAATGTAAGTATGTAACTAATTTTTTTTGAACTCCACCAATAATAAATAAATAAATAAATTTGTCTTTGATGAAGAGCTCCAAAATTATTCCAATCCCGAACATTTTTTTTAAAATTTTAAAAAAAAAATTAGAAAAGAAAAAAAAACAACTGAAACTTTTTATATTTTTCCATAAAAGTAGTATTAAAACTTTTTAAAAATGATCTATTAATAAATGGCCTAAGAGCACCCGTTAACTAAACCTTTTTGTAATTCTAATAAGCAATATTTACCTAATGATCTCATTAATAAAGCTTTTGTCATTTTTTTCCCACAATATTTCAAAGTAAATCCAGCTAAACCTCACTTTATAATAATAATAATTATTATAATAATGATAATAATATTCTATCCAGCAAAATAGTATCACGTGAAAAAAAATCACTAGAATAAATACCAACTAATTAAAAGTTAAAAGTTAAAATCAAAGGGACATATTCCATTTTAATGATCCTTGAGTTTTTTTTAAAAAATTTTGATAAAGTAATGAATGACAATGACCATTCAAAACTCCGTGTAAAAGAAGTTGTACCGCACTTTTCTCAAGTTAGAAAATTGATATATGTATCCAAAAATGAACCTGTTATAATGTCCCACAAAATGGCCACATCTACAAGACTTACAGAGTCAATGCTTGACACCAAATCCTTAATGCGTGATAGAAATTTAAAGCATAAGAAAACCGATTAAGCTCAAACAAACTCTTCCATCCTCAGCAGTCAGCACAATACAATAAGACATTCTGTTTCCTATATTATTATTATTATTATTATTATCATTATTATTATATAATTTTAGCATACAAGAGTGGTATTATTATCACCTTAAACTTTTTTTTTTTAACGGAGAGATTATCACCATAAACTTTATTTCTACACAATCATTATTATAATACCCAGAGACATAAAAGTCACGGTGGGACATACACTGTTTTAAATATTGTTGAATTTTGATACAAATAATGAATGAGTATTGTTAAACCCCCCCACCCCCCCCCCCCCCCTCCCAAAAAAAAAAAAAAAAGAGTATTTATTACCGTCTAAAATGGGTTGCACTTTTCATAAGGATAGAAATTTGATATGATGTTTCTAAAAAAAAAAAGAAAAAAAGAAAAAAAAGAAAATTGATATGTATCCAAATAGAGGGTCCCATCTACAAGTCAGTCAATCCCTAATGTGTGGTTGAAATTGAAGGCATCAAACAGACTCCTTGAGCACAATACAACAAGATGGATGGGTCCGCTTCCTATAAAGTGTAATTTTCCCAAACTTTTGATTGCACACTAGTATTGATTAGGAATGATTTTGTGTCAGAGCATCACACATTTTCAATTAACTTGGATTAATTTTCACAATATTTATCAAATGGAGAAAAATTTAGAGTATATTCAACGTTAGTGTACATGGGAAGAAATTTGTTCCTAGTTAGATCTTTTCTGAGAATATTGTGCCAAGCATGAGGAAGACTTCCAACATACAAACACTAACAAGAAAATCAAAGTGTGTCAAAATATTTTAGATTTTGACACTTGCACATTCATGGACTTTTGGTTGCACACTAGTATTGATTAGGAAAGATTTTGTGCCAGAGCATCACACATTTTCAATTAATTTGGATGACAATTTCCACAATATATTATCAAATGGAGAAAAAACTAGAGTATAACATTAGTGTGCCTGGATGACTTCCAAGATACAAACACTATCTAGAAAATCAATGTGTCAAAATATATTAGATTTTGACACTTGCACATTCATGAACTTTTGGTTGCACGCTAGTATTATTGGGAAAGATTTTGTGTCAGAGCATCACACATTTTCAATCAATTTGAATGACAATTTTCATAATATATTATCAACTAGAGAAAAAACTAGAGTATATTCAACATTGGTGTGCTTGGAAAGAAATTTGTTCCTAATAAGATCTTTTCTAAGAAAATTGTGCCAAGCACGAAGAAGACTTCCAAGGTAGAAACGCTAACAAGACTTTCTTTTTAACTTTTAATACATTCTACCCATGACACTCTAGTTTGTTACCTTATTCTACCTATGTGCAATATTGATGAAATTTCCAAAGCTACTTATTTTAAAGTTTCATTTGGATATAATAATATCGTATTCAACTAAATTCAATCGGTTAATTAGAACAATGCTTCATTTTTTGAGTAACCTCACTAAAATTAGTAACAAGCATAACAACTTGGACAATGGACACTGCTTTATCTGACCTTAAAATGAATTTGATTCATAATTAAAATGCAAAGCCTTTTTCAAGGCATAATCTTTTTGGTAAGCACACGCTACCTGTACTGCTATACATTATAAAGGCTATCAAATTTAACAAAGTTTGATGCTTTATTCTGCAACCCTCTTTTTCTAATGGAAAATGGAGGACTTTGCCTGTTGCCACTGCCAATGAGGCTACCACTTTTTTTTTTTTTTTGATAGGAAATCACACAACTTAATATAAATCAAACAACCAAAGCATTTACATCATGAAGAGCTGCTAATTCTAAGAAACTAGGACAATTCTCCATGCACATACACTGATTATCTATGCCCTTGGCATACTTTGCTAACAAATGAGCTGGGGTATTTGCATTTCACTTAACATGGGAAAAATCAACACTATGGAACTCCAAGGAAGCTTTGCCAATGCCCATAATCACTGCATCAATCGAGACCAGAACTGAGGAAGAATGATTCAATGCCCTAGAGAAGAATGATTCAACACCCTAGAGACGATTAACGAGTCAACCTTAAGTATGAAGTATGTGATCCCAAGCTACTTTGCAAACTGCAAAATGAAGTTCAAAGGCCTTCACTTCTGCTTCAAGAGGCCCAGTGGTGCATGTATTTTTTTGCTCATTGCTACCAAAAATTGCCCATTCCAGTCCCTTACCATTACTCCAACTCCCACTGAATTCAGCTTTGCAATCATAGCATCATCAACATTGAACTTGAAAACTGATACTGGAGGTGGAATCCACTTAGTTGACTCTACAACGATTTCAACCTCTGACTCTGTTACTACTTAACTGCTGCGATTTTTTTTTAGAATTTTTGTGTAGAATTTTTTAAAGTGCAGGGTTGTTTATTTTGGATAAAATTCGTTATTGAGCTTTTTTTTTTTTAATTTTTTTTTTATAGTTTTACTATTGGTAATTTTTGTTGTTGAGCTATTTTTGGGCTTGTACATTTTATTTTACATTTTAGATTTATAAATTTTTTTATGGTCACTAAAATGAGGAAAATGCTAGAGCTACAAGTTTTTTTTTTTTTTTTTTTTTATATATATAAATTACTGATGTAATAAATGTTTACTGGTAAGTAAAAAAATGATGTGAGTGATGGGCCCATATGCTTACTAATAAGAATTTGCTATCAAAACAGTTTGTAAAAATGTTGTAAAAAAGTTTGTGAGTATACCATTACTCTTAAAAAAAAAAAAATCAATGATATTGTTTAAAGCAATTTCTTGATAAGTTTGTATCACAATTTTTCTTTTTTTTTGGAAAGTCTTAAAAATTAAAATCATATAGTTTCATTCAAAAAAATCAACTAAGTTGTAACGTATAACTTGTGTCTAGCTTATTTTGATTAGTAGTTGATCAATAATAATAGGGATTTGTTGTGTTAATTCATCGAGTAGTTTAACGTGTGGCACTTTGAGATCCCCTTCCCTGCCTACAAAGTACCTCATGAAATCAACTTAAAAATGAACATTGGCTTGATTGTTTGTATCAACTCATGTTTGAAATATAGATTCTCAAAAAAAAAAAAAAAACCCATGTTTGAAATATCAAAGGTAGTCATGAAGGGATTCACCTATGATTTTTGTGTTTATTTGAAGAAACAATAAGAAAAAAAAAAAAGATAAAAGTTTTAAATGAAAATAACCACTCATTCTCTTTCTTTTTTCTTCTCCACATACCATAGAATAGTTGTCACAAATTCTATAAACAAGTAAACAAAGTGAGATTTATCACAAATTACGAATCAAAATCCTCCTGTCTAAAATACATTGCACTTTTTTGCACTTCTTGTGTTAAGTTTAGAAAATTGATATGAATCCAAATGAACCTAAGGGCTCAAAAATATGGAGGGTCCTCATCTACAAAGATTTACAATCAATGCTTGTTGCCAAATGCGTTGTAAAATCAACAGACAAACCCACATCATCTATACGGTAGCAAATTCCAATATCACCTATTGCATCAATGTAATGTTCAATGTGCATAGGAAGAAATTTCTTCCTAGTATAGATCTTTTCTGAAAAAGTTTTTCCCAGCACAAGCAAGACTTCTAGGATACAGACACTAACTAGAAAATCAAGGTTTCTTTTTTCTTTTTCGTTTTCTTTTTTCCCTTCAATTTTTGACACTTTCAAATTTATAAACTTTATATTTTCTTGATGATAAAATTAACACTCTGCTTCATTGCTCCCGCATTTCAAGAGTCGATTTGGGTAAAAATGCAATTTTTTTTTATGCTTTATGCTTTTGTCTCAATTCTTTTTCAAATAATTTTTTTTTTTTTTTGTGCAAATAAACTAATTTTTAGTTTTTCACCTTTTTGTCACACATTTAACATAAAAATTACCAGAAAATATATCTTGATGCATGCACAATAAATATTGATACCTTTATAAATACCCCAATATATAGGATAGAATCCATCCAATGTAACAAATATTTTTTGCAACTCCACCAAAAATAAAAAAATAAAACAAATTTGACATTGGGAGCTCTAGAATTACTTCAATCCCGTTTAATTTTTGTAAGGAAAAAGTTAACGGTTACTAAGGGCATTAGTTTAAGAATTTTTTTTAGAAATTTTTTGTGGAAAAAGAAAAAAAAAACAGATTTTTTTTTTTAAAAACAATTTTTATACTTTTCATGAAAATTGTATCAAAATTTCCTAAAATAATCTATTAACAAATGCCCCAAGAGCATCCGTTAACCAAATTTTTTTTGTAATTCCAATAAACTGTATTTGCCTAAGGATCTCATTGAAAATTTTGTTCTTTTTCCACAATATTTCAAAGTAAAATCCAGCTAAACCCTATATTATTATTATTATTATTATTATTAATGTTCTATCCTTCAAAGTAGTATCACCTTAAAAAATAAAAAATCAGTATAATAAATAGTCACTTTTTTTTTTTTGGAGTAAAAAATACACAGCCACTTAAAAGTTAAAATCAAAGTGGGACATATTCTATTTTAATGATCCTTGAATTTCTTAAATTTTTTTTGATAAAGTAATGAATGATGATGACAAATCAAAGCTCCGTATAAAATAAGTTGCACTGCACTTTTCTCAAGTTAGAAAATTGATACATGCATCCAAAAATGGACCTATTAATGTCCCACAAAATTGTCGCATCTATGAGACTCACCGAGTGTATACACTTAGTAAGAAATTCCAATGCCTCCTATTTTGTCAAATGAACGTTGGAATTCTTCACTCAAACCATTTTGATTAGCAAATCTTGGGCCAGAGCCTCACTCTTTTTGACTTGACATGGATGGTATTTTCCACAACATATGATCATATAAAGAAAAAAAAAACTGTTTAGTGTATTTAATGTTAGGTTCAATGGGAAGAAATTTAGTTCCAGTAAGAGATATTTTGAAAAAAGTTGTGGCCAGCACCAGAAAGAATTCCAAGGCACAAACACTGACTGACAAGAAAATCAATGACTCCTTTTTTTTATTTTTTTGACACACTTAAAAGTTATAACTTTCATAAATTTTGTTTTACTTGTAGTTTTAGATGATAAAATTCATAATGTTGTGCCTCTCATTCCATGAGCTCAGTTTTTTTTTTTTTTTTTTGAGAAAGAGCTCAGTTCATTATGCTTCCCATGCACAATAAAATTTTGACACCGTGTAGAAATATCATAGAGGTGGGACATCTTTCAGTCCACCAAATAGAAGTGAGACAAAAGGATGATTTAGATTTAGTGATTTACCCTAATTTGAAGGGTTCTTTTTGCGTTTTGTCAAATAATTAATAAGCCTAACAATTTTCATAAAATGAGGCGGAGATCGAATGTAAAAATTAGGATAAACCACCACTAATTACGTATTTTGCAATGGATTCAGGAAAACATGTGTTTGATGTCAAAATTTTGATTCACATTCATGACACACTTACGTAAAAGTTATTCTTAATAATCTCAACTTTGGTTTATAATTATATAGTCACTTCACATTTTCATACGTAAAGCACATGACTTTCTAGTAACCAACTAAAGCTATATCACAACGTCAAGAAACAAACCCAATGTAATCGGTAAGAAATTCTAGAGTCTCCTATTTAATCAAATGAACATTGAATTGAATCACACAAATTTTGATTAGTAAAGATGCTCGGTAGGGTCTAGCACATTTCGACTTGGCATGGATTATGGATGGCACTTTCCACAACATATTATTATTTATGGAGAAAATAAAAGTTTTGTAGTGATTTAACGTTAGCGCATAGGGGAAGAAATTTCGTTCGAGTAAGAAAATATATTTTCGAAGAAAGTTGTGTCCAGCACAAGAAAGCAAACACTGAGAAGAAAAGCAATGTCCCCACCTTTTTATTTTACTTAGATTTTGTTACTCACACATTCATAAACTTTTGATTTTACTCAGATGATGCCTGTTTGGTTTCAAATAAGTGGTGTATCTACTTTTCATTTTATTTATTTTATATTCAAATTTTAAAAAAAAAATATCCTGAATTTGAATATAGAAAAAAGTTTAACTGAATCAACTTTTCTTTACTTATTTCTTAGATCAATCTTCTTGTTTTTAATGATACCACTTGTTATGTTTGAGCAACACACTTTTTGATACATTAAACCCAACTTAGATTTACCTTATTATAAGTAAAGTGCGTTTTGTTAAAAGATAAGAGCTCAAAATATGCAAATATGCGAGGTCCATATCTACAAGACTAACAGTCAATGCTTGTCGCCAAATGTGTGGTAACATCAACAAACAAACCCAGATTGTCTATATAAGTAGAAAATCAAGGTTTCTTTTTTCTTTTCTTTTTCTCTTTTTTTTTTCTTTTCTTTTTGTCCTTTAGTTTTTGACATTGCTCTGCATTTCAAGAGTCCGTATTAGTAAAGGCAGTTTTTTTTTTTCTTTTAATGTTTTTTGCTTTTTGTTTCAATTTTTTTCCAAATTGTCTAATTTTTTTTTTTTGAAATAAACTAGTTTTTAATTTTTAACATATTTAACATAAAAATTACTAAAAATTATATATCTTTTGATAAAAACTGTAAAAATAAGCACGGACACCAAAGCTCAACACAATATGCATGACTCATGTCAGGAAATATTGACACCTTTCCAAAGACACCAATATTTAAGACAGAATCCATCCAATGTAAGTATGTAACTCATTTTTGTTGCAACTCCACCAATAATAAATAAATAAATTTGTCTTTGATCGAGAGCTCCAGAATTATTCCAATCCCGAATATTTTTTTAGAAATTAAAAAAAATTAGAAAAGAAAAAAAAACTAAAACTTTTTATAATTTTTTCATAAAAGTAGTATTAAAACTTTTTATATATGATCTATTAATAAATGGCCTAAGAGCACCCGTTAACTAAACTTTTTTGTAATTCTAATAAGCAATATTTACCTAATGATCTCATTAATAAAGCTTTTGTCATTTTTTTCCCACAATATTTCAAAGTAAATCAAGCTAAACCTCACTTTATAATAATAATAATAATAATAATATTCTATCCATCAAAATAGTATCACCTTAAAAAAATCACTAGAATAAATACCAGCTAATTAGAAGTTAAAAGTTAAAATCAGAGAGACATATTCCATTTTAATGATCCTTGATTTTTTTTTTTTTTTAATTTTGATAAAGTAATGAATGACAATGACCATTCAAAACTCCGTATAAAAGAAGTTGTACCGCATTTTTCTCAAGTTAGAAAATTGATATATGTATCCAAAAATGAACTTATTATAATGTCCCACAAAATGGCTGCATCTACAAGACTTACAGAGTCAATGCTTGGCTCCAAATCCTTAATGCGTGGTAGAAATTTAAAGCATAAGAAAACCGATTAAGCTCAAACAAACTCTTCCCTCCTCAACAGCCAGCACAATACAAAAAGACATTCCGTTTCCTATATTATTATTATTATTATTATTATTATTATTATTATTATTTTAGCATACAAGAGTGGTATTATTATCACCTTAAACTTTTTTTTTTAACTGAGAGATTATCACCATAAACTTTATTTCTATACAATCATTATTATAATACCCAAAGACATAAATAAAAAAAAAAAATCTTTTCCAAAACCTATTTCTCTAGATTAATGACTTTTTCTGAGTATAATTAATTTTTTTTTCTATGTAAAAACTTCTATAGTTTTCATTTTATTATTTTTGGGTTTTTTGGTTGCATTTTATATGGCAAGAAAAAACCCAGGATTTTGCAAACAAATTGAGCAATGGGAGGGATTATATTATATTAAAAAAAATGATTGAGACGTAAATTTTCATTAAAGAAAGGATGCCATTGATAATAGACATGGCATGCCTAACATTATTGGTGTTAGTATTTTTTTTTTCCCTCTTAAATTGTAATTTATTTTTTCCAATGATCATAACTTTAGGCAAATTTAAAATTTAAAATTTTTGTTCAACTAATCCGTGCATCACATAAATTAATGACTAATTATTACTATTAGTTTATCACTTTAAAAGCTTTGTTGCTAAACAATCACAATTCACTGCCATAATACTCAGAGACTTATGTCACAATGGGACATATTCTATTTTAAAGATTGTTGAATTTTGATACAAGTAATGAATGAGCATTGACCCAGTCAAATTACCGTGTAAAATGCATTGCACTTTCGTAAAGATAGAAAATTGATATGTATCCAAATGAACCTAAGGGCCTACCCATGGTCTTAACTACAGTTCTGAAGCATATATTAGACTTGGATGACCATTTCCACAACATATCATTATGAAAGACAAAAAAAATTTGGAGTGTACACAACGGAAATTTCATCCTAGTAATACATTAATAGTTTAAACCTAGCCACTTTGTTGGGTTAGTGAGGAACCTATTCCAATTCAATGATCCCTAAATTTTGAATACAAGTAATAATCAATGAAATTTCCATCCAAAATAAGTCAGACTTTTGGCAAGGAAGAAAATTGATATCTAGACAAATCAGCTATAAGGCCAACCAAAATTGACTATATTCTTAATTTCTTATCTCGATTTGTTCCATGTACAAGACTTATAGTTAATGCTTAGCGTTTAAGAGTTGAATAGCTTATCTAAAGTCCATGCTCTAAAGCTTGAGAAAAAATCCATTTAAATTTTAAACCAACACAAAAGAAGAAATTACAAAGGAATTAAAGAAAAAAGGAATAGTAAAAAAAAACAAAAATTTAATTTACACTTAAATTCCTATAAGGATGAACACAATATCAATAGCCTTTAAAAATTAAAAAAAAAAAAAAAAGATTAAAAAAAAACCTATGCTTATTTTGTATGCGTGATAAAGTACCCTGTCACAAAGGTTCATTAATTTTCAAGGCTATGCCATCATTTCCATTTTTACTCATCTTAGTGCTAGCAAATTATAAAGCTGCAAAAGCAACAGATTATAAAACATGTTATTAATATCTTTTGGTATGGATCACAGGATAAGAAAATTTAATGACAAACTGCCATTGTGAGAGGACATACTTGTAAGTGTTTGACATCCCAACCAAAATCTATTATATGATTAGAATCCCAATTGATCATTCTTGAATTAAATTTTCTTGCGGGATTTTAATTATTTTAGGTAAGGTAGTTTCCACTTTCCAATTGATCCTAAGTCTAATTAAAACATTCATGCATAAGGATTTTTTTTTTTTTTTTTTTGTATTTAATAATTCAATTGTTACAACATGGGGAGGGTGTCCTCAATCCTCATAATGTATAAAGAAGAGCCAAAAATGCCATTAAAGTAAAAGACTCTTGATCATATTTCTGTACATGTCACCATTGGAATTTTATTTTCATTATATTTTCCTAATTGATGAATTCAATCCAGTTAATTAAGCTCTTAATATCTGTAATAGGAACTTTAAAATTAGTGGAACAAGACGTTTCATCATACATTATGCACTCCCTGTAAAATCTCTCTCTTTGTTTTTTTTTTTTTTTTTTTGGGTTGAGAAAGATGGACTTTGATTTTTAGGGAAAGTCGAAACTGGTTAAACCACCAATAGTGCTTTATTCTACAATGAATTCAGTACAGGAGAACAATACTATTTGAAATTCTTGTGCTGTGAGTATAGTTTGTGTTTAATCTTAGTAATGTTTTTGTTCAAATGACAAATATTTTAATTTTTCCCTTGGAAATTAAAAAAAAAAAAAGTATTAATGCCCAAACTTTTTAAGGTTTTTGAACTTAATTTCTTGAATAAAGAAATGTTATTTAGAATTTGAATAAATTTTTCGGATTTGTAATTAGTGTATAAATGAACAATTGAGAGAATGTGATCGTAATTCTCATTAATGCAATGAAATAATACGTCTCTGTTTTATATACAAGAATTAGCTAACTAACTACAACGGCTACAATTTTCTACTAAGCCTAAGCTTATTGCTGGCAAAAGCAGCAAATTAGTGAAAAAACAAGTTTCTAATATCTATTGGTATGGATCATAAGCAAATTTAAAAACAAACTGCCATTCTGATTAGTGAGAGGACATACTTGTTCTGTGTTTGGCATTTTAATTAAAATCTATTTCACGATTAGAATTCCAGTTTATTATTTCTTGAATTAAAAAATTTTGGCGGGATATTAATTGTTTTAGGTAAGGCGGTTTCCATTTGCTCCCAAGTTTCTCTGTCTAAAAGATTCATGCATAAGATTTAGAACCACGTTTCTACATAGAACACCATTGGTATTTTATTTTTATTATTTTTCTTCCTAATCAACATATTCAGTCCAGTTGATTAAGTATTAATATATTAGTGGAATATGAAGTCTCCTCTGTTCGTGGTACATATTAGTGGAATTTTTGTTGTTGAGCTATTTTTGAGGCTTGTATATTTTGTTTTAGATTTTAGATCTATAAATTTCTTTTTGGTCACTAAAATGAGGAAAATGCTAGAGCTACAAGTTTTTTTTTTATATACATATATATATATATATATATATATATAAATTACTGATGTGATAAATGGTTACTGGCAAATAAAATAATGGTGAGTGATGGGCCCATATGCGAACCAATATGAATTTGTTACAAAAACAGTTAGTAAAAATGTTGTAAAAAAGTTTGTGAGTATATCATTACTCTTAAAAAAATCAATGATATTGTTTAAGAGAAACAAAATATAATTTTATAGAACAAAATTGCTAAAATTAGTACACATATATATACAAAATTGCCAATGGTGGTTCTGTCCTGCTTATGAGTAGCACTCCTTTTGCAGCTTCAACTCTAGCCTTTGTGCCTAGAATTACAGTACAAATAAAACCCAAAATATATGGAAATTTATCATCATGGAGCCAATACTAAAAACTAACATTTTAAATGAGTAGTCACAACTCACAAGGAAGTAAAATTGAAATCTCAAATTCTGAGTTTTTCTGTGGTGCCATATGGAACTAAACCATCTTGAGAAAGCAATTTCTTGATAAGTTTGTTCACATATTTTTTAATATTTTGGAAAGTCTTAAAATGCTATGATTTCATTCAACAAATCAACTAAGTTGTAACGTATAACTTATGTGTCTAGTAGCTTATTTTGATTAGTGGTTGATTGATTAATAATAATAGGGATCTGTTGTGTTAATTCATCAAGTAGTTTAATGTGTGGCACTTTGAGATCCCTTCCCTGCCTATAAAGTATCTCATGATATTGACTTAAAAATGAACATTGGCTTGATTGTTTGTTTCATCTCATGTTTGAAATATCAGAGATAGTCATGAAGGGATTCACCTATAATTTTTGCATTTTTAGAGAAAACAATAAAAATAAAAGATAAAAGTTTTTTTTATAATTCCAAGGGCATCCATTAACCAAATTTTTTTTTTGTAATTCCAATAAATTGTTTTTGTCTAATGATCTCATTAAAACTTTTGTCCCTTTTCCCACAATATTTCAAAGTAAAATCCATCAAAACCCCATATTATTATTATTATTATTATTATTAATGTTCTATCCTTCGAAGTAGTATCACTTTAAAAAATAAAAAATCACTATAATAAATACATTCATTTTTTTTTAGTAAAAAAATAAACGGCCACTTAAAAGTTAAAGAGTAATGTTACAGACACAAACTATTTTACAATATTTTTACAAACAGTTGATGTGGCTTTAGCATTTTCTAAATAGTTATTGTAAGTAAAATGTGATGTTAGTGATGGGCCCATATTAGAACTAGTAAAAATTTGTCACATTAGCAGTTTGTAAAATGTAGTAAAATAGTTGGTGTCTATACCAATTCAGCTACAAGCACTTTTCTAACTTTAGAAAAGTGCACTGCAACTTATTTTACACGGAGCTTTGATTTGTCATCATCATTAATTACTTTATCAAAAAAAATTTCAAATATTCAAGGATCATTAATATAGAATATGTCCCACTGCAACTTATTTGAAATTTTTTTTGATAAAGTAATGAATGATGATGACAAATCAAAGGTCCGTGTAAAATAAGTTGCAATGCACTTTTCTCAAGTTAGAAAAGTGCTTGTAGTTGAATTGACACCTCTCCATGCATAAAGTGCTTGGGGGTCTAGGAGGGAAAGAGTTCGAGCAGCGAAGTTAGCAGCATATTGAAATTATCTCTCAAAGAAAGAAAATTGATATATGTATTCAAAAATGAACCTATTAATGTCCCACAAAATTGTCGCATATACAAGACTCACCGAGTCAATGCTTTATGCCGAATCCCTAATGCGTGGTACAAATTTAAAGCATTAAAAACCGGTTAAGATCAAGTCAACAAACAAAAATTCCCAACTCTAACAGCCTATCACCAAACAACATGTGGTAAAGTCCGTAACTAATAAATAGTCTAAACGATGCTTAATTTAGTTTGCAGTGAAACAATGTACACCACAAGTAGCATAAAAATAGCTTAGAACTAAGCAACAAAAGCACCCTGGGATGTGTAATTGCTTCAATCTTTAATATATACTTTGTTGTGGATCAAAATTTCAGTTAAGTCTATATACAGTAATAACTAATCAATGACTGGCTGCAGAAAAAAAAAAAAATGGCGAACATTTTTAGATTTATTTTCATATGAATTTATTTTTCTTTTCCAATGTTCTCTACAACTTATAATGAATATTTGAAATTCAAGATATCAGTTTCTTTTCCAACTAGAAGTTTCATTATATATATATTTTTGGCATGAATTTCAAATAAACAATGTTGTCAATTGTGAATAAGACCACTAAAATAACTAGGACACCACTTTATTTCGCCTAACATCAAAAAATTATGCAATCCTTGAAAAAAAAATTATTTTTTATTTTTATTTTTTGGAGATATATAAACTTCATTTTCGAGGGAATGTTGAAATTAAGTTAAACCACAAATAGTGCCTTGAATGAATTTAGGACAGGAGGCCATTGCTACCTAACATCAAAAAATTGGCTCATATCAATGACGCGTTCATAAAATGTATTCTTGATAATCTCAATTTTGGTCCTAAAATAATCACAATTTTGGTTAATAGTCATTTCAACTCTTTACTAGTAAAGCATATGACTTTTGGAACTAGGCAGCCTCATACTAGACTATTCAATGGCTAGATAAAGAAATTTCACAATATCAAACAAACCCATTGTATATGATAGGAAATTCTATTGTCTTGTCGAATTCTGTTGACTAGTTTTTATTAGGAAATATTTTGTGCCAAACTCATACTAGACTTTTCAATGGCTAGATAAAGAAATTTCACAATATCAAACAAACCCACTGTATACGATAGGAAATTCTATTGTCCTGTCGAATTCTGTTGACTAGTTTTGATTAGGAAATATTTTGTGCCAGAGTATCACACATTTTCAATTAACTTGGATGACAATTTCCACAATACATTATCAGATGGAGAAGAAACTAGAGTATATTCAATGTTAGTGTACATGGGAAGAAATTTGTTCCTAGTTAGATCTTTTCAGAGAAAGTTGTATCAAGCAAGAGTGAAGACTTCCAAGATACAAACACTAACAAGACTTTTTTTAACTTTTAATACATTCTACCCATGACACTAGTTTTGTTACCTATTTTGTACTAACATATATATATATATATATATATATATATATATGTTTTGTATAATTTATTATACCTATATGCAATATTGATGAAATTTCCAATGCTACTTATTTTAAAGTTCCATTTGGATATAATAATAGCGTAGTCAACTAAATTCAATTGGTAGATTAGGACAATACTTCATTTTTTGAGTAACCTCACTAAAATTAGTAACAAGCCAACAAATCAACTAATTAAGTTGTTGTTATAAAAAAAAAAAATTTAAGTTGTAACGTATAACTTATATGTCTAGCTTATTTTGATTAGTAGTTGATCAATAATAATAGGAATCTGTTGTGTTAATTCATTGGGCAATTTAATGTGTGGCACTTTGTGATCCATTCCTACAAGCTACAAAGTATCTCACGATATCAGCTTAAAAATGAATATTGGCTTGATTGTTTGTTTCATCCCATGTTTGAAATATTAGAGGTAGTCATGAATGGATTTACCTATGATTTTTGCATTTTTAGAGAAAACAACAAAAATAAAAGATTAAAGTTTTTCTTATAATAATAAAAAGATAAAAAAAGATAAAAGTTTTAAAATGGAAATAGCTTTCACAAATTATGTAAACAAGTACACATAGCCTGATTATTAAAAATGACAAATCTAAATCCCGTCTAAAGAAGTAAACATAGTGGGATTTATCACAAAGATGAATCAAAATCCCGTCTAAAATATGTTACTTTTTTGTGTTAAGTTTAGAAAATTGATATAAATCCAAATGAACCTAAATAAGGGCCCAAAATATGACCATTTTTGCATTTTTACTCTATTTTTTATATTGTTTTTTACATTGTTGGGTCTTGAATCTTGATGAACAAGCTTAGGTTATGCGTTAACCTTATAAATTTGTTCATTAAATTTGTATTATTTAAGAACCAAAAAGGGTGTTGATATGTTTCTTGTGGCATTTTTCTCAATTACATTACTTGAAGGCAAGAGCTCCTTTTTCTCACCAAGAATAAAAGTTAGAATCATAAGTAGATGAGAGGCAAGAAGGTGGCAGCCAAGGCTATGCAGATAATAGGAGCATTCCAAGTGCTTTTCTAGATTGGTCATCTTCTATCTAGATTAAAACTTTATGACCTTTCAACTGGTACTTCCTTTTTCTTCTTTTTACATTCCTATATTCCGAAATCTATTCTTTCTAGTGCATTTATTTGTCTTATAATCTCTAACAAAGTCAATTTATTCATCTGATACGCCTTTTTGTTGTTCTTCTTCTACATGCTAAAATATTATAATTATTGCCTATAACACTAAATTAGCTTTTCTGATTCTCAAAAAAAAAAAAAAAAAAATCTTTTCCAAAACCTATTTCTCTAGATTAATGACTTTTTCTGAGTATAATTAATTTTTTTTTCTATGTAAAAACTTCTATAGTTTTTATTTTATTATTTTTGGGTTTTTTGGCTGCATTTTATATGGGAAGAAAAAACCCAGGATTTTGCAAACAAATTGAGCAATGGGAGGGATTATATTATATTAAAAAAAATGATTGAGATGTAAATTTTCATTAAAGAAAGGATGCCATTGATAATAGACATGGCATGCCTAACATTATTGGTGTTAGTATTTTTTTTTTCCCTCTTAAATTGTAATTTATTTTTTCCAGTGATCATAACTTTAGGCAAATTTAAAATTAAAATTTTTTTTTTCAAATAAACTAGTTTTTAATTTTTTTAACATATTTAACCTAAAAATTACTAGAAATTATATATCTTTTGGTATACACAGTAAAAATAAGCACGGACACCAAAGTTCAACACAATATGTATGACTCATGTCAGGAAATATTGACACATTTCCAAAGACACCAATATTTAAGACAGAATCCATCCAATGTAAGTATGTAACTAATTTTTTTTGCAACTCCACCAATAATAAATAAATAAATTTGTCTTTGATCGAGAGCTCCAAAATTATTCCAATCCCACAGTTTTTTAGAAATTTTTTAAAAAAATTAGAAAAGAAAAAAAAAACTGAAACTTTTTATATTTTTTTTTATAAAAGTAGTATTAAAACTTTTTAAAAATGATCTATTAATAAATGGCCTAAGAGCACCCGTTAACTAAACCTTTTTGTAATTCTAATAAGCAATATTTACCTAATGATCTCATTAATAAAGCTTTTGTCATTTTTTCCTGCAATATTTCAAAGTAAATCCAGCTAAACCTCACTTTATAATAATAATAATAATAATAATAATAATAATATTCTATCCATCAAAATAGTATCACCTTAAAAAAATCACTAGAATAAATACCAGCTAATTAAAAGTTAGAATCAAAGGGACATATTCCATTTTAATGATCCTTGATTTTTTTTTTTTTTTTTTTTTTTTGATAAAGTAATGAGTGACAATGACCATTCAAAACTCCGTGTAAAAGAAGTTGTATCGCACTTTTCTCAAGTTAGAAAATTGATATATGTATCCAAAAATGAACCTATTATAATGTCCCACAAAATGGCCGCATTTACAAGACTTGCAGAGTCAATGCTTGGCTCCAAATTCTTAATGCGTGGTAGAAATTTAAAGTATAAGAAAACCGATTAAGCTCAAACAAACTCTTCTCTCCTCAGTAGTCAGCACAATACAATAAGACATTCCGTTTCCTATATTATTATTATTATATAATTTTAGCATACAAGAGTGGTATTATTATCACCTTAAACTTTTTTCTTTTTTTAAATGAGAGATTATCACCATAAACTTTGTTTTTATACAATCACTATTATAATACATACTCTGTTTTAGAGATGGTTGAATTTTAATACAAATAATGAATGAGTATTGTTAACCCAAAAAAGAAAAAGAAAAAGAGTATTTATTACCGTCTAAAATGGGTTGCACTTTTCATAAGGACAGAAATTTGATAAGATGTTTCTAAAAAAGAAAAAAAAAATTGATATGTATACAAATAGAGGGTCCCATCTACAAGACATACTCAGTCAGTCAATCCCTAATATGCGGTTGAAATTGAAGGCATCAAACAGACTCCTTGAGCACAATACAACAAGATGAATGGGTCCGCTTCCTATAAATAAGTCCTATGTCATTGGTACCAAACATAACAAAATCATAAATCAGTTTTATTATTATTTTTATAAAAGCATGATGATGAGAATAATAATAGCTGCTACTTTAACCCTTCTCCTCTGTTTGCTCACTATTCATCCTCCTAACTTCTGCACTGCCCACTCTGACTCTGAGGTTCGTTGCATTGAAAGCGAGCGACACGCCCTCCTCAACTTCAAGCAAAACCTTACAGATCCTTCTAATCGCCTTGCCTCTTGGGTTGCTTCTGCATCTGACGTGGATTGCTGTCACTGGGTCGGTGTTGTCTGTGACAACATTACCGGTCACGTCCTTCGACTCCGTCTCAGTGTGGAAGACGAGTTTACAATTTATGATGAAGACCAATGGGAAGCTTATTCGAGGTCAATGTTCGGCGGTAAGATAAATCCTTCTCTGCTTGATTTGAAGCATTTGATTTACTTGGACCTCAGTTACAATGATTTTGGTGGTATTCAAATTCCCAAATTCCTCGGTTCAATGGGGAGCTTAAGATATCTTAATCTCTCCAGTGCGGGATTTGTGGGATTCATTCCTCATCAACTTGGGAATCTCTCTAATTTGCACTATCTCAATCTTGGAGATAATTATTATGAAAATAATAATAATTATAATTATTTATATGTCAAGAACCTTCAATGGCTCTCTGGTCTTCCTTTACTACAACACCTTGATTTGAGTTCTGCAAGCCTTAGCAAAGCCTCTGATTGGCTACAGGAGATAAACAAACTCCCTTCCTTGTTAGAGTTGCAATTGTCATCTTGCCACCTTTCTGGTTTTGTCCCACCGATACCCAGTATTAACTTCTCATCTCTCACCACCCTTGATCTTGCAGACAACAGTTTTGAAAACACTTCGATTCTGTTTTGGGTCTTTGGTCTTCATAATCTGGTTTCTCTTTATCTATCTTTCAATCAGTTTCAAGGTCCAATCCCTGTTCATCTCCAGAACTTGACTTCACTTAGGTACCTCTATCTATCTTACAACAAGTTCAACTCTTCAATTCCCAATTGGCTTTACAGTTTTAGTCATCTTGAGTTCCTCAACCTCGACTCCAATTATTTGCAGGGTACAATCTCTAGTGCCATTGGGAACCTAACATCTGCCATTAGCATAGACTTGTCATTTAATGAACTCGAAGGAAAGGTGCCAAGATCTTTGGGTAATCTCTGCAACTTAAGGGGAATTGAATTGTCATCCAACAAATGGAGTCAAGAGATATCTGAAATCTTTGAAAGTCTATTCGGATGTGCTTCAAATGGACTAGAGGTCTTAGGTTTTTCGAATGCTCAATTGTCTGGGCAGTTAACTGCTGAACTTGGGCAATTTAAAAATCTGGTCAGTCTTTCTTTGGGGTATAATTCAATTTCAGGTCCAATTCCATTGTCTATAGGGAATCTTTCCTCCTTGAGATTCTTGGGCCTTGAGAGAAATCAAATTAATGGAACTTTCACTCAAATTTTGGGACAACTTTCAAAATTAGAGTCTCTGAATATTGGTTTAAATATGTTGGAGGGTGTGGTTTTAGAAGTTCATTTTGCCAATTTAATGAGATTGAAAACACTTGATGCGTCTCAGAACCGACTGACTTTAAAAGTAAGTGACAACTGGACCCCTCCTTTTCAACTCAACCATTTAGATTTGGGATCATGGAATTTAGGGCCGAAATTCCCTTTGTGGCTCTGTTCACAAAGGCAACTTTTGACCTTGGGCATATCCAACACAAGGATTTTAGATGCAGTTCCTCCTTCCTTTTGGAACTTGACTTCTCAGCTTAATTATCTAAATATCTCTCATAATCAGATCTATGGAGAGATTCCACATATCCCAATGATTTTATTATTTGATGTTATATTAATTGATATGAGTTCAAATAACTTCACAGGTCCATTACCTTGTATATCCTCTAACGTGACCTCCCTTGATCTTTCTAACAATTCACTATCTGGATCTATTTCTCACTTTTTGTGTTACAAGATGAATGTGCCCAAAAAGATGGAATTTCTCAATCTTGGAAAAAATCATTTATCAGGGGAATTAAGTAATTGTTGGATGATGTGGCAAAGCTTGTATGCCATAAATTTGGGAAAAAACAATTTCACCGGTAAAATTCCAGCATCCATTGGATCTTTGGTTTCTCTTTCATATTTGCACCTAGACAACAACAGATTCTCTAGAAAATTACCATCATCTTTGATAAATTGTAAAGAGTTGGTGACCATTGATATTGCTAAGAATGATTTTGTTGGAAGCATACCTTCTTGGATAGGACATAGACTTTCAAGCTTGGTGATTCTTAACCTTCACTCAAATAATTTTCATGGTTACATCCCAGAAGAACTCTGTTCTCTAACATCACTCCAAATCTTGGACCTTTCACATAATAAGCTATTTGGAAGCATACCTAGATGTGTCCACAATTTTAGTGCCATGGCCACAAGTAACAGTTCAGCTAATCCCTTTGTTTTACTTCCCTGGTCATTAGGATATAATTCTATAATTTTTGAAAGTCAATTGGTTGTGATTAAGGGAAAAGATCTTGAGTATTCCACCACTCTTCAACTGGTAAAAATTATAGACCTTTCCAACAACAATTTATCAGGTGAGATCCCTGAAGAAGTGACTCGTCTCAAAGGATTACAATCATTGAATTTGTCATTTAATATCTTGATTGGAAGAATTCCTAAGAAAATAGGTGATTTGGGATCAGTGGAGTCTATTGATTTCTCAAGCAACCAACTTTCTGGTCAAATTCCTCAAAGTATGTCAAGTTTGACATTTTTAAGTCTATTGAACTTGTCAAACAACAATTTGACTGGGAGAATACCGTCAAGCACTCAACTACAAAGTCTCAATGCATCCAATTTTTTTGGAAACAAACTTTGTGGACCTCCACTTACTGATAACTGTACTATAAAGGATGTACAACCTAACATTGAAAAGAAAGAATGCAAGGCTTTTAGTGGAGTTGATGTGGATTGGTTTTATGTGAGCATGGCACTTGGATTCGTTGTTGGTTTTTGGGTTGTATTGGGTCCTTTATTGTTGAACAAGCAGTGGAGATTTTTGTACTTTCAATTCCTAGATCACCTAGGGTACAAGCTTAGGGGTTTAGTGGCACAAACTTGGTAGCATTGTAAGTAAATGTTGTAAGATTCTTAATATTTAGTGCAAGCATCATGTAATCATATTAATCAATAGTTTGATTATTTCTTTATCAGCTTCAAGCTGATTAATTCTTGTATTTCTTGCTAAATTCACTCCATTAAAATTTATGAATATGATGTTTCTTCTTGTGAACATCAACGACAATCCAAGTTGTAGTTTTATTATTCCTATAGATTAATGGTGTAAAATTACATTTTAGTTCATAAAAGTAATTGATTTGTTAAAAGTAATATTCAATACCTTGCAATGATGCCCATTTTTTCTTTAGAGTCTCTTAGTGATCACTCTGTAATGTCTCAATAAAAAAGACAACATATTTCTGCATATCTAGGCAAACTAAAAATGCTCTTTGTTACAAATTGAAGGCTATTTGGTGGATTCCTTGCAACTAGTATGTAAAAAGGAAGCATAGGCTATAGAGGAGTGCATCTCGAAAGTCTACTTTGTCCCTGGTGAAAAATTCAACATTTGATGTTCATTGGGAAATAGGTGATATAACACACAGTGTGCTAGTATGCTATAGTTTTTTGCTTCAGAAAATTTCTATGTAGTTCCATGTCTTGTGACTAAACCTCTTATAGATCACACTCATGGACGGCATAGAGTCCAATCAGAGAGAAATATTTGAAATCGAAGAAAATTTGAGAGAGAGGGATTGGATGAGGTGAGGTTCATGGTGGATGTGAATCTTATAGGGATTTCTAAAATGATCAAAGCAGCTTTTATCACCATGAAGAATTGGAGGGATTGTGGGTAATGTCCTTCCATGCTGGTCAGGTACGACATCCCAAAATCTAACACAACTCTAAAAAGTGAATTAATAAATACATGTTATTGTTTTGTAATTTTGAATTTTGTGTCTCTACCTAGGTTGGTATATACAGTTGCTTGGCTTATTCAGTGTGTATCTTTGGGCTTCGTGGTTTGATAGAGGCGTTGCACTAAGAGGTTTTCTTTCTTTGACATCCAAGTCTCTTATATTACCTCCGGACATTGATACTCTTGATTTAGTTGAAAGGTATGGAAATTGAGTTGTCTATTTCCTTAATTATGCTGCATTATTCTTTTAAGTCTTAGTAACATATTGGTGACACATAGTGTTGCAACTTGCAAGTAACAGGCTTGGTTAGGGGCTTGTGTTTAACTGTGACAAATCTTTTTTTATGACTCCCAGCTCTTTACTGTGAGTTGCTTCAAATGTAACAGACAGCTTTTAACATACAGGATTTATTGATTGCAAAAGTTCATATTTTGTGATACATTGAGATAAAGGATTCTCAACTCTCTATACTTCTTTCTTTGAAATTTGTTTCCCCTTCATGAAGTTACCGCACATTAGAAGAATCTAAACTGTAATCTTGTATATGCGTGTCTGTATCTATTTGGGTGGGTACCTAGATGTATACGTGTATGTTGACAAAATTAGGTTTGCTGCAGAGGGATTTGGGTCTAGGTGAAGTAGGATTTTGTTGAATTGGTGATTTAACCAATTAGGTAACGTAGAATTTGTGGGGTAAGTTTAATTCTCTATGGTGTTTTGTTGGGATTCTAATGTTGTTTGCAATGATTTATTAAAGATTTTTGTTTCAAATCCGTTTGGCATGTTAAAAAATAACCAACTGAAAAAAATAAACATAAAAGAAATAAAAAATAAATTGTAAAGAGTTAGTGACCATTGATATTGATAAGAATGATTTTGTTGGAAGCATACGTTCTTGGATAGGACATAGAGTTTCAAGCTTGGTGATTCTTAACCTTCGCTCAAATAATTTTCAGGTTACATCCCAGAAGAACTATGTTCTCTAACATCGCTCCAAATCTTGGACCTTTCACATAATAAGCTATTTGGAAGCATACCTAGATGTGTTCACAATTTTAGTGCCATGGCCACAAGTACCAATTCAGATTATCCTTTTTATTTATATCAAACATCAACAGGATATAATTCATATAATATTTTGCATTAACAATTAAAGATAATTTCTGTATTTCTTCCAGTAAGGAGTTTTCTCTCGAACTAATAAGTTTGATGGCAATGCATTCCAAATTCTCACTATTAAAAATGTGGCTTCAGTGTTCACGCCACCAGGTTTCTAGTTGAACATTCAGGTAAATAAAAGATCACAATTCCCTCTTAAGTTTTTGATTGGATCTTCTTTCTCCTTATCATTGGTAAAATGTTTCTCTAAACATGTAGGATCTATTTGCACAGTTATCATTTGACCCACCCTGTTGTTCTAATACTTGTGCAGAATGATCAATTCTTCGCTCAACACAATTTGAGTATGAGAAGCTTTATACTTTCTGTATCTAAAAGTGTAATTGTTAATATTATTTCACCACCAGAGGTTGCTTTCCTAAGAAGAATTACTGCATGATTTAATTCAAAATGGCAAAACTGGTCTTTCAGTTCCTAGGACAAGATGAGACTGAGCCTTCAACCAACCAGACTTATGGTCTCTCTTAAAGAATCTTAAATTTCTCAAGACATTTGCCTCTGTAAATCTTGTTCTTAAGGCTTACTTATGGCATGTAAATGAAACTGATTATTTACTAGGTCATGAAGAAGACCTAGAAGATTTTGCAAATGATGTTCCACTTAACGTCAGTTACAGATATGATCCAGTAACTCAGTTCTTGAATTACATTGACAATGGCAACTTCTCTGTTAATGGTGTGCTAACTGATGTCCCACTTATACTCCATCAGAGGCTATAGGTAAATTTTTGTCTTTTTTTCCCCTGTAAAGTAGAGCACAGTGGGTCAATTGGAATTTTTCTTTGATAAAGGTTAGCTCAGGTAGGTAGTATGTTTGTGCCTGCTCTCCAAACGAAACTCTGGACTTTTGGTGGTACATTCAACTTCCAAATCCTACTCCAAAACCTCTTATCATCCCTCACGCTTGAGTGTTCAGCCCCTGTCGCAGTGCATACGGAGTACCACCTGGTAGGCCGTTTTGACCGTAAAGTGTTGCATTTTATTTTCTTTTCAGCATAGTTTATCTTGGGCCCGTATATTGCTGAGTTGGGTGCGTAGTATGGCCGTTTGTGTAGGTTGCATGAAGGTGGCTTGTATCAGAGAGCGGTTCCATTGCATGGTTTGTTGATCGATGAGGTCGCCCACTTTCATTTTAGTATTTGCACCTGGCTTAAACAGAGGAGGGTGGGGCAGCCAAGTTTTGTCACTAACTTCAACACTCTGCCCATTTCCTATCTCCCACATAGACCCTTCCCAAATCAATTCTCTTGCAGCAAGTAAGCTACGCCATACAAATGAGGAATTGTGTCCTAACTCTGCCTCCATGAAAGAACACTTAAGGAAATATATTGCTTTGTACACCCTAAAGAAGAGGGAGTGTGTGTCGGTAATGAGACGCCAAGCTTGCTTTGCTAACATAGCAAGATTGAAAGCATGAATATCTCTAAACCCCATACCTCCCTTCCTTTTAGGTGTACACAATTTTTTCCAATTTATCCAATTTTCCAATTTATCCAATGGATCTTCTTTTCGCTCCTAGTTTGCCCCCACCAATATTTAGCCAAGATTGAGTTGATACCATCACACACCATTCTAGGAAATTGGAAGATGCTCATGGACCAACACAAAATAAGTTGTAAATGAAAATAAGGGGAAAAAAAAAAGAGGGACTCCCTGTCAACAATAACTTAACAATTGTTTTAGTTTTTTTTTTTAATAAGTAAGACTTGTTCATTTCATCTTTCTCGAATTCCTATATGCATGCTAGCATAGAACTAACATAGAAGCAAGTCTTTTTGATCCATCTTTATTTTGATTTGCTCTATATTGAGCACCCCAGATCTGACCTACCTTGAAATCCTCAAGTTTTCTGTCATTCTCAAAGGTATAGTAGTCTTGACAAGGCCTTTTCTGCGCCTAAGGTTTTGAAGAACAAGAAAAATTCTCCTCCAAACTGATGGGTTGTGATGTTGACAAATTTATATCGTCTATAGACAAATATGTGTCCCCTCTAATGTTCCCTCTAGAATTCAAATCCTCAAAAACGTTACTGGATGATTGCTGACAAATAATTCTATCATGTTGCTGCTCAACATCAAGAGAATTTTGAAGTTTGAATCGCAAAGTTCCAATGTCTTCTGAAAATATCATAGTTTTTCTACAGCTGCCACCCAAACTTTGGCTTGAAAAACCACTCTGACACACAGAAGAGTTTTGAGCATTGATCATTGCTTCTGTACTTGCAGTTTTTTGACTGGATAATTCTCTTTTATTAAAAGATTGATTATCCCCCCAAAAAGCTTTTCATTTCAAATCATATGCAGAACGTTTCTCATGGTCAGATAGAATGGAAAATGCATCTGCTACAAGTTTCAAAGCCAATTCAGTGCCAGGAAGTGTTTTCTTGATAGGTTGCAACAATGTAAGGAGCCATTGGTAACGAGATTTAACAGCATCCATTGTAGAATAAGGTGTAAGCTGAAGAACCCAGTAGTAATCAATTCCATAACCAGGAACCGGCATATTGGAAGTAGATAGCATGTCACAGACAGCCATCATTGAGCTAATGTTATCAATTGCTGGAAAAAGCTGTTGTGCCTTGAGTAAGTTAAACCTGGCACTAGTATAGTCATTACTACTAATAATTTTTTGTTCAGCATTTCGCTGTTCTAGAAGAGCCTTCACTCTATTTTCGTTCATGTCTGGCATCCTCTAAATATCCTCAAATTCAGTAACCAACTCTAAATGATCCCAAATTTAGTGATTCCAAATCAGCCAAGTATCGAAACTGCAATCAAAGCAATAGATGAAATTGACATCAACAATGAGGAAAATGTATAACTTACAATGTGGAAAATTATCACTAGCAAGAGTTGGAAGAGGTTCTTAAGGCAATATTTACCAACAAAAACATCATTGTTCGTGGGCAGCCTAAGAGAAACATCGTCATTGTTTCCATGTGTACAAGAAGAATCATCATGTAAAACCTCTATCATGACAGATAATTATAAAATGATTACAATAAGAATCACCCTAACAGAGACATTACCAAAATAAATGCATTATTTCAAACTTATAAAAGCTACAAAAATATTCCACCCCACTAGGCTCTAAGAAATTTAACACAAAAGTTAAAATAAAACATCTAAAATTGCCTCCCAGCAAACCCACAACAAAGGCTTCCTGTGTGGGTATATATATATATATATATATATATATCCACTGCCCATATTTGCATCATTCAGTTAACCTCAACTCATGTTTTTGTATGGTGATCAGTACCCAGAGATTAAAACCAAAAGCTGAATGCTCTAAGTCGATATGAGAAGCATTCAGTCAAAACCATTAATTTCTAGCTACTTTTTCCATGCTAAACTATACAAGAGTAACCATGCTTTATGAGGAAATTAGCAAAATAAATTTTCAATTATGGATTAGCAGATTTGACATATGAGGCCACTGAAACAGAAAACTGAATAAACACTGGTTCATAATACAATACTTGGTTTAGATAGGCATTTTCACGAACATTGTGTGTGCAACAATATCATAAACTAATTTTATAGATCAGTCCCATCAAAAAAAAAATTTATAGATCGGTCACACAATTCAAAGTCTCTATTTACATACCCATAACAACAATCCTCAACCCATTCAAGCAAAATACCATAACAACAACAAAAAAATATGACCCCAAAAAAAAAAGTAAATTTCTAAAGAAGTACACATTTTCATTCATGAAATAGCATATATAGCTCCATCACATACTTTATGATACATCATAATCACAGAATGAGCTAAGTTAACATGATATATATTATGTCCCACCAGTTTCTCACATTTTCCTTCTACTTTACCACCATTCTCCCACCAACCAAAAGGGAACACAAGAAATAAATAAATAAAATAAGCAAGAACAAAAACCTTAACTGAAAACACAATGAAAAAGAACCCAGAAAGTTTTTTCCAAGACAAAAGACCAATGTCTGTTGCAATTCAAAATAGAAATAAAAGAAGAGAACCTAACCTTTCCTCTTCTTCCTTTATCTTTCAACTCTCAAGGTTACAGTGAGTGTTGAAGTACACAATTCCCAGTTGGCAGAATGGAGTTGCTTTTAGCCTTTACCATGGAAATGCTGTGTTGTAGTTTGTATCCAATGCCAGTGGCAGTGGCCAACCAAGGGGCCACGTTATGAACCATCCAAGCCCATTTACCTCAGGACTTGGCCCATTTTGTTCGCTAGGAAAAAACAATATAAGCCCAGCTTCGGATTCTCCTTTGGTTCACCATCTCTTTTTATCTTTATTATTATTTTTTTTTTTTTGGGTAAATAATGATATTTTTATTAACAAAGCCAGAGTTCAAGTATTCAAAAAAGAGTTTCATACATTTATTGACATATACACTAGGCTAGAGTAGGGTTTTTATTTCATATATAAATAAAAAATAAGATAACATATCTGTTAGCATCTACAAAAGCCCAAAAAAGGATAGAGTTGATGGATTGAGGTCCTCAACAAGAAATTATAATCTAACCCATTAAAAGATACGAGGCTAAAGGAAAATGATACAACAAACTTGCAAAGAAGAGCTCCAATATCAATTACAACCAAATGAAAATCCAAGCCAAGGTGTAAGTCTAAAATGTTAATAGAGTCAATAACAACTTTGGCATCTCCTTATCCCCTTCAAAGTGGGCAGTCTTGCAGCCTTGGGGAATAGCAATTCACATTCTTGTTCTTATGGTTTTCTTTCTTTCTTGTGACTATCTCTAGGGCCACATGTCATTGTTATTTTATCAAAGTGGCACAATATCATGTGTAATTTATGAGAGAGTTTTGTTAGAACTATTACAAATTTGAACATTTAAAACTTACAAATGTGTCCCCAATTACAAAAATAAATAAATAAAAAGAGTAATTTCAATATTCATCAATTTCATTTTCTTTTTAGTAAGATTTGAAGTAACCTTGGCATTTTTCAATTTTTAAATATAAGTATAAGATATGAAAATGGATCTTTTAGATATTAAAAGTTGTATAAATTGGCACTCTATTTAAAAATTTTAAATAACGTGATAGTTTGTATCTTGAACACAATTTGATTTTTATAAAATGAAAAGTTTTCAAATAATATGAATCCCCAAAAGATAAGTGAGAACCTTCAATAATTTAGGAGTCAAACTTTGTTCGCTCAAGAGATTCTAAATGGATGGAAGTGCTTTAATCAAGTTAACGTTAGGGACCAAAATCTAATTTTTAAATAAAAATGGGCAAGAAATCATAATTACCATAAACTTTAAGGATGTAATTTGTAGTTTAATTTTTAATTTAATTGAGAAAATTAAGGTACAATAATTGTAACTAAGTTTTGTTCAAAGAAAGAGTGTGTGACTGATATAGTCTTTGTTATAGGTTTATTGAGGGTGTGTGTGTGTATATGGGTCAAGTTGGAGAATTTTTTCAACCCTACCTAACTTTGTTGAGTTGAAAAATTCCCAGCCTAACCCATTACACATGTAGAAATCAACCAAACCCAATTAGACTTCCATCAATTATTAAAAAAAAAAATTCAATAAATTATTACATTTTCATATAATATGCTTAATTTATATTCCAAATAAAATTTCAACCCAACCTAACCCACCAAAACCAACCCAAAACATCTGGTTGGGTTCGTTTCATCAGGTTGATGGATTTGATACACACCCTAACTTAGGTGGTAATAAACAATAAAATATTACTAAATAATTAAGATATAATTCTTAAAGAGTTTTCAAGAGTCTTATAACTCTAGTAGGTACTTCTTAGTTTTTTCAACATGAAGATCTAGAGTTCAAACCTCATCTCCAATTATTAAATTTTAAAAAAAAATCAAATTTTGCTGTTTATACAAACAGCAAAATTTGATTTTGATTTTGATTTTGATTTTTTTGTAGCTGTGTTTTTTTAATAACGCGGCTAAAAAAAACGTGGCTATAGGTCATGTTTTTAGTATCATGTGAGTTAATTATTTATGAGAGGTGCTACGTTCACAACATTTTTACAACAAATCATAGGTGGTTAGTTGTTATTGGTTCAAATTTGAACCTAACACTAAGATTACTTTTTTGCCCTATCTATAACAACCAGTAACAACCTACCACTTAAGATTTGTTGTAAAAATATTGTGGACATATCATTTCTCATTATTTAATAAAGAGAGAGAGACAGGGAGGAGAGAGGGAGAAAAAAATGTAGGTAAGAGAAATGGAGCGAGTGGACAGGGATGAAATGTCGCTACTATTTAGTTTAAAAGTTTTGTAACAAACAAAAAAAAAAAAACACTAGTTTAAAGAGTTAAAAACAGCAAATACAGCCTCCTCCAAATGCGCATCTCCTCCATCTCCTTTTATTATTAACCATAAGCCCACAAACTAATACCATTATCATCATTTTATTAACTTAAATTAATTTTAATCTTATTCTTCCCAAACTAAACGCCGAGAAAATGTGTTTCTCTCTTTCTCTTTCATTCTCGATTGGAAAACAATTACATTACCTGATAATTCATTGCTCTACAAAACTGAAAAAGAGATTAAGAGATTAGTAGCCATAGATTTTCCAAAATGCATTTCTCAAAACTCAACGATTCTCCTATGTTCCGCCAACAGGTTTTTTTTTTTTTTTTCCTTGTTCAAATTTTAATATACTAATTACTAAATCATTATTGTTGTTAATCTGTGCACTAATATTAATCAACCATGATTTTTTATTCAATTAGCATTAACCAAATCAAACATATTCAGCATTGTGAGTTTGTCTTAATTAGCAATTGATTAGAAATTATTGTCTTGGTATAATGCAGCTACAAGGCTTGGAAGAAAATACTGAATCATTGAGGACAAAATGTGCTAGGTTTTACAAAGGATATTGAAAATATATGTAAGCTCATACATGCATACATTATATATTCCATAATTGTGGTTTGGCTCGATCACAATTTAATCCACAAATTTTCAATTGCTACATTTGCTGAAATTGTTAAGATTTTGTCCAAATTAAATTATTTTACATTTTTCATAAGCTTTTTCAATTGGATTCAAATGAAATCGTTTAAGGATACTTTGGATGGAACTCTTATTATTTAATTTTAGTCAAAACTTTAGGGGGTTAAATGTAACAAAGGAAAATTTGTCGACTAAATTTTGATAGGACCAAACACAAGGAAGTTGATTGTAAATTTTCCTCTTTTTAAACCATCTTATGTGCTTATAACTTTATTTACTTTTCAGAGAAGGGCTTTCAGAGGGGTATGACGTGGACGTTGCTTTTGCAAGTTCCTTTAGAAAATTTTGGAGGAGGGCATTATGATCCTCTTTTTGTTGCTATGGGAGGTATGTCCTTTTGATTTGTTTTCTCCCGTCAAAACATGGTTAAAAGGTCAAAGATCACAAAAAACTAGTTCTCACTTTTGTGGGGTCTGGGAGGGGCGGTAAGTCTTAGGAAGTGGCTTGGGAAGGGTAATGAATTTTCTAACAGAGGGATTCCAAAGAATAATCTGCTCACTTTCAAAAAGGCAGAACAACCCATTCACGGAACCGATTAACTGAAAATCGGTGTAACCACCATCCCTTAGTGGGAACTCAACATGCTGATGAAGTGAGTAGTCATTATTTTCATCGTGGATGAATTTGTAGGTAACTACTTCATTTCTATAATCGTAGTCTTTAACAATTAATTTGTCAGAGTTGGAGGGAAGTGAAAGTGATTGAGTTTGGTGGGAATGGATGAAAGCAGAGCTTGTGATTAGAGAGTTCCATGATTTTGAAATGCACCTGAATCTAATTAGAGATTTCACGGGTAGTTTGTACAAGATTTGTAGCACCACTTCGTCGGGAAGATAGTCCAACATTTCTTTCGATTCGAAGATTTGAGAGAGTTGAAACGCTTCCGGAATGGTGAAGAGACAAAGAGACAGACAGCAGTACAGTTGGGACAATCTGTAATTAAGAGAGCTATTGTGCAATTGTTCTTGAGCTCTTTCTTCTCAATCTCCTAGGAAGTCGACTCCATGGGTGATGACCTAAGCCATGGGCGATTACACTCGCTATAGGTACCATTGCATTTGAATTTCTCAATTCGCATTTAGGTTTTTTTGGCAATATATTCTTAATTGTTTAATTAGCTTTCACACATTGAGCAATAAATCTTTGCGTTTACTCTCTGTCTCTGTGATTTTGATCTACAAGAGGTATTGTACTGCTCGGTTGAGGAGGTTGTACAAGTCACTCAAGTTCACTCATGGCCGTGGTAAATACACCCGAAAAACCATCACTGAATCAACTGTCACTGAAGTTAGGTCTGTCTTGCCTTATCATATGAAATTTCACAAGCTTCAAATGCTTATCTTTTCCATTCGTTATTGTTATTGTTATCCAAATCACACATAAATTGAAGTTTTAGAACTGAATTATAAAAATTTAAGTGGCATTGTATGTAAGTTAATGGGGTCGGATAAAGCTGATTACTTTCTTTGCTAATTTCAAACAGTTAATTGTGTCTTTAAAATCAATGTAGTAGAAAGAGGTGTTTGCTTGCATTGTTAGTATGAAAAAAACAGTGTTTATTTAGGATCAGCTGCTGTAAATTAATACAGCTTCCGACTTTAACAGTTTACGTTACTTGGATTTAAATTAACACAATAGTTTTACAACATTTTTATTAAGACATCCATGTCTTTCTTTTTTAGTACCTTTTGGAAAATTATAGTTTATGGATGTTTGAAATCTTAGCTTTAACAGGTTCCTTGTTCTACCATAACCTTTTCTTTCCTGTCATCCTTATTAGCATCACCATTTCAACTATGCTGGTCTTATGGACTTGTTTCTTAACCTCTCAACATTCTGTATGATATTAAAACCATTATTCATTTGCATTTCTATTTTCTTTGATTAGTAAGTTTCAGATGAACTTGATTGGTCTTAAACCCATGATCTCATCCTCCACCTTGCTCTTACAAGGGAAGGAGGTGTCATTTTAATTAGAGCTCATTGGAAATATTTCTTTCCAAAATGATAAGGCTGTGTCGGGTTCACAAATATATTTTTGATAATTCAATAATTGGGGTGTGGGGATTTGAATCCTAGATGTCTCAATTGGAAATACCAAGAGGTGCCAATAAATTGAGCTACAAGGTTCATGGCCTGGTTCCCAAAAGCATAACTGAGATTACACTTGTTCTAGTTGATTTTTAGAATGGGTTTTTGTTGTTCCCAGCTCAAATTTAATTTATAGGCCTCTCAACATTTTGGCAGGTGCTTTTACTTGGCAAAATCTTACAGCTTGGCTGGAAAGAGGGCAGAAGCTTATGCATTATACTGCCGTGCTCGATCTCTTGCTGAGGACGCCCTACAGAAATTCCGAACTTTGAATGAGAATGATCAGGTTTGTGTATATTTTTGGGTTTTCTATCTTCTTCTTCTTCTTCTTCTTCTTCTTCTTCTTTTGCATCAATTGAATGAAATTGCTTCACAACTGTTAAATTCAGTGTTGTTATCCACATTTATATAACTTACTATCACTCTTTAGTCTTTTCCACTGATGTTTTTGGGATGGCTTGCCCATTTGTCTTCTTTTTGGGGTAATTTATATATATATATATATATATATATATATAAATTACCCCAAAACTTCCAATTCTTATCGACTCCTTATCTTGCTAAATAACTAATTTTCTAAGATCAGTAATTCTTGATGTTTTTTATCTTATATATGATAAGTACCTAGTATGATAAATTGGTATACTGATGTTCTTTTTTCGTTCTTTTTTTTGCATTTGGATTTGTTCACTGATAATTCATATGCAAAGCAAAAATATTTGGTTTTGAAAGCCTTCATTTATTTTCTTTGTATAAGCAGATAATCAAAGTGTTGAAGATGTTGTGTGATGAGTGCAGATCTAACAGTTGTATAGAGCATGCAACAGGGATCATGGAGGAGGTGAAGGCTCCAGAGAACCTCTCAAAAAGAGTCTCTAATTTGTCATTAACAAATGCCGACAAGAAGGTACTTTTAATTCTTCTCAGAACATAAACCAAACATTATTCTTGATTCTAGCTTGTATTCATTCATGCTTGAGTCATTCTGACCAGTAGTTAGACGTTGACATTCTGTGTAATGGCTATGTAACGTTTGCCTGGATCTCTCTTTTCCTTATTGTTATTTTTCAAAGAAGCATATGGGTTTGTGCGTTTTTAAGAAATGTTACCATGTGCATGCATGTATATTCTAACATAGGTGTGACATTTTGATTTGAATTTGTTTCAGTTGGAGAAATTCCTTCTTGAGAAACTCGACAGCTATGAGTCTGCAGTCGGTGATTCAAATGTCAAGGGTGTTTTGCACATTGAAGTTTTCCCTCCTGCATTTCAAGCAATCCCTCGGAATCCTATTGTTCTAGACCTTGCCTATAATTTTATTGAGTTCCCATCTCTTGAAAGTAGGATGAAGAAAGAGAAGAAGGGCTTCCTAAGGCTATGGTGACGAATTTTCTTGCATGTCAAATTTGAGGAATTCTTGTAACTGTATTTTGAGCCTTTGCATGCGTTCAGATTTTGTTCATTTTGTATTTTATTTTCTTAATTTTGGAACGTTGTGCAGTGAAAATTTTTGGGCTAATAACTTTTTAAATTAACTGAGAAAAACAATGATTGACTTTATTAGTTTGGTTGCTGCGAGAGAAAAAGAAAATAAAGTTTGAAATACTATGAACCATCAACAATGTATTGGCCAACCATTTCTTGAAATGGGTTCATTTGACTGTTCCAATTTGCTGGCCATAATTAGAGCATTAGCATTGGGATTTGTAAAATCCCCAAATTGCTTTTTTAGAACTCGAAAACACTAAAACCCATCTTTACTTGGGTGTCCAAACAAAAAATATTTTACGACTTTGCTACAGTGATTTGTTACATATAAGAATTATTGTTCATTTATGCTAAATTTAAATACCTATGTTTAATTCATCTCTCTCTCAAAACCCACCTCTCTCTCTCTCTCTCGCTCTCTCAAAACCCACCTAGCCAAGAACCTCCATGGCCAAGACATCAAAGGCTCAGCCACCACGAGCCACCACCACCACCACGATGTTGGATCTTCTCTATTTGGCAGTCTCACCACCAAGAATAATAACAATCTGAATTACTAGTCCATCACATGTGAACCATAGCTGTTTTATTAACATAAATTAATTGAAACCCTTGGAAACTTATTAACATTAATTTATTTTCTTAGCTTTATTCAATAATGAGTAGCATTAATGGAATGAAAAATATAAAACTATTTGAATTGATTTTGAAAAGAGAGGGAAATTTTTGGATTGAGATTAATGATTCTATTTTCTTGACTAAAAAATGTGGATTGGAAACACTACGCTTTATGGCTCGATCTTCGTCCTTAGTTGTGTCTAGACGAACGATTTCATCAGGCTTGTCAAACTTAATTTCTTGAATACAGAAATGTTATTTAGAATTTGAATAACTTCTCAAGTTCAAGCAAGCATACAACGACTTAAAAATAAAATTTGAGTTGGACCTATTCCATTTTAAAGATTTTTTATTTTTAAAAATTGATACACATAATCAATGACGACGACCAATGAAAGTTTGGTCTAAAATACGTTGCCCTTTCAATCAAGTTTATCCACACAATAAATAAATAAATAAATAAATGTGTCAAGTTAAAAAATTCAAAGTTGCTGCACAAGACTTAAAATGTTTTACCTATAAATGATGACCATGCCTTAGTAGAGCATTTATGTTCGAGTAAAAAACAAATTTAGCAAAACAGTATAGTCAATATCATATGTTCTGTCTATACTTGGCAATTGGGATAGTAAGGGTGAGTTTGGTTCAGCTTTTTGTAAAAGTGCACTGCAACTTTTCCTTTGTATAAATAAGGGAGGTCCTAATGGGATGAGGGTGTTAGGATTGTATCAATTGTTAGGATTGGATCAATTGATAAAAGGGTTGTATTGTATCAATTGATAAAAGGTTATATTGGTACGGATTGTAATTGTTGAGAAGTTGTTGTAATTGTTAGGAGTACAGCTGGCACTAGTCAGTTAGGTAATCTGAAAGTTAGTTAGTTGGCGGGAAGGGTATATAACCAATAAACTTGGGCTGTACTGGGCATGAAAATAAGCATCATATCAATTCAGTTTCTTTCTCTATCTCTCTCTGTTATCTTCTTCTTCTTTGGAGGACCAGCTGACCTCGAATTCAGCTAGAGATTCAACCATCATTTCTGTTCTCATCCATTTCAATATCTCTGTTCTTATCAATTGGTATCAGAGCATCGTTCCTGAGATGCCATGACTGAAACCAGAGCTGCGGCCATGAGTGCAGTGAATGAAGCTATTGCTTCTCTTCGTACTTCGTCTGATCATCATAACAAGGAAATCCAAGAAATGCAAACGATTCAAAGCATCCACACAAGAACAATGAATGAGATGAATCAGAATATCAATTCGATGAATCAGAATATCAATGTAATTTTACAAAAATTGAATTCTATAGATATGAATCCAGAATTGTCGCAGAGAAATGTGCAAACGAATTCCATTCCAAGTTCTTCAACTTCGTCATTTGCCAAGTCTGTGAGGTTGGATTTTCCACGATTCTCAGGTAGTGATCCAGCTAATTGGGTTTACAAGGCGAATCAGTATTTTGTGTACTATCAAACTCCTATTACAGAGAAGCTATTGATAGCTTCCTTTCACATGGATTTGGAGGCATTGATTTGGTTCCAGGAAGCAGAGGAGGCCAGGGTGTTCACGGATTGGGAATCTTTGGTACCAGCATTGCATGTGAGATTTGGAACCAGTGCCTACGATGATCCTATGGAGGTTTTGACCAGGATGAGGCAAACTTCAACAGTGGCTGTGTATAAGGCAGAATTTGAAGCTGTATCTAACAGAGTCAGAGGCCTTTCTCCATTACACAAGCTTAGCTGTTTTCTGAGTGGTTTAAGGGATGAAATACGGTTACCTATAAGAATGCTCAACCCTCAGTCCTTGAATGAAGCTTTTGGTTTGGCCAAAATTCAAGAGGAATATGTGTGGAGCAGTAGGAAGAGCATAAGGAATCATCAGGAATCAGGTAACACTTCAATTCTCGGATTGCCTAAAAATAATGCAATGTTAGACAATAAACCAAAAATACCAGTTAAAAGACTTACTCCTGCTCAAATGGATGATAGGAGGAAGAAGGGGTTGTGTTATAATTGTGATGAAAAATGGGGTCCGGGGCATAAGTGCAAAAATGTGAAACTGTTCATGTTAGAAGGGATTGATATAACCTCTAAGGTGAAATCTGAAGTTCAGGTTACTGAAGTAGATGAGGAGTTTGGCAATACTAAATCAATGGAACAGGAAGAGGATATGGGAATTACCTTATATGCTTTAACTGGTACTCCTACACCAGGCACTATGAGGGTTAGAGGTAGGATTAAGAAGAGTGGATTGGTGTTATTGGTGGACACAGGGAGCACTCATAATTTTGTGGATGCATTACTGGTCTCTACTTTACAGTTACAGGTGGATACTTCAAGAATTATGGAGGTTAAAGTGGCCAATGGTACTGTGGTAAGGACTCAAGGCTTTTGTAGTAGTGTCACTGTATGTATACAGGGAGTGGAATTTTGTGTCCAATTTCATGTGCTAGCTTTGGGAGGATGCGATGCTGTGTTGGGCACTCAATGGTTGAGTACCTTAGGTATTATACAATGGGATTTTCAGTTGTTAACTATGAAGTTCCATTACAAGGATCAACAAGTTTTGCTGCAAAGTTTGAGTCCCTCTTCAAGCACTTCCTTTATAGATTGTTATCAGTTACTTAAGGGATCAGTGAGGAAGGGATTGCTGCTTCAAATCTATTCTGCAGTTGAGGAGGTATTGGAGGAGAGTGTACCTGCAGAAGTGGAGCTATTGTTGCAAGAATTTGGAAGGGTTTTTGAAACTCCTACAGGGTTACCACCTGTGAGGGGTCATGAGCACCAGATTTCTCTCATTGAAGGTTCTCAACCAGTATGCCAGAGGCCTTATAGATACCCTTTTTATCAGAAAAATGAAATTGAAAACATTGTGAAGGAGTTGTTGACTGCTGGGTCAATCAGAAACAGCACTAGTCCCTTTGCTTCACCTGTTTTGCTAGTAAGGAAAGCAGATGGGTCCTGGAGAATGTGCATTGACTATAGGGCATTGAACAACATTACTATCAAGGATAAGTTCCCAATTCCAGTCATTGATGAGCTGTTAGATGAGTTGAATGGAGCTACTGTTTTTTCAAAGCTTGATCTCAGGTCCGGTTACCATCAAATCAGGATGAAGGAGAAGGATGTGCCTAAAACAGCATTCAGAACCCATGAAGGGCATTATGAGTTTCTGGTAATGCCATTTGGGTTAACCAATGCTCCATCAACTTTTCAATCTTTGATGAATCAGGTTTTTAAGCCCTATCTCAGAAAATTTGTTTTAGTCTTTTTTGATGACATTTTGGTATATAGCACTTCTCTATCTGAACATGTGGACCATCTGAGATCTGTTTTAGCAGTGTTATCCTTACATAGATTATATGCTAAGAAGTCTAAGTGCCAATTTGCTTGTACTGAGGTGGAATATCTAGGCCATGTCATCACTAGTGCAGGGGTTCACACGGATCCTAAGAAAACTGCAGCCATGCAACAGTGGCCTACCCCAAATAATCTTAAGTCCTTGAGAGGGTTTTTGGGGCTCACCGGTTACTATAGAAAATTTGTGAAAGGATATGGGCAGATTGCTGCTCCTTTAACTGCTCTATTGAAGAAGGATGCATTTTCTTGGTCTGAAGATGCTGATCAAGCTTTCCAGAAATTGAAGGCTGCCATGGTTGAACCACCTGTGTTAGCTTTACCAAATTTTGACATGCCATTTGTCATAGAATGTGATGCATCAGGAAAAGGGTTGGGGGCAGTGTTGATGCAACAAGGTAGGCCTATTGCCTTTCATAGCCAAGCCCTCAAGGGTAGGAATTTGGACTTATCTACCTATGAAAAAGAGTTACTAGCCCTGGTTGTTGCTGTCAAAAGGTGGAGATCTTACTTGATTAGTAGACCTTTTATTGTGAGAACTGATCAACAAAGCCTTAAGTACCTATTAGAGCAGAAAATTGGTACTCCTGTCCAACAGAAGTGGTTTGCCAAGTTATTAGGATATGCCTTTGTGGTCCAATATAAAAAAGGTAAAGATAATCTTGTGGCTGATGCCTTGTCCAGAAAAGTTGAACCTGATGATGAATTGCAACCTGCTAAATCTCCCAGTGATGTGGGTTCTGATCATCTTAGTATTGGAAATGAATTGGATTCTCTAGAAGGGGTTTTGTGTATGATCTCATTTCCTTCCCCAACCTGGCTTAGTGATCTCAAGGCAAGCTATGCCACGGATCAACATGTGCAGGGCATTATGCAGGCTTTGGGTACAGGACAAGTTGCTCCTCAAGGGTACTCTCTGCAGAATGGGTTGTTGTTGTACAAAGGGAAGATTTACTTGGGCACTTGTGAGGCTTTGAAGAAGGCTGTGTTGCATCAGGTTCATGACAGTCCATTGGGGGGTCACTCAGGTTTTCTTAAAACCTTGCACAGGTTGAAAAGGGACTACTATTGGCCTGGTTTGAGGACTGATGTGAGGACTGTAGTAAGAGAGTGTGATACTTGTCAACGATTAAAGAATGAGACTTGTCATCCAGCTGGTCTTTTGCAACCTTTGCCAATTCCAGAAAAGCCTTGGAAGGATGTTAGTATGGATTTTGTTGAGGGGCTGCCTAAATCTCAGTTCAAGGATGTGGTCCTCGTGGTGGTGGATAGGTTCACTAAATTTGTTCACTTTGTACCCTTGTCTCATCCTTACTCTGCAGCCAAGGTAGCTCAACTTTATATGCAATATGTCTTTAAACTGCATGGGATGCCTGCCACCATTGTGAGTGATAGAGATCCAATCTTTACTTCACAATTTTGGCAAGAATTGATGAGGCTTCAAGGGGTTCAGCTTGCCATGTCTACAGCCTATCACCCCCAAACGGATGGCCAAACAGAGGTAGTCAACAAGAGTTTAGAGCATTATTTACGAGCCTTTGCTGCTGACAAACCAGGATCTTGGGTGGAGTGGTTACCCTTGGCAGAATTTTGGTTCAACACCAATTTCCATGTTTCTCTTAAGATGACACCCTTTGAGGCATTGTATGGGTTTGCTCCACCAAGACTCTTGGATTATATTCCTGGTACTACAAAAGTGGAGAGTGTGGAGGTACATTTACGAGACAGACAACAACTGATTGCATTACTGAAGCTAAATTTGGTGGCTGCTCAGCAGAGAATGAAGGTCAATGCTGATAAACTTAGAACTCTGAGAGAGTTTGGAGTTGGAGATTGGGTTTATCTTAAGCTGCATCCTTACAAACAAATGTCCTTGAAGCAGAAACGGTTGGGTAAGCTATCACCTAGATTCTATGGTCCTTTTCAGATCCTGCAAAGGATTGGTCCTGTTTCCTACAGATTGGATTTGCCACCTGAATCAAAACTGCACCCCACATTCCATGTCTCTTGTTTGAAGCAACGATTGGGTCAACATGTGGTGCCTTTGCCTTCTTTACCACTGGTGGATTCTGAGGGTATTCTTAAACCTGAACCTGTTGCTGTGTTACAGGAAAGGACTCATCATTTGCGCAACAGATCTGTTACTCAGGTCTTAGTTCAGTGGCAGGGTGAACGAGTGGAAGATGCTACTTGGGAGAATCTTTATTTGCTGCATCAACAATTTCCACACCTTGTGGGCAAGGTGTTTTAAAAGGGGAGGGTATTGTTAGGATTGTATCAATTGTTAGGATTGGATCAATTGATAAAAGGGTTGTATTGTATCAATTGATAAAAGGTTATATTGGTACGGATTGTAATTGTTGAGAAGTTGTTGTAATTGTTAGGAGTACAGCTGGCACTAGTCAGTTAGGTAATCTGAAAGTTAGTTAGTTGGCGGGAAGGGTATATAACCAATAAACTTGGGCTGTACTGGGCATGAAAATAAGCATCATATCAATTCAGTTTCTTTCTCTATCTCTCTCTGTTATCTTCTTCTTCTTTGGAGGACCAGCTGACCTCGAATTCAGCTAGAGATTCAACCATCATTTCTGTTCTCATCCATTTCAATATCTCTGTTCTTATCAGAGGGGCTAGCATTTCTCTCCAAAACATTGTGGGAACATAAAAAGTTTTCCATTCTAGACTTTTCATACTTAAAAAACATGACTTTCCAACTAATCATACTAGAGATTTTAGTACCTACAGCAATTTCACAACATCAAGAACAAACCCCAGTGTGTACGGTGTCAAATTCCATTATCTCCTATTACATCAAATAAGTTTTTAATTTTTCATACACACAAAGTATTGAATAGTAAAGCTTCAACTGGCCATGGTCTCAACTATAGTTCTTAAGCATATATTGGACTTGGATGACCATTTCCACAACATATCATTATGAAAGGCAGAAAAAATTTGGAGTGTACACAACGGAAATTTCATCCTAGTAATACATTAATAGTTTAAACCCAGCCACTTTGTTGGGTTAGTGAGGAACCTATTCCAATTCAATGATCCCTAAATTTTGTATACAAGTAATAATCAATGAAATTTCCATCCAAAATAAGTCAGACTTTTGGCAAGGAAGAAAATTGATATCTAGACAAATCAGCTATAAGGCCAACCAAAATGGACTATATTCTTAATTTGTTATCTCGATTTGTTCCATGTACAAGACTTATAGTTAATGCTTAGCGTTTAAGAGTTGAACAGCTTATCTAAAGTCCATGCTCTAAAGCTTGAGAAAAAATCCATTTAAATTTTAAACCAACACAAAAGAAGAAATTATAAAGGAATTAAAGAAAAAAGGAATAGTAAAAAAATACAAAAATTTAATCTACACTTCAATTCCTATAAGGATGAACACAATAGCAATAGCATTTAAAAAAAAAAAAAAAAGATTAAAAAAAAACCTATGCTTATTTTGTATGCATGATAAAGTGCCCTGTCACAAAGGTTCATTAATTTTCAAGGCTATGCCATCATTTCCATTTTTACTCATCTTAGTGCTAGCAAATTATAAAGCTGTAAAAGCAATAGATTATAAAACATGTTATTAATATCTTTTGGTATGGATCATAGGATAAGAAAATTTAATGACAAACTGCCATTGTGAGAGGACATACTTGTAAGTGTTTGACATCCCAACCAAAATCTATTATATGATTAGAATCCCAATTGATCATTCTTGAATTAAATTTTCTTGCGGGATTTTAATTATTTTAGGTAAGGTAGTTTCCACTTTCCAATTGATCCTAAGTCTAATTAAAACATTCATGCATAAGGATTTTTTTTTTTGTATTTAATAATTCAATTGTTACAACATGGGGAGGGTGTCCTCAATCCTCATAATGTATAAAGAAGACCCAAAAATGCCATTAAAGTAAAAGACTCTTGATCATATTTCTGTACATGTCACCATTGGAATTTTATTTTCATTATATTTTCCTAATTGATGAATTCAATCCAGTTAATTAAGCTATTAATATCTGTAATAGGAACTTTAAAATTAGTGGAACTAGACGTTTCATCATACATTATGCACTCCTGTAAAATCTCTCTTCTTCTTTTTTTTTTTCGTTGAGAAAGATGGACTTTGATTTTTAGGGAAAGTCGAAACTGGTTAAACCACCAATAGTGCTTTATTCTACAATGAATTCAGTACAGGAGGACAATACTATTTGAAATTCTTGTGTTGTGAGTATAGTTTGTGTTTAATCTTAGTAATGTTTTTGTTCAAGTGACAAATATTTTAATTTTTCCCTTCGAAATTAAAAAAAAAAGTATTAATGCCCAAACTTTTTAAGGTTTTTGAACTTAATTTCTTGAATACAGAAATGTTATTTAGAATTTGAATAAAATTTTCGGATTTGTAATTAGCGTATAAATGAACAATTGAGAGAATGTGATCGTAATTCTCATTAATGCGGTGAAATAATACGTCTCTGTTTTATATACAAGAATTAGCTCACTAACTACAACGGCTACAATTTTCTACTAACATTGCTGGCAAAAGCAGCAAATTAGTGAAAAAACAAGTTTCTAATATCTATTGGTATGGATCATAAGCAAATTTAAAAACAAACTGCCATTGTGATTTGTGAGAGGACATACTTGTTCTGTGTTTGGCATATTAATTAAAATCTATTTCACGATGAGAATTCCAGTTTATTATTTCTTGAATTAAAAATTTTTGGCGGGATATTAATTGTTTTAGGTAAGGCAGTTTCCATTTGCTCCCAAGTTTCTCTATCTAAAAGATTCATGCATAAGATTTAGAACCACGTTTCTACATAGAACACCATTGGTATTTTATTTTTATTATTTTTCTTCCTAATCAACATATTCAGTCCAGTTGATTAAGTATTAATATATTAGTGGAATATGAAGTCTCCTCTGTTCGTGGTACATATTAGTGGCTTGAATTTAACCAACATAAAATTTTATGTCAACTGTTTTGAACCTCTTTTTTTTTTTTTTTTTTTTTTTTTTTTTTTTAATGTGAATAAGAATATAAGATCACAAAAAATAGCTAATAACCATCTCCATCCATTATTATTATTATCATTATGTATATTTATAAATACGATAGAATTTTCTTCTAAAAAAAAAAAAAAGATAGAAGTTTAACTTATGCCTTTATATCATCAAGTTATGATATCAATTAGATTTTTTATGTCCTGGCAATGGAAAATTATTTGATTCTAAAAAAAAAAAAAAAAAAAATTATGTACGTGGGTTTTGAAATTTGAATTCCAAATTTCTTGTTTGATAATAAAAGACTTTATTAGTTAAACTAATCGGAACCCACTATTTTTATATAATTTTTGCTATTACATATATGTTCTATGGTTCCAAGTAGAACCTTCAATTAAATAAAAAATAAAAACTATAGTAATACCCAGTGACTTAAAGTCAGAGTCGGACCTATTCCATTTCAATGATCCTTTGAATTTTTTAAAATTTTAAATTTTGATACACGTAATGAATGATGAATGATGAATAATGATGGCCAATCAAAGTTCAGTCTAGAATACAATGCACAATTGGTCAAATTAGAAAATAGAAAATTGAAATGCATCCAAATGAACTAGAGTATATTCAACATTAGTGTGCCTAGATGACTTCCCAGATACGAACACTAACAATAAAATCAATGTGAGTCAAAATAATTTAGATTTTGACACTTGCACATTCATGAACTTTTGGTTGCACACTAGTATTGATTGGGAAAGATTTTGTCCCAGAGCATCACACATTTTCAATTAATTTGAATGACAATTTCCACAATATATTATCAAATGGAGAAAAAACTAGAGTATATTCAACCTTGGTGTGCTTGGAAAGAAATTTGTTCCTAGTGAGATCTTTTCTAAGAAAATTGTGCCAAGCATGAGGAAGACTTCCAAGATAGAAACACTAACAAGACTTTCTTTTTAACTTTTAATACATTCTACCCATGACGCTCTAGTTTGTTACCTTATTCTACCTATGTGCAATATTGATGAAATTTCCAATGCTACTTATTTTAAAGTTTCATTTGGCTATAATAATATCGTGTTCAACTAAATTCAATCAGTTGTTAGGGCAATGCTTCATTTTTTTGAGTAACCTTTCTAAAATTAGTAACAAGCATAACAACTTGGACAGTGGACGCTGCTTCATTTGACCTTAAAATGAATTTGATAATAAGGATGGACTTCAAGCACGTACAAAGGAGATGATAATGTGGAAATATCTCAAAGAAAAGTTGCTACCACTGCATTAAATGCATTGCAGCAATTCTTCTGGCCACATTTATGGGGAGGAGATCCCTAAACAGTACAATCTTAGGCTACTGCCACCTACAGATAACAAAAAGAAGATATTTGATGGGACATGTACTCAAGTGAGGATCTAGATGGGCAACAAGTGTAAGATCAGGATGGTCTGAAAGGACCTATATAAATGTAAAAGATCTCCCATAACAGGGGGGGACGGAAAAAAACAGGAAGAAGAAGAAAAGAGAGAATTACTGTATCACTAAGGGTTGTATGAAAGTTCATAATGCTTATATTGAATCCTATCCAGTCTCCTGGGATAGCCATTTCGTGAAACTTTACGTGCTACTCACTTTCGATTGTCATCGAATTCTTACCTAGCCGTTAACATTAATCATTAAAACCAAGCTCTTAGGCTCACTCTCTACAAATTCATTGTTTTGAACTCACTAAACCCCTGTCCAAACAAACTTCTGGGCTTGGGCTAATAATTTTGTGACCCTACAATTATTATTATTATTATTATTATTATTATTATTATTATTATTATTATTATTATTATTAATGTTCTATCCTTTGAAGTAGTATCACCCTAAAAAATAAAAAATCAGTATAATAAATAGTCACTTTTTTTTTTTTTTGGGAGTAAAAAATACACAGCCACTTAAAAGTTAAAATCAAAGTGGGACATATTCTATTTTAATGATCCTTGAATTTCTTAAATTTTTTTGATAAAGTAATGAATGATGATAACAAATCAAAGCTCCGTATAAAATAAGTTGCGCTGCACTTTTCTCAAGTTAGAAAATTGATACATGTATCCAAAAATGAACCTATTAATGTCCCACAAAATTGTCGCATCTACAAGACTCACCGAGTGTATACACTCAGTAAGAAATTCCAATGCCTCCGATTTTGTCAAATGAACGTTGGAATTCTTCACTCAAACCATTTTGATTAGCAAATTCTAGGCCAGAACCTCACTCTTTTTGACTTGACATGGATGGTATTTTCCACAACATATGATCATATAAAGAAAAAAAAACTATTGAGTGTATTTAACGTTAGGTTCAATGGGAAGAAATTTAGTTCCAGTAAGAGATATTTTGAAAAAAGTTGTGGCCAGCACTAGAAAGAATTCCAAGGCACAAACACTGACTGACAAGAAAATCAATGTCTCCATTTTTTTTTTTTTGATACACTTAAAAGTTATAACTTTCATAAATTTTGTTTTACTTGTAGTTTTAGATGATAAAATTCATAATGTTGTGCCTCTCATTCCATGAGCTCAGTTCATTACGCTTCCCATGCACAATAAAATTTTGACACCGTGTAGAAATATCATAGAGGTGGGACATCTTTCAGTCCACTAAATAGAAGTGAGACAAAAGGATGATTTAGATTTATAGTGATTTACCCTAATTTGAAGGTGAAGAGGCTAAAATCTGGAAGTATTGGGCCTGACGGGCTTGTTTCTGACGGGCCATTCTTTATGGGTCGAAATTAAAATGGGCCGAATAACCATGACATCTTAAGAGAATTCTAATACATAGCATAGTTCTAGAAGATACTGGAAATACCTTGGTGATCACGTTTAGGGTTCTACAAGGAAATAATTCCGCGGTTTCTTCTCATAAAGACTCCTATAAGGAAAAGACTTCTACTTCAAGAAGGAGAGGTCTACTTTTTACTACTATAAAAGACTCGATACCCTCACAAAACAAGGTACGCATAATTTACCCTCTCTAGCACTCTAGAGTTGTGAGAATATTTCTGACTTAACCTTCGGAGGGTATTCGGCCGGCACCACACCGGTGCTCTTCGTAAGGTTTTCTCTTCTCTTTGTTGTGTAGGTTCACATTCGGGCGCGTAGGTACCGTGAGACTCATTGGTGAAATTACTGACTTCATCAGAAGGGTTCTTTTTGCGTTTTGTCAAATAATTAATAAGCACAACAATTTTCATAAAATGAGGCGGAGATCGAATGTAAAAATTAAGATAAACCACCACTAATTACGTATTTTGCAATGGATTCCGGAAAACATTGTGTTTGATGTCAAAATTTTGATTCACATTCATGACACTTACGTAAAAGTTGTTCTTAAAAATCTCAACTTTGGTTTATAATTATATAGTCACTTCACATTTTCATACGTAAAGCACATGACTTTCTAGTAACCAACTAAAGCTATATCACAATGTCAAGAAACAAATCCAATGTAATCGGTGAGAAATTCTAGAGTCTCCTATTTATCAAATGAACGTTGAATCGAATCACACAAATTTTAATTAGTAAAGATGCTCGGTAGGGTCTAGCACGTTTTGACTTGACATGGATTATGGATGGCACTTTCCACAACATATTATTATTTATGGAGAAAATAAAAGCTATGTAGTGATTTAACGTTAGCGCATAGGGGAAGAAATTTCGTTCGAGTAAGAAAATATATTTTCGAAGAAAGTTGTGTCGAGCACAAGAAAGCAAACACTGAGAAGAAAAGCAATGTCCCCAACTTTTTATTTTACTTAGATTTTGTTACTCACATTCATAAACTTTTGATTTTACTCAAATGATGCCTGTTTGGTTTCAAAAAAGTGGTGTATCTACTTTTCATTTTATTTATTTTAAATTTAAATTTAAAAAAATATCTTGAATTTGAATATAGAAAAAAGTTTAACTGAATCAACTTTTCTTCATTTGTTTCTTAGATCAATCTTCTTGTTTTTAATGATACCACTTGTTATGTTTGAGCAACACACTTTTTAATACATTAAACCCAACTTAGATCTACCATATTATAAGTAAAGTGCGTTTTGTTAAAAGATAAGGGCCCAATATATGCAAGGTTCACATCTACAAGACTTACAGTCAATGCTTGTCGCCAAATGTGTGGTAACATCAACAAACAAACCCACATTCTCTATATTAGTAGAAAATCAAGGTTTCTTTTTTCTTTTCTTTTTCTCTTTTTTTTTTCTTTTTTTTTCCCCTTTAGTTTTTGACACTGCTCTGCATTTCAAGAGTCCGTATTATTAAAGGCAGTTTTTTTTTTTTTTCTTCTAATGTTTTTTGCTTTTTGTTTCAATTTTTTTTCCAAATAGTCTATTTTTTTTCCCAAATAAACTAGTTTTTAATTTTTTAAACATATTTAACATAAAAATTACTAGAAATTATATATCTTTTAATAAACACTGTAAAAATAAGCACGGACACCAAAGCTCAACACAATATGAATGACTCATGTTAGGAAATATTGACACCTTTCCAAAGACACTAATATTTAAGACAAAATCCATCCAATGTAAGTATGTAACTAATTTTTTTTGCAACTCCACCAATAATAAATAAATAAATAAATTTGTCTTTGATCAAGAGCTCCAAAATTATTCCAATCCCGAACATTTTTTTTTAAATTTAAAAAAAAAATTAGAAAAGAAAAAAAAACAATTGAAACTTTTTATATTTTTCCATAAAAGTAGTATTAAAACTTTTTAAAGATGATCTATTAATAAATGGCCTAAGAGCACCCGTTAACTAAACCTTTTTGTAATTCTAATAAGCAATATTTACCTAATGATCTCATTAATAAAACTTTTGTCATTTTTTCCCCACAATATTTCAAAGTAAATCCAGCTAAACCTCACGTTATAATAATAATTATTATTATAATAATGATAATAATATTCTATCCAGCAAAATAGTATCACCTGAAAAAAAATCACTAGAATAAATACCAACTAATTAAAAGTTAAAAGTTAAAATCAAAGGGACATATTCCATTTTAATGATCCTTGAATTTTTTTAAAAAATTTTTGATAAAGTAATGAATGACAATGACCATTCAAAACTCCGTGTAAAAGAAGTTGTACCGCACTTTTCTCAAGTTAGAAAATTGATATATGTATCCAAAAATGAACCTATTATAATGTCCCACAAAATGGCCGCATCTACAAGACTTACAGAGTCAATGCTTGACACCAAATCCTTAATGCGTGATAGAAATTTAAAGCATAAGAAAACCGATTAAGCTCGAACAAACTCTTCCATCCTCAGCAGTCAGCACAATACAATAAGACATTCTGTTTCCTATATTATTATTATTATTATTTTATTATTATTATTATTATTATTATTATTATATAATTTTAGCATACAAGAGTGGTATTATTATCACCTTAAACTTTTTTTTTTAACTGAGAGATTATCACCATAAACTTTATTTCTATACAGTCACTATTATAATACCCAGAGACATAAAAGTCACGGTGGGACATACACTGCTTTAAAGATTGTTGAATTTTGATACAAATAATGAATGAGTATTGTTAAACCCCCCCACCCACCCCCCCCCCCCCCCCCTCCCAAAAAAAAAAAAAGAGTATTTATTACCGTATAAAATGGGTTGCACTTTTCATAAGGATAGAAATTTGATATAATGTTTCTAAAAAAAGAAAAAAAAGAAAGAAAATTGATATGTATCCAAATAGAGGGTCCCATCTACAAGTCAGTCAATCCCTAATGTGCGGTTGAAATTGAAGGCATCAAACAGACTCCTTGAGCACAATACAACAAGATGGATGGGTCCGCTTCCTATAAAGTGTAATTTTCCCAAACTTTTGATTGCACACTAGTATTGATTAGGAATGATTTTGTGTCAGAGCATCACACATTTTCAATTAACTTGGATTAATTTTCACAATATTTATCAAATGGAGAAAAATTTAGAGTATATTCAACGTTAGTGTACATGGGAAGAATTTGTTCCTAGTTAGATCTTTTCTGAGAATATTGTGCTAAGCATGAGGAAGACTTCCAACATACAAACACTAACAAGAAAATCAAAGTGTGTCAAAATATTTTAGATTTTGACACTTGCACATTCATGGACTTTTGGTTGCACACTAGTATTGATTAGGAAAGATTTTGTGCCAGAGCATCACACATTTTCAATTAATTTGGATGACAATTTCCACAATATATTATCAAATGGAGAAAAAACTAGAGTATAACATTAGTGTGCCTGGATGACTTCCAAGATACAAACACTATCTAGAAAATCAATGTGTCAAAATATATTAGATTTTGACACTTGCACATTCATGAACTTTTGGTTGCACACTAGTATTAATTGGGAAAGATTTTGTGTTAGAGCATCACACATTTTCAATTAATTTGAATGACAATTTCCATAATATATTATCAACTAGAGAAAAAACTAGAGTATATTCAACATTGGTGTGCTTGGAAAGAAATTTGTTCCTAATAAGATCTTTTCTAAGAAAATTGTGCCAAGCACGAAGAAGACTTCCAAGGTAGAAACGCTAACAATACTTTCTTTTTAACTTTTAATACATTCTACCCATGACACTCTAGTTTGTTACCTTATTCTACCTATGTGCAATATTGATGAAATTTCCAAAGCTACTTATTTTAAAGTTTCATTTGGATATAATAATATTGTATTCAACTAAATTCAATCGGTTAATTAGAACAATGCTTCATTTTTTGAGTAACCTCACTAAAATTAGTAACAAGCATAACAACTTGGACAATGGACACTGCTTTATCTGACCTTAAAATGAATTTGATTCATAATTAAAATGCAAAGCCTTTTTCAAGGCATATTCTTTTTGGTAAGCACACACTACCTGTATTGCTATACATTATAAAGGCTATCAAATTTAACAAAGTTTGATGCTTTATTCTGCAACCCTCTTTTTCTAATGGAAAATGGAGGACTTTGCCTGTTGCCATTGCCAATGAGGCTACCACTTTTTTTTTTTTTTTGATAGGAAATCACACAACTTAATATAAATCAAACAACCAAAGCATTTACATCATGAAGAACTGCTAATTCTAAGAAACTAGGACAATTCTCCATCCACATACACTGATTATCTATGCCCTTGGCATACTTTGCTAACAAATGAGCTGGGGTATTTGCATTTCACTTAACATGGGAAAAATCAACACTATGGAACTCCAAGGAAGCTTTGCCAATGCCCATAATCACTGCATCAATCGAGACCGGAACTGAGGAAGAATGATTCAACGCCCTAGAGAAGAATGATTCAACACCCTAGAGACGATTAACGAGTCAACCTTAAGTATGAAGTATGTGATCCCAAGCTGCTTTGCAAACTGCAAAACGAAGTTCAAAGGCCTTCACTTCTGCTTCAAGAGGCCCAGTGGTGCATGTATTTTTCTGCTCATTGCTGCCAACAATTGCCCATTCCAGTCCCTTACCATTACTCCAACTCCCACTGAATTCAGCTCTGCAATCACAGCATCATCAACATTGAACTTGAAAACTGATACTGGAGGTGGAATCCACTTAGTTGACTCTACAACGATTTCAACCTCTGACTCTGTTACTACTTAACTGCTACGATTTTTTTTTAGAATTTTTGTGTAGAATTTTTTAAAGTGTAGGGTTGTTTATTTTGGATAAAATTCGTTATTGAGCTTTTTTTTTAAATTTTTTTTATAGTTTTACTATTGGTAATTTTTGTTGTTGAGCTATTTTTGGGCTTGTACATTTTATTTTACATTTTAGATTTATAAATTTTTTTATGGTCACTAAAATGAGGAAAATGCTAGAGCTACAAGTTTTTTTATTTTTATTTTTATTTTTATATATAAATTACTGATGTAATAAATGTTAACTGGTAAGTAAAAAAATGATGTGAGTGATGGGCTCATATGCTAACTAATAAGAATTTGCTATCAAAACAGTTTGTAAAAATGTTGTAAAAAAGTTTGTGAGTATACCATTAGTCTTAAAAAAAAAAAAATCAATGATATTGTTTAAAGCAATTTCTTGATAAGTTTGTATCACAATTTTTCTTTTTTTTTGGAAAGTCTTAAAAATTAAAATCATATAGTTTCATTCAAAAAAATCAACTAAGTTGTAACGTATAACTTGTGTCTAGCTTATTTTGATTAGTAGTTGATCAATAATAATAGGGATCTGTTGTGTTAATTCATCGAGTAGTTTAACGTGTGGCACTTTGAGATCCCCTTCCCTGCCTACAAAGTACCTCATGAAATCAACTTAAAAATGAACATTGGCTTGATTGTTTGTATCAACTCATGTTTGAAATATAGATTCTCAGAAAAAAAAAAAAAAAAAAAAAAAAAAAAAAAAAAAAAAAAAAAAAACTCATGTTTGAAATATCAAAGGTAGTCATGAAGGGATTCACCCATGATTTTTGCGTTTATTTGAAGAAACAATAAGAAAAAAAAAAAAAAGATAAAAGTTTTAAAATGAAAATAATCACTCATTCTCTTTCTTTTTTCTTCTCTACATACCATAGAATAGTTGTCACAAATTCTATAAACAAGTAAACAAAGTGAAATTTATCACAAATTACGAATCAAAATCCTCCTATCTAAAATACATTGCACTTTTTTGCACTTTTTGTGTTAAGTTTAGAAAATTGATATGAATCCAAATGAACCTAAGGGCTCAAAAATATGGAGGGTCCTCATCTACAAAGATTTACAATCAATGCTTGTTGCCAAATGCGTTGTAAAATCAACAGACAAACCCACATCATCTATACGGTAGCAAATTCCAATATCACCTACTGCATCAATGTAATGTTGAATGTGCATAGGAAGAAATTTCGTCCTAGTATAGATCTTTTCTGAAAAAGTTTTTCCCAGCACAAGGAAGACTTCCAGGATACAAACACTAACTAGAAAATCAAGGTTTCTTTTTTCTTTTTCTTTTTCTTTTTCTTTTTTCCCTTCAATTTTTGACACTTTCAAATTTATAAACTTTATATTTTCTTGATGATAAAATTAACACTCTGCTCCATTGCTCCTGCATTTCAAGAGTCGATTTGGGTAAAAATGCAATTTTTTTATGCTTTATGCTTTTGTCTCAATTCTTTTTCAAATAATCTTTTTTTTTTGTTTTTTTGTTTTTGTTTTTTTTTTTTTTTGTTTGTTTGCAAATAAACTAGTTTTTAGTTTTTCACCTTTTTGTCACACATTTAACATAAAAATTACCGAAAAATATATCTTGATGCATGCACAATAAATATTGATACCTTTATAAATACCCCAATATATAGGATAGAATCCATCCAATGTAACAAATATTTTTTGCAACTCCACCAAAAATAAAAAAATAAAACAAATTTGACATTGGGAGCTCTAGAATTACTTCAATCCCGTTTAATTTTTGTAAGGAAAAAGTTAACGGTTACTAAGGGCATTAGTTTAAGAATTTTTTTTAGAAATTTTTTGTGGAAAAAGAAAAAAAAAAAAACAGATTTTTTTTTTAAAAACAATTTTTATACTTTTCATGAAAATTGTATCAAAATTTCCTAAAATAATCTATTAACAAATGCCCCAAGAGCATCCGTTAACCAAACTTTTTTTGTAATTCCAATAAACCGTATTTGCCTAAGGATCTCATTGAAACTTTTGTTCTTTTTCCACAATATTTCAAAGTCAAATTCAGCTAAACCCCATATTATTATTATTATTATTATTAATGTTCTATCCTTCGAAGTAGTATCACCTTAAAAAATAAAAAATCAGTATAATAAATAGTCACTTTTTTTTTTGGAGTAAAAAATACACAGCCACTTAAAAGTTAAAATCAAAGTGGGACATATTCTATTTTAATGATCCTTGAATTTCTTAAATTTTTTTTGATAAAGTAATGAATGATGATGACAAATCAAAGCTCTGTATAAAATAAGTTGCACTGCACTTTTCTCAAGTTAGAAAATTGATACATGCATCCAAAAATGGACCTATTAATGTCCCACAAAATTGTCGCATCTACGAGACTCACCGAGTGTATACACTTAGTAAGAAATTCCAATGCCTCCTATTTTGTCAAATGAACGTTGGAATTCTTCACTCAAACCATTTTGATTAGCAAATCCTGGGCCAGAGCCTCAGTCTTTTTGACTTGACATGGATGGTATTTTCCACAACATATGATCATACAAAGAAAAAAAAAACTGTTTAATGTATTTAACGTTAGGTTCAATGGGAAGAAATTTAGTTCCAGTAAGAGATATTTTGAAAAAAGTTGTGGCCAGCACCAGAAAGAATTCCAAGGCACAAACACTGACTGACAAGAAAATCAATGTCTCCTTTTTTTTTTTTTTGGACACACTTAAAAGTTATAACTTTCATAAATTTTGTTTTACTTGTAGTTTTAGATGATAAAATTCATAATGGTGTGCCTCTCATTCCATGAGCTCAGTTCATTACGCTTCCCATGCACAATAAAATGTTGACACCGTGTAGAAATATCATAGAGGTGGGACATCTTTCAGTCCACCAAACAGAAGTGAGATAAAAGGATGATTTAGATTTAGTGATTTACCCTAATTTGAAGGGTTCTTTTTGCGTTTTGTCAAATAATTAATAAGCATAACAATTTTCATAAAATGAGGCGGAGATCAAATGTAAAAATTAGGATAAACCACCACTAATTACGTATTTTGCAATGGATTCCAGAAAACATTGTGTTTGATGTCAAAATTTTGATTCACATTCATGACACTTACGTAAAAGTTATTCTTAATAATCTCAACTTTGGTTTATAATTATATAGTCACTTCACATTTTCATACGTAAAGCACATGACTTTCTAGTAACCAACTAAAGCTATATCACAACGTCAAGAATCAAACCCAATGTAATCGGTAAGAAATTCTAGAGTCTCCTATTTAATCAAATGAACGTTGAATTGAATCACACAAATTTTAATTAGTAAAGATGCTCGATAGGGTCTAGCACGTTTTTACTTGACATGGATTATGGATGGCACTTTCCACAACATATTATTATTTATGGAGAAAATAAAAGCTCTGTAGTGATTAAACGTTAGCGCATAGGGGAAGAAACTTCGTTCGAGTAAGAAAATATATTTTCAAAGAAAGTTGTGTCCAGCACAAGAAAGCAAACACTGAGAAGAAAAGCAACGTCCCCACCTTTTTATTTTACTTAGATTTTGTTACTCACACATTCATAAACTTTTGATTTTACTCAGATGATGCCTGTTTGGTTTCAAAAAATTTGTGTATCTACTTTTCATTTTAATTATTTTATATTCAAATTAAAAAAAAAATCCTGAATTTGAATATAGAAAAAAGTTTAGCTGAATCAATTTTTCTTCACTTCTTTCTTAGATCAATCTTCTTGTTTTTAATGATACCACTTGTTATGTTTGAGCAACACACTTTTTGATACATTAAACCCAACTTAGATCTACCATATTATAAGTAAAGTGCGTTTTGTTAAAAACTAAGAGCCCAAAATATGCAAGGTTCACATCTACAAGACTTACCGTCAATGCTTGTCGCCAAATGTGTGGTAACATCTACAAACAAACCCACATTGTCTATATTAGTAGAAAATCAAGGTTTCTTTTTCTTTTTTTCTTTTTTTTTTCCTTTAGTTTTTGACACTGCTCTGCATTAATTTCAAGAGTCTGTATTAGTAAAGGCAGTTTTTTTTTTTCTTTTAATGTTTTTTGCTTTTTGTTTCAATTTTTTTCCAAATAGTCTAATTTTTTTTTCAAATAAACTAGTTTTTAATTTTTTTAACATATTTAACATAAAAATTACTAGAAATTATATATCTTTTGATAAACACTGTAAAAATAAGCACGAACACCAAAGCTCAACACAATATGTATGACTCATGTCAAGAAATATTGACACCATTCCAAAGACACCAATATTTAAGACAGAATCCATCCAATGTAAGTATGTAACTAATTTTTTTTGCAACTCCACCAATAATAAATAAATAAATTTGTCTTTGATTGAGAGCTCCAAAATTATTCCAATCCCGAACATTTTTTTAGAAATTTAAAAAAAAATTAGAAAAAAAAAACTGAAACTTTTTATATTTTTTCATAAAAGTAGTATTAAAACTTTTTAAAGATGATCTATTAATAAATGGCCTAAGAACACCCGTTAACTAAACCTTTTTGTAATTCTAATAAGCAATATTTACCTAATGATCTCATTAATAAAGCTTTTGTTATTTTTTTCCCACAATATTTCAAAGTAAATCCAACTAAACCTCACTTTATAATAATAATAATAATAATAATATTCTATCCATCAAAATAGTATCACCTTAAAAAAATCACTAGAATAAATGCCAGCTAATTAGAAGTTAAAAGTTAAAATAAAATGGACATATTCCATTTTAATGATCCTTGATTTTTTTTTTTTTTTGATAAAGTAATGAATGACAGTGACCATTCAAAACTCCATGTAAAAGAAGTTGTACCGCACTTTTCTCAAGTTAGAAAATTGATATATGTATCCAAAAATGAACCTATTATAATGTCCCATAAAATGGCTGCATCTACAAGACTTACAGAGTCAATGCTTGGCGCCAAATCCTTAATGCGTGGTAGAAATTTAAAGCATAAGAAAACCGATTAAGCTCAAACAAACTCTTCCCTCCTTAGCAGTTAACAGAATACAATAAGACATTCCGTTTCTTATATTATTATTATTATTATTATTATTATTATATAATTTTAGCATACAAGAGGTATTATTATCACCTTAAACTTTTTTTTTTTTTTAAATAAGAGATTATCACCATAAACTTTGTTTTTATACAATCACTATTATAATGCCCAAAGACATAAAAGTCACGGTGGGACATTATAATAGGTACATTTAAAGATTGTTGAATTTTGATACAAATAATGAATAGGTATTGTTAACCCAAAAAAAAAAAAAAAGATTATTTATTACCATCTAAAATGGGTTGCACTTTTCATAAGGATAGAAATTTGATATGATTTCCATCAAAAAAAAAAAAAAAAATTGATATGATGTTTCTAAAAAAAAAAAAAAAAGAAAAAAAGAAAAAGAAAATTGATATGTATCCAAATAGAGGGTCCCATCTACAAGTCAGTCAATCCCTAATGTGCGGTTGAAATTGAAGGCATCAAACAGACTCCTTGAGCACAATACAACATCAACAAGATGGATGGGTCCGCTTCTTATAAATAAGTCCTATGCCATTGGTACCAAACATAACAAAATCATAAATCAGTTTTATTATTATTATTTTTATAAAAGCACGATGATGAGAATAATATCAGCTGTTACTCTAACCCTTCTCCTTTGTTTCCTCACTATTCATCCTCCTAACTTCTGCACTGCCCACTCCGACTCGGATCCAGATCCCTCTGACTCTGAGGTTCGTTGCATTGAAAGCGAGCGACACGCCCTTCTCAACTTCAAGCAACACCTTACAGATCCTTCTAACCGCCTTGCCTCTTGGGCTGCTTCTGCATCTGACGTGGATTGCTGTCACTGGGTCGGTGTTGTCTGCCACAACCGCACCGGTCATGTCCTCCAACTCCATCTCAGAAGCCATTATCCTGTGGGTGACGAGCTTTCAATTTATGATGAAGACCAATGGGAAGCTCAATATGAAGCTTATGAGAGGTCCAGATTTGGTGGTAAGATAAATCCTTCTCTGCTTGATTTGAAGCATTTGATTTACTTGGACCTCAGTTACAATGATTTTGGTGGTATTCAAATTCCCAAATTCCTCGGTTCAATGGGGAGCTTAAGATATCTTAATCTCTCCTCTGCGGGATTTGTGGGATTGATTCCTCATCAACTTGGGAATCTCTCTAATTTGCAATATCTCGATCTTGGAGATGATTATGATTATAATGATTTATATGTCAAGAACCTTCAATGGCTCTCTGGTCTTCCTTTACTACAACACCTTGATTTGAGTTTTGCAAACCTTAGCAAAGCCTCTGATTGGCTACAGGAGATAAACAAACTCCCTTCCTTGTTAGAGTTGCGATTGTCATTTTGCCACCTTTCTGGTTTTGTCCCACCGATACCCAGTATTAACTTCTCATCTCTCACCACCCTTGATCTTTCACGAAACAGTTTTGAAAACACTTCGATTCCGTTTTGGGTCTTTGGTCTTCATAATCTGGTTTCTCTTGATCTATCTTCCAATCTGTTTCAAGGTCCAATCCCTGTTCATCTCCAGAACTTGACTTCACTTAGGCACCTCGGTCTATCCTGGAACAATTTCAACTCTTCAATTCCCAATTGGCTGTACAGTTTTAGTCATCTTGAGTTCCTCAATCTCGAGGAAAATATTTTGCAGGGTACAATCTCTAGTGCCATTGGAAACCTAACATCTGCCATTAGCATAGACTTGTCAGAAAATGAACTTGAAGGAAAGGTACCAAGATCTTTGGGTAATCTCTGCAACTTAAGGGAAATTAGATTGTCATACAACAAATGGAGTCAAGAGATATCTGAAATCTTTGAAAGTTTATTAGAATGTGCTTCAAATGGACTTGAGATCTTAGATTTGTCTAATGCTCAACTGTCTGGGCAGTTAACTGCTGAACTTGGGCAATTTAAAAATCTGGTCAGTCTTTCTTTGGGGCATAATTCAATTTCAGGTCCAATTCCATGGTCTATAGGAAATCTTTCGTCCTTGGGATTCTTGGACCTTGAGAGTAATCAAATTAATGGTACTCTCCCTCAAACTTTTGGACAACTTTCAAAATTAGAGTCTCTGAATATTGGTTTAAATATGTTGGAGGGTGTGGTTTTAGAAGTTCATTTTGCCAATTCAATGAGATTGAAAACACTTTTTGCGTCTCAGAACCGATTGACTTTAGAAGTAAGTGACAATTGGACCCCTCCTTTTCAACTCAACCATTTAGATTTGGGATCATGGAATTTAGGGCCGAAATTTCCTTTGTGGCTCTGTTCACAAAGGCAACTTTTCGTCTTGGGCATATCCAACACAAGGATTTTAGATGCAGTTCCTCCTTCCTTTTGGAACTTGACTTCTCAGCTTACTTATCTAAATATCTCTCATAATCAGATATATGGAGAGATTCCACATATTCCAATGATTTTGTCCTATCCTTCAATAATTGATTTGAGTTCAAATCACTTCAACGGTCTGTTACCTTGTATATCCTCTAATGTGACCTTTCTTGATCTTTCTAACAATTCACTATCCGGATCTATTTCTCACTTTTTGTGTTACAAGATGAATGAGCCCAAAAAGATGGAATTTCTCAATCTTGGAAAAAATCTTTTATCAGGGAAATTAAGTAATTGTTGGATGATGTGGCAAAGCTTGTATGCCTTAAATTTGGGAAAAAACAATTTCACTGGTAGTATTCCAACCTCCATTGGATCTTTGGTTTATCTTTCGTATTTGCACCTAGACAACAACAGATTCTCTAGAAAATTACCATCCTCTTTGAAAAATTGTAAACAGTTGGTTACCATTGATGTTGCTAAGAATGATTTTGTTGGAAGCATACTTTCATGGATAGGAAATAGACTTTCAAGCTTGGTGATTCTTAACCTTCACTCAAATAATTTTCAAGGCTACGTCCCGGAAGAACTTTGTTCTCTAACTTCACTCCAAATCTTGGACCTTTCACATAATAAGCTATCTGGACACATACCTAGATGTGTCCACAATTTTAGTGCCATGGCCACAAGTGAAAATTCAAATTATCCTTTTTTTTATATAAATATTTTACAGGATATAATTCTCAGCCTTTGGAAAGTCAATCGGTTGTGATTAAGGGAAAAGATCTTGAGTATTCCACCACTCTTCAACTGGTAAAAATTATAGACCTTTCCAACAACAATTTATCAGGTGAGATCCCTGAAGAAGTGACTTGTCTCAAAGGATTACAATCATTGAATTTGTCATTTAATATCTTGACTGGAAGAATTCCTAAGAAAATAGGTGATTTGGGATTAGTGGTTGATTTCTCAAGCAACCAACTTTTTGGTCAAATTCCTCAAAGTATGTCAAGTTTGACATTTTTAAGTCAATTGAACTTGTCAAACAACAATTTGATTGGGAGAATCCCATCAAGCACTCAACTACAAAGTCTCAATGCATCCAATTTTTTTGGAAACAAACTTTGTGGACCTCCACTTATTGATAACTGTATAAAGGATGTACAACCTAACATTGAAAAGAAAGAATGCAAGGTTTTTAGTGGAGTTGATGTGGATTGGTTTTATGTGAGCATGGCACTTGGATTTGTTGTTGGTTTTTGGGTTGTATTGGGTCCTTTATTGTTGAACAAGCAGTGGAGATTTTTGTACTTTCAATTCCTGGATCACCTAGGGTACAAGCTTAGGGGTTTAGTGGCACAAACTTAGTAGCATTGTAAGTAAATGTTGTAAGATTCTTAATATTTAGTGCAAACATCATGTAATCATATTAATCAATAGTTTGATTATTTCTTTATCATCTTCAAGCTGATTAATTCTTGTATTTCTTGCTAAATTCACTCCATTAAAATTTATGAATATGATGTTTCTTCTTGTGAACATCAACGACAATCCAAGTTGTAGTTTTATTATTCCTTTAGACTAATGGTGTAAAATTACACTTTAGTTCATAAAAGTAATTGATTTGTTAAAAGTAATATTCAATACCTTGCAATGATGCCCATTTTTTCTTTAGAGTCTCTTAGTGATCACTTTGTAAAGTCTCAATAAAAAAGACAACATATTTTTGCATATCTGGGCAAGCTAAAAATGCTCTTTGTTACAAATTGAAGGCTATTTGGTGGATTCCTTGCAACTAGTATCTAAGAAGGAAGCATAGGCTATAGAGGAGTGCATCTCGAAAGTCTACTTTGTCCTTGGTGAAAAATTCAACCTTTGATGTTCATTGGGAAATAGGTGATATGACACAGTGTGCTAGTATGCTATAGTTTTTTGCTTCAGAAAATTTCTATGTAGTTCCATGTCTTGTGACTAAACCTCTTAGATCACACTCATGGAAGGCATAGAGTCCAATCAGAGAGAAATATTTGAAATCGAAGAAAATTTGAGAGAGAGGCATTGGATGAGGTGAGTTTCATGGTGGATGTGAATCTTATGGGGATTTCTAAAATGATCAAAGTAGCTTTTATCACCATGAAGAATTGGAGGGATTATGGGTCATGTCCTTCCATGCTAGTCAGGTACAACATCCCAAAATCTAACTCAACTCTAAAAAGTGAATTAAGAAATACATGTTATTGTTTTGTAATTTTGAATTCTATGTCTCTACATAGGTTGGTACAGTTGCTTGGCTTATTCAGTGTGTATCTTTGGGCGTCGTGGTTTGATAGAGGTGTTGCACTAAGAGGTTTTCTTCCTTTGACATCCAAGTCTCTTATATTACCTCCAACATTGATACTCTTGATTTAGTTGAAAGGTATGGAAATTGAGTTGTCTATTTCCTTAATTATGCTGCATTGTTCTTTTAAGTCTTAGTAACATATTGGTGACACATAGTGTTTCAACTTGCAAGTAACAGGCTTGGTTAGGAGCTTGTGTTTAACTATTACAAATCTTTTTTTACGAGTCCCAGCTCTTTATTGTGAGTTGCTTTAAATGGAACAGACAGCTTTTAACATACAGGATTTATCGATTGCAAAAGTTCATATTTTGTGATACATTGAGATAAACGATTCTCAACTCTCTATACTTTTTTCTTTGAGATTTGTTTCCATTTCATGAAGTTTCTGCACATTAGAAGAATCTGAATTGTAATCTTGTATATGCATGTCTGTATCTATTTGGGTGGGTACCTAGATGTATACGTGTCTGTTGATAAAATTAGGTTTGCTACAGAGGGATTTGGGTCTAGGTGAAATAGGATTTTGTTGAATTGGTTATTTAACCAATTAGGTAACATAGAATTTGTGGGGTAAATTTCATTCTCTGTGGTGTTTTGTTGGGATTCTAATTTTGTTTGCAATGTTTGGGGTTGTTGGGCCTTCGCTTTGGTCATTTTCTAACTAGGGAGTGGGATTTTTCTAGGATCATAGGATCGTACGATTCCACTGATCTTGAAGGCTATTATGATTCCTCACCAATCCTAGTCATTTTGGGTGAGTTGGATGGTAGGATGATATGATCCTACTATCCAAATTGTGATTTGAACAACCATGCTGCCTAGATATTTTGTTATTGGTAAATATAGGAATGGCAAGAACTTCTTTATGGTATGGCTATTTAACTTAATCTATGATGACCTAAAGTGTGGTTATGAAGTAACTGATTGCTAATGTTTAGGATGCTTCGCTACAATGGATAATAGATGCCAGTCATGTATTGATTGGGCTTATGTCTAGCTTAGTTGATTTCTTTTGGTTTGTCAGTCATGCATTTGCTTTTGTTGGTATTCAAGTTTGTCCCTCTGTGATAGCCCTGCTGCTAGGTCTGCTGTTAAATCCATTGTTTTGTTAACCGTAGTTAACTGTTCAGTTACTGATACTTTATGAGAAGGTTGTTGCTAGTTTGTTACTTTCCTTGGCCAACTCTGTACATCCATATGTCTGTGAATCAGTTACAATGTTTTACTATTGGGTTCTTTATGCATGTTCTGGCACAGCCCTAATAAAAAATGGAAGATGACAGAAGAATGCTATGTAGTTTATTTTCTGTTATTTGTTTGTACAGGCTGCAAGACTTCTTGCTAACTTGCTTGTGCTGGGCTCTGGAGTAGTGGCAAGGTTTTTTGTTCAGGCATACCGGCAGGCACTTGCAAGTATGTTCTATCTGAAGTTCACTATCAAATCTATTGTGTTGTGCTATTGCAAAACTTATTGAAATTTTTAGCTTAGAAACTTGAGTCAATGATTGCAGATGCCTCAAAATCTGGTGTTGCTCAAGAAGCAGCACAGAATATTAGGAGAGCAACCAAAATTATGGCCGAGCCGGAGGCAAGGCAGGTACTAGGTGTCACTGAAAACTCATCGTGGGAGGAGATCTTAAAGGTTGCTTTACATTTCATTTATGCTATAGATTTATATGTCTCAGAGATTGCAGTATTGAATCCTTTTGTGATTGCTATCTAGCAGCATGCTGACAATCTGCTGTATACAGAGGTATGACAACCTGTTTGAGCGGAATATGAAGAGTGGGAGCTTTTACAAAAAGAATGCTCTGTGAACTACAAATCCACAACTCCTTGAGGCTTGCTTTACTGCCCTATTACCCTTTTAGCGATCCAATAGTTGCCTTCCTGCAGTTTGATTTGCATGAGTTGTCATAGCACTAATATAAACTGGCCTAGTATTTCTGTCATTCGTACACCAGATGCAAGAAAGTTTTGCTTTTGCACCTTTAAAGTGTAATTTGATTAATGAAATTATGGTTGAAAATTGATTATTGGAATGCATTGCTGATGCACTTTAAATTTGCTTAGAGACAGGATGGATTCAATGACCATTTGTATGTGACTCAAAGGTGTATTTACATATATCTTCATTTGTATATATCTTTGTAGATGTCTATTTGACAAATTATTCCCTGATTGTTGGGTGCACTCCTTGTGCAAGTATTCTGATATTTAGGGCCACAGGCAATGCCATGATAGGTAGCAGAACAGTTTACAGCATTGGATCCATACTCTCAAAGGAAGATAGTTTATACTCTTCAAGATTTGCCGTGTGCAACCTAGCATTCTTCCAAATGCTTTGGTTTTTGATATCCTTAAATCCATTATCCCAATCATTGATAATTTACATGTATTTGTTAGCAAAACAACTAGCCTTCTAGATAGTAGCTGGTGGAGTCTATTAATACTTATTCATAAGCTGAGTGCATGAGCAAACTCCTCAAAAACCTCTCTTTGGCATTCATGTTGTCCTGACAGTTTATGTTGGGTTATAATTATAATTCATAGTTCTATACATAGTGGGGAAATTTGTCCATCTAGAATAACTATTTCAAAATAAAATATGTACCACATTCTTTACTGAGTGACACTGTTTCTAGTTTAATCCTTTATCAACATAGACTACACTAAACTGTCAGATAGAGAGTGCTCATAACATGTTTAGACATCATGTTCAGAATTATACGGTGCAAACCCATGAGGTTTCACTTGGAATCATATTCTTTGCTTGGGAGGTAAAGCAATTGGCTCCAAGTGCCAAGAGCTTTCTGGAATGCCGTATCTCCCAATTCCAGGCACTCTAAAAGCTGGAACGTGATAAGAGAAGCCAAGCATTGCTGATTGGGAAACTACATGCGTCAGATCAAACCCATCAAACTATTTCCGGTGGAAGAAAGTCAGGCAACCCTTCACCTCCTCCAGCCTAGCAATTGTTATCTCTTCCCTTTCGCATAAGTTCAATAGAATTTGGACAACCTGGCATTGGCTATTTTCATAATCAAAAGGTTTCTATTCGCTATTCCAATTCTTGTACATAGCCCAAATCTCACCTTTTACTGGGTAAATTCTGTAGAATGGCTCATCATTGCTTTTAACACTGTAAACTAAATGGGAAAACTGGGACATTTCAAGGTTGACACTAGTTCCACTAACCTTAAATTTCCCAAAAACTATGGGTATGTTTTCTTTCTTCCAGTCAATCTCATGGTCAAGAATGGGTAGAGGTTCTAGGAAAGTCACACATACTTGACTCTCAAAAATTATATCATCTATTCTGGTGTATTGCCGTGGCAAAAAATCTTTTCCACTGTATACAACCCATACCTGACCTATGGCAAAATCATTTGATGACCAACTGGGTTTCAAAAGTTTGTCTTCTGGAGATGACTTCAAGGAAGGAAGTCCTCCCAATCGAATAGATTTAGAAAAACTACTAGCATTCCCATTCTTTGGTGCCTTTTGGGAGTCAATCTCCAGACACATAATATCAGGCAGGGCAAATTGATCAAGCTCAAACATCCCATCAACAACTTTATCAATTTCTCCACCCTTAAACCTATATGCTGGGACATTATGAGAGAATATATATACAGATTATCCGAGGACATATGGAAAGTGACAGGACTCCCTCCAATTTTTTGTCTCTCAAAGATGCTTCTAAAACCATCTACTTGCACCAAACATGCACCATCCACACCTAAATATTTTGAAAAATCTGTGAGAATTTCAACCAACTCAAATTTACATTCTTTAACAAAACTAGGATTATGGGCCCATTCATGAAGGTTCCAATCCTTATACAGTGCCCAAATCTCACCTCTTTTGGGGTAAATTTCAAATTGTTCATCTGTGACACCATGAATCCATGAGCATTTGTGGGATGATACCATTGGCCAGTTTTCCCCATCAATCATCTCTGGATTCAAATCAAATGACCCACAAGCAACAGGTAAGCCAGCATCACACCATCGTCTCTCACCATCACTAATAGGGATTGGCTTTAACCATGTAACAAGAACTGATCGTGCTGAGCTGCAAGCAACTTAAGCATACCTAAAATTATGAGGGAGATTTGCTCTATATTGAGCACCCCAGATCTGACCTACCTTATAATGCTCAGGTTTTCTATCATTCTCAAAGGTATGGTAGTCCTAACAAGGCCTTTTCTGTGCCAAAGATTTTGAAGAACAAGAAAAATTCTCCTCCAAACTGATTGGCTTTGATGTTGGCATATTTATACGACCTATAGAAAAATCTTTGTCTGCTCTAATGTTGCCTCCAGAATTCAAATCCTCAGAAACCTTATTGGATGGTTGCTGAGAAATAATTTTATCACATTGCCACTTAACATCAAGAGAATTTTGGAGTTTGAATCCCAAAGTTCCAATGTCTTCTGAAAATATCATAGTTGTTCTACAACTTCCACCCAAACTTTGGATTGAAAAACCCCTCTCACACACAGAAGAGTTGCTAGTAGTACTTATTGTTTCCTTGCTATATTTTGACAGGATAATGTCCTTATATTAAAAGATTCATAATCCTCCCTACATGCATTCCTTTTCAAATCATACGCAGAACGTTTCTCACAATCAGATAGCATGGAGAATGCATCCTCCACAAGTTTCAGAGCCAATTCAGTGCCAGGAAACTTTGTCTTGATAGGTTGTAACAATGTGTGGAGACTTTGGTAACAAGATTTAACAGCATGAAATGTAGACAAAGGCGTAAGCTGACGAACCCAGTAGTAATCAATTCCATAACCAGGAAACTTGATATTGGACGCAGATAGAATGTCACAGACAGCCAACATTGTGCCAATGTTATCAATTGCTGGAAAAAGCTTTTGTGCCATGAGCAAGTTATCCCTGGCACCAGTATAGTCATTACTAAGAATTTTTTGTTCAGCATCTCGCTGTTCTAGAATAGCCTTCTTCTTATTTTGATTAATGTCTGGCATCCTCTATATATCGTCAAATTCAGTATTCAACTCCAAATGATCCCAAATTTAGTGATTCCAAATGAGCAGAGTATCAAAACTGCAATCAAAGTGACAGGAGGGATTGGCATCAACAATGAGGAAAATGTGTAACTTAAATTGTGGAAAATTGTCACTCACAAGAATTGGAAGAGGTTCTTAAGGAAATATTTACCAACATAAAGCAAACAAATTTAAACATCATTGTTTTTGGGCAGCCTATGGGAAACATCATCATTGTTTCCATGTGTATGATAAGAATCATCTTTGCAAAACCTCTATATCATGACTGATAATTTTTAAAATGATTACTCAAATCTTAATTTAGGTCCAGCAATACAGTTACGTGCTTGTGGAGAAACACCCTAACAGAGGCATTACCAAAAAAAAAATGAATTATTGCAAGCTTACAAAACCATACAAAAAATTTCAACCCCACCAAACTGTAAGAAATTCAACACAAAATTTAAAATTTAAAACCACCCAAAATTGCCTATCAGAAACCCCACAATAAAAGGCTTTCTAGTAAGACCAACTTCAACACAAAGGTCCTTAAACTGAAATGCAATGACAAAGGACCCAAAAATTTACCATCATTCTCCCACCAACCAAAAGGGAACACAATAAATAAAATAAAAATTGGTCAAAGGTATTCCCAAGTCAAAATTCTGGAAAACACCAAGTATCCATTCTTAGCACAAAGAAACCACTTGATTTTAGTGAATCTTTCTTCTTCAATTATGAAGTCAGTGCATCAAGCTGTTTGCAAGGGCCAACTTAATCCTCTTCACAAGGGATCCCTAATCCTTCCTGAAACATAACCTAGAATCCGATCTTCATTATCTAAATGGATGATGATATCATTTTTTTTTTTTTTTTTTGATAGGTAATAAGTGTGGTTATATTGAACAAAAATAATAAAATCATTTAGTTCATGATGATGAACACAAAGGAACAATGAAAGCAAAAGTACAAAAATCAAAAGGCTAGTCTAAGAGTAAGAAGGAACTCTATATTGGATGAACAATCTGAGGAACCCTAACACCTAGACAAATAAAAAAGAGTGGCTGGCACAAAGCTTATAGATTATCCAATGAATTTTTGGTATCAATTCTTATATATATTGTTTTCCATTCTAACACTTCATCTGCGAACAATTACCCTAAACTGAAACACAATGAAAAAGAACCCAGAAATTTTTCCCATGATAAAAGACCAATTTCTTCTTTTTTTTCTGATTAGTATGATGAAAGACCGCCGTTACTTATTAAAAAAAAAAATGATAAAAGACCAAGGTTTCAGTGAATGCGGAATTACTCAGTACCCAGCTGGCAGGATGGAGTTGATTTGGTTGCGTACTATGGAAATACCGCAGTAGCATCCAGTGGCAAACCAAGAGACGCCATGTCCTGGAAAGTAATGGTAATTGAGTCACTATGACTCTAAGAAATCAAATTTTCTTTGAGGGCAGGATGTCGCCAGCACAACAGACTATCAAGGAAAGGTATAACACTAAGCTCAATCGCATCAAGAATAGGCTCAATATCATGCACTAGACCATAATTCACTTCCCATAGTTGCTGCCATCAGGTAACTTCAATTCAAGTTTTTGTATAGTGATCAGTATCTAGAGATTAATCTGAATGCTCTAAAGCTGATTTGAGAAGCATTTAGCCAAAACCATTAATTTGTAGCTACATTGTCCATGTTAAACTACACAAGAGTAACCATAATTTATAAGGAACTAGTCGCTAACCCGTGCGAGGCACGGGAAAATTCAAAAAAATGTTCAAGAAATTCTTTTTTTTTTTTTTTTTTTAATTCATCTTCCTCTAGATTGATGAAAGCTATAAGATTAATTCCTAATATTCATGTACTTAAACAGCAAGTTTAAATGGTTAAATGTTGCAAGTTTGATGAATCCAAAATCATAACTTTTAAAAATACTTCATTCCAGACTTACAAAAGTAAATTTATGAATCTTTACTCCTCCTTCGGCAAGCACAATTATTTTCCAAATAAATCTCCTTTCAAATATTGTTTCTCATTATTGGTACATTTTGTAGTTGGAAAAGAGATATGCAATTCTAATGTTTTGTTCATATTGCAAAGTTACATGCTATTTATAATTTGTTTATAAATATTTGAAGATTGATCTATTTAATGAGAAATGTTATATAAACTAATTCATTAAAAAAAAAATGTCAAATGTTTCTTGAAAATTCAATTGGTTGAAAACACAATCGGTGCTATCTAACAAATTTCCACTTTGAATTCACTATATTTTATTAAAATGCAAAACTTCATTTAAGACTAACAGGTATTTGCTAAACTATCTAGCCATGCAACTATATAAGTTGATAGTGTATATATTGTGTGCGGGAACGTGGATATGCATACACAAAAAAACACAAAATTAAAATACAAATTCTGTGTTCCTACTTCTCTATAAAATATAAAAGGCAATAAAAACCAACATCAAAGTTGAATAAAAATTGTATCCGAAAACATAATATAAAAGATATTTCTTATTAACTTATATCCCAAAATTTTAAGGAACATCTCAAGTAGTTTAATAGCTAAACATAGCTTTAGCATTCAGCAAGAACTTTCAATATCTAGCCTAATTTACAATTGTTTTTTTCCAGTAAGTAGCCTAATTTACATATGTGACAGCTTAGCAACTGAGAGAAGACTTCCATTGAAACTTCTATGGCACCATCAAACCCCAAACTTGTCAACATGCGCTAATAGCCTTTGAGACATTTGTTGGTTCCTCTCTCCTTTAGATTCAATTTTTCCACCATGTTCTATAATAGGTTACATACAATCATCATAGAACTCCTAATCATAACTTGAAGCAAGTTTTCAAGAATTTCATAGAACTAAAATTATGGTTTTCTTCCATTCTATCTATGTGTGGGAATGCGCCATCAGGTACACAATTCAATGTAAACATTCATCTCTAGTCTAGAAAAAAAAAAGGTAAATAATCATCAATTGAATTATTTCCATTTAAAACAGATTTTGGATGCATGTTTAATTCAATAACTAAGTAAAAAAATAATTAATAGGAGTTTCTTTGAATATATTATGTTGAACCTATGACTATATAAGATTTCAAAGAAAATGTTACCCATTTACAACTTAATATAAAGGAAAAACAAAAACCTTGAGATAAAAGACAGGTAGCTCATTATTTTTGTCTAAGTCCCCCCACATCACCATTCACATCCAGTAAATCAATACGAACTACAAAACACAAAAGTAGAAAACTCATCAAATTTTTCCCACAAGTAAAACAATAGTACAAATACAAAATAAGTTTGTCACTGAATCCTTAACATTAAAATAGTAAGCAACGGAATTGATGTTAGTTGCATTGAAATCTATACATAAAATAAAAATCTATAAACAATTTCATCTAGAATAAGAAAATTGTGTTATTTCAATTTCAACTAACAAATCAAACGACAAAGCTATATTAGGGGAAGGAAAATAATTGAAACAAAAACATGCTAATAGACTACTTAGATGTTCATGGCCTTCATGTTGGACTTAAGTTGTTCATGGTTTTTTTGTTAGACTAAAGTTGGCTTTCTAGACAGTAAAAATTTATAAAATTTCCACAATATTACATTCCCAAAAATTTACCAAATTTGAAACAATATTCTAACTGCAAAATGTATGTACTAAAACCCCAGTAACTTACTCAAAATTTAAAAATTAACAAAATCAAAATTCTTTCATTTAAAAAAAAAAAAAAAAAAAAAAAACCCTTTCTTGGCAAACTCTATAAAATAAGCAAATTTAAGAGGAAGAGAGAGAGAGATTTATCGTGCACAAAATGCTTTCACCAATTCATTACAATTATCTAACATTTCCAATAATCCAACAACAATATCAGGATCTACATCATTTTTCTTATATTTCTTGGTCACTGCATCAATTCTATGTTCTATTTCATTATCTGTATCATAGTTATAGAGTTGAGCGAATGTAGGTCTTTCCCCTTCAATAGGAAGAAGTGACCCAATCCTATAATAATTTTGGCCATTGAGATGGAAAACATATGGGCCTATACTATTATTTACCAACCTATCTACTTTATCACCCAAAGAGGTAAAAGCAAACAATGAAATTCTTCCAAGCAAAGATACATTTTCTCTATTTCTTGTCTTCTTTGTTTATTAAATTTATCGTATATTTTCAAATCTTTTCTTAAATTTATATTTTCAACTCTTTTCCTTTCACTTGTGACTCATTTAACTTGAAATTTCATGGAATCAGATAGCTAAATATATAGATAAATAGCTGATTTACATACTCTTTCTAAGAATAACTCCATTGCCCAACCTTTTCATTAATCTTCTCAGTCAAAGTCTAATATAAAGAATATTAAAAATAATAAAAAATATTATTTCTATATAGTATTTTTATAGAATTCAAAACAGGATTTATATTATTTACGTGTAATCTAACATACACATATTAGTGCATTTCAGGTCCGAAATATTTAATTAGTTAACTCATGTTAAACATTACTGACATCTCCTTGTTTAAAATATTGTGTCAATTTTATTTTGGTTTGTCTTTTGGTTGTAGTTGCATATTCTAAACACATTGATTCTAATTCCTTTTCATCCATTTGTTAGTAGAGTAGCAGAGTTTAAACATAACTCGTTTGTGTGAGCAGTTGGATTTTTTTCTTTCTTTCTTTTTTGTCTCTTCTTTCATTTTTTACTTCAGTAGTTTAGATTGATTTCAGCATTCTCAAATAGTAGAGTAATATAATTTTCGTTAGAATCAATTTTCTTAGAGAAAAAATTGTGTCATCATTGAGTTTTTCTTGGAGTTGTGAATTTTCTTTATTTACTTATTTTTTATGCAGCAGCTGGAATTTATATGTTTGAGTAAAGTAATACAATAATTTATATAAAATTGGCTAAGCCACAAATCAAAAACCATTGTACAGTGATAAACTACTATTAATATAATTATTATAAATAAATAGTATCTCTCTCACCAAACAATGGATATTCAAAGTAATTAAAATTATTATCCTAACTATATAATGCCCCACCAATCATACTACCAAATATGCTAGAACTCGAGTCCTCCATGTCAATTCTAAATAATGCATATTCTTATGTTATGATTAGGGGAAAATACAAAACAAAAGGGAGTGAACCCACACATGGGGCAACATGAGAATTGTAGAGAGTAACTGGCAAAAAAGCAATAGCAACACAGAGCAACACAAATAAACAAAAAAGCAATGCAGAGCAACTCCAATGAAGCCAAACGGCATGCTAAGGCAGAGCAAGAGTGATAGAAAAATCAAAAACAAAAGTCAACACACCATATCATCTACTTGACACCTATATGATCCTGGCCAAAACCCATTAAGTGAAAACAACATAGCGTCTCACCAATGAAACTGTCTTAGTCCCTAAAACTTGATCCGTCTCAATCACTGATTTAACAGCATGCCGAAAAGAGTGTATATAGCCAATACTCAGACATTGTCAATGCCAACCTAAACCTTGTAAACGGTTTGAGAGGTAGAATCCTCAGACAATGTAAATGCCAACCTAGGCTAAAACCAAAAACACTACCACGTTTAGATTAAAACCAAAAAAAGAAAAGAAAAAAAAAGGGCACTCCCACACAGCCACAATTCTACACTCCACGTTTAGATTATAAAAAGAACACTCCAATGCCACGGAAATACACTCCCACATATAGATTAAAAAGAAACAATCCCACCCCAAAAAAAAAAAAAAAAAAAAAAAAAAAAAAAAAAAAAAACACTCCACATCCCACGTTTAGATTTAAGAAAGAAAAGAGAAAAAAATAAAAATAAAAACCCAATCCCTAGTTTAACTCGAATACCCCAAACTTAAAGCATTCTTACCCATATTCCTTAATCAAAATCAAATTTAACCCAAACACCTAATTCAATATCAGTCCGACCAAAATATAAGTATATAACCAAATCCATTAAATCTACATTGACACAAACACAGAAAATTGTTTCAGCTGCAACAATATCACCTTATTTTGCACATACTACACGAACTAATCTGAGTCGCATCACAATACTCGAGAGGCAGTAGGCAATAACAAAATGTAATAAGGGAATAAAAACATCAAGCAATCAAGCAAAAAGAATAGAGCAGAAAACAAACTGGGATTTAGAGATACCTAAACTGAAGTATCCAGCTTCTGTCAGTATTTATAAACTATGAGGAAAGGAGTAAGGAAGATAAAGAGGCTGCCGTTAGAAGGTGGGGAAGGGGAAGGAACATATTTTGCGTAAGAAGTTTGCGGTTAGAAAGTGGGGAAGGGGAAGTCACACAGTTTGCGTGAGAAAACTGCCGTTAGAAGTGGGAATAGGAAGGAACACGTGAGAAACAAAAGGGAAGGAAATAAAGGAGATTGAAACCGTGGTTTTCAAAGGGTTTTCAGTTTAGAAGGCTTGGGTTTGGGCTTTAAGTTAGAATTTAATTTATAAGTGGTGGGCTGGTTGAATTAAATTTAAAAGAAGTGGTCTTTATGGTGGAGATAGTTAGGAAATAATTTTAGTTTTATAAGTATTTTAAAATTGATAAAAATTATTTTAAAATTGTAGGATAAATTTAGGAAAGATGATGGGAATGACATGGCTGCTGACGTGGCTCAATGTGAGCATAGTAATATTAAATGCTACGCTTCAGCTTTTAGTAATATATAGATATAGATTAGCAGATTTGACTTTTGAGACCACTAAAGCAGTAATTGTATAAACACTGGTTCAGAAATTAGGTTTAGCTAGGCATTTTCACGAACATTTTATATGAAACAATATCATAAGCTAATTTTATAGATCAGTCTCACAATTCAAAGTCTCTATTTCCATACCCATAACAACAATCCACAACCCATTCAAGCAAAAACTACCATACCCACAAAAAACAACACATGTATGTAGGTACTGTGTTTGCATCACCCCATAACTTCCAACTTCCAGAATTAATCCACCAATACTAACAGTAACAAAAAGGTTGATATGGGCAACAAACAAATGACCCTAGGCTGTAGAAACACCATTTACCAGTAACTAAAATGACAAGGAAAAAAAAATGTAACTTTTTTGAGATGTAACAATCTAGTACACATTTGCATTCATGAAATAGCATATATAGTTCCATCACATACTTTATGATACATAATAGTCACAGAGTCAGCTAACATGATAAATATCTTGTCCCACTAGTAACTCACATTTTCCTTCTACTTTACCATCATTCTCCCACCAACCAAAAGGGAACACAAGAAATAAATAAAATAAAGAACAAAGACCTTAACTGAAACGCAATGAAAAAGAACCCAGAAAGTTTTTTTTTCTAAGATAACCAATGTCTGTTGCAATTCAAAATAGAAATAAAAGAAGAGAACCAAACCTTTCCTCTTCTTCCTTCTATCTTTCAACTCTCAAGGTAAGGTTACAGTGAGTGTTGAAGTAAACAGTTCCCAGTTGGCAGAATAGAGCTGCATAGCCTTCAGTCTTGAACAACGGAAATGGTGTTGTTGTACACTAGTATTGTATAGTACCCAGTGGCAGTGGCAGTGGTTAACCATAACAAAAAGCAACCAAGCTTCCTTTGTGGGTAGGAGGATATGGTTCAGCCCAACTGACTATTCAAGCCCATACACCTCAAGAATTGGCCCATTTTGTTCACTAAGAAAAACAAAATAAACCCAGCTTCGGATTTCCCATGGGTAGCTTTGGTTCTTAACTTCTCATGTGGATTGTGAAAATTTTGGAGATATTTCTGCAAAACCTTCTCTTTATTATTATTTTTTTCCTCTCTTGTTTTAAGGAAAGAAAAGTTAATTCCAGTTTTCTCTATAAAGCTACAAAGTTTGCCAGTCGTTTGGAATTTTCTAAATTAATGATTTTTTATTTTTTTGAGGAAACTAAAATTAATGAATTGACAACAGTGCCATTGCCAACTAACCACAGAATTATTATAACAATAAAACATTTGACCATTAATTAGATTTAATTATAAAAATTCAAAACACTTTGTTTCCTCTTTTTTTAATTCCTTAAGAATTATTAGGTTATTAAAAGGGTGTAACAATTTCAAAGCTTTTTTTTTTTTTTTGGAGAAAACAATTTCAAAGCATTTTACAACTCCAATTCGGCTTGGTTGGGACTGAGTGGGTTAGTGGGCGAATACTTGTGTAAATATATATACACACACACACACAATAATCCCAAATGAGCATTCCATTACAGTGTGTATCTGTTCAGTATTCATGGCTCTTAAACTCATTTGACTTCCCCAAAGTTGTGATCTGGGTTGCATATGTGCTGGTGGAGCTTGGAAACCTGACAAGTGTCATCTGGGATTTGGTTGTAATAGAAATTAAGAATTATTCATAGGTTGAGTGCATAAGCAAAGCCTTGAAACACATCTCTTTGGCATTCATGTTGTCCTGACATTTGTGTTGGTTTATAATTCATAGTTCTATACATCACAGGGAAATCTTCCCACCTAGAATAACCTATTTCAAAATAAAAATATGTTACCACATTCTTTAATGAGTGATACTGTTTCTAGTCTAATACTTTATCAATAGAGACTACACTGAACTGAACACAAGAGGTAGAGAATATACATATGTTTAGAACTCATGTTCAGTATTATATGGTGCAACACCATGAGGTTTCTCTTGGAATCATATTCTTCGTTTGGGAGGTAAAGAATTTGGTTCCAAGTGCCAAGAGCTTTCTGGAATGTCATATTTGCCAATTCCAGGAACTCTAAAAGCAAGAATTCGATGAGAGAAACCAAGCATCTTTGATTGGGAAACTGAATGAGTGACATCAAACCCATCAATTTGTAGCCTATGAAAGAAAGTTAGGCAACCCTTCACCTCCTCCAGCCTGGCAATTGTTATCTCATCCCTTTCATGTAAGCCTGACAAAATTTCGACAACCTGACACTGGTAATTTTCATAATCAGAACGCTTCCATTTGCTATTCCAGTTCTTGTACATAGCCCAAATCTCACCTTTTAGAGGGTAAATTTCATAGATTGGCTCAACTGTACTTTTTTGGCAGTTAACATTATAGGAGAATTGTGACATTTCAAGATTGACACTAGCTCCACTAACCTTAAATTTCCCACAAACTAAGGGTAAGTTTTCTTTCTTCCAGTCAATCTCATGGTCAAGAATGGGTAGAGGTTCTAGGAAAGTCACACATACTTGGCTCTCAGAAATTATATCATCTATTCTAGCATACTGCCGTGGCAAAAAATCTTTTCCACTGTTCACAGCCCATACCTGACCTGTGGCAAAATCATTTAATGACCAACTAGGCTTCAAAAGTTTGTCTTGTGGAGATGATTTTGGGGAAGGAAGTCCTCCCAATGGAATAGAGCTAGGAAAACTACTAGCATTCCCATTCTTTGGTGCCTTTTCGGAGTCAATAGTCTCCTGAAACATACTATCAGGCAAGGCCAACTGATCAAGCTCAAACATCCCATCAACAACTTTATCAATTTCTCCACCCTTAAACCTATATGCCAGGATATTATGAGAGAATATATACAGATTATCCGGGGAGATATGGAAAGTGACAGGACTCCCTCCAATTTTTTGTCTCTCAAAGATGCTTCTGAAACCATCTACTTTCACCAAACATGCACAATCTGCACCTAAATATTTTGAAAAATCTGAAAGAATTTCAACTAACTCAAATTTACATCCTTTTACAAAACTAAGATCATAGGCCCATTCATGAAGGTTCCAATCCTTATACAGTGCCCAAATCTCACCTCTTTTGGGGAAAATTTCAAATTGTTCATCCGTGACGCCACGAATCCATGAGCATTTGTAGGATGAGACCATTGGCCAGCTCTCTCCATCATTCATCTCTGGATTCAAATCAAATGACCCACAAGCAACAGGTAAGCCAGCATCACACCATCTTCTCTCACCAACACTAATAGGGATTGGCTTTAACCATCTAACTAGAACTGATCGTGCTGATTTGCAAGCAACTCGAGCATACCGAAAAGTATGAGGTAGATTTGCTCTATATTGAGCACCCCAGATTTGACCTACCTTGAAATGCTCAGGTTTTCTGTCATTCTCAAAGGTATGGTAGTCCTGACAAGGCCTTTTCTGTGCCAAAGGTTTTGCAGAACAAAAAAAATTATCCTCCAAACTGATGGGCTGTGATGTTGACAAATTTATATCGTCTATTGACAAATCTGTGTCCCTTGTAATGTTCCCTCTAGAATTCAAATCCTCAGAAACCTTACTGGATGATTGTTGACAAATAATTCTATCATGTTGCTGCTCAACATCAAGAGAATTTTGAAGTTTGAATCCCAAAGTTCCAATGTCTTCTGAAAATATCATAGTTTTTCTACAGCTGCCACCCAAACTTTGGCTTGAAAAACCACTCTGACACACAGTAGAGTTTTGAGCATTGATCATTGCTTCCGTACTTGCAATATTTTGACAGGATAATTCTCTTTTATTAAAAGATTGATTATCCCCCCAAAAAGCTTTTCTTTTCAAATCATATGCAGAACGTTTCTCATGGTCAGATAGAATGGAGAATGCATCTGCTACAAGTTTCAGAGCCAATTCGGTGCCAGGAAATGTTTTCTTGATAGGTTGCAACAATGTGAGGAGCCATTGGTAACGAGATTTAACAGCATCGATTGTAGAATAAGGTGTAAGCTGAAGAACCCAATAGTAATCAATTCCATAACCAGGAACCGTCATATTGGAAGCAGATAGCATGTCACAGACAGTCATCATTGAGCTAATGTTATCAATTGCTGGAAAAAGCCGTTGTGCCTTGAGTAAGTTAAACCTGGCACCAGAATAGTCTTTACTACTAATAATTTTTTGTTCAGCATCTCGCTGTTCTAGAAGAGCCTTCACTCTATTTTCGTTCATGTCTGGCATCCTCTAAATATCCTCAAATTAAGTAACCAACTCCAAATGATCCCAAATTTAGTGATTCCAAATCAGCCAAGTATCGAAACTGCAATCAAAGCGATGGATGAAATTGACATCAACAATGAGGAAAATGTATAACTTACAATGTGGAAAATTATCACTAGCAAGAGTTGGAAGAGGTTCTTAAGGCAATATTTACCAACAAAAACATCATTGTTCATGGGCAGCCTAAGGGAAACATCATCATTGTTTCCATGTGTACAATAAGAATTATCTTTGTAAAACCTCTATCATGACAGATAATTATAAAATGATTACAATAAGAATCACCCTAACAGAGACATTACCAAAACAAATGCATTATTGCAAACTTATAAAAGCTACAAAAATATTCCACCCCACTAGGCTCTAAGAAATTTAACACAAAATTTAAAATAAAACCACCTAAAATTGCCTCTCAGCAAACCCACAACAAAGGCTTCCTCTGTGTGTATATATATATATCCACTGCCCATATTTGGATCATTCAGTTAACCTCAACTCATGTTTTTGTATGGTGATCAGTACCCAGAGATTAAAACCAAAAGCTGAATGCTCTAAGTTGATATGAGAAGCATTCAGTCAAAACCATTAATTTATAGCTACTTTTCCATGCTAAACTATACAAGAGTAACCATGCTTTATGAGGAAATTAGCAAAATAAAATTTCAATTATGGATTAGCAGATTTGACATATGAGGCCACTGAAACGGAAAACTGAATAAACACTGGTTCATAATACAATACTTGTTTTAGATAGGCATTTTCACGAACATTGTATGTGAAACAATATCATAAACTAATTTTATAGATCAGTCCAATTCTCTATTTACATACCCATAACAACAATCCTCAACCCATTCAAGCAAAATACCATAACAAAAAAAAAAAAAAAATGACCCCAAAAAAAATAAAACTTTCTAAAGATATAATAATCAAGTACACATTTTCATTCATGAAATAGCATATATAGCTCCATCACATACTTTATGATACATCATAATCACAGAATGAGCAGAGTTAACATGATATACATAATGTCCCACCAGTTACTCACATTTTCCTTCTACTTTACCACCATTCTCCCACCAACCAAAAGGGAACACAAGAAATAAATAAATAAATAATATAAGCAAGAACAAAAACCTTAACTGAAACACAATGAAAAAGAAACCCAGAAAGTTTTTTCCAAGACAAAAGACCAATGTCTGTTGCAATTCAAAATAGAAATAAAAGAAGAGAACCTTAACCTTTCCTCTTCTTCCTTTATCTTTCAACTCTCAAGGTTACAGTGAGTGTTGAAAGTACACAATTCCCAGTTGGCAGAATGGAGTTGCTTTTAGCCTTTACCATGGAAATGCTGTGTTGTACTTTGTATCCAATGCCAGTGGCAGTGGCAGTGGCAGTGGCTAACCAAGGGGCCACGTTTTGAACCAAAATAACAAGCAACCAAGCTTTCTTTGTGGGCAGGATATGGTCCGGCCCAACTATCCAAGCCCGTTTACCTCAGGACTTGGCCCATTTTCTTCACTAGGAAAAAACAAAATAAGCCCAGCTTCGGATTCTCCTTTGGTTCACCATCTCTTTTTATCTTTTTTTTGGGTAAATAATGATATTTTTATTAACAAAGCCAGAGTTCAAGTATTCAAAAAAGAGCTTCATACATGTTTTGACATTTATACTAGGCTAGAATAGGATTTTTATTTCATATATAAATAAAAAAATAAGGCAACATGTACGTTAGCATCTATAAAAGCTCAAGAAATGATAAAGTTGATGAATTAAGGTTCTCAACAAGAAATTATGATCTAACCCATTAAAGGATACGAGGCTAAAGGAAAATGGTACAACAATAAACTTGCAAAGAAGGGCTCCGATATCAATTACAACCAAATGAAAATCCAAGCCAAGGTGTAAGTCTAAAATGTTAATAGAGTCAATAACAACTTTGGCATCTCCTTATCCCCTTCAAAGTGGGCAGTCTTGCAGCCTTGGAGAATAGCAATTCACATTCTTGTTCTTATGGTTTTCTTTCTTTCTTGTGACTATCTCTAGGGCCACATGTCATTGTCATTTTATCAAAGTGGCACAATATCATGTGTAATTTATGAGAGAGTTTTGTTAGAAATATTACAAATTTGAACATTTAAAACTTACAAATGTATCCCCAATTACAAAAATAAATAAATAAATAAAAAGAGTAATTTCAATATTCATTAATTACATTTTCTTTTTAGTAAGATTTGAAGTAGCCTTGGCATTTTTCAATTTTTAAATATAAGAATAAGATGTGAAAATGGATCTTTTACCTATTCAAAGTAGTATAAATTGGCACTTTATTTAAAAATTTTAAATAACGTGATAGTTTGTATCTTGTAAAATGAAAAGTTTTTAAATAATATGAATCCCCAAAAGATAAGTGAGAACCTTCAATAATTTAGGAGTCACACTTTGTTCGCTCAGGAGATTCTAAATGGATGGAAGTACTTTAATCAAGTTAACATTAGGGACCAAAATCTAATTTTTAAATAAAAATGGGCAAAAAATCATAATTACCATAAACTTTAATGATGTAATTTGTAGTTTAATTTTGAATTTAATTGACAAAATTAAGGTACAATAATTGTAACTAAGTTTTGTTCAAAGAAAGAGCGTGTGACTGATATAGTCTTTGTTATAGGTTTATTGAGGGTGTTTGTGCATATGGTTCAAGTTGGAGAATTTTTTCAACCCTACCTAACTTTGTCGAGTTGAAAAATTCACAGCCCAACCCATTACACATGTAGAAATCAACCAAACCCAACCTACATGGGTCAATGGATTGTGTATAAATATTTTATACCTTGTAAAAAATTAGGCTTCCATCAATTATTAAACAAAATTTTCAATAAATTATTACATTTTGATATAATATGCTTAATTTACATTCCAAATAAAATTTCAACCCAACCTAACCCACCAAAACCAACCCAAAACGTCTGGTTGGGTCTGTTTCATCGAGTTGATGGATTTTATGCACACCCAAACTTAGGTGGTAATAAACAATAAAATATTACTAAATAATTAAGATATAAGTCTTAAAGAATTGTCAAAAGTCTTATAACTCTAGTAGGTACTTCTTAGTTTTTTCAACATGAACATCTAGAGTTCAAACCTCATCTCCAATTATTAAATTAAAAAAAAAAAATCAAATCAAATTTTGCTGTCTGTACAAACAGCAAAATTTGATTTTGATTTTGATTTTTTTTGTAGCCGTGTTTTTTAATAACGCGGCTAAAAAAACATGGCTATAGGTCGCGTTTTTAGTAGCGTGTGTGAGTTAATTATTTAATTAAGAGAGAGAAACAAGGGGGAGAGAGAGAAAAAACGCGGGTAAGAGAAATGGAGCGAGTGGACAGGGATGAAATGTCGCTACTATTTAGTTTAAAAGTTTTGTAATAGACAAAAAAAAAACACTAGTTTAAAGAGTTAAAAACAGCAAATACAGCCTCCTCCAAATGCGCATCTCCTCCATCTCCTTTTATTATTAACCATAAGTCCATAAACTAATTACCATTATCATCATTTTATTAACTTAAATTAATTTTAATCTTATTCTTCCCAAACTAAATGCCGAGAAAATTTGTTTCTCTCTTTCTCTTTCATTCTTGATTGGAAAACGATTACATTATCTGATAATTCATTGCTCTACAAAACTCAAAAAGAGATTAAGAGATTAACAGCCACAGATTTTCCCAAATGCATTTCTCAAAACTCGACGATTCTCCTATGTTCCGCCAACAGGTTTTTTTTTTTTTTCCTTGTTCAAATTTTAATATACTAATTACTAAATCATTATTGTTGTTAATCTATGCACTAATATTAATCAACCATGATTTTTTATTCAATTAGCATTAACCATATCGAACACATTCAGCATTGTGAGTTTGTCCTTAATTAGCATTTGATTAGAAATTGTTGTTTTGGTATAATGCAGTTACAAGGCTTGGAAGAAAATACTGAATCATTGAGGACAAAATGTGCTAAGTTTTACAAAGGATGTCGAAAATATACGTAAGCTCATACATATATACATTATATATTCCATAATTGTGGTTTGGCTCGATTACAATTTAATCCACAAATTTTCAATTGCTACATTTGTTGAAATTGTTAAGATTTTGTCCAAATTAAATGATTTTACATTTTGAAAGCTTTTTCAGTTGGATTAAAATGAAATCGTTTAAGGATACTTTGGATGGAACTCTTACGATTTCATTTTAGTCAAAACTTTAGGGGGTTAAATTTAACAATGGAAAATTTGTGGACTAAATTTTGATAGGACCAAACACAAGGAAGTTGATTGTAAATTTTCCTCTTTTTAAACCATCTTATGTGCTTTTAACTTTCTTTAATTTTCAGAGAAGGGCTTTCAGAGGGGTATGACGTGGACGTTGCTTTTGCAAGTTCCTTAGAAAATTTTGGAGGAGGGCATTATGATCCTCTTTTTGTTGCTATGGGAGGTATGTCCCTTTGATTTGTTTTCTCCAGTCAAAACATGGTTAAAGGATCAAGATCACAAAAAATTTGCTCTTACTTTTGCGGGGTTTGGGAGGGGTGGTTGGAAGGTAGCCTTACCCTTCAATTTTTATTTTAAAAGCTCATTCCTAGACTCAAACCCATGACCTATCACACCCTCAAAACATGTATACAAAAATAAAAATTAGATTTGGTATTTTTAGTTTTTTACTTAAAAATGATCACAGCAAAAGATATATATTACCCTTTAATCAACGTTTGAGATGTTCAACCTATATAAAGCATGCACTATTGTTGCATTGCATTGCTGTAGGTTAAATAGGTTAGAAATTGAGTATAATAAGACTTATGTATGTGGTTGTACTTTTAGGCTAGTGAATGAGCTACACTAGCCCAAGCCAGACAAAATTTGTTTCGATTCTTCTATGGCAGCTTATTATGTGAGAGGGGATGAGGTTTTGTTATATGGTATATTCCTTAAGATTCTCTTTATATATTTAAGCTTTTAGCTCAACAAAATTTGTATCTATATTAACGTATTAGTTCATTGAATTAGACAGTAGAGTAAATGCATATTTAATAATCTATAATTATGCATTAATTATTTATATTAAATGAATTTATATGATTTTTTTAATTAATATATAAGAAACAATTTTTATTTGGAATAATAATAATAATAATATGAAATTCTTCCTTATATTTAGTTGTTTTGACAACAATTGACATACAAGCCATCTAAAATTAAATATTTTTGAATTCACTAAAATTAATCTTAATCATTTAGATTTCCATTTTATATATGTGTGGAACCAACATTATAGTCTTTATTCTATGTAATTAAAAATATAACTAACAGGATAAATACATTTATTTTGTTATACTAATTATTTTAAGTGATGCATTAGTCATTAAGTATAATGAACTTTTTTCTCAAAAAAAAAAGTATAATAAACTTTTGATGTCATTTTTCTAAGATTTATATGAGAACAATTGATTTGAAATATAGAATTCTTGCTCAAATTTAGTTGCTTTTGCAACAATTGAAACAAAGTCCAACAAAAGAAAAAATAAATTTAATAACACACAATAAAAAATATTATAAAAAAGGCTAAAATGAAAAATTCACCCTCTAAGTTTCACTAGAATTTATTTCAGTCATCTAACTTTGCTTTCGTTTATTTCAATCGTATTAGTTTTAAGTTTATTCAATTAAGGCATCCGTCAATTTACATTAATTTTTATAAATAAAAAAATTGGAAAATATTTTTCAATCATTAATTGGATTTTTTTTTAATTAAAAAAATTGAAGAAAAAATTAAAATTTTGGACAATTAAACGCAACATTTATCAAAATTTGATGGAGAGACCTTAATTGAATAAACTTGTAACATTTTTTTTTTTTTTTGGAGAATCATATAAACTTTAAACTTAAATAACTGAAATGAATGAAAAAAAAAATTAGAGAACCGAAAAGAATTCTAGTGAAACATAAGGATGACTATTGCATTTTAGCCAAAATTAATTAAGGATATTTGCATTTTTATTATATCAAAATAGTATTTACATTCTTGAGTAGGCATGAAGTATGTGTATCGGTATTAGTCATTATATCATGCAATTTCAAGTTTGCAAACACATATGGTATAATGAAATTACTATACTACTTTGTCTTTCTATTTTATTTATAAAATAAAATAATAAAGATTACAAATTTTTATAAGGAAAATTATTGAAATATTTTTTTTGCATATGTGCCAACCAAATGAGCTCTCTTTGAAATATTTGACTGGTAACTGATACTTCTTATCTGTCAAAGCTCAATATGTTTGTTTATTTTGTGTTAATTTGTTTTTTTTTTTTTTTTTTTTTTTTTTCCTCTTAGGCCCTGTTATGACCAAATTCACGCTTGCTTTTAGAGAAATTGGGACATACAAGGAAACTCTTCGGTCACAGGTAGTAATTCTTGTGCTTTTGTTAGTATTGTTGTTATTGTTTCTCTTCTTACCCCAGTTCTGTACTGTAATTTTGTGTTGCTTACTGACCATTTGGAAAACATTTGGGAAGCAATCTTGATGCTGTTTCATTGTTTCTAGCTTCTACCATCTTCCATATATCATTAATTACTGAACATTATATGCCTTGTTTTATGGAATCAATATTTCTTGTAAAGGTAGGTTAATCAGAGAAAAAGTAATTGACAAACAGCACTTTTCTTCACTGTACCTGTTAGCTTCAACCATCTTGTGTATTTATTCTTACCTTGATACTTCTTGTGAAGCAATATATATTGCTTATATGGAGTTGCATTTACTAAGGATATTAGAAATAGAGAAAACTATGCAATTGCTATCTTCAACCATCTTGTCTATAGGGAATTGTTTGACTGATGATGCTTCACTGACTATCTTTAACTGGCTTTGTCAGGTAGACCACATGCTAAACGATCGGTTGCTAAACTTTGTCAATGATGACCTCCATGAGGTTAAGGTATTGTGTGTTTTGAATACGTGCTTAATAGATTAGTAGCATATTTGATTTACACTTAAGCAGGGTGACTCAAAATATTTGCCTTTTATTAAAGACAATTTTCTAATCTTTACCCCTTCTGTATTGCGTGGGTTTGCCTCAACAGCTTTAGCACATGCATACATGAAATACAGGTTTAAAGAATTTTATGTTCTATTACATTGTTATATATCCTATATCTTTGATTTTCTCCTATACTTGGAAGATTTAAATTTTTTTTTTTTTAATTTTAAAAAACCACATTATATGCACTTCTTCCGCTTGACAGACCTTGATTACTTCGTCATTTGAAAGTTTTACATAACATCTCATTATGTTATGTAAAATCATAGTCATTGTTTTGACACAAATATGCCACTCTTTTAATGACTAACTTATGCACCATATTTTACAGACTTTGGGATAGTGTTATGGTTGTGTGGCATTCAGGATATTCTCTTTGTGCATGTGTGTGCGCACTTTCTCCTTGCATGTAACTTCTGTTGGTTAAATAGCATAATTTCATCATCACCCGTTTACATAGCCTTTTCTTATCCGTATCACATGTCTGAGAAAATTCCATATTTCCTTTTGCAATGAGAAATCTTTTTTTTTTTTTTTTTTGATAACTCAATAAGTAATCTTTTGTTAATGCAGGAAGCTCGAAAGCGTTTTGACAAGGCTTCCGTTGCATATGAACAGGTGGGTTTCATTTCTGAAAATCCCACAATAAAACTTTAGAAGTTTCATAGTATTCTAATCTTATATTCTTGATTGTTACTTCTGCAACTGGCCTATTATTCTTATTTTTTCAATTATGTTCTCTCATTAGAGAGGGATGTCTTTATCCACTCAAGGTGCCTTTTATCCTTTATAAGTTAGATATTTCTCTTTAAATTTGCATCTTTCTTATGCAAAGTGTTTTCATGAGTAAGAATATAAAAAATGATTAATTTTTGGGGATTATCATATTGTTAGTTCATTTCTTGGTTTGAATTGTTATAGAACAAGCAAGAGAGACTGCAAATGGGAATTGATGTCTTGAATATGTTGGTATGCATTTTTGACATCTCAAGCCACTTGAGATACCCAGAATTTTGGGTATGTCACTGGGTGGGCAGATTTACATGTCACTTGATTTTTAAGACACGCTACTAAAACGCAGTTTAGAAACCAGAATTACAAATGGAGAAGGAATTGCTAGAAAAAGGACCCTTTTGTTGTCTGATGTATATTTTATACTGTTCCATCTGGAAGTAGAATGACTTGATTCCTAAGTTAATTCACCGATTGCTAAATTGGCTAAATATTTATTCAACATTCGAATGAAGTAGACAAGCTTATGGAAATTCAATTTGGAGTTGCAGCAGTTGTTCTAAATGAAATCAATTGCTGGATTGTAGAGAGAATTATATGAAGTTGATGCTATTGGTTCCAACTTCCAACTTGTATCTCATGACTGCGAATTTAAAACCAATTTCTTTCTGTGCCACAGGCACGTGAGAGGTTTATGTCATTGAGGAAGAGCACTAGGATGGATGTTGCTTCTGTCATAGAGGAGGTAAATCCAATATTTGTTTATCCTGATTAGAGTACCGATCCTTTTGGTGCATAGATTGATCAGATAATTTGTCATGGGTAACCATTATCCTTTCAAATCTAATTTGGTAGAGAGACATTCCAGGAATTTCATGCTGCTCGGGCTTCATTTGAGCAATCCCGCTTCAATCTGGTAACTTAATTTTCACTAGGATATGTTGGTTTAACATAATTGCAGTGCATAAACAATTAGGCTTTACTCATATAGCATACTTTTTATGTCCAGCTCAGTACCCTCTGCAATGTTGAGGCCAAAAAGAGGTTTGAGTTTTTGGAGGCTGTTAGCGGTATGATGGATGCTCATCTTCGATACTTCAAACAGGTCTGTAAGATTATAATATGATACCAACTGATTTGGTCTGCAAAATGTGTGAAATATTGAATTTTTGCTGCTTCTGATTCTTTTCTATTTTTCTGGCAGGGATATGAACTATTGCAGCAGATGGAGCCTTTTATTCATCAGGTTTGTTATCAACAAATTTTTTCTATAAGTTGACAGTATAATCCAAATCATCTGGATAATAAATACAGGTTTCTTTTATAAGTAAAATTTTGTAATAATTTGCAATGAGGAGACTAGTAGGTATAACAGATAGCTCACCACAGTGCTAGCTCAAAAGCTTGATAACTTATCTTCCTCACAAGTCGTGTGAAATGCTCCCCAGAAGATTAAAGAAAGAAACAGAAGTCTTGGATTTTTCCATCTATTATGCTGGACACTTATCTTTCAGCAGTTTGTATGAAACAGCAAAAAAAGTCAAGTTGTTGAAGTTTCTTGCCATTAACTTCCAGGGGTTCTATGTTTTATTTCTATTAAGTTTCATTTTTTTAATTTTTGTGGGGGAAAAATGTCAAAGTTCAGTTCATTTGTGTCACAGGTTTTGGCTTATTCACAACAGTCGAGAGAAAGATCCAACTATGAGCAGGATTCACTCAGTGAAAGGATGCAAGAGTACAAAAGGCAGATTGATCGAGAATCTAGGCACTCCTTGAATGTGTATCACGTTACTCCTAATGGAGATGGTAATCATGGTATGCAACCTTATACTAAGACATCAAATAAAGTGATTGAGGCAGCAATGCAATCTGCTGCTCAGGGAAAGGTATTTTCTGACATGAAGTTTCTTCCACATTTTCTATTAATATAAGCCTTTTGTTTACAAAACAAACGTAACTTATTTTTTTTATTTTCTTAATCAAAAAGTTTCTATTTTCTGCATCTATAGCTGAAAGGTATAAATTTTCAGGTTCAAACCATTCGACAAGGCTATCTTTCAAAACGTTCCTCCAACTTGAGGGGTGACTGGAAGAGAAGGTTTTTTGTTCTTGATAGTCGAGGGATGCTGTATTACTATCGCAAACCATGGAACTGGTCATCTGTAAGTCACTATTAACTTAATATTCTCTCTCTTATAATCTTATCTTGCTTATGACTTATTAGTAACTTTTTAACATACCATTTTTCAGTCTGGGAGTCCAACTTCTGCACAGAAGAATAGTTCCTCTGAAAACAGTTCTGGGATTCTTAGTCGGTGGCTTTCTTCTCATTACCATGGTAGTGTACATGATGAAAAGTCCGTTGCACGTCATACAGTGAACCTACTAACATCAACAATTAAGATAGATGCAGATCAAACAGATTTAAGGTTCTGCTTCAGGATTATTTCACCATCTAAGAACTACACACTGCAGGTACTTTTCCTAAATGCAGCTAGCTTGACATCTTGTTTGGCTTTTCATCGTCTGAACTGATGGTGTACTAATACAAACCTTGCTGTTATTATTGCCTGAATTTTTCGCAGCGGATTTTAAATTTTATTTCCTTTGCAATGCAGGCAGAGAATGCACTGGACCAAATGGACTGGATTGAAAAAATAACTAGCGTAATTGCTTCCTTATTGAGTTCCCAGCCTCCTGAGAGAGTAAACATTTAATTTTTTTTTTTATTAATTTCATTGCAGAAATATGTGTTTCTATAGTCATTGTAATGGATATACCAATTATATGTAGAGTCTGTGTACTTCACCTTTGGGAAGCGATTCTTATGGCTTTACCAGCGAGAGTGATTCTGATTGTGATCAGAATACATCTAAGAAAATCCACTGTAATAATCATTTACGTGAATCTAGAAGTTTGCAACAATACAAGTACAGTATGAGAAAAGAGAAGCCAATTGATTTGCTCAGAAGGGTTTGTGGGAATGACAAATGTGCTGATTGTGGTGCGCCCGAACCTGACTGGGCATCCTTGAACCTTGGTATTCTTATATGCATTGAATGCTCCGGTGTTCATCGTAATCTTGGTGTACATATATCAAAGGTAAGTTTTCCAGGCTTGTATTGAGCACTATCTCATTCTATGTTGCGAAAAATATTATTCATGTTCACAGTAGTAGTTCTAAATTAAAGCCTGAGGCTAGGATTTAGGAACTTTGATGCGTGTGGCTCAAAATCTCATTGAGAGTCTCAATGTAAAATAACTTTTAATTAAAGACACAGAAGGACCTGCAACTTCCATTACTTTGAAGTGTAAATTGACAGGACTGATTCGGGTTCAATAGTGAGAGCTTTGGAAAGCAAATTAGGCCTTTCATGGCTTTGTATGAAAGTTCTGTCTGGTTTGGTTCACAGTAAACAATAGTTTAAGAAATAAATGAAAGGAGAATGATTGAAAGTGGCAAATTAGAATAACAATGAGAGTGAGATAGAGACATAACAGAACCTGCGAAGCGAGAGAAATGTCAGGCAATCTGAATATAACTATAAGCTATGAATTCCAAATAATCTGACATACCCTTTAAATACCCTAGACAAGAGAATTGCTGTCAAAACCTTGAACAAGATTTTAAAAAAATTAAAAAATTAAAAAAAGGCCTATGATGTAATAGAATTAGAACCCTTTTTTTTTGGGAAACAAATCTAGCTATATGAAACCAGATGGACAAAAATATCCTAGTTGTTTTTACTGCTGCAGTGACAATACTTATAAGACCTAAACAACTACCATGGAAAGTCTCGCTGACTGAAATGTCTTCCTTATTTTCATAAAATCCAGATGCCTTGTACTGGGCTTTTAAATTGGATATTTCTTATCTAGCAAGTCCATGGCTACAGCAGCTTCATATATATGTTTGTATGTCTGTATAAATAAAAACGCAAGTAATCAACCATCCTTTGAAGTTTCTAGTAGGTGAGACATGTTTCAATCTTGAGAATATCATTGCTGACCATATCTTAAAAATAGTAAGTGTGATAACTAAATCATCGAGGGCAGGTAAATTTTAAGTTGTTGGTTGGTGTTTTATTCATTTATTTATTTATTATTATTATTATTATGGTGAGGCTTCCTCTCAGTTGTGTCTTATACATATTTTCATGATATCATGCTTTCTTCTATCCATTAATTCATGAAGCTTATGTGGATAACTTTTGACACAGGTAAGATCATTGAGGCTTGATGTAAAAGTTTGGGACCCGCCGGTGCTTAATTTGTTCAAGTCACTGGGCAATGTCTATGCAAACTCAATCTGGGAGGAATTATTGCAATCAAAAAGTTCTTTTCAGACTGATGAAGTGCGCAGAAGGTTAGTAATGCATAACTTGATTTAACTAAAACATATTTGTTTTTATGCTGATGTGCCATTGGTTCTTTCCCTTGTAGCCTTTCCAAAATGGGTAGAAAGGACCTGTTGAATATGAAAAAACCCAGAAATGATGATCCTATTTCAGTAAAAGAGAAATTCATTCATTTAAAGGTATTCCTCTAACAAATTCAATTGCTCTCCTTGGGTACACGCTGCTAAAAAAATGGCGCATGGCTGGTTACTCTTGCTGAACTGCCTAAGTTAGAGAACTGTAATATATTCATTTATAATAGCTTACATGTTGAGCCTTTGTAATAGTCTCGCTGAAGCAATGGCGAGGTGATTCCTGATTAGTGATTACATGACCCTCTGCATTGTTTGCTCCCAAGGGAACATTTATATTAAAAAGAAATCACATCTGAGATTTTGAAAGAGACAAAATTTGGAACAACCAGTTAATCACGGATTTGTCTGTTGCAGAACCTTGTGAGATGACTAATTTTCCTGCTTATCACTTCCATGGTATTTGCTTTATACACTTACATTGTAAAAGCCGCATATAAGGTGGTATCTTGTGTAACAACAACATATAATGGGAAATTTTACCATGTAGTGGATACATATAGCCTCCCTCTCACAGCACATGGGTCCCACACATCATTGGGTTCCACCTGCTGTGAGAGGGAGGCTACATGTATCCATTGCATAGTATACTTACATATAATGCCCCTCTCATATAAGTGAGGACCCCGCAAACATGAGAACAATCTCTATGTATGAGGGGCGTCATATACAACTATTACATAAATTATTAAATTCTTCAGTATGCTAATATGTCCATATCTTTTTGTCAAGAGTCTTATAATTTAACTGGCACCTTTTAGTGTTTTCAACATAAACATGTAGGATTCAAATTTCCCCTCCCCCATTGTAACTTTCCTTCTAGACATGTAGGATTCAAATCTCTATATATCCTTCTCTTTTGCTTGTGACAGGAAATAGGAGTAGATCTAGGAAAAGTAGTAAGGAAAAAACAAGCTAGCTACAAGCCGAAAGAAGAGGAAACGTGAGTAAAAAGCTTGGAAGTAAAATTTTCACTCCATGTTTTCCCTTGAAGAGAGTCTTCCACTTCCAAAAGAGCAGAACATGCTTAAAGAAAATGATACTATAGTAGCCCTAGGTTGATGAATCACTTATTTTTCTTCGAGGAGAAAGACAACAACAAATCTCCTGAGCCTAGTTATCAGGTTTCAATCAACCTGAGAAATGTATATAAATAAAATAAAACACATTCTAGGCAAGTACGTTTAGGTGGGATGTCATTTCAGATGTGCAAATTCAAATTCTGTTTACTGTGTTTAACTTTTGATGATTAATTATGATGTGCTCGCCTAATAGGTTATCATTTAAGGCCTAGAATTGATGTTCCTCTAATTGCAGTATGCAGAGAAAGCCTTTGTTCGCAAGAAAGACAATCATGATCTCCTTTCAGTGGCAGCCCAGGTATGGGGAAGTGTCCGTGCTAATGACAAGAAAGCAGTTTACCGCCATATAGTCAGTTCTGAGGCAGATGTCAATGCTATTAATGGGCAAGCATTATTTAGTACGTCCAGAAGTCTGGCCAAAATAATGGAGTTAGAAGAGCAGGAAAGCGTTGAGTCCAACTTAGAATGTCTTGCAGGTGATTCTTCTTTGGACAAGCCCTCCTCGAGTAATTTGAGTTCACCACAAAGAAGTGAAGATCAGTGCACAGAGCACATTTCAGAGGACTGTTCTTTGCTTCACCTTGCCTGCCAAACTTCTGACATCGGCATGGTGGAGTTGCTATTACAGTATGGTGCAAACATAAATGCTTCTGATTCAAAAGGTCGGACACCACTGCATTATTGTAGTGTCACTGGGAGAACTGCAATTGCAAAAATGCTTCTCACAAGGTGATTCTTTGTTTTTTTTTTCCTTGCAATTGCTAGTCTGCGGTCTATTTATCTCTAGTCCGTTCCACTATTGATATTAAGTCTACAATATTATCTGCAGGGGAGCAAATCCAAAAGCTGTTGACAGAGAAGATAATACCCCACTGAGTCTTGTATCAGAATCAGAATTCAACCGCGGTGTCCTTGCTCTCTTAACAGAGAAAAACAGATGATAGTATAATTGTGAACAACATATAAGAGACAAAATGGAAAGAGATTTTGTATTATACTTCATAAAATTGAGAACTAGTTCCCTCTACATGGAAGGGCCAAAAGTTGTCGGACTCAGGACAGAACTGGCCTACTAGGTCATGTGTGTCTTTCCCCTTCAAAAGTGTATATTTAGTTCAGTTTTCTGGTTGGGGGCTAAATAGAAGAAATTACTGTATCTGCCTAGTGGAGTTTGCCAGGCTCTTGCAATAATTTCTCCCAATATAGGCTATGCTAGTCAGGAAGTTTGGATGTTGTAGCAGCAAGTTATATTATCTTGTATATAGTTCAGGTTTTATATATTTGTGAGGATAGGGAGATTCATTTCAATCATGGAGGCTTGAAAATGTGCAAGGTGGTACTTCTAGGGCAAGTCATAACATCATTAGGGAAAACTTTTCTTTCATTTGGGAGCCACTAAAACTTCATCATGAATCATGACCAATAATGTTGATTGGTGACAGTAGTTGTAGATGAATATGATGTAACGATGATTAAAAGTTCTTGCAGATATACCACTGTGCAAGGACTCAAGAATCAAGAGGATATTCTTCAAACTTAGAATGTACACACACGTTAACACACACACACAATAAATAAATAAAGACGAAAAGAAAGCTATTACCCAAAATATAAAAACGAGTTTCTCTGATTGTTTTAATCATTTCACTTACAAAATATGAACTAGGAGCATTGTATCGTGCCTAATCTTTTAGTGATTCCAATTCATCCAACAAAGAAAGACAAATTTTATCCCGCCAAAGAAAAAGGCAAGGTTTAAAAGAAATGGACACCATGAGAGTGCTGAGCTGGAACAAAAAATATTCCACTAGCCTTGAATGTAGAGAACATCAGTTCCTGCCCTAAAGGGCTATTGCATGCAGTGGTTACATGAGATACCACCACCCCTGCAGACTGATAGATTCAGTACATAAAATGAAAGAGAACAGCAGTATGCCACTTCATAGCAGCAATAGTTACAAGAAAAAACTACATAATAAAGAATAATCAATAGTAATTTCAGTTCTCTCTCATAGTTAAAATGATCAACATGCATGTTCAATAAGGTTTTTTCACTAAAAGGAAGGAAAAACCAGCTCAATTCAGTACATAAAATGAAAGAGAACGAAGGTATGCCACATCATATCAGCCGAAGTTGCGAGAAAAAACCACATAACAAAGAATAATCAATAGTAACTTCAGTTCTCTCATGGTTAAAATGACCAGCATGAAACCAGCTGAATTCAGAACATAAAATGAAAGAGAACAAGAGTATGCCACTTCATAGCAGCCGTAGTTACAAGAAAAAACTACATAACAGAGAATAATCGGTAGCAATTTCAGTTGTCTCTCATGGTCAAAATGACCAGCATGCATGTTCAATAAGGTTTTCTTACTAAAAGGAAGGAAAACCAGCCCTTGATTTTGGCCGGTACTCTTACAAGTATTGCTAACAACTTCTCCAGCCACATATTATTCAGCCCTTGATTTTGGCTGGCACCATCAGTCAACCTTCTCACTCAAAATCACCATACTTAATATTCAGCTTTGTCACTGGCAACAGCCTACTGCACCAAATTTTCAATTTTCATCTTTCAGCCTGTCCCAAATATAACAGCCTTTACAATAAATTAGCAATGTATACAATTTGTCAGTGGAAATGGACGAAAAACTTCAAATATAGATGACATACGTAGTAACATAGTAAACAAGTAAAGTGAGGGGAAAAAACATAGGGATGGTCGGTTCTAATGAACAACATTGACCACCTAGTTGCTTTAGCAAACATATAGAATGTTACATCAACCTTGCCCTATTCTATAAAAAAAAAATTGTTATCACAGGGAGGATTTCATCTAACAAAAGAGGATGCAAAATAGGGTTACCTTTCTAAGTGTTATTCCACATCTTTGGTTGGAAGAATCCACAATAACTGGTTAACAAAAAAGAAGCTGGACATTGTTGCTACTGAGAGCTGTCACCTCAATCTGCTATACCCAATTTAGGGTTAATTCACTTTAGCACCCTGCTAAGGCCAGAACCTGAATTTGCAACCGTGAAGCCATAGACAGGAAACACTGGGAGCAGAAGTTCCAGTTCTCTAAGCTTCTGCCTGTCAAGCAACTCCGGATATTTCTTGCTTCAAGATTAACAGATTTTTCAGAGTTTGCAACACTTTGGCCTTCATTGATTAAGCCACTTAAATTGGATGCTGGAACTCATCCAAATCTAATCTAATCATACTTTCCAGAGCCTCTGCTGCATTGTCCATATTTCCCATCTTGTAAAACCACGAATTAGAGTTCTACATATAGCAAGATTTAGTGTAAGTCCTTGCTCTCCCGCTCCATCAAGTAACTTCAACAATACAGAAAAAATTTCCGTTTTGCATAGGGCATCTATTAGTGCATCATATATTTCACTGTCGAAGACCATGCACTAGACTAATACATCATCTAACAACTTTAAGGTTTTCATCATATTACAAATATTTAATTTCCTTTTCTCTCTAAAAGTAAGTCTAATACAACCAAAAAAAAATTAATCAATCAATCAAACAAACGGATAAGAAAATTGTATAGGCAGATCAATGATTCAATACTTACCCAACACATCAATAACAGACTTCAAATCCACTGGTCCTTCCCACAATTCTCATTCGCATCACATGTTAGCAACAAAACAAAGGATAAACAGTTCCAAAGATACAGAATGATGAACTTACTCCAAACGTTTTGATCCACTACACAATAGCACCACAAAGCTTATTAGGAAAATAAATAAATAAATCAGCTTGCATACATGCATAAATAATTTGCTGCACTATATTAATAGACAGCGATACAATATGCTTGAACATTATATCTATATTACTATTCCATAAAATTGAACATACATTTTATATAGAAAACTTTAATTTGACATGCCAATAGGCATATAAGTTCCTCAAACTCTACAATTTATAATAACAATACATTGCAATAACTTTTCAGCAATCAAATTTTCTAAAAGAGAAATTTATAAAATTAAGATCAGAACAAAACAAAAAACAAAAAATTTAAAAAAAAAAATTTCTTGATGTTGATGCATCAAAGAATGCTGCACATGATTATTCAGCATAAGACCTTTTTTCACAGCTCCTACAATGTTACCTTGAAGACACAGCCGTTAGACAAGAATGTTCAGAGTTATATGATTTGGTTGAAAACCAATTTTCAAGATCCTTGCTAACACAGAGACACCAAAATCTACACGGTTTCAAATGGCAGAAGTAAATAACAAAATTTGAAAGGGAAAAAACTTCAATGACATGAAAAGAAACATCACTTCATAAATAGTAAATAACAACTTCCAACAAATATACACAAGGAGATGGACTAGCAAAGCGTTGAACTACGAAAGTTGTTCTTGATGTTGAAAAGGTAAAAGTTTCCATACAAGAAATAGAGCACTTCAAGAATTATTTCAATAACTGAATTGCTTCAATAATTGAAGTTATTGAAGTGATCTATCTCTTGGATTTGCAAAAAGTGAGAAATGAGTAGCCAAAGTAAGACTGGCAAAAATGTTGTTATTGATAGCATTCTTCAAGTAGTAAGCACAGTACTCCAATCTAACTTTGCCTTAATCTTCTTCTTCATGGCGATCTATGCCTATCTTAGATCGCATTGAAGAAGGTTGATGCAAAGTTAGAGTTAGAGTATTGTGACAATCTTGGCCTGCATTTCAGATAGAGATTAAAGACGCTGTCCAGCTGTTGAATGTAACTCGACTGATATTATATATATCTTAAAATGTAACTCAACTTGGCTAAGGACTTAGTTTCAGCCCCATAACTCTTAAAATTCCTAAGGCTAAGGACTCGGTAACAACTATTCAACTCAACTCAAATACGTTACAACTAAATGATGATAAATTCAAATAAAAATAACATCTGCTCCTGGGATCTCGCAATATCCAAATGGTTGATCTTATCTCTTCGAAATATGCATCTCTTCGAAATATGCCACATTTACAAAAATTTTACAACACTTTCTCAACAAATTATAGGTGCTAACTTGTTATTAGTTCTAATTTAAATCCAAAACTTAGATTACTTTTTTGTTCACTCATAACAACCAATAACAACCTGCCACTTAAGATTTATTGTGAAAGTATTTTGAAAATTTTGTAGGCATAGCATTTCTCTTTCTCTTCTATTGTCAAGTTAATTTTTGGTCATCCTCAAAGACAATGATTTTGCCTCACTCATCGTTGTGAATCAAAAACAAAAACTGGTTTTACAACTAACATTAAATGATAATCCCACCACTTGTGTTATTTATTTTTATTTTATTTTTTGTTTTGATAAATACAATAATTTGAAAGCTTAGTGTTATAGTCTATTGTCTTCTATTATAGCTAACTCAAGTGATATACCAGACGGTTAACGAATTTTAAATATCTTCACTTTTTGTTCAAAGCTACAATGAGTTAAAAAACAAATGAAAATCAAATAATTCTAGTTCTAATTAAAAATAAAAAAATACTAGTTGCAAAGGACCGAATAGGATCAAATTGTACCGAATAAGACAAAAGTAGACCAAATAGGACCGAAGTAGACATAATGAGCTTCTAGTGCGAATGAATGAGGCCATCATAATGAAAATCAATTGGCACGAATGGAAACAATATAAAAAGAAAATTTAACAAAAAGTAGCATACAAATTTCCATTATCTGATAGGCTACTACATTAAATAATTAGATTCTAATGAAGTGACAATCTTTGCTACCGAATCCCTTCTTTTTACAATACAAAGTGAATCCATCACAAATACCATGAAGCTATCCTCTATGCATTTGAAATTCACAACCAGATCAATCTTGCCAAGTTGGTTAAGGATCTCTTGTGACAAATATTAATAAGAGTTCATGGCTGCATTAGTGTCAAGTTGTGTTATCATCAATTCGGTTATTTCTTAAGAGGAGCAAACATGCACTATGAAACACAATATCTCGACCAGCACTAACACATCTATAATTACATAAAGTCTGTAAATAAATCCATAATTACATCCCTTTCATGTTAAACAATAACAATTTTTCTGGGAACCAACAAAAATTTAACTAGTCTAACAAAGTCAGGTACATGCAAATGATGCAATGAATGAAATCCGAAAGAAATCTATCAGAAGAAGGTCAAGATTCTCTGGTACAGAATGTACACGATTCTGTACCATACTGTATATTGTTGATAAAAATTAAAATTAAAATTTAGGCACTCATGAAATACAATGATGACATGGATTAACGCAAATTGCAGAATAGAAATTGGATGATCAATAATAGAGAAATACTATGTTCACGACAATTTTGTTAAAAATTTAAAAGCCACTCAGTAAATAAAATCTTCTCAATCTTCAATAGTAAAAAGTAAAACTCGGTTTATCTTTCTCTTAAAAATTAAATAAAACTCGAAAATAAATACCAAGCAGCAGCTCCAACGGCTAGAACCAAATTTAAATAAGCCCTCATCACCTCACCGACCTTCAAATTTCCTAATCCTATACCTATTCGTATTCCTTGAGGGTGTCGGAAACAACAACTATTGTTGAGTATAAAACAACCTTGAAAGGCAAGGCTGAATTACGTAGTGTTGAGTTTCTGTTTGTTTTCTGATTCGTTCTTCAATTCGGAGAACAAGGGTAAGGGTTTAACAGAGACACAAGATTACGTACTGGGGTTCCTAAGACTAAGAGGCTGATATTGAAGTTTATTCTTCTTGATCATCAAGATTCTCAATCAAACTTGACAATGGCGGCACTGAGCATTGAAAAAGATTTCGGGGTTCCAAAAAGAAAGAGACTGATAATCAAGTCGGGTATTGCTGATCCTAAGACAGAAACAGAAACAGTGAAGAAGAAGATTGATCATCATCATCATCAAGAAGATTCCAAGTCGATCAAGAACTCTGATTATCGAGAGAGCGTTAGGAAACTGTTGGCAGAGGCCTTTTCCAGAGTATCATCTGAAACTGATGAGAGCATATCACCAGCTTTTGACCCAGTTGAAGTCGCTGCTTCAGTGGAGTCTGCAATGTACGAAAGAATTGGGTGGTCTAATCCAATCAAGAAGGCTAAGTATCAATCCGTCTTGTTCAATCTCAAAGACCCAAAAAACTCAGATTTGAGGCGAAAGGTTGTTCTTGGTGAGATCAATGCAGAGACTCTTGTAACCATGAGTGCCGAGGAGATGGCCAGTGAGAAAAGGAAGCGTGAGAATATTCAGATAAAGTTGAAAACGTTGAAGAGATGTGTGCATGATGCTGATGAAGAAGATAAGGCCACCACTGACATGTTTCAGTGCAGCCGGTGCCGCGAGCGCAAGTGCACCTACTACCAGTTGCAGACCCGGAGTGCCGATGAACCCATGACAACTTATGTCACTTGCGTCAAATGCAGCAAACGCTGGAAGGTCTAGTTTTGCAGAATTGATTCTGAGGAACACTAGTACTGTTGAAAAGAATTATTATTAGTCTAGCTAGGAATTAATTAGCTCCATTATTTTTTCACAATATGATTCACGATATACCAAACTTTTTAGTTTTATAAATGTTAAGATTTTCTTTCTAATACGTCAAGGTTTTTGTTTTTAATCATCCTCTCGTCTGATATGGTGTTCTAATTAAATTGTTTGATTTTTTTTTTTTCCCTGCCTGTTTGATTAGTTTCTCTTCTGCAAATTGGACATCTTAATTAAAGTAATTTTTTTTCCCTTTGAGTTTTTACTAATCGTTTTTTTTTTTTTTTTTAATGAAAGATAGAATTCTAATCTAGTGTAATTTGTATGAAACTTCCTTCTGAAGGCTTGAACCCAATCTTTAACCCACAAACCATAAGATATATAAACAGAAATTGAACCAAAGCATAAATTGGCATCTAATTATTGTATATAGAACAAAAAAATAAATAAAAACGAAAAGAAGAATTTTGTACCTCTCAAGATTCGCTTGACTTTAAATAAGAATACTTTTTTTAAGCGAGAAGGAGGAGCTAAACTATGCCAAAGAATAATGAATTTATTTGTTAATTTTTATTTAATTGTCACCTCAAATTTGCTTTGTTATCTATTCTATTCTAGGCTTTTTTTTTTTTTTTTTCTCTCTCTCTTTATTTTGGAAGGTTTGTAATGGTATATAAATTTTGGTAGTTTTGTGTTCTCAATCACAAGTTTTCTCTTTTCATCACTTTGGTTTAACTTAAATTTGGTTTACTATTTAGTTGTTTTTAGAGGTGACAATTTGAGTTTCGCACAACATTTGGATAGTATTTCAATGAGCTATCCAACTATTTGATTAATTGCCAAATAAAAACAATAGGTTTTATTGATTGCACAAAAATCATTTAAATGATTTTGTAACCATATTTGAAGATTATAGGCATACCTTTGAATGCATGTAAAAAAAAAATATATATATATATATATATATATACACACACATTTATGCCAGAGAAGAATGGAAACAATGGCTTGGGATTCTTAAAACAAAGTAACCGTGGGGACAATTTTTTGCCTAGACCAAGTGTTGCACTTGTAATCACTTTTTGGCTTAGAGTCCCACATTGAAAGGATATCTTTCATCTTTCTACGTTATAAGGGATGAGCCAATGGTATTATACTTGGTCAAGGTGTGTTTCTTCTATTATATGTCTTGCTGATGTTTCCATAGTGGGTTTCCCATTACTTGAAATTTGAAATTATAACTACAATGTTGTTTAATTTTTCTATGAGGGTTCTTGCTTCTAATATAGATGTCTGGGTCAAGCTTAGCCTAGATCTTTAAATCGTATATGATTTTTAGGAGAGTAAGCTAACTGCATATCCTTTATTGTGAAGGAATTTGTATTCCATACAAACATGCTTTATCATACCTTAACTTTTAAAAAATGATCTTTGTCATCTTGGACCCATGCCTCATATGTATGCTCGTGCTTCCTTGTAACTTGTAAGAGATTTTAGCCTTGAATACTCTGCACGTTGTCTTATTAAATAGAATTACCCACATCACAAGTCTTCTTTAGGAAAAAATTTGATAAAACCTTGTGCACACATCTACTTTGCCTCGAGCACTGTCACAGAGCATGCAAACAAACACTACACCAACATGATAACTCATGTCTTTGGTAATAATAATATGATAGCCCAATGAATGATAATAGAATCATTGTGGTAGCACCTCATATCTGTTATTTAAACCTCACCTTCCACTTAAGATCTCTTAAGTATTTTCAAATGAAACATCCAATGTTCAAATCCTCTCGCCTCCAACTATCAAATTATCAAAAAAATAAAAATTTAAATCATAAACTTTCTATCATTTATATGTCAATCAAATCTTCTATGCATCTCCATTATATTTCGTTGTAGGAAGTAAATTTTGACCAATTTCCATGCATAAATTAATGTTAATCATATAGCATTAGAAGTTGTAACCATACTAAAGGAAGTGCATTGACTAACAAGCCAATAAACTATATGGTTGTCCTACATTTACAATAAGTCATATGATTGAATTTAATTGAAAACTCTAAGATGTAAAACGCCTAAGAATTTATACATAATTTTGCACCTAAAAATAAATATTGGCTTCTTTTCTCTCTTGTATCTTTTTTCATTCCTCGTCTCTCCCATTTAAAAAATAATTAAAAGTGATATAATATTAGGCTCACTAATTGATCATGTAGACGTAGAGTTGTAAACGAGTTGAGCCAAGCTGCCTATTAAAAATTCATGATTCTTTATTTTATTTTAATTTCAACACAAGTTCATCACTAAGTAAGACTACATAGTTTAAGTTTAGTTTATTCTACTTTATTTTTAACTAATTCTTTCCATATTATATAGTAAATATAATGACTAAATTTTTTTTACACATTTATAAATTTATACTAATAATTAATAACTAAATTATAGTTCAAACTATATTATTTGAGTTAATTGGACAAAATGATTTTTTTCTAATATAAATTTATGAAATTTAGATTCACCACCCTCACATTGTTAAAAATTATAGGTAACTTTTACTACGAAATATATTATTTATATTATCAATAAATTATAAATAATAATTTGATAAACTTATTTACAAAATTTCATGGTCAAATCTTAAGTCTATCACAAATCTCAAGTTTTATAAATATTGAAATTGAGCCTCATATTCATGAATTTGTTCAAAAAAACAAAATGAATCCAAGCAAAACTCAGTTTATAGTATTTATAGATTTGGAATTGGACCCATCTCCTTCTTATGAGTTTGGGTTTGTAGTATTTATAGATTACGAATTGGGCCCATCTCCTTCTTACTGTAGTGGCGGCCCTCAATCAAAACTCAGCTCCCATCTCCTCCTTCTTACGGCAGTCTGATTTGGGGTTTAACATACCACTGAAAAGCAATAGATCATCAGCAAAAACAAGGTTAGAACCTTCTTGTAACCCATTTCCAAACCCTTCTTTTGATAGGTTCTGTTGGTCATAATTTGTTTTGCAACTCACCAGTGAATGAATTACTACAGCAGGTAGTTTAGTGTTGGTGAGAATTTGGGTTTGGTTGGAAAAATTTTCTGATTATGAATTAAATTGTACTTCATAGTTTGTAAAATCATATGTTAATGTCTAAGCCGAAGATGCTATGATCCTTAGAAAGAATTGTTAAAACTAGGAAATATGTTATTATGCTATAAGTTGATATATGTTTAACTCATAAGTGGTTGTTAAGTTTTGTTTTTTCAATGTCATGCCAGTGCTGTGGAGCCTCTTGATAGTTCAGTTACAGTTTTTAATTTTTGTTTTTGGACTGTTAGTTTAGTGCTATTTGTTATTGGACAGCAATGGAGAGTAAGGTTCCAACTGATTTGAGTATTGCAATTTACAAAGTTTGGGATTATTGGTGTATGTGTCTCAAAGTTTGAGCTTTTCATTGTATTGGGTCTATCCGTTTGATTTTCAAATGGTCTCTTTTGTTTGTGTTCTAGACTAATCTGACATTGGAGACTTTTTATTTGAACTATCACATTCTTCAATTTGAATAGTTTTCTTGGAACGTGTTGTGTCAATTCTGTGATTTTATCCAGGTAGGCACCCTTCTTCTCTATGAATTTCTCTCTTTATATTCTTTTGTGCAATTTTTGCAGTGAATTTTCTTATTAGCTATGATAATATTTAATATTCCAAATTTTTGACCGAAACCAATTAGACCACAATACCCAAACTGTATTTTTAGCTGGCGCTTCTTCATTCATAATATCTAATATCACTTGACCAGTTTTTTATTTGAACCTTTATTTTGAACGAAATTATTTATTTTTCCTTCATTTTCAATGCACAGGTTAGAGACTTGTTTCATAGGAATAGTAGATTACTGTTGTTGGAACTTTTGTAGCTTACAACAGAGGAGAGGAACTCATTCAACACAATACAAGCTTTTCAGTCACAAACACAGTTGAACTTGAAGCAAAACAAAAACCATGTACGTAGGGGTTAGCCGAAGGCTATGTCAGATCCAAAGACAGTTACAGTTACATACAATGTCGTCACATGAGGGTCCAAGTGAGACCTTGAAGAGAAAGATTGCTGGGTTACAGAGGATGAGGAAAAGCAAGAAGAACCTTAAGATAAAGAAAGACCAGTTCATTGTCGAAGTTCCCGAGTCCAAATCCTACCTCGACACTGCTTCTTTGCCTATGATTCTCACTGTTGTCGGCGTTGGCCTCTTCACTAAGCTCCTCATGATGGTACTCTCTCTTCTCTTCTCTTCTCTTCTATTCTCCCTTTCTTTTCATTTTCCACAACACCCAGTACTCATTTCCCTTTTTTTCTTTCCTTCTCTATCAAGCTAATTAAAGATTGCTTCTTGTTGATATTCATATTAATTTTGATGATGGGCATCTTTGTTGTCTTAGAAAAAAGAAATTTTTTGAATGTGGGTCCTAATTTTTTTTGTGTATAAGAAAGGTGCATTGCCTTGATTAGAAAAATTGGAATTTTGTTGTGAAATTTTTTTTTTCCATGACACTCATTTGTCATTTTTTTCTTCTTCTTTCTATATGGACTAATTGAAGTTTGCTTCCTATTGATTTTCAAATTAATTTTGACGGGCATTGTTTATTTTCTTATAAAAAAGTCATTTTTGAATTTATTTTTTGTACATAAGAAGGGTGCATCAATTTAAAAATTTAAAAAAAAAAAAAAAATGGAACTTTGTTGTGAAGGTTTCGTTTTTTTTTTTTTATGAATCAGAGAATTGATTTTTTTTTTTTTTTTGAATTTTTTTCTTTTTAATGAAACACAGTAATTTTACAAACATGCAGTGGTAAGCTGCATACACAAAAACAGACACACTCAACAAATTCCTTACAAAGATAAAAGCTAAAACTCCAGATCATGACAGAACAGATAAGGGGATACCCCATGAAAAATTTCTTCCTTAGTTCTGATGTCTTCCATCCTGATATTCCTATGTTTCCAAATGTTATATTATACAAGGCAACCTTAGATGTAAGATTGCACAACACTTCCATGAAGCTGTTAAGTGTTGCCTTTAAGGTTTTGAACGCCCCATTCAACTACATATTTTCAGCAGCATTCAGGTCTTGTAACAAGACACCTTCCATGATTTATTTCCAAATTCTGTTATTAAATGCACACTCAAAGAATAAATGGCTTCTGCTCTCCCCTTATAGTCCCACTAGAGGAGTCTATCTCTAGTTGTCAACCTGTTTCTAAACACAAGCCAACTGATTAGGGCATGCTTTGGTATGGCTAATTTGAACCAACTAGCTTTCACCAGTTAATCTCTGGATGCTTGGACTTGATTGTACCTGATTTAGAAATACTCCGAACAGCTTGATCTTTATCCCCAAACTTCACAAGACATAGCTTACTCTAGATGGACATGAGCATCTGATCAAGCAGGTTTCTAGTACCAATCCTGCCTGTCAGCATAGTAGAAACTTTAGCATCCATAGTACTGCTTGCCACCAGTCATGTCAACCTCGTATAAGTCTACGATCTCCTATTACAACTTTCAGATAAGGTCTAGCAAGGTTTCATAATTTTAATAATTTTCGCCAACCCCAAGTGCTTTCCTGAGGAACCTTAACAATCTAGAAACTCTTACCTTTCAAGATATTAGTATGCACACATGCCACCCACAAGGAACCTGCTTTTACAAACAGATTTCAAATATGTTTTATAACATTTGCTTATTCCACTCAAGCCTCTTGGGACCCAAGCCATGTTCCCATTTTGGAACACACAAAATCCCAATAAATGTTAACACCCTAGAGCACCATAATCTTGGCCCTTCCACAGAAACCTATTAAATTTCTGCTTTATAATCATAATGACTTCTAAGAAATTTAAACACACTAGCCTAGAAAAATGGGATACTATAGAGTAGTAATTGCAGTAGTTGTACTCTACCTGCAAATGGGAGCTTTTTACATTTCCAAGCATTTATCTTGGCAATGATTTTCTCGTTTAATGGCTTACAATCCTGAACCAGAGTACTCAACTTGCCTGATATCAGAGAAGCACCCAAATACCTCACTTGTAACTTATCCTCTTTGAAAATTTAACCATAAAAAATCTGTTTTCTGGTAAAGGGAGATGTGCCTGAGCCAAAAACTTCACTTCTCCTCACTTATCCAAAAAAAAAAACCTTCCACTTTTCGCATTCAAACCAGACATACTTTTGAATTCCTCCAACACTCCTTTTATGACTTGAATAGATGGAAGATCAGTAAAAACAACCAAATCATCTGTAAAACAAAGGTGGGTCAACTGTAAATGTGTTGGCATCTATGTTGGATAAAATAGCAAATGCTTTGTTTTTGGTTTGATGCTTCTGTCGTAGTTTTCATAGCCAATTTTAGTCTAAGGAGTGGTTAATGTGACCTTTTTTTTAATGAAATGGTGCACCAATTGAAAGGTTGGATTTTTGTTGTGGAGGCTTCATGTTGGTATCTTATGTTTGATAAGATACAAAATGTTGCCGTAGTTTTGCATAGGCAATTTTAGTCCATAGACTGGTTAACGTGATTTGAATCTTATGTGGTATGGTGGCAGCACGATGATTCAAGGTCGCAGGAACTGATAGAGCGAAAAATAAAGAATGCTCCTGCTGGGCAAGGCACGGTTAGAATGCTGAGTCGTGAGGAGTGGGAAGAAATTCGAGAAGTGAGGCCTAGAACTCCCTTTGAATCCAAGCTTGCTCGTCCTAATGCACGCATTAGAACTGGTGAACAATTACGCAAGGTCAGGCTCTTCATCATTTTATATCTACTCTACTCTTCTTTCTTGCTTGGTTATTTTGTGGAGAAGATTGCTTATGGACATAGGCTATGACTCTAGTGTGCTTTGCTGTTCAATGTTATGCTTTATGAGGTCCTTTAATCCTCTAATCTATACTGGTCAATACTGCTCACACTGAGTTATAACTAATCTCTGTGGAATTAATAGAATGTGAGAGTTTCGTATATGCTTTTATATTCATTTGTTTAAGACACTCATTACTGTTCCTTTGATAAAATTCAAATACCTTTTTTTGGGGGGAGGGAGGATGGCTGAAAGACCAAATGTGTTCATTCATCCTGTTTTGCTGAATTTGAATTATTTCTTTGCTATTGAGTGCTTGCTTACATGATGTTGATCTTCAATGTTAATGTTTTCTTAAAAATTTGGATTGCAATGGTTATATATAAACAACAATGTATTTTCAATTTCATGTTAATTATACAGTCCGTATTGGTCATTAAGCAGCTTGAGGGATGAAGAAATTGGTTTGGTAATTTTAATCTCTGGTTTATTTTAAAGAATTGGGAATGTTTTAAATGATCATCAAAATGTTCTTCTTTTATGTCTTATCTCATTCATTCTCTTGGATGTACTACATATACCTGGTTTTTCACTCCTATCCTATAAAAGCCGTAGCTTAACTATTCAAAATGCTCTATAGTCATCACTTTGAATTTTATCATTGTTATTACATGACTGCCAAATTGTTTTAATATCCGTATTTCAATGTTGTTATATTACTTTGGAGTATTGGTTGGAAAATTTTGTAGTTCATGGTAGACATTGCAAATGACCCAATAATGTGTTTGGATGAGCTTTTTTTTTTTCCTTTTTTTTTTGCGATAATCAAGTAAAATTTTCTTAACAACAATCTGGGAAAACCAGCAACAGCATCCAACAGGGGCCTCAAATACAACACACTCAAGTCAAAAGACCAGCAACCAGAATTACAACAGTTAAACCCCTCCCTCAACCTCACCAAGGTTAGCTACAAATCCACAATTTCAAACACTCAGGAAAAGCACAACTATAAACACCCTGAGCACAACACTCAGGATAAGCACTTAACACAGCCTTTATCTGCAATTCCCCCATATATAACAAATCTCTCTATTTGCTCGGGAGTCAGCGTAGGTCTTATCATCCTCAATTTGAGTTTTAACCTGTTTCCTTATTAGTTTCCCAATCTGTTCCCCAACTTTAACCATTCCCTGACATATGATAGCATTCCTGAGGACTCAAATGAGCTTATTTTGATTGGCTTCTTTTGTTTAAAACATAAGCTGTGTAAAAATATAGTTTTGAGGCCTTAAAAAGTTGCATTTGTAAAATAAGCACCCAAAAAAAAAAAAAAAAAAACCCTTAGCCGAACACATTTTAATGGATAGTTGCTGAATGTTCTAACCTTGAATATGCATCTCTTAAATTTTAATCCAACATAAGACCTTTTTTTTTATAGGTAAAAATAATTTAAGTAGACCTACGTTGATAAGTTACAGCGTTGACTGCATAATGTTTTTTCACTTGGGAGCTTCTAGTTTCATCAGAGTCAAGGCCATACAAGGAAGCCTTTAACATCAAGCAAGAAATGATTATGTCAGTTCATGAAGCTTTATCTGCATACTGTTTGTGGGTCTCTTGGCACATGGACTGGTATGGTCTGGTTTCCCTATGAGAGATTTTTTATTGAAGGATTCTGCATGATCAAACAACTTTAGACCATTTAATGTGAGGGCTTTTTTTTCTTCTTGAAATGATACGTAAAAAAATGATTCTTCATTGGCTTGAATAAAGTTTCAATGTGCTTATGCATGTCACTAGGGTCATCTCATTTGTTTACTTCTCATCAAGAAAAGATATGCTTTCCCCTTACGATGATGACATAAATATGATAATGCCAATAAGTGACGTCGTTTACTTGTTTTGTGCAGGAGGATTTGAAGGATTGGACCATTGATGTGCTCACGGATGCACTCACCCGAGTTGAAGAAACTGCTAGACATAGTTCCAAGTGACTCAAGACTTTGATGCCTGGTGTCCATAATGATACATACTGTTGGAGAGTATAACACTGGAAATGTGCTGCCATTGCATTAAATTAGTTAGCCCTATACAAATGGCACCCGTTGCTAAATCTATAAAAGTCAGTTTTTAAGGCTTTTTTCTTTTGTTTCCCCATGATAAACCACATTTTTTAGTTGATTGGGTTGAGAAAAGAAGGATGATTGAATGGCTGTAACATCTTCAAACTTGTATGTTCACATATACTTGGGCTTCTTCGGTTATCAAGTTTACTTTTAAAGCTGATATGAATCATAGTTGCATAAAAATTACTTAATGAGCAGATGATAGTTTTGTGGCTGGCATGCATTTCATGTTATGGTTGCTAGGATGAGTGGTGGAAGCAGATTGATTATGCACAATGTTGTTTGATAAATGGGTTTTATTAGGATTGGAATTTCAAATGCAAACTATGACTCCTTTTTGCGAAGAAAAACCGGGGAAGGATCCTTTGCCAAAGTTAAATGGCAGAGTAGTACAATCTTAAAAATGTATAAACGTCCAAATGTTAGAAAAGCCGATGCCCTTATGACCCCATCAACTCAATCGCGTTATTGTGGCCCATGTTGTTGGCTACTACAAAGCTTTGGCATTGGCAATGCTAGTTAAAAAAATATGAATTATCTATCGGCTCTCTCCTTATTTACCTCGATCTGATTTTGATACCATTAGCGCTAAAAGTGTAGCTAGTTATGTTACATCTCCAGTGTGTCCTGAGTCTCCTGACTTACACTATATTCTATTTAAGCATTAGTATGCACAGGATAATGTCAGTTTGGGGAATATATTTAGATAGAACACTGCTTCAGTGATCTTCCAATCTGATCATCCATGGACTAATAACATCAGCTAGCCCAAGTAGAATCTCAATGAACACCCACCAAACAGTTAATAGATAATGAGCTAGAAAGCAGAGCTCATATACTAGCAATTCCCACAACTATAATTTAACCAATTTTAACAAATAAGCAAGTAATTTTTCTGCAACGAATCCATCCAAATGCTCTGCATTTGGATTAAGCTTTATAAATGGGTTAAGCTTGTGTCCAGTACATCAGTGCATTGGACATGTTAGGATGCGAACATGTCTTATAAAAATCAAGTCTTTTAAAAGTTATACACGAGCAAATAAACTAAATAAACCTCCGAGAAAACGAAAAATGTAAAACAGTAACCCCACAATATAGCTCCCCCTCACCTATGAATTGATGTGATACAACATAATCTTAATTCACACCTACCATTCTCTAAACTTCCTAGGAACACTTCTGTCAGTTCAGTGGATTCGTGGTATCTACCATGACAAGTTCATTGTCCCACCCAGACATGTTTAAAATCTTGGAAGTAGTAGTCAAGTAGATACTATTGTTTTGATGTCACAAACCAAACCATTGATAGGTGCAGAAGGACTTATCCATGGCCATTATTAGAGAGGAGGTCGAGCCGGCACCTACCTAAATTTTAAATGTGTAACATAACACAAGGCGGTGGAAATATTTTTTTTTGTTTTTTCATGGAAGAAATGTTTATGTTAAAGTGTAACATGTTATCAATCTTGCTGACAAATCTAAGTTTATGAAATTCTTGTGCTTCCCTCATTACATGGATTATTTAATACGACTTCTTCTTCTTTCTCTTTGCATACCATTATCACAACCAGTTGTAATTTTCAATGACAAATATTAAATCTTGGACACAAATGCAATAAGCCAATTTTATAAAGGGTCAGGGATGATCTGAAACGAAGAATTAATCACAAAATTGGAGACACATGGATCTATTATTGGGTTTAATAAGGACAGGATGACATATGCATTTATATTTCAATGCATTTGAGCCTATCTTCTTGAAAAAAATAATGATGGTCTTTGAACCATAATTCCATGAATTATTGAGCTGTGATCTTCTTTGTTGAGTACAAGAAAGCATTACCATTTTCTTTTATCTGTTTTTTCAAACATAATCCTTATTCTTTCATTTTAATATAAATCTGGTTCTCTAGTATGAATGGATAATCACTATTTTAAATTTTTTTTTTTTTTTTTTTTTTTGTTTGTTTTGGATGAACCGCTAATCAAGTCATGAACATAGAAAGCTAAAGCACATGAAAAATGTGACACGTATGGTTTGTACAAATTAGTGTGTGGCCCTTTGAGTTTGATGTGAAATTGGCTAACACCACTAATTGTTGACCAGTTTTATTTCCTGATTGGGACTGTGCTCGTGTCTTTACACGTGAGGTTTTTTTATATGTCACTTTGAAATTTGACCAAGTCTTGTTTGTAAATGTTGAGAAATATGGATAGGAAACATAAACCAGAAAAACAATACCACCTTATTAAACATACCCTTTGGCCATTGGTGTCTTAGGTCGGCTTGACTTTAGGCTTTGATTAAATATGTGAGGATTGCATTTGGTCCTCTTCAATCTGACCCCAACAGTAATCCCCTTTATAGAAAGATTAGAAATTTAGAATTCCTTTGTATAGTAAGTCCTCAATCCTCATCTGGTAAATCAAATACTACATGAAACAATTACAAAATTATTTTCTTTGAATTTACAAAATCAAGTACAACTGCATATATAGTTAAAAATCAATCAAGTATTGTTGGGCATATAATGAATATAGGTATTTGAAGATGAGAAGTACTTCAAATTTTCATGAATGCATGTACCAACTTTTTTCTGTTGATTAAATTCATGAATGGATTTTAAGGTTTATTAATATATGTATTTGAAACTTTTTTTTTAGGTGTGAAATATTGTTTTAAATTCATAATATTAGTGATTTTGTTGAAGTAAAATACTCAAATCTTCAATCAATCATGAATATATTCCTTCACTGTGATCTATTATTTTCTTAAGGTTAAAATTAAGGACAAAGCATTCATAAATATTTATACTCCTCAACTTTGGTGGGTTTTACTTGTTTTTTTCTTTTTCTTTTTTCCCTTTTTTTTTACACATGAAGTTTAGTTGAGCAGAGCTAGATTCGATTAGAATCCTATTTAACTGACCTACTGCAAAAGTAAAGCATGCCCCATTGTTTGGAATTACATTGCTTTAATCTAAGTTAGGACTAAAATAATAAGGAGCGTGGAATGAAATAGTAAAAGTACCCCAGATAAGATTTAATTATTCTACTAAATAAAAGTCTTTAAGTTTGATTTATGATTTAGTACAGATGAAGCATCAATATATTCAATAATTGTGTGTTCCAACTTTCAAGCCTCAATATCTAATTCTTGAAGTCTTTTTTCGGTTTGGATTGCATATTGGGACTATTGCACAATTAATATGTTAAACATGTTTAACATTTTTGATTATCTAAGAATTATTACTCACAACTCTGACTGACTCTTAAACGTCCAAGTTCATGTTAATCTTTAGTAAAGTTCAAAAATAATGAAGTCCTGCATGTTAAAGAAATCAACGCATAAACAAAACCCTACAGATTAAATATTACGATAAAAAAAAATAAATAAAAAAAGGATATGGATGCCATATTCTCACCATTCTATATCACTAGTTTTGTTTCAATCTTTTATTGAAGAGAGTCAAAAACTAAAATAGTTAAATAGGATGATTTTTATAGAGAAGAATATTATCTACATTAATTGTCGATCGCCATTTTCTTTCATCTCTCTCTTTCTTTTTCTTTTTTAAATCAAATAATAACTTGTAATTTTTTTTTTTTTTGGGTGTAAAATGCAATTAAAATAAATAGTCTGACCATGCATGCATGTAGTAAAATGTAAAATGATGCTGATTTTATTTTATTTTTATTTTTATATGAGAATCCAATGAGGGTGATATTTTATACGTATCATTACCAGAAGTCTAATCCAAAGATTATCACATATCATGTACATAATAATTACGAGGTTCGAAAAGTCATATGTTAAGACTAAAATAAGAAAAAGTAATATATGCTTAAGACTTAAATCTGTCTACCATTTCCCCTCATTTGGGGTTAGAACTAAAGAATTTAGAAAGGATTCGCACAGGCATGGTCGGCTGGAGATATTATATTCTATATTTCTATCAATCAAAAGCTTTTGTATTTTATTGAAGTCTGTGTTTCAACATGATGTGAAAGGTTAAATAGGTAACATCTTGTATTGACGTGAATTTTGTCTTTCAATCAACAGAGAGAATAAGAATAATAACAAGATTAAGGTTTTAGATACGTAATCGCGTCGTATAATGCATATTACTGTGTAAGTCACTGCGTGACCATCAAAATTGTTGGCTACACTAAAGATGGCAGCTTTATCATTTTTTCATTGTTGGTTCAGGTCTGCTTTTGAAGATACCCTTTAGGTTATGCTGTTAAGGCATGAAAATATTAATAAATAAATAAAAAAAGTCTCATTTTTATAAAATCTATTTTTTTTATGCCTTAAACGTTAAACCTTGCTGATGGGTTATAGACCTTTCAAATAACACTTATATTTCCTTAAATACTTATTGGAAGACAGTTGTGAATTCTAATCCCACCATATACCACTTGAATTACGAAGAAAGACAAAAAAATTTTGAGAAAAAACATCGCAAAGTTAACGAAGCTTTCTTGTGTGATGGTTACATGCAACCAAAGTCTTAGTACCTATGGAGGCAGCGTAGTTGACAGGAAGCCTTTATGGCCTATCACTTATGAGTTCGAGATTATAAATTTAAGTAACGGTAAGCTCTACTATTACGCGAGTAATCTCACATTTGTAAGTAAGATTTAAGTAAGTACCGACCACACTTACGAATTTCATTTGTTTTTTAGCAAAAAGTATGCAACCAAAGTCTCATAATATGTGGAGCCATGCCCGCCTACTATGAGACATCAAGTATAAGATAATTTCTTCCCAAAATTTGAACACTAAGTGCGAAAGTGTGTCATTGACTCATTGATATTTCTTGATAGAAGGGGATAGCTTCATGACAACAAAGTTAACCATTTGTGTGTGTGTGTGTGTGGAAAATGATAAAAATTCAAACCTTGTCAATTTCATCCTTGTGGGTACAGCATAAAAGTAATGAATATGCACTGTACCCAGTGGAATATGCTCCTAATGTAAATTTTAGGGGAGCTTCATGTTTCACACAATAGCTTTCAATCTTTATAACCCACAAAAGTTTGGGGGTCCATGTTGGTCGATGATGTAGAATTTTCTCTAGCCCTTTATGACCCAGTCTTTTGGTCTTTCCCCACTGGTCCACCCACCAAAAGAGAAAACATACAATATGTATAATTGTCTCATTTTGCTAATAATACTACTTAAACTATACTTGCAAGCCTCCATATCTATGAGTTTATCTCCCTAATCCCATGATTTAATTAATAATTATAAAACCCTTATCAATTATCATTAAGATTGGTGTGCTGTGTCCTCTAACCCATGTACACCATTGCTTGTGCACCCCTCATCACCCTCACGCCTAATCCTTTGCCTCTTTCTTTATGTCTGCTTTTCCTCACACCAATGAGGATTGCCACACACTTCTCCTTCTTCTTTTTCTTCTATTAAAATAGTCTTGGGCAGCCACTATTATTATTACTATTACTTTAGCCACAAGTTCTGAATCATTCCCATTAAACTATCAACAATGATGATGAAAAAGAGGCCAAAATCATTCACCTATGTTTTGTTCTTTTCCCTATAAGGCCAAATCAAAATTATGATGATGATGTAAATTTATTATTAACTTTACCTTCTTGGGCCAATCAAAACAAACGAAACAAATGAGTAAAAACCTAATCACTGTTTTAATCAAATTTATAATAAACAATAACTTCGTTATGAAATAATATTTGTCACTATTTTTTTATCCCTACCTTTACTCATAGATAAAAACAATAAAAGCATGTATATAAACTCTCAATAATGCATGATGGGATCATTCATCACGATCAGCAATCCGTTGTCTATTACTTCATCCATTCTTATTCAAGTTATGTGTCTATCCCAATAGTTCAACTTCATGTAAAATTGGAGATAAGCTTATTAATAGTGGAGGATAGGGATTGGTCACCTTTAATATTTTTTTAATAACCTATAAAAAAATAAAATAATAAAATAAAAACACCCAGAGGGAGAGACAGAGAGTCAAAATACTTATTTTGTCTCATTTTATTTTGTCTCCCTTAAAAAACTATTTTTGAATGATCATCATTTGATGTATTATCTATCAAATAAATAATTATTTTGTACTCTAACTCTCCACTCACATATTAATAATTTTTATTAATTAAATTTAAAAACCATCATTTTTTGTGCTCTCTTTTGGAAATTTAAATGCCACTCTTACTCTCCACACTCTACAAATGAGTGACTATCACGCCAAGGGTGCACGATGATAAACCATCGTTCATAATGAGAAAGAAAACATTAATTGCTCCTGAAATGTTGAATAAATCTCAAAGAGAATTTTTTATAAATGTAAAATATATTCATTCTATCAATAACCAAGCATATGATAAATGATTTACCTTTTGTAACAGTTTTGTAATTTAATCTCATACAAAATAAAAAGAACAAAGCATCATTAAAATTTGTAATAAAGTTATTAAAAAAACTCTACTCATTAACTTTTGAAAATGAACAATAGACATTGTTTACAAACAAAACAGGACTAAATAAGTATTTGTTTTTTTAGCTTTTGTGAATAGCCATAAAAGCACAAGTTCGCCTGTATTTGATATTTCACTAAATAATGTTTTTATATATTTTTAAAAATAAATTTAAAAGGCATACAAAGATCAAGAAAGACACACAACCACGTTAGTTTTATGCGTACAAATCAATATATATGTTGAAAAGCATACATGGTAGTAGATCATAATCATCAAATATTTATTATCTTTTATACGGGTCGTTACAACCATTACCTCATGTATGTATCTAGCTAATATATGTATATATATTTTCTTTTGTAATCTTTCACAATATAATCATGTGTGACTCACATATTATAAGAAGTATAAAGTTTAGTTCCAAACTAATTTGAAGTTATCTTTATTCAACCTACTATTTGGTGACTAAAAAATTATCTATTTGTAGTTTTAGTCACATAATTTTTTTTAATGAGTCATGTGACTTGTTTAGATAATATACATAAATAGTCTTATAAATTACTACATAATGAGTCAAAAGAAATAGTCTTGAATTTGTTTGGAGCTAAACTTTGTTCACGTATAATCAAATGCATCTTTAAACATGTTTGAAGTCATCTTGCTCCAACTTACTATGTGATAATTAAAAATATCATTCATATGTAATTTTTATCACATTACTTCTCTAATTAAGTAACTTGTTGAAATAATACATATGAATAAAGAGCTCCCCCTATTATTGGTGGTTGAGGGCCTAGTTCTTTGGTACTTGGTTGTATATGACCGATAGCTTTCTCTTTCTCTCCCCTTACAATTAACCAATATTATCAATACCGTTTCAAACTCCATTAATTTCTGATTGTCCATTGGAATGAAATAATCAACATCAATATTCAATAACTCAAAGCAAACCACAAATAAGAACCAAAAATGCATCACAAATCATACTATATAATTTGTATAGTTATAAATGTAAAACAATAGCTACTTTTAAAATAAATAAAAAAAATTATAAATTTCATTAAAACAAATTACACAAATTTTATTTAAATTTCTATTTTAAACAAAATCTAAAATTCTAGAGTAATACAATATCCACAAGATTTTCATAAAAAATAAAAAATAAATAAAAATTAAGTAGCAAGTTATTATTGATTTTCATTTGAACCTATTACTTATATTCATTTTTTTCACCCACCTTTAACAACTTACCGTTTACAATTTATTTTCTAAATATTATAAAAATATTGTCAATGTATAATTCTCAACCAATACAAATTTTAAAACTTCTGTCTTTTTCTCTTTATTCACCGCCAACATTCACTACCAAGTCCCAATACTACCCTTTCCAAAGTTTAATCTCCACCAAATATTCTACAAAATATCTTCATGTCATAAATAGATGAACAACGTTTCTCTCCAAACTAGTTTAGAAAAAAACTCTACAAACTCTTCATATATCTCTATATTAAGTGTGAATTTTGGAAATCTAACCGTTAGATTGCATGTTCTTATTATATTTTTCATGCATGTAAAATTTCAAGAAAATCAAAAATCAATTGCCATCTCATCAATCAAATGTTAAAATTTCAAATTTTTATGATCTAAAATTGTGTATAAAAAATAAGTTTATTGATCAAATAGTAAATAATATCCAATTTGAATGAAATTTGATATGCATGTTAAAAATATAAGGAACATAAAATTCAACGATTAGATTTTCAAAATTTACACAAAAAAAAGAGATATATGAGAAATTTGAAAAGTTTCTCTCCAAACTAATTTGGAAATAAACTTTGTTCTAAACGGATAAACCCTCTTCTATTCTTCTTCTTCAGTCTGTCTATTACTTTTCTTTCATTTGTTTTTCCAGTCAAAGACTTCACAACTTCAAACATGTTTAGGGTCGAACTTGTTGATACACAAAAAAAATCTGTGTTTTTAAAAAGCACAAAACAAAACCATCGCACATTCTTGGTGCATGGTCTCTCCACCGCATATTCTACAAAATATCTTCATGTCATAAACGGATAGACCCTCTTCTATTATTCTTCTTCAGTCTGTCTATTACTTTTCTTTCATTTGTTTTTCCAGTCAAAGACTTCACAGCTTCAAACATGTTTAGGGTAGAACTTATGGATACATAAAAAATAATCTGTGTTTTTAAAAAGCACAAAACAAAACCATCGCATATTCTTGGTGCATGGTCACTCCACCGCATATTCTACAAAATATCTTCATGTCATAAACGGATAGACCCTCTACTATTCTTTTTCTTCAGTCTGTCTATTACTTTTCTTTCATTTGTTCTTCCAATCAAAGACTTCACAGCGTCAATCATGTTTAAAAATATCATTCATATGTAATTTTTATCACATTACTTGTCTAATTAAGTAACTTGTTGAAATAATACATATGAATAAAGAGCTCCCCCTATTATTGGTGGTTGAGGGGCTAGTTCTTTGGTACTTGGTTGTATATGACCGATAGCTTTCTCTTTCTCTCCCCTTACAATTAACCAATATTATCAATACCGTTTCAAACTCCGTTAATTTTTGATTGTCCATTGGAATGAAATAATCAACATCAATATTCAATAACTCAAAGCAAACCACAAATAAGAACCAAAAATGCATCACAAATCATACTATATAATTTGTATAGTTATAAATGTAAAACAATAACTACTTTTAAAATAATAAAAAAAATTATAAATTTCATTAAAACAAATTACACAAATTTTATTTAAATTTCTATTTTAAACAAAATCTAAAATTCTAGAGTAATACAATATCCACAACATTTTCATAAAAAATAAAAAATAAATAAAAATTAAGTAGCAAGTTATTATTGATTTTCATTTGAACCCATTACTTATATTCATTTTTTTCACCCACCTTTAACAACTTACCGTTTACAATTTATTTTCTAAATATTATAAAAATATTGTCAACGTATAATTCTCAACCAATACAAATTTTAAAACTTCTGTCTTTTTCTCTTTATTCACCGCCAACGTTCACTACCAAGTCCCAATACTACTCTTTCCAAAGTTTAATCTCCACCAGATATTCTACAAAATATCTTCATGTCATAAACGGATGAACAACGTTTCTCTCCAAACTAGTTTAGATAGAAACTCTACAAACTCTTCATATATTTCTATATTAAGTGTGAATTTTGGAAATCTAACCGTTAGATTGCATGTTCTTACTATATTTTTCATGCATGTAAAATTTCAAGAAAATCAAAAATCAAATGCTATCTCATCAAATAAAGGTTAAAATTTCAAATTTTTATGATCTAAAATTGAGTATAAAAAATAAGTTTATTGATCAATAATAAATAATATCCAATTTGAACGAAATTTGATATGCATGTTAAGAATATAAGAAACATAAAATTCAACGGTTAAATTTTCAAAATTCACACAAAAAAAAAAACGAGATATATGAGAACTTTGAAAAGTTTCTCTCCAAACTAATTTGAAAAGAAACTTTGTTCTAAACGGATAGACCCTCTTCTATTCTTCTTCTTCAATCTGTCTATTACTTTTTCTTTCATTTGTTTTTCCAGTCAAAGACTTCACGGCTTCAAACATGTTTAGGGTCGAACTTATCAATACATAAAAAATAATCTGTGTTTTTAAAAAGCATAAAACAAAACCATCGCATATTCTTGGTGCATGGTCACTCCACCACATATTCTACAAAATATTTTCATGTCATAAATGAATAGGCCCTCTACTATTCTTTTTCTTCAGTCTGTCTATTACTTTTCTTTCATTTGTTCTTCCAATCAAAGACTTCACAGCGTCAATCATGTTTAGGGTCAAACTTATCGATACACAAAAAATAATCTGTGTTTTTAAAAAGCCCAAAACAAAACCACCGCACATTTTTAGTGCGATGATCACTTCACAAGTATAAGTGTTTGTAGACCCTCTTCTATTCTTCTTCTTCAATCTGTCTATTACTTTTCTTTCATTTGTTTTTCCAGTCAAAGACGTCACAGCTTCAAACATGTTTAGGGTCGAACTTATCGATACATAAAAAATAATCTATGTTTTTAAAAAGCATAAAACAAAACCATCGCATATTCTTGGTGCATGGTCACTCCACCACATATTCTACAAAATATTTTCATGTCATAAACGGATAGGCCCTCTACTATTCTTTTTCTTCAGTCTGTCTATTACTTTTCTTTCATTTGTTCTTCCAATCAAAGACTTCACAGCGTCAATCACGTTTAGGGTCGAACTTATCGATACACAAAAAATAATCTGTGTTTTTAAAAAGCACAAAACAAAACCACCGCACATTTTTAGTGCGATGATCACTTCACAAGTATAAGTGTTTGTAAGGTGTGGAGACAAGGGTCGGGATTCAAATTTTACACACTTATATACTTAGATTAGGGTAAAGTAGAATTTTTATGTTGTATAAAAAAATAAAATAAAAAAAGCACAAAACCAATTTATTTTATTTCACCAAAAGATAAATATAAATAACGTGTAAGCATTGATATTTGATGCAAGTCCCCCGTAAGGCCGTAACGTTCCATCCCCACCTAACCAAAACCAAAAGGGTCATGCAAAGTGCGTGATCAGATTACGACGTAACCAAACCCCACTCCAAACTCTCTCTGCCATCGCCATGTGTCCTCGAACAGACTATACTTCTTCCACGTGTCTCCAACTCATTTGTCCATCAAACAAGAGTCATTTTCTTGTAAAAGCTATTAAATCTAATACAATCCCGTTTCAGGTCCGTAACGGAGGTACAACAAGTGATGGAATTTTGTTGGTCACCTGCGGGTGAGGTTAACAAGTAAATTAAAAAATATATATTAAATTTCTATTTTATTTTAAGGGCAGGAGGGTTAGTTTGGTCTGTGGGTTAGGGGTCAAGAGGGGAGGGATTAGGGGATTGTCCAAAATGCTGAGACGAGAGGAGGCAGTGCAATGTGGGGCCCAACTCTCTTTGGGTTGGTGCAAGCTACATAGGGGACACATTTTCGTAGGGTCCACTCTCTTTTGTTTTGTAAGACCTTCCTGATTTCTAGTCCTACTCTCTCTCTCTCTCTCTCTCTCACACTCCCCTCCTCGACTTCATCCATTCCACGTGTGTGCCCTTTCTTTGTCCATTGAATTTATGACCGTCCATTCATGATGATTGGTTTTTTTTTTATAGGTCCTTGTGTTTTAGGATATTTGTTGGTATTGATTTTATTTTAAAGGGAATATGTTAACGGGTGTTTGATTGCATTTATTAGGAAAAAATCGAGTGAGTCTTATTGCACTGGACGAAACAAAAGTTATAAACAAATTGTACAACCCCTTAAACAAGCTAATCAATCGCAATAAAAATTTAATTTTAACCAATGCATTTTGGCACTTGTTAATCAGATACCTTTTTATTGCAATCTATTGACTTTTTTTTATAAGGAGTCACGCCCCTTTAACTTAAAGGGTATTTTCACATCAAAAAAAAAAACTTAAAGGGTATTTATTTATTAAACTTTTGTTACTTCTCAATGCACGAGAAACTCCCTTAAAGCTTCCTTAACAAGTGCACAATATCACACGTTATTATATTCATTTTATCATTAGGCTAAGACTCAATTGAACTAGTTAAGATATCAAATTCTTTATGGATAATTTTAATTCTAACGTGTGCCAAAAAAGAGTTCTATATGCAAGTGATATATGTGATTTTTATTTTACTTTTTGCTTACAATAAATGGGCGAGGAAGATTCAAACCTACGTTCTTTTAATGAAGAAAAACAAAAATCAAACAATGTCTTTGAATCACTTAACTCTTGGCAATGCATAAATAATAAACTAGTGTATATTTGTCACTTTAGCGCATTGTGAAATTATATATTGGTAGGTCGATCAATTGGATACCTGCCAAAAATAGATGCACAAAGTAAAAAAAAAATTATCATATTTAAATTGCCGATTGAAAATTTACAAACTTAATATTCAATTTTTTTTATAAGTAATGTTCAAATTTAATAAGTGTCAAAAAGAGCGAAACCATCACAAGCTCTTCTTTTTGTGTGCATTTAATAACACAAATAATTAAAGCAATTTATAGCAGGTGGGTGGCTTTTCTTCGGTACTGTATCACTTTACGTTTTCAGAAAGAGAGTTTTGATTCAATATTTGTAAGCATGATATGTAAATTGATTTAAAAGCTAGCTGAGATTAATATTACAACAAATTAGGGTTCAATTTTCAATCATTATCTACTAAACACATCTTCAATGGACACACACACTATATAGAATATAAGATATGATATCATCTAATCTGTAATTTTTTGCTTCTTATAAGTGATCCAAAAGTTTGGTAGAGATGTTATCTAACTTGTTTTTATTTAAAAGTAAGTATAATTTTAAAGCCATGATGATGATGATGATGATGATGTATGTTTTATTTTGTTTAATAAGTCTATTCATTATTTTGCATCGGTGGAGTCAAGAATATGCATAATTGACAAATCCTGTCATATTTATCAACAAATTAAAACTATTTCAGTTTTGGCATACTATATATTAACATATTTTTCTAAGAAACTAATAACAGCTGTTAGGGAAATTCAAGTTGATTGGCATTGTCGGTTTTCCCAAGGGGTGAACTCAGGTTGTGAAAACCTGTTATTAGCAAAGTCACCCCTTTACATATGAAAAATATATGTAAATGAGACTATATGTTTGATGCATGTTTCTCGTTTATTCAGTGTGAACTGATAATAAAAAAAATACATTAACAATTACCCCATTTTCTTGTTTTTTCCGTTTAGTCCATAAAGTAATAGAAGAATATCTTTGAAAGTTGCTACGATATTGTGGAAGAAGATGTTCAACAAATCAAGTTGGTCTTATTTTATATAGATAGATAGATAGATAGATAGATAGATAGATATCGTGAACGCTTCATTTTAATAATGTTTCTTCTTTTGACTAATGTGTAATTACCTTGTTCTTTCTTTCTAGATACAGAGGACAAAAGAAATCTAAGAAGGATTCGGTCCGGCAATTTAAATATGATTAGCGTTTTAATTTTCTTTGGTTTGTAAAATATTTTAGATTAGGGTAAGTATACATAAAAATAAAAAAACATGTTAGGGTACTAGATGATAGTGTTGTTACATTGATTAAAACACTTGTACCACCTACCAATTGAGATCCAATAAAAGTGTAAATGGTCAAGATGAAAAGTTAAATCAACCGTCTAATCAGAGAAAGGTCAAAAAAAAAAAAATTCAAGAATGTTTGATAACTATTTTTTTCCCCAATCTTTTGTTTTCAAAAACTATTTTATATTTTCTAAACCAAAAAATATGTTTGGTAACTCAAAATAGATAGAAAACAAGATTTGTATCCAAATCTCATTTTTCAAAGAAAACTAAAAACAGTTAATGAGTTGTTTTAAATTCTGAAAACATAGAGAAACTAACGCACTTAAATGAGGTTAGATTTTGTTGAATAAGAGATCTGGGATTCAATATCCGTCTGCATAAAAAACCGATTGATATTTTGGTTTGATGGCAAAGAGCACAATTATTAGAAGCGAACGCTATAGTTTGAAATTCTTAAAATAAAATAAAAATAAAAATAAAAATTAAAAAAAATTAAAAAAAAAAACTAGACTTCAAATCTTGGCAAAAAAATAAAGATAAAAATAAAAACAAACAATTTTGAAACTTGCAGCCAAACCCACCACACTCTGCCTCCTCCACTTCCTATTGTCATCCACGAAATCCTCCCTGCCGCACTGCCATTGTTGAACCAACCATCAACCTATATGTGCACCACCAAAAACTCATGATTGCAGGTTATATTTCATGTTCAGCTTTTGGTTGCGATTGAAAGATACAATACAATGCCTATATGTTTAGTGGGCTTGTTACTTTGGCAACAGGTGCATGCACCTGCTGTGTTGACATAAGACAATTTACACACATGTATCTTGCGTTCCATTTAATAAAGTGTTATGGAATAGATAAGAAAGGAAAGGGAAAAGAAAAAAAAAATTGGTTCATCACTTAGTTAATAGGGTCAAGAAATGCTCACTAAGTTTTGTGTTTTTTTGAACTAACCAAATGAGATGTTTTTAACTTTAAAGCCATAATAAAATTATTTTTTTGTTTTTATTCTTAAGAACAAGCTTTTGAAAACAAAAAACAAAAGTAGTTTCTAAACATATTTTTATTTTTATTGAGTAATGTTAACGAATACTTTAAAAATATTAGTTTAGAAAATACTTTAATTTAAAAAAAAATTTATGAGAAAATAAAAAGTTAATTAATTTTGTTGACACATTTTAAAAATGATTCTTTAACAAAAGGTTTTTAAAAACATCTATTAACCGAACATTTTTCTTTGATAAGACAACTTTTGGACCCCCATGAGTATTAAATGCGTAACCTGCACTGGATCTGGATTCCTACTTACCTATGTGTTTGTCCAAAATAAGCTTCCCATAGCTTTCAAAAAAAAATAAATAAATAAGCTTCACATAGTTTTGAGAGGATGGAAGTTTAAGATGTATGCATCATCATCAGGTAGCTCAAGTACTGTCAACCTGCATGTATGGCTAGAAATGGAGCACGTTTGTGTCTAAGGTCCCAAGTTATTTCACGTGCTGCAGTACTGGTACCTCTTTAGTCTTTACACACTGCCTGTACTTTCATCCTTTAAATGTCTAACTAAACTTCAATATTTTAGATTGATCATACTCATTCTCTTTTATAATCTGATATGTTTATGGACATATACATATAATTATAACAAGGCTTTGCACCCTTTGGAAGTCTGGTTGCAGGTGTTAAAATTAAAAAGCAGTATAATATATATTATTTGGTAGACATGAAAAACTTGTACGAATGAGGGCTAGAACATTGGTCATGATTTAGTTTTAGTATCATTATATTTATATTGGGATTTGAATGGAATTAATATCTTGAATTTAGAATCAACCTTCACCTTATAAGTAGTATTTAGAAAGTAAAAATAACATTTCACTATGATGTTATTTAATTTTTGAGTATGAAAATATAAATAAACGAATTGTATGAAATACAATGTCATGTAATTATATTTATTTAGTTGAAAGAACAAATATATATAGGGGTGCTCAATGTTCCAGTTCGAGTTTGATCAGATTTTTGCCAATACATCACCTAATCTAATCTATTAGAGCATTCTCATCAGCTCTCTCATAAAAAATGTCATTTTAACACACAAAAAACCTACTTTATCATTTTAGCACATCATTTTACAACATACCATTTATCAGATGTTCTATTCTTCAATTCTATATATTAAAATAATATTTACAAAACTTTAAAATAATATATTAACTCCTCTCATCAACAACAATAACAACAACAGCATAGCCACCACTGCTGCAACAACGACCACGGCCACACCAACAACACCGACAGCCACCAAATTACAATACCACTGCCACAACTAACCCACAACCCACCACATTCACAAACCTCAAAACCCATCCCAAATCAAACAAACCCAACCTCCAATCCCTCTAGATAAGCCTGAACCTCACAACCTACCGGCAACAACAAAAAAAGCCACCACAAAAATCAACCAATAGCCACAACAATAAAACCCACGGCAAAAAAAAAAAAAAAAAAAAAAAAAAAAAAAAAACCCATCAGAAAACAATAAGAAATGTCTCACACTGTGAGAGATTGGCGGCGTGGGGTGGATGGCACGGCAATCTCGGCGGTGTGGCGTGGCGTGGCGGATGGTACGGCAAGCTCGACGGCGCGGCGCGGCGTGGTATGACGCGGTGGATGGCACGAAGCTTGGCGGCGCGGCGTGGTGGTCACTATAGTGAGATTGGCGTGGCTGTGAAAGAGCAACAGAGAGGGCTAGACAGAGATGAGAGTTTGGGTCAGAGTTAGAGAGATCGAAGGTTGAGAGGGAGTGCCGAAGAGAGATGGGGAATTAGGAAAATCAACAAAGAAAATTTGGTCAGCGGTTTTGTTTTTGAGTGATGTTTAGAGAGATTTTGTGTTTTGTATTCAAGGGAGACCTTGAGTTTGCATTTGCGTTTGAGAATGACTGAGGAAAGAGAGATATGACAGAGATGAGAGTTGAGAAAGAAAACCAGGCGGAGAGAGAGATATGTCTTGGGAGGAGAGAGAAAAAGTATATAAAATAATAATAAAAATTTTGGCACATTTGTCCGTACCGTCTCAAATATGAGACGGTACTGTAGCCGTGTGTCAAAAATTTTGAGATTTGAGATATCTGATGAAGGTTGGTTTTTGTGTTTGGTGTGTCGAATGTGCCAAATATTTGGCATTTGGCACATTTGAGAGAGCTGATGAGAGTGCTCTCAGAGACTATCAGTGGAGCTAACTAGAACTCACAACTTGATTGGAATAATCCACTAATCGTCTTTGGCTTAGTAATCAACTGTTATAGTAGTGGTAATTAACCAATACTTTTCCAAGTCTTGTATATAAGGCAAATCTCACTATGTTGACACAAGAAGCCATAATGGAAGAGCGTGAAAGGGGGGAGGGGGGGGGGGTCATATTTGACAATTGACGCATACAATAAACAAATTAGTTTTTCATATCACTCATATCAATACAAAATATAACAAATCTAATACAAATATACATGTGCAATGTGTTCATTTATCTCATGGATCATAAGACTTTAGGATCGACTAAGCCAACTTCTTTAAGGTCTAATTTAATTTCTAAATCATCAATATCATATTCCTCATAAAAAAAAATCATCAATATCAAGTGGATCCCAATTGGATTTTGAAAGGACATTTAATCTCAAGCAGTCCTCATTTTGCATTCTGCAAATCCATATGAGCAAAAATTTGCATATTTTTACTTCTTATTGAATGCAGATAGATTGATATTTACTGCTTATTAACTGCAGATAAAAATTGAGATTTTCCATTTTTTTGGTTTTAACCCAAAATGATATATATACGAGGGGAAACAAATTGAGTGTGTAAAGCAAAAGGGCAATACAAATAATGCGTCCCATATCTTTTACATGTTCCGAAAGGGAGCATAAAATGTTTAACTTTTTTTCCCCCAATGGTACGTCTTTTACAGGACAAAGATTCCTCCAATCGTTGCTTTTAGACATTAGAATTTAGACCATACAAAAACTCTGCTATTAGACAAATACACATTGGTCCCACTCACTTCCCTTCCCTCTAGGTCTAGGACTATGACTAGTAGCTCCCCCCCACTACAACTTAATATCAACTACTTCTTCTCTCCTTCCAATTTCTCGCGATAATTTGAATCTCACATAGCCCCAAAATTTCGAATTGTATTGTACTATGTATCCTTATAAAAATACCAGCCTCATGCGATGAGATTTTTTGTTTTGGTCTCGTGTCATGATTTTTTTTAAAATTTTTTAGATAAGTTTATTTTGAAAATATGAATTAGTAGGAAACTGTCTTATTTTATAAACATTTTAAATGGAGTTGGAGATATATTTTCACTGGTTGTCTTCAAGTTTTTCCTCTATTAAATATAAGGTTTAGGAGTATTTATAAACTACAAAAAAATACAATCTAAAAAGGGGAATCTATTTATAAATAGTATAGACTAGCCTCATCACGCGTGCAGAGGCTTTTTTTTTTTTAATGTAATTTTTTAATTTGAATTTACCTATTTTTAGTGAGGTTACACAGGAAGGATTTTTTAAGAAACTAAAATTTAGGATTTGGAATGGAGTAAACTGCTGGTTTAGTGTTTGTTAATTTTTAGGAAAAATTGTATCAAATCTGAGATATATTTAAATAGAGAGTGTGCTAATTTTTAAGAAAAAATTTTATTTGGTAGTTTATTTTTTGTTTTTGAATTTTGTTGAATTACAATTTTAACCCTATTTTTTATTTTTTAAGAATAAAGATTATCTAATTAGATTAGGGGTATTTTTGACCTTTTATAAAATCATTACTAACTTTCTGAATGCTCTTAATATATAGAGATAAACAAGTAATAAATATCTTATAGGTAAATTATATACGTACACAAAATTTACAAATATATTTTTACTTTTTTTTTCTTTCTTCTTTCTCTTTTAGCCTCTGGGATAAGGCAAGGTGAGAGCCCTGAAAAACATAATAAAATTGTAGAATGAGTTGTATTTTGATACTTCAATTTCATGAAAATAGGCAAACCAAGTAAATGGTCATTTTCATGTCATTCACTCATTCATTAACTTATTGTATGACTATTCCAATAAAATTTTTGTATGAAAAGTTTGTAGACCATCTTTCTACGCGTAAAAAATAGACCATAATGGATTTGGTAATATAATTCTATTAGTTTAGATTTTAGACTTTAGACTTTAGACTAGAATCATATAAGGATTATCTAATTAGATTAGAGGTATTTTTGACATTTTATGAAGTCATAACTAATTTTCTGAATCATCTTAATATATAAAGAAGATAAACAAGTAATGAATATCTTATATGTAAATTATATACATACACACAATTCACAAATATGTTTTTACGTTTTTTTTTTTTCTTCTTTCTTTTATAGCCTTTGGGATAAGGCAAGGTGAGAGCCGTGAAAAACATAATAAAATTGTAGAATGAGTTGTATTTTGATACTTCAATTTCATGAAAATAGGCAAACCAAGTAAATGGTCATTTTCGTGTCATTCACTCATTCATTAACTTATTGTAGCAATAAAATTTTTGTATGAAAAGTTTGTAGACCATCTTTCTACGCGTCAAAAATAGACCATAATGGATTTGGTAATATAATTCTCTTAGTTTAGACTTTAGACTTTAGACTAGAATCATATAAAGATTATCTAATTAGATTAGAGGTATTTTTGGCATTATATGAAGTCATAACCAATTTTCTAAATCTTCTTAATATATAGTGAAGATAAACAAGTAATGAATATCTTATATGTAAATTATATATGTACACACAATTATATATGAAAAGTTTTTTTTTTTTTTTTTTGAGAAAATTTTGTATGAAAAGTTTGTAGACCATCTTTCTACGCATTAAAAATAGACCATAATGGATTTGGTAATATAATTCTACTAGTTCGGACTTTAGACTTTGGACTATAATCATATAAGTTTTATTTATTTATTTTTTTTGGGAGTGAAAGGGATGTATAAGTGAGGTGGAATGAGAGGTAATCTTAGTTTGTCTTGTCTGGAAAAAAAAAAAAAAGATTACCCTTTAAAGTAGTTCCTTTAGATTAAGATTTGCATTGATAAATTTGGTTTTTCGTTTGATAAAAAACTTAATTCATGGAAAGCCAATATAATTAATCTTAGGAATACCAAATTCATAGCTATACAGCAATTAAAAGTTTAAAGATTTTCATTTTCAGGTTACATTCATTATCATATTTTAAACGTGTGAAGAGGAAATGAAATGACTGGAAACGTACATATACCGAGTTACTTGAAAATTTTTTCTAACTTTCTTACTTTTACCAAATCGTAGTAGGAGGAAGACTTTGGTTGGACCAATGATAGAAAAAGGATGTTTCCACAAGCAAGAAAAAAGTTTGCAATTTCCATTTGCGGACAATACTTTGTAAATTTTAAAGGCCCAATTTTCATGTTACGCGTGTTCAAGATTTTTCTTGACCAAAAGCTAAAGGATTAAAAAAGGACATGCAAACAAAGATTTGCCATTGCCTGCCAATTTCAGCAAGATCCATAATCCATGCTATGCTTTTGAAAGTCACAGATGATTTGAAAAGGTCTCACCTAGTGGTTTTTAAATCGTGTTGAAAGTCAAAAAGAGATTGCAAGATTTCTTTGTAACCAGAAAGATCAATCTATGCATGGTGGAAGTCAATTTTATGAACATATAATGTTGCAACTTGCAATATTAATGAAGTTGGCTGTCTGCAACATATCTTTCTTTTTTTTTTTTTTTTTGAGAAAATTATAGTATGTTGCTAATTCCGCAACTTGAATTCATTCACCCCTAAATGGCTAAACCCCGAAGTATTTTGCATGAAAAAATGCCAATTCAATAAGAAGGTATATAATTATAAGGTATATACTATATACAATACAATCTCCACGAAGTATAGTAATATGAGAAATAGTGAAATACATTTAAATTTTAAAGAATATACTATGAGATATACATAAATATTACTAAAGTAATACTCCTAGTATGACCTAGTAGTACTGTATTAATTGCCCAACCTAATCACTGCTGCTAAATTCCCAACCGGTCCCAACAAGTGCAAACTAGGGTGGATATTAGTTCAATACCTAGTCCTTGGAATTTAATTAATTGTCTTATTAATTTTATAACCTATGGTCAAATATGTATTATTATTTTTTGGACAAGGTTAGTTAAATATCATTGTTGTTGAGTGCATTATGGGTCCATATATGGCAGACCTCCAGCTAGGTTCAATGCATCTGACGTGGCATGTCTTATTTAGAAGCAGAATTTTCAATAGTAAAATGTGGATTCCTTTAATTTGGCTTGAAGGAAGAATCACTTTGGAATAATCGTAAAAAATAGTAAGAATAGAAAAGTAATAAAATTGACAATGGAACAATAACTTATAACAAAAAGGAAAGGCTTTCCTTTTTCGCTCATGTCCTTCTTTTTGAGTATACAAGGAAAGATATGTTCGTATTTATTATTTAGTTTTAGTTTCTTGTAATGGACTTTCACGTAAAAGGAAAGTTTAAAAAAATTAAAAATACACGTATTCACAAATAATAAAAAGGAAGTCATTTGATGTCATATCACAAATACCCTATATTTTCTAGAGTAATGCTACTAGCACAAATTATTTTACAATATTTTTACAAAATGTTGATGTGCCCAACCTTTTATTGGTTTTCATTAATATTACTTTTTCATTTACCAATAATCACTCATCACATTAGCAGTTTGTAAAAAAATTTGTATTTCTAACATGTTGTAAAATAGTTTGTGGATATAGCACTACTCTTTTTATATTAGTGGATAAGTTGATCAAAATATTAGATCGCTAGAATATTTATGAATTACATTAAATTTATATTCTGCCCTCACAAATATTAGATCCTCTAAGAGCATTATGGTTACATCAAGACAAGGATTGAATTTAAAAAAATTATGAGATTTTTGTGATTTTTGTTCTCAATTCAATCACTTCAAAAATACACGAGTTAGAATGTATTTGGTTTTGCTACGTGAGCTTTTAACCTACCTAACAAAAACTTGTAATCCAAACTCTTTGTATCACATGAATTTGATGTATTGATCTTATTAAAAAAAAAACCGTGTAGTTTAGTGGTATTACTTGATTTTTGCATTGAGAAGAATTTGGAATTATCTTCTCTCGATTCTTATAAGCAAAAGAACAACAACAAGAAGAATGTATTTGTTCTTATTTAATTCTTGTAGTCATTATTTAAGCATCCACTCATATAAAAATATTTTCTTAGTATTCATGATATTGTGTTTAGAACATTCGTTTTGCTGTTATATTTGTTGTGATTCAAATCATTTTAGAAAACCTCTCGATTGAGTTGCCTAAACCCTAAATGGTCACTTAATAGCCGTTTATTCCATAATTGATTATAGGTTTTATGAAAATTGTTAAAAAAAAACTCTATTTATTGTTACTCTTGAGAGATTGAGCTAAATTTAGTTTTCTTGTTGGTATTTGAACTTGTTAGCAACGTTCTTATTGTCTAAACAGTCCCTTAATGGCCTAGCAACCCCAAATTAACCAAATAACAAGTCATTAAACTGTTAATACTATCATTAATTATTAAAATGAAAAAAAAACTTAACAATGTCTTGACTTCAAGAGCCTTTTAAATCTATATGATCATTTTTATTTCAAGATAAAATAAGTGAATGGAATATGCTAACGGATGCTCAATTGCACTTAATAAGGAAGAATCAATTGAAACCTATTGTATTGGAAAGTAGCAAAAATTAATAAACAAATACTCCTTTAACGGTAAGTTGCTCAATTCTTAAAAAAAGTTGCTCGATTGTAATAAAAAACTCAATTTCAAGTATAATTAATGCAATTCGACAATTGTTAACCATGCCCAAAACTAAAGGGTAACCGTTATTCCTCTTTGTAAGTAAGGTAAAGATAAAAGGAACTAGAGTGAAAAAAAAAAACAAATTCATTACATCCTATATTTGTCATGATGCTCTTTTGGTAGAACTAAATACTTCAAAGATATGGCTTAAGTTTAGTCCATTATACTCGTTGGGATGATAACACATAATCAAAAGTGAACACATGTCACCATAGTGATGGATCTAATGCAATTGAACACTAGACCCCAATTTGTCTTTACATACCGTATTTGTCACAATGCTGTTTCGATAGAACTTAAAAATGCTTCAAGGATATGCCTTAGGTTCGATGCATCTAGTGTATTTGACTTGTTGAGACGAAGACACATAATCAAGAGTGAACACGCCTTCAGTGCAACTAAACACTAAGAGTTTGTTTGGATACCGCTTATTTGTTGAAAACTGAAAACTTATTACTAAAAACAGCGTAGTAAAATATTTTTTAAACAACCAAAACACTATTCACGCATTTTGTGCAACTTGGCTGGTTCATGAACAGTGCCATGTGACCAATCAAACGCAATCGCAAACACTGGAACCATGGTATGCAAATGCACAGCATTCGGGAAGAATTATAAATTAAAATTATTTCACTATTTAGCTTATTTTTGTTATTATTTATAAGTCCCATTGCACTTTTTGGCACTATTCACGAGTCCTATTGTACTATTTTAGCTAACTTTTACTTTTATCTATAATACTTTTAGTAATACTATTTCAGTTTTAGCAAAATAAGCGGTATTTAATTAAATCATAAACTCAAGTTTTGCTCGTACTTCAGTATATCAAGAAAAGAAAAGAAAAGAAAAGAAAAGAAAAAAAAAAAAAAGACAAAGACTCGTATGTTGTAATTTATCAGCATGAGAAATACAGTACGTAAATGGGAGACAACTGCTGTTCCTAGAATAGACTCCACATAAAATTATCAAATTTAAAAATAAAAAATAAAGGAACTATAATACTAGACTCTGCTAGTGACAATAAAAAATTAAAAAAAAAAAAGTAAACAATGGTTAACATGAACAAAAAAAAAAAAAAAAAGTAAGTGGAGGAGGGTGTGAACTACGCACACCCGTCCCCTTAACACTTGCTCGTTAATAGCACGACAAAGCCAATTCCCCATAAACAGAACAACCTTTTATTTTTTTATTTATTTTTAATAATAATAATAATAATGTTTTTTTTTTTTTTTTGTTTTAAAGTAACGGCCAAGACACACGGCGTTACATGCTCAACGAACCAAATTTGGACACATTTCAACGGCGTTTTTGGCATCACAGCCGCCTTTATTTATTAATCCCCGTTCCTTTCATTTTTTATTTATTTATATATTTATTTTTTTCTGAGTTCACCGGCTGTTCCCGGTTAGATAAAGCTTATCGAACCGGTAACTGCCGGTGGTTGTACAAACTGGTTAAAATTTGACCACGGTCGAAATTATTGCCCAAAGTTTTGACCACTCTGGTTAAGCCCCCCCACAACCCAACCCCTTGTTTCAGACAAAGATAGAAAGTTGAAACAAACACAGAGAGAGAGAGAGAGAGAGAGAGCTAGGGAGCTTGTGAGCGATTCTTAGCTTTTTCAGAGAGAGAGAGAGAGAGAGGGAGAGAGTGAAGGTTGAGAGAATTGGTGAAGAATTGAGAGGAAGAGAGAGAGAGAGCTTAGCTTTGAGGTTTCTTTGAAGTGCTTAGTGATTGAGTTCTTGGTTTGAGCTCTGAAGCTGTTGAACTCGACGAGCGTTGAGAGAAAAGCTTTTGGTTTGAGCTGTGAAGCTGTAGAATTCGGAGAGATTAGGAGTTTTTGATTGAAGGAATTTTGGTTTTCTTTTGTGTGAGAAAGAAAGAGAGAGAGAGAGCTGAGAATTCTAGAGAGAGAAAGAAAGGTAAGGTTTTTTTTAATCAGATGAGAGATCTGTGGTAGTTGTTGAAGCTAACGGAAATGTCTTCGTCGGAGGTAACCGGAAAAGGAAATCCGGCAACCGCCGGCTATAACGACCACCACCACCACCACCACCACCACCACCACCACAGCAACAGCAACAACAACAACAACAGTGATAGTAGAAACAGTAGCGAAGGGCAAAAAGGTCATTCTACATTTTCCGGCACCAGCAAAGGTAAAAAAATAAATTCCGACGAGCTTAACTCGGTTTCATTTTCCGACCCTAACTCGGTAACGATTCCGATTTTGACCTCTGATTTTTCATGGTTTCTGGGCTCTTATACAGACGCAGAAACCGCGCTCTACAGAGAGCTATGGCACGCTTGTGCTGGTCCTCTTGTCACAGTTCCTCGAGAAAGCGAGCGCGTCTTCTATTTCCCTCAGGGCCACATCGAACAGGTTCGTTTTCAACTCTGTGTTATGGTTTTTGCATGTCTGAATATTTATTTTTTTTGTCTTTCCATTTTTATAACTGTTATGGTTTTGTTCTATTTTGGGTGTGACAGTTGCGAAAGTTTGAGTTTTTGTTTCTGGGTTTTGTTGTTCAAACTTTAAAGTGGCTAAAAGTAATGGTTTTTTTTTTTTTTTTTTGGGATGAGTTTTGATTTGGGTGTCCTAATGTTAGGTTGAGGCGTCTACTAATCAAGTAGCGGACAAGCAGATGCCTTTATATGATCTTCCTGCTAAGATCCTTTGCAGGGTTATCAATGTACAATTGAAGGTAGTGATTTTTTCATTTGGGTTTTTGATCTATGAATGATGAGCATTTTTGGTTTGCTGACTTTTATTTTGGGGGGAATTGTAGGCTGAACCAGATACGGATGAGGTATTTGCACAAGTGACTCTAATTCCCGAGGCAAACGTAAGTTTCTTTGAGCGGTATCTGAGTGTAAATTGATTTGGAAGGGAGTGAAAAAGGCTTGATAACTTATTAATTTGATGTTTTGTTGATGGCAGCAAGATGAGAATGCGGTAGAGAAGGAACCTCCGCCACCTCCACCGCCACGATTTCATGTACACTCGTTTTGTAAGACACTGACGGCTTCGGATACAAGCACTCACGGTGGTTTTTCAGTGTTGAGACGGCATGCAGATGAATGTCTCCCACCACTGGTTGGGTTTTATTAGCTTTTAAACTTTTGAGAGATTATTGATTATACACCGAAATTAAATTCTAAGTGGGTGCTCCATTTTTTTTTTTTTTTTTGGACAGGACATGTCAAGGCAGCCTCCAACCCAGGAGTTGGTCGCCAAGGACTTGCACGCAAATGAGTGGCGGTTCAGGCATATCTTTAGGGGTAATGGTTTTATTCATAGCTTCATATATGACATGTAGTATTGTCTGCCACCCTTCATAAACATTTGCGCAAACTTATTGCAGACCAGTTATACTTCTTCAAGTTTGTACGATTTATGTTGTTTGGGGTTTGGTAATGACAAGGATTATCCATCCATGCATTCTAGTTTTCTATTTATAAATTAACTTGAGAAATTGGACTGCTAGGTCAACCGCGAAGGCACTTGCTTCAAAGTGGTTGGAGTGTTTTTGTAAGCTCAAAAAGGCTTGTTGCTGGGGATGCATTTATATTCCTAAGGTTTGTTTTTTTATTTATACATACGATATTCCAATTTTCGTTTGTGTTGCTTGTCTCTAACATGGGAGTAACTTAAAACCACTAGGGGTGAGAATGGGGAGCTTCGTGTGGGTGTCAGACGTGCTATGAGACAGCAGGGTAATGTTCCATCATCGGTCATATCCAGTCACAGCATGCATCTCGGTGTACTTGCCACTGCTTGGCATGCCATCTCGACTAAAACTATGTTCACTGTTTACTACAAACCTAGGTGTGTGGTTGAAGCCTGTTCATTGTGCAATGCAAGTTAATAGAGAACTTTTTTTTTTATTAGAACTATTCTAATGTTGGGCATCTTATATTTTGATTTTGCAAGTGGTGGGCTATGGTTAAATTTATTGACTGAAGTGCTTATAAATGTTTTCTGACAGGACAAGCCCTGCTGAGTTTATTGTTCCCTATGATCAGTATATGGAGTCTATCAAGAATAACTACTCTATAGGGATGAGGTTCAAAATGAGATTTGAAGGTGAAGAAGCTCCTGAACAAAGGTATGGTCAGTCCTTGTTTTTTCCCCAGAAGTTCCTGTAGGTTAAATGGCGACCATTTCTTCTTTGTATGGGGATGGAGTCAAGTTTTCTGATGTACATAGTTCTCATTCTACAGGTTTACTGGCACCATAGTTGGACTTGAAGATGCGGACCATGAAAGGTGGCAAAATTCCAAATGGAGATGCCTCAAGGTAGTAGTTGTCTTTGGAGCAGTGTGTATGACTGACATTTTTAGCATGCTAAAATGACTTTTCCATTCTTCTAGGTGAGATGGGACGAAACAAGTACTATACCTCGTCCAGAGAGAGTTTCACCTTGGAAAATAGAGCCTGCTCTAGCTCCTCCTGCACTGAATCCCCTTCCAATGTCCAGGCCAAAAAGGCCCCGATCGACCATGGTGCCATCATCTCCTGACTCCTCTGTTCTTACCAGGGAAGGTAGAACCTTGTCTGCATAGTAAACCTAATTGGTTATTTTTCATTTGCAGTTTTTGTGGAGATTAACTGAGGTTTAATGTGTATATCTTATTATTTTGAACTTTGCAAAATGATTAGGTTCATCAAAAGTGACTCTAGACCATTCACCAGTAAGTGGGTTTTCTAGGGTCTTGCAAGGTCAAGAGTTCTCGACCTTGAGAGGCAATTTTGCAGAGAGCAATGAGTCTGACACAGCTGAAAAGTCTGTTGTGTGGCAATCTTCACTAGATGATGAAAAGAATGATGCGGGTTCTGCATCAAAAAGATATGGTTCAGAGAGCTGGATGGCCTCAGGGAGGCATGAACCAACTTGCACAGATTTATTGTCAGGATTTGGGGCTAATGCTGATTCCTCCAAGGGGATTTGTACATCCTTTGTTGACCAACCTGGAGTAGCTGTTAATATTCTAAGAAAACCACCCGTGAATCTGGAAGGCAAGTTTAACTTGCTTCCTAGTCCATGGCCCTTCATGTCATCCAGTCTCTCACTTAACTTTCCGGACTCTAATCTGAAAGGTCCTGCGCAAGGTGGTGATGGAGTTTATCAAGCACAAGGCAATCCTAGATATGGTGGCCCTACTGAATATCCTGCGCTTCATTGTCATAGAGTTGAGCACTCACAAGGAAACTGGATGATGCCTCCCCCACCCCAATGTTTTGAGAATCCTGTTCATTCAAGAGACTCAATGCAAAAACCCATGCTGGTACAACAATGTGAGGCTGTGAAACCTAAGGATGGGAACTACAAGCTCTTTGGCATACCCCTTATCAGTAATCCTGTTACAACAGAGCCAGTAGTGGCACCTAGGAACATGATGAATGAGCCAACAGGTCATGTGCTTAATACTTCACACCAGGCTCATACTCTTGACATTGATCAAAAGTCAGAACAGTGGGGCTCTAAATTAGCTGATCATCCACTTCCTGTTAATGAGAAGGAGAAGCCAGTGCAAACTTGTCAGCAACATTCAAGAGATGTGCAAGGCAAATCACTAGGCAGTTCAACTAGGAGTTGTACTAAGGTATTTTCCCCCTTAATTGTAATTGTCAGTTTTGCTATTGGAATTTGGTTTGAACTTGCTTAACCAAATGCTGTTTATTTCAGGTTCACAAGCAGGGGATTGCACTTGGTCGATCCGTGGACCTAACTAAGTTTAACAATTATGAGGAACTGATTGCTGAATTGGACCAGTTGTTTGAATTTGGCGGTGAACTAATGGCTCCCCAAAGGAATTGGATGATTGTATATACCGACGATGAGGGTGATATGATGCTCGTTGGGGATGATCCATGGCAGTAAGGACTTATCTTGACTTGATCTAAATAAATATTATTGATTGTTATTTCATTCGTATACCCTTGTGTATCTTTTTCTTCTTTACTCTTGAGGTCTTGAGTAACTTGAAGCATCTTGTGTGTGTATCTCAGGGAATTTTGTGGTATGGTTCGCAAGATTTTCATCTATACCCGAGAGGAGGTACAGAAAATGAACCCAGGGACCCTAAATTCTAAAGGTGGGGAGTTTCAATCTGCTGCTGAAGGTGGGGATGTGAAAGAAGCGAAATCTCAGACACTTCCTCCAGCATCTACAGCTGAGAAATGTTGAGGCCCTGGCTCTTGTGGATTTTTAGGTATGTTCCATGTGTTTGCTCATGTTGGTAGTATATTTTTTCATGGTATAGAAATGTGCTCAGGGCGGTCTTTATCACAAAATGGAATATGTTTTTTTTTTGTGAAACAAATGGAATATGTTTTAATGACCTTGGACACATTCTACCTCCCTCAATGCCATTCAATTTTGTTATTGTTACATTACTGCTAGTTTGTTATTCTTATTCCGCAGATTTATGGTAGATAACAATGTGTCTTCTGTTCATCAGTTTTTTTTTTGTGTGCAGTCTTCGGAGGAGAGTGCTGTACAGCCATTCCAGTTGGGTAGTTGAGATGGATGCGAGTCTCACCCTCTTTTAGATCAGCTGCTTTCTTTGTCTCTAAAATAGAATATAGATATCCAATTTTGGACATATTGCGGAGTTAGTATTTTATGGTGTCCCAGTTATATACATAAAATATGTATACCCCTCATCTTGTGAGTGACATCCCCCCCTTTGTGTACATAGTTGTATTACCTCCGCCTTGCCATCCTCCTTTTAATGTAAGTAAGAACATACATCGTTCTAATGTTTTTGGTTAAGAAGAATACAATCGTCTAGTGTTTCAATTTTGTTGGTTTTTATCAAAATTTTGATCTTTGATTACCATATGAGAGTTTTTATCATTATGAGGGGTGCATTTTCTGTTTGAAATTGTGGTATTTTTGGTATGGGTGCAAATTGAAACGAGTAACCGACGTAATAGATAATAATAAATGGGTTATTTATTATGGTGATGGTGAAAGTCGACCTACTTCTTGTTGTTTGGGAAGGGAAGCATCATCATAAACAGGTGTTTCTGTCCTTTGCATGTGGGATGGATTTTGGTAGTCACATTCTTCAGGGAATCTGTGCCCACATAGAAAAGGTTGGGTAGCCATCAGCCAAGCTGCTCATTTTGTTTTAACCAATCATTCTTCAAACAACGAGTTGTGGGTGTGGGATATGATATCTGAACCTGAGGCACACATTTCTAGCTATATATATTTTTCTTTTTCTTTTTTATCAAAAGGGTTGGAGAGTCTTGAAGAAACGTTGCAGTTTGGTTACTTAAGTATACTGAGAAAAAAAAGCCCCCACTGCCCCAGTTCTTCAATAGTGTTTGTACGGGAACAGTCACTGTGTCGTTGAAATTAATTTTGGGTGCCCCATATTTAACTGATATGTGGGTAGGGTCAAAAATCAAACACTATTAGCTGGAGAGGGTCCTGGTTTTCATGCCTATGTTTTCTCCATTACTGTTTCTACTAACTTTTTGGTTTGGTACCAACCAATGCCCTCACGTGGAAGTGTGTATTTCCTAACTGGCCTTTGAGCCTCACTAGCTCCTGAGTCCCAACAAAAATTTGGTCTTGTTACAATTATCACCAATCAGGTGTGGCAGCTAATGTTGTGTTGAATCATGAGTGAGTTTAGACTACTATGAGTCAGGCATGAACACGTTATTATTAGATCCTTCAAACGTAACACTACCTAATAATAGGTTTGACATAACTCGACTTGTTTAATCCGTTTGTACGATAAACTTCTATGAGTTGTGATGGGGTTGGCATGACTCTATCACAAATATGTAGTCAGGTTAACATATTTACCTAACACGAGTAACCCGACATGACTTCACAAATATGTTTTGTAGTTAACATATTTACTTAACACGAATAACCTGTTAACAATCTTCATATTTTATAGAATTTATAAATATACAATCCAATTCCAAATGAAAGTCACCAAAAAGTAAACTATACTTACAGCCTTCAAAATTTGAAAGGTAAATAAAATGGTAAAATTAAATTTTAGTTAAAACAGGTTGGAGTGGGTTTTGCTTGTCAATCTCAAATTGATTTGTTTATTAATGGGCCAATTTGCCTCGACCCAAATTTGATACGAACTAGTTAAGTGTAAGCATTAACCTATGGACTTCATGTCTGTGTCTACTAGTGTAAAATATTGCCACCCTTACCATGCAATCTACTTAGAATCAAAACTACAATGCAAGAACCTTGACATTTATATGTTGCGTTTGACTTTGTCACTCACTTGAACCCTTAAACGAATAGCCAGCTACCGCTTTCTTACTACTAATTTTGCAAAAGCTGGAGAAATATAGCAATGAGAATTGTTCTCTCAATAGAAGGTGGGGAGATGCCTTCATTCCTACGCTTAAAGAGGCAGCCATCTATATTGGTATTACCAAGTCAACAACTTTGTGGTGGCTTTTCCAAATGCGGAGACTGTTAAACCCAACTTAAGAACTTTGTCGAATTTGCATGCGAATCATATGTGTATCGAACAAAAATTCTAAGACCACGTAAAATGCCACCATTTGTGTTGCAACTGTTCACGTGACAAACTGAGTGGTAGAGAAAAAGTAGTGGATCCATATAAAAGTGACAGGTAGTCAATTATAGTCTGACATGTAAGACAGTTGTGGCAAAAGTTGTGGCATTTTATGTGGTACCAAAACTACTCTATATCAAATTGGTGTAAACCATATAAAATGCCACAATTTTTGTCATAACTGTCTAAGTGATAGACTAAGTAGTAGAGAAAAAGTGGTAAATCCATATAAAAGTGACAAGTAGTCAATTACAATTTGACATGTAGGACAGTTGTGGCATTTTATGTGGTACCAAAACTACTCTATATCAAATTGGTGTAAACCATATAAAATGCCACAATTTTTTCCGTAACTATCTACGTGATAGACCGAGTAATAGAGAAAAAGTAGTGGATCCATATAAAAGTGACAAGCAGTCAATCATAGTCTAACATGTAAAATAGTTGTGAAAAAAGTTGTGGCATTTTATGTGTACCAAAAATACTCTATATTGAACTAGTGCAGACCACATAAAAAGCCACAATTTGTGTCACAACTATCTATGTGACAGACTGAGTAGTGGAGAAAAAGTGGTGGATCTATATAAAAGTGACAGGTAATCAATCACAATTTGACATGTAGGATAGTTGTAGCAAAAATTGTGGCATTTTATGTAATACTATAACTACTATGTGTTGAACCGGTGTGGATACCGGAATTGGAAAACCAAATTTAGTTTAGTATAGGGACTAGATTAGATTAGACTTTAACATTTTGAGTTGCAATACTGTGACAGGTCTTTCAAATAGGGCAAACAAGGTGGGGGTCCACTCCATTCTTCTGAGGTTATGGCTGTCAAAGCTCATATGGGTTCTGTTGAGATAAGGTGATCCTTTTTTTCCATTAAAGGCCTAGGCCCATTCTTCTGGCACAAAAATAAAAGTAGGGACTTAAGTGCAAGTACTAGTCACCTCATGCAAGCAAAGAGCCGAAGAGTATTGGTTGCCACTACTTTTTACCTTTTCTTTAATATATATATATTGACTACTATTTTAACTAATTATTTCTCTCCATATATCCAAACTTTTAAAAGTTAAAAAATAAAAGAAAAGAAAAAAAGGGAACCTACCTAGGAAGCTGGGAGTTTGGGAGGCTTCTTTGACTAATTTGATTGAGTAATTTCTATATTAGCATGCGGTTGAATAGATGAAAAAATATATGTTTTGTCAAGGAAATAACTTTCATATTTTTAATTCTAAATATTTTGTGACATTCATCTTCCCCTTTTAATTCTTGATTGATGTCTCTTTTTGTGAGTTCTAATTAACTCAATTAATAAAGTTAAAAGAAAATAGAATGACAAAAATTATTTTATGAAATTGTTTAATTTTTAGCAAGAACAAATTATCTACAATAAAATTTAGAGACTAAATTATACATATTTAGTGTAAGTTTGTTATGAGTTTTGATTATCATAATAATCTCTTATAAAAGAATGCCAAAATTTGAATAATTTATTTAAATAAAAATTATACATACTCTCTCTCTCTCTCTCTCTCTCTCTCTATATATATATATATATATTTGCTTGAAAGTATAATCAATCTCATGCCACTCATTTAAAAGTAATGACGTTAAAACAAATGAGTAATTACCCTAAAGATTATATATGTATATTCATACCCTTAAGGTTTAGAAAGACTTAAATTTAGCCGGACCGAAGTAGACTGAAATGCTATGTTAATGTCGCTCAACAAAAGTGTAGTAATAATAAATGTTATGCTTAGGAATTTAGATATTACAAGTTTGAGATTTATATATATTTTTAATAAATTTGGATTTAGAATATGTACTCTCAAATATGTCTTTCCCTTATATGTAAGTACACAACAATGGACCAAAGTGGACATAAATAGGCCAAATAGAATGAAATGGACCGAATAGGATAGAGTGGACCAATGTGAACCAAATAAGAACGAATGGATAGATTAGGATCAAAGTGGACATAATGTACCGAATAGGAACATATTAGACTGAATTGGATCAAGTTGGTTCGAATAGGACCACAGTAAACCAAATAGGACCAACGTGCCCAAATATAATGAAAACTTCATACTTTTCAACTCAAAAATTAAGGAAAAAAAAAAAGAATTATCGAGCTAAACTTGAAAATGTAATTTACTAAAAAATCAATTTAAAACCCAATTAGTCTAAAATAGATTGAGGGGGACTGAAATTGACTGAGTGAACCAAACTGGATCGAAGTAGACCTAATTGAACTGAATAAGACGGAAGTAGACCTAATTAGACCGAATAAAAATTGTTTAATTTGTAGGAAGAAAAATTTATAAATTATATTACAAGTACAAAATAATTATTTACTTTCACGCATTGCGTGGGTTTAGGACTAGTTCAGTCCAAAAGAGAAAAAAGAATCAGACACCTTGAAACAACCCTATTTAACTTAAGGAAGAAAACAAGGGACCTCGTACTGAGATCACATGTAGTGCTTAAGCCATGAATGATGAAACAACAGCTTCTGGTGGTAATTCCAGTCATTATGACTGAACAGAATCCCGCCATAACACAAAATCGACAGGCTAGGCCATCTTCGTTTTGTGTCACCATTTCCAGAAACATGTACATGCAAAAAGATAATACAAAGACAAAACACAAATCCACCCCCACAAATACCAGGCACAGAGAGCTTATCCAATCAATTCACTAGTGATAATAGCCAAAATACATATTTGACGGTGGGGTCAACTTTTGATTGCGCGTATTCATCTAAAATTCATACACATACAAAGGTGGTTAGTCTTTTCTTCTTCGTCCCTTCATTTTCTCTCACTGGAGCTCATTTACTCAAATTTGCAGCTCATTTTAGAATGGAACAGAACAGCCAGATATCATTCAATTTATGAATTGCTTGCTTGGAATTAGAATTTGGGCTTGATGCAATGACAAGTGCCTTACATTCAAGTGATGTGTCATGGATTTAAATCCGGAAATACACCTCTCCCAAAATTGGAGATAAGGCTACCTACGACTATCAATCACCTCTCCTATACCTGAAAAACAGGAACTTGTACACTAGGCAATAACTATCTCATGCATTTGGTGTTTATTTCATCCCTTTCACAGAATGTCCACCCTATATCATCTCTCTTATAACATGTGAACCTTAAAACTATGAGACCTATATGTGAGAGTGCATATATTGAATGCACAAGATACATTTCAGTGCACTAGATACGACCGTTTTGTTTAGTATTGTAATTTTTTCAAGGTCAATACATCGACAATATATGCAGTTAGGCCAATTCCGAAATTATTTTAAAGCCAATACATTGACAATGCAGAGGCCGATTCCAAAATATCAGTCTGCGTTGAGTAAAGACAGATCAAAATTCAAAACGGGACAAATTATTTCAAAGCTGAGAAAGGCTGTCTACAGATATTCAGTCAAAGCAGGGGTAGTTGTTGTTGGTCAACTTCCTGCTGATACATGCTAATGAGCTAATCTACTAATTGCTTAAACTAGATTGGTAGGACAATTGAACTTTGGGGAAAAGAAAAGAAAAACATTTGAGAGATTAATTTTTGAGAAACTACTGTAGTCTGTAACTTTCGACCTACATCATGTTATGGAAGCCAGCTGAATCCAAGAGTACTGCTTTGATTTGGTCGGGATGGACATCTTGGCCTTCCTTGCATTGCTGAAGAAAAAAGAAGTTAGCCATTATTAAGTTATAAAGGAAAAATATTGTGAGTCATTCTGACTAAAGAATCTTGCAAAAACCGGGAAATTCCCCCCACCCCCAGAGTACTATAGTAAAAAAGAATACATGTGACCGATCTTGATTAATCTATACAGTTCGACTCAAGGTTTTGGGACAAAGAAGTACAAATGTTTTGGAACTAAGGTTTGGTTTTTCTAAGGATAGCCGTAATTTGAAGTCACTAGCATGTTCCTTGAGAGGCTAAAAGTATAATGGCATCTCAGCTTGTACACATATAATCAAGATGAGCCTCATGAAAACATGCAAGAGTCAGACATCGTGAAAGATCCAATTGGTATTGGATTGGAATCATTGGATAGTATTGAATTTAATTTACTTGGAAGAAGATTAAAAACAAGACCGGGAAGGTGGGGCTGCTTTATAACATTCCAAGGCTAGCTAGAGAATGGATAACACAAAGCAATTTTTTACCTCAGCTCGAAAAATATCCATTGCAAACCCATTGAAACAGCTAATGACAGCTTGTTGTATGTCTAACCCAAGGTTATCCAGAGCCCTCATAGTGGAGAGCAAGAGACCAGGTTTGCGGCCACAAAACATGTGGATATTTACAGCTTTTCCTTCTCGTAACCTAACTTCAACCTGTATATACAAACAACTAAAACTGTATTACTCAAAGTTCATTTAGATAACCACATTTGCAGTATCAGGGTGTCAATAGATAAAGGTCTCAATGAAATCATCCTATCTGCAATACTACTGAAAGGGAAAAAAAATCCCCCTAAAGCAGAAGAAAAGGATGTGAATTGAATATTTCCCAACTGAAAAGGAACAACAGAAAGGCCAATGAGTTCTAGCCCAACTGGTACCTCCTCCCCTTTTAAGTGTTAGGTGGAGGTTGAGGTCATGAAATTAAGACCCATTGGCTGTGTGTGTAACTTACTGATTCAAAAAAAGGAAAAGAACTGCAATAACAGAAAGTAATTAATTTTTCATCACAAAGAGAGGCTTGTACCCTTGCAGCTTGGCCATTCGGGCTTGGCAATGAGCTGGGGCAAAGCTCTTCCTTGATATGGCTAGGTAGGGTAGCGGGAGTCGGTGTCAAAGGGTGGAAGCTTGTTGTAGGTGTCAATGAAGTGCCAGGAGGGGTTGACTCCAATTCGATATGGAGATCATTGATCCTTTGCAGAAGTTCCTTCAAGTACTCAATTGCATCTCCAAGGATTGAAGCCCTATCCATCTGTCAACACAAGGACAATAATATTTTCATATTATCTTCATGAAGCACAAAAAACATACAAAGCTCCAAACACATTTCTTAAGTAGTTAACATTGAACATCTGTCTTTCACTAAAGTTGACTCGATTTTGGTTATGTACCACAAAGTTATACTTATAAATCTTTCATTCACATGAATCTTAAGGAATGATACTTAACTTACAAATCTCATACAAATGTTATCTTTGTTCTAACCACAAGATTTTCTATGGCTGAGATCTCAACTACACTGGAGGCTTGGTTCAATCAAAATAGTTTGAAGGAACTTAGACCACTTAAAATTTGATCACTGTGCTTAACATTTTAGAACAATAAATTAATTAAAACCAGAAAAGTCCAGTAGTCCACTTGATAAAGGTACTGGAAAACTTAAAAATTCATCAAAGTATATCAATTTTTTTTTTTCCTTTTAGCATACAATTGCTAATTATTTCATTAGCCAACCAGTAGAATTGACATAAAGATTTGAATGAAATACTGAAATTATGCTCAGTGCATAGTAGTTTAATAATTTCTTATATTTACAGAATGGGTGACCCCATCTGTGATCTCATGGTGATCTTTTAAATGCAGAAGCCTTAGATTTATTTTATTATTATTAATTTTAAAAGAGGGTAGAAGTTAGGTTTTGGTGTGATGGTAAGCGTTTTTCACTGAAAGCGACAGGTCATGGGTTTAAGTATGAAAATTAGTCTTTTGGGAAAAAAATTAATAATAAATAAAGAATTAAGGTTGTCTATTAAGACCACGCAAAAGTGGGAACTTTGTGTACTAAATATGACCTTCTATTAATTTTTAAAGAGTTTATTTAGCTAATATCTTCTGATTTATACAAAAATTCAATCCTGTGGGATTTTCATCTGGTTCAATTCCCGTAAGATTCATTTTGAAATGGCAGTCTAGAAGAAACCGTAGGATAGGATGGTCACAAGATATGCCTTTTGAGTGAAATTTAACAAAATTCTCACTATAATTTACAAACCCCAAATCTAAATTCACCTCACTCAAGAACTCCAGAATGTAAATTCCACGAGAAGAACTAGATCAATGGAGATAAAATGGAAACATATCAAAGGGAGTACAAACTAGATGGAAGATAGAGGAAAAATTAACCTCATATTGGCATAAGTAGGGAATGATCACCAAAGGGAAGACGTTAGACAAGAGAGCTCTATTTAGCATTTGGTGTTCCATAAATATAATTTTGCTTAACAATACAAAAGTTTTAATATTTTATCTCTCTTTTATGTGTGTTACTCAACAGAATAACTTCAACTTGTTATCCTGCAGTGGGTCCAAAAATAATCTCCATACAAATTTAAAACAATACTAACACCAGAGTCCATGTGAGAGAAATTAATGCTAACTTTACATTCAATTCCAAGAACCATGTCAAAAATGCTACTTATTCTCACTCTCTCTCTCACACACACAAAAAAGAAAAAAGAAGCTAACTTTACATTCAAATAAAATTAATTGCTGGATGAATATGAGAACCTAAAACAGAAAAACAATAATTCACACTAAAATTCACGAGAAAACACTGCTTAAAAAACAAAAAGTAAAAAAAAAAAAGAGAGAGAAAAATTCTTACTTTGCTAATTTTTGGAACCACGGATCTCAGCATGTATAGCCTATCATTGAGCTTCTTCCGGCGGCGTCTCTCAGCCATCAAATTCTTAGCAGGGAGACCCTTCTTCTTCCCCTTTTGTTCTCCAACTGTTACAGTACTATTGCCATTGGAGCTATTTCCACCATTCTTAACATTCATCTCTGCCTTGTCATTCTCTAAAAACTCATCAGAATCATAATTCAAACCCGACCCATCAAAGCTCACATCTTCAATGTCATCCCCAATACTCAATTTCCTCTTCCTCTCATTCTCTTCCCCCATTTCTCTCTTGCCCTTATCTATTTCAACCGCCTTTGATATTTCCAAATTGGCTCCACTCTCCTCCAAATTCTTCCTCAAAGCCGCTCTCTTTTGAAAAAGAGTAGGCTGAGCTCCCACTGAAGGGAAAGATTCGAGGGGTCTTAGAAGCTTAGCCCTGTTCAAAAACAGAGCATTCCCAGAATTCTCTTCAAAGCCTTTGAACCCATCGAAACCGGAACTGGAACCAGCTTCAGGCAAATTGAGAAGACGGGTCGTTTGGAATTGAGGGTCTAAACACAAATTGGGACTGTTTATCTGGGAATTCGAGCCTAAATCGGTGAAATTGCTCAAACCCCCAACTCCCCTGTTTGCCAAAGTATTAGTTGCTTGGGGTTCAAGAAACCCAACCTCGCACCCCAAATCGAACCCAGGGTTACTAGGGAGTGTGTTAATGAGTGAAGACAAAGTGGGTTTTGGATGTAAAAAGTAGTGCACCTGAGATGGGTCGAAATTGGTGAAAACAGAGGAAGATGGTGAACAGGAAGAGGACGAGTCCACTGGGTTCAGCAATAGGCTTTCTGGGTCAGGCAAGCTTGAAGAGAAAGTTAAGCCTCCCATATCAGTGTGGCTTTGGAGAGAATTATTAGCCAAATTAATATTATACCACTCGTCTTCCATTTCCAGCATGGATTTGAAGCTTGAAAGCGAACCCATGTCTTCCTTGTTGCTGTTGTTGTTGGTTTTGGCCCAAGAAGCAGAGTCTGGGTCCTCTGTATTATCCATCCAAACGTTACCGTTTGCTCTGGATAGCATCTTGGTTTGGACTCTGAGTCACTGAGAACAGTGTTTCTCTCTGTTTTTCTTATTTTGGGGGGTTGGGTTTTAAAATGAGGTTGTTGTGGGGACACAGGAGTTAAAGCGAAGAAGAGAAATGGTTTATGCTAAAAAGAGGAAGAGTAGAAGAGCTGCGGTTGTGCAGAGAACAAAAGGGGTTCGGCTTTTTGTACATTGGTTTTCAAAAAGGGGAGGGTGCGAGGTTTGAGACACGCTAGCCTTTGAACGTTACACTAGGCAATCACTGCTTTTCCATACATGGTTGGATGTGTATAGCAGTGTATATATATAACACAATGATTATTACGTTTTATCAAAAAAAAAAAAAACAATGATTATTACGTTAGGACTTTAGGACTTTGGGAGTTACTTAGGAATCAGGAATAAGGATAAGTACAGGATGATATTATCAATGTCTCACCCTTCGTTGCACTCCTATTTGGTGCTTCTCAGTCTGTGTTGCCACACGTGGAACTTTACAGCAAAAACTCTTACTTTTTTTTATTATTTTATTTTATTTTTTATAATGTTTTTGTTCTTAAGATGTGTTTGGAATAAGAGGAAGTGTGAATGAAAAGAAGCAGAATATTGTGCTTTTTGCGAGCCTAAAAATAACTGTTTTTTTTTATAGCTTATTTTGAGTTCAAAAATAAGCCATCAACAAAGTGCATCCAAATACACTTAAAAGAGGAATATTTCATCTTATCCAAATACAGGTAAGAAGAATTTTTTTACTTTCAAGATAAGTAATTAGGAAAGTACATCCAAGTGTCCTTTCAAATATACATAATTTTTAATAGCTTATTTGCATAGTATTTATAAAAAATTTAATTTTTTTTGTAACTTTTACGTTAAATATGTGAGGAATAACTAAAAGTTAAATTATTTACTAAAACGTTTGCACAAAAGCAAAAAACATAAAACTTTTTGCCTTTCCCCAAACACTTTCAAAATACACTTTTTCACTATTTGTTGGTTTGGGTTTGCTTGTTTGTGTAAAAGTGAAGTTAATTTTTTTTGAAGCTTCAAAAAATTATACATATAAATAAACTTTACAAATAAGCCAAACCAAACACATGCTACACTCATTCAAGGATTAGTCAATTCCTTTAAGAGCCCTCCCCTCGATATAGATAAAAAAACAAATGAGTATTTTAATTTTCCACTTAATTTATTTAAAGAGTTTTACATCCGGAATCATTACTTTTGTTAGACTCTTCTCCAAAAATAAATAAAACCCTTCTATTAGACCTATAAAGATGATTGATCCATTGAAATAATTTGACCTTCTTTTTTTTTTTTTTTGAGAAGAGACTATTTCCTTTCAAGAGTTTAAAACACACGCAAACCAAGTGTTTCCATGGTCATTTTGGAATAATTGATTCTGAACAAATTATGACAAAACTTCTCATTTATTAAACACCATGTAAAATAGTATTACTCATCAAGTATGTGGACCATATATCTTGAATTTATATAATTTTAATTATTTTCTACTCAATTGGTTTTTACCCTTAAGACATCATCCCAAATGAAAGACTCATACTAATCATGTGTTAAAATTTGATTCATTTATAGCTGTTAAATAGTGTTTACCATTTTTTTTTCATTCAAATGTGAATGCTCCAAGTTTGGGAGATATTCAATGACAATATCTCATTCTAGGTATATATGGTAATTCCATCCTCTTGATTGTATTTCAATAAAAGCCAAAATCTCCTAGTAAAAATGGTATTTAAGTTATGGTCCCAAACTGCACCTATCTTATCCTCTTCACAATATTGCATTTGGTTATGTAAAAATTAACATTTTTTTAAGGTCCTTGTTAGAAGAACTAGAATCACTTTTTATATGAATCCATTACTAAAACCACTTTTCTTAACATTAATCTCAAACATATTACTTTAACAATTGGGTTGACCCCATAGAAAGGAGATCAAAATTAATACAAACTGTCAACCAGAGTAACCATTAAAAAAAGATTCCATTTGGCTAAGGCATGAGCATGTATGGGCATTTGCAGACCTGTACATTGTACACTACAGACTACACCCAATTAAAGTGACAGACTTCAAGCTCTTTAACAGCTAATATAGCCTTCAATTAATGTATGTTTTTAAGTTCCCAGTCTGGATATAGATTAAACGAGGAGTAACAAAAAGCTTAATAATTCCATGCTCAAGAGTTTAATCAGAAACTGCATAGTGAAGGGCTTGAAGTTGCAGACTTCAATGGAAGCACTAATTAGTAAACTCAGTTAGTTTTTGTTTTATACTGGTATAATTTTAACAAATATTACTTTGAAATAATCCTAATATAGTAAAATAAATTTATCACTCGTAATAATAGAGCATGCATGGTTTACTTGTTATGATTTCCTCAAACACTGAATAGCAATTGCATGTGTGGCCTTGTGCAGGAGTTCACCTATTCGATTCATTCTACCACATGTTTTTCACTTTCTACTAGGTAATGATGCTATCTCAACGAAAAAAAAATAATGGTTTTACAAGGATGTAAGCATATGGTTTTTAGGATTTGGATATTGGATATGATTACATAATAACAATAATCTAGTTTACTTATAGTGTATGTCATGTGTCTGATTTTTTTTCCTATATTTTAAGCATTAGTTATTCTATATGAAAAGAAGAAGAAAAAAAAAGTTTGTAACAAGTTACAATTTGTGAAGTATGATCACCATTGTATTAATGTTACAAACACAAATTATTTTATAACTTTTTTATAAAATATTGATATTATGATTACTTTTACTTTCATTAATGGTGCATAATTTGGTGATTGAAAAAAAAGGGGTATGAATGAATGAGATTTTGTGTGCGTGCAGAGATTATTAGTGACAATGTGAAGAACCTAGTAACAAGATTGAGACATGATTGATTAAATGTGAACGAGGGTAGTACTAGACCAGTGGTAGTGGGTGCAATTTTTTTGACATAAAAGTGAGTGAGACTGAGAGATTGCACAAAAATAGACAGTTCTGGCAGAAGTACTGGGAATAACATTTAGAGCTATAAATGGGGAGGGTCCCAAGTTTCTCGTGATGCCTTTCTGTTCACCGCACCTACTACCCAATCAAAACCTTAACCTCTTTCTTTTCTTTTCTTTTCTTTTTCTTTTAAGAAGTACTTCTTTGCAGGATCAGGTTGCTCAACGGTTACTTCCTATCTCCTTTACACAAGTACTCCTTAATTATCAAGTACCATCTCACCTCTCTCTCTCTCTCTCTCTCTCTCTAAATAATAGAAAAAAAAATGCATAACAGCAAGAATTTTTTACTTCAAATTTGTAATCCACATTATTGTAAAGACACTGTGCAATTTTTTTTTACTAAAAGAGTTTATTAATTACCACAACTTTACAATTTATGAAGGTGATTTCCAATATAATTTCAAAAACTTTAATTTTGATAGGCCATAATTATAATTATGGGTTTCACAAAGATATCCAAATAAATAATGAGAACTTATAAGAGAATTTGAAACAAAAAAAATAGACACAATTACAAAACATCAAGAATTTACTTGGTTCAATAATAACCTACATCCACATGTACCACCGTTTATTATCTATATCAAAGTAATATTACATAAATATTGAAACGCTCATAAGAACTTACACACAACAAAATATTTTTAGGATTTTCTAAAACTAATTCAAAAGTTTTTCTTGTAGGAGGACCATTGGACCGAAACCACTAAAGCTTTTATGGTAATATCTATATTTATTATATTGCAATATTTATTCCTTGGTGGGGAAGGAATACTTTTCTTAGTGGACAGTGAATGGACTTTCATTTCACACTAAGAAAACTCAAACCAAATTATTTACCAATTGTGGCAATATTTAACAAATTTCCACTAACCTCAAATTCCACAAATCAATCTTCCAAGCCAAGTTAAATTGGCGTGATAATTACTTTACATGTATAAATGCTTGTGGATGTGGGGGTAAGAATTGTTGTTCAAGTTTCTAGAAAAGAATTTCACACACATATACACTTAAATTAGACTAAAGTATAATTTCTATCTTGTATAATAATAAATAAATAAAAACAAGTTAAGTCGAGTTGAGTATTAAAAGTTTATGATTGGATAATTTGATTTGATTTTTTAAATTTTAAGCATGAGCTGATTTCATGCTCATCACCAAACTAACTTACATATTTAAGTTTGTTTACAAGTTACTTGATTAACTTACTATTTTCCACTTTCTCAAAAAAAAAAAAAAAAAAAACTTACTATTTTCCAAATATAATAAATATCACAACTAAATATTTTTACTCCTTCACAAGTCTATACTAATAAACAATAACAATTATATGTGAAATTATATTATTTTGAATTAATTAGATAGAATGACATTCATTTATGATCTTTTAAAATTATGTCCATCAAACTTGTATTGTTTATATATAATTTTTTTACTACAAAATGTAATATTTATATTAACAATAAATTATAAATAATAATTTGACATCTTAAGAATTTAACTACAAACTTACACAACTTAATCTTATGTATAATATAAGTATAAATATATATATATATATATATATATATATATATAAACACACACATTCAAATTGAGTATAATACTCATCAGTTTGTTCAAAAAGACATTATTATGTTTTAACTTAGTTTGTTTAATAGTCAAGCTTAAACTTAGACTTTAGATTGGCTTATTTGTTAAATACAAACAAACATAAACAAGTTGTTTTTTAAGTCGAGCCAAAATTGTTTATAAGTAATATGGTTTATTTCAACACTAATTTAGTTATATGTTTGACATTGAAATCTTTATGCCTTTTTCAAGATTTACAAATAGAAAAAATAGGAATTATTATTAGTATGATAACAAGAGAAAAATTGCAGGTCATTTCAAAACTTTTTGTTTTTTAAAATGTAAAAGTTTACGCTCCATTATATTCTTTGTTTGAGATAACTTTCTTTTTTCTTTATTTCACTGTTATAAATTAATTAGACTAATTTTTTTTTAGATGAAATTGATTAGACTAATTTGTCTCATTTGGAATACTTTACTTTCATTGGTTTATAGGTCTTAAAAAATAAGCTGGACAACATTATAATTGTATCTGAAAAAAGGGTAAAGTTCTAAAAAAATTATTCATAAATCTAATAAGTTGAATGTTAAATAAATTGGAAAAAATTTATGGGAAACCTTAAGAGGAACATCCATGTAGGCAGTTAAAATGATCATATACCTTGCTCACTTTATTCCTAAACTATTGATTATTTCAAATTTATCATGCAACTCATTTCAATTTTATCGGATATTCCAGAAGGGACATTCAATTTAATTCTTGAACTTATTATAAAAATAACAATAATAATTCTTGAACCTTCTCAAATAAAAAAAATCTTGGACTATTAATATGGCATCACTGATGGACTACTGTGTACACTGTACACTGACCAGGAGAGAACTTTTTTGTGGTTGGGTTTCAAAATTTGCCAAAAGAAAGTACTTTTATTCACTATTGGGGTCCATTATTTTAAATAAGGCAAGGCAAGTAGATAGATCATATATGGACCACATCTAAGTGTAATAAATGTTAAATATAAAGAATGACCTGGAACAAAAGAGGAGGACAAGAATCTTAAATAAGTTGCAGTTCGACTGCTTGGGCTTTAGGAGGAAAGCTGTCTTTAATATTTCATGCGTAACCTCGTGAGTTTGGGACATAGAAGGTTGGCTGCCCTTTGTTTTAAGGGCCACATAATATTATTTGGTAGTTTGTACTCCATGCTAGTTTTACTGATTGCAGATATGACAGTTTCCTAGCTATCTAATCAAATTATTTAGGGTAGTAATCTTGTTCTGGTGTGATAGAATCATAAAACACGTAGATGAACTGTTTCTTTGTATAGCAATACTTCATTTGCTCTCTTTTGAATTTCATATTTGTTCAAACTTATTTTGACAAAATGACTTCATTTGGATTGATTCTAGATTTGGATCAAATTGTCTTAAAGCCCATTGAACATGCTCTCCATCAATAAATAATGTCTATGACAGGGTAAGGTTAGAGATACAACAATTTTTAATTTTTAATTTTTTTCAAAATTTTTAATATAATTAATGTATTGTGATTGAGACAAAAGCACTTTCATTAGAGTCCATTATTGATATCATTTTTAGTGTGCATCAAGTTACAACATGTCATGCTATTTTTTTTTATAGGAAAAGTTGTAAAAATTTGTTTTTGAAAGGGTGATAATTAATATTATATATATTTTACAATGAATGAAAGACACAAGCAGACAAGTTGCACATGTGTAATTAATATTATACGGATGGAAGGTGGAATTTAAATCTTTTATATGTACCTCTTCCAAATGAAATTAAGGAGATTATATATCATAGGACTTCCAATTCCTCAATATTATACTCATCCTGATAGGTTAATATGGTACATGCCAATGTTCTGTTAAGGAAGCAACCCGATTTTTATATCAGTATGAGGGAATTTCAGAAGACAAAAGCAGATGGACTAGGATTTGGAAAACACTACCCATGCATGAAAAAAAAAAATTCAAACTTTTATTTGGAAATGTTGTCATGATATTAGGCTCCCATGAGAGAGAATGGGCACCTTAAATTTTCCATTTTATTACATAGTCTATTAAGAGTGAAGGACTCTGTCCTTCACTCACCATGATTTTTCAACCCTTTTACAAGGTTTTCCACATATATCCTTGTTCTCCTTTACTTTTCTACCTTGTCATTGCTTTCCTTTTGATGATTTGGTGTTAAAGTTTACATTTTTATTGTTCATCAAGTTTTGACACTCAAATGTACTGTCAGGCTTTTAGGTCACACACATTGAACACTTAAAAATCTAACTTTCAACGTACAAACTTCCATCAATAATTTTTAACCAGCTTCTTTGTAAAACTATTTTTAGCTCTCGTCCGTGTTTTATCATCTCTTGCTCAACCAATCAAGGATCACCAACTTAAAATAACTAAACTTATTATTTGGAAACCTCCTACTAACCCTTTTGTTACCCTTAATATAGATGGAAGTACACTAGGAAAACAAGGATTAGCAAGAGAAGAGGGGGGGGGGGGGGGGGGGTTTATTCTAGGGTAGATTGATCAAATGGTTTTCTCTTTACATTCTGTTGAATATTAGCTTTAATATAACATGTTAAATATGCTAGAATAGATGCGGAAGAGAGAGAGAGCATAAAATAAGAACACAAGAATACGAGAATTACGTGGTTTAGCTTAATGGCTTATCTCCATAGAAGAAATCTTTAAAGGTTACATCTTTATTATATGAGATTGTAGTACAAATCATGTTTTACAATAAATATTAAATCTCAAATAATAGACTCTTAGTATAAGGTAGGAAACTTGGCTTGCATACAAAGTAAAATTAAGCTTGGACCAATGCTAATTGGCTAATATATCTCTAACAAGTTTTCAACTAATAACCTGCAGAATTATGAGATGTTAGGGGGGGACTTCATCTTTTTTTTTTGGTGGAACCAGTAAAAAACATTTTATAAATGAACTAAATCTGCTTGGAATACAACATCCAGTTTAGATGGTAGATCTTCTACTTATACATCAAGATCTGCAGATAAAACTATTCTTCTAAGGAATGAGCAAACTGGTTTCCAGGAGGGAAGGACTTCATCTAGCATGTGAATTAGGATTTAAATTTATAAATCTAGATATTGACTCTGCTCTTGTTATAAATTGGCTAATGTCATATGTTGTCACGGCACCAAATATGACTTCTCTAATTTTTTTTTTTTTATTGCAAGATCCTCTTGAACTGAGTGTGGACTGTCCATCCACATCACATTTTCCATTATGCTAATGGAGTCGCAGACGAACTTGTCAAAAGGAGAAGGGAGCAATGAAGCAAGCTTGAAGAAATATAAGCAATGTCTGTCTTTTGTATATTGTACAGGTATAGGACTTTTTGCAACTTGGTACTCCTAGAGAGTGCCCTACACCCTATGAAACCTTTTGTTTCTAGACACCCATTTGGGGTGGTACACGGACAAAGCTGATGTATTAGTACTTTGTTACAATAAATAATTCCCCTCTTGCTACCAAAAAAAAAAAAAAAAAAATTTATAGCCATACATTTTGAATCAAATGAAACAACTGGGTTGCCGATTTTTCACTTGAAGGGAGGCATTGAACTTGGAACTCATATCATCATCCTTCCATATCCTATGCATGTGAATTCCTACAGCCAGGATCAAATTTGGAAAACATGGTCACCTTTCAGAGTAACAAATGGTTTTATAGTGTATGCACAACAACTTTATTTAACCAAATTTTTGGAACCACATATAAATTAGAACTTCCTGCCTTGAGCCACAGCCATACAAACACATATCAATGTTCCTATGGTACATCACCATTCAATCTTATCCTGTTTGTTACTATTGCTGCTGCATAAAAAAAAGCCATTAATAAAGGCCACAGCATTCATTTGAGATATTGGGCTTGAGCAATCCCTGCCCACATAGATGACATTATATTTACATGGGTTCTCATTGGGCTTGAGCTATAAGGCCTTTCAATTTTCTTAACTACCAAAATTTTGACTCATGACAGTCCAATAGATTTGCCTCGAGCCCGTGGGCTTGAGATATATGTACCTAGTGTCTTTCATTTCGATTAGGTTTGTCGATCAGAAAGAAAATGGACCACTAAGAAAAAAACGGTGGTGAAATCGACAACAAGGCCATTTTGGAGGTTGTCAAATCCAGACCCAATTCCTGCTTGATATTTTAGTAGTTGTTTGTACACAGATTTTGACAATTTGATTTTTTGCCATAAGTTGTGACTTGTGGGGCCCTACTGTCTACAACAAGTCCACAACTTTATTTTTATTTTCCTTTTTGTAAGCAATCTCCAATCAAGCAAAAATTCTCTGTGTATACCAAACTCCTACGAACATACCTACCAAAGAAAAAAAAAAAAAAAAAAACAATGCTAAAGACAAAAAAAAAAAAAAAAAAAAAAAAAAAATCATAATTTGTTCACACAATAAGTTATAATTAGTGAAAATAAGACAAAAGAAAATTCACAATTACTTTTTAAATCAATTTATATGATAGGTTATGATTGCTAGTGCAAATGAAAGTATATTACTTCAATTATGACCCTAATATTCTTCTTTTCATGGATCTAATTCTAACATTATTTATATCGTGTCCATCTATATTAAAGACTCTTGTACAACTCATGCAATTAGATCGCCTCATTTCCTTTATCTCCTTTTATTTAGTACTCATTTAGCGTATATTTCGCAATGGTCCTTTCACGCTAATCACAACATGTTTCTCTAATAATTATTATTATTTTTTTAAAAGGAGTTATTTTTGTGTCACTATACATATAATATATATATTTTAATTAATGTCAAAAACTAGGGCTGTACAGGCACCGCCCGCTACCGACGAAACGGGCCGGAGCCGAACCGATCCGCACGCCTCAAAACTCCACCGCCGGTGTTAGGCACGGTGGTCGGCAACGATTTTCAAGCACCGAAAACGACCTGAACAGTTGTCAGCGAAGGTTTTTGGATTCCGATGAACACCGAACCGAACCGAACCGATTTGCTTATATATACACAAAACTTGAGATTTCTAAGATTTCCATCCCCACCCACAACACAAAACCCACCACCGTTTCAGCTTTTTATTTTCAAGCCACCTCCGCTTTTGCTGCCGCGGTGCCACCCAGATCAGATCTTCAAGGTATTGTCTCTGCCTCCGTCGCCTGGTGGTCGATTAGACTTTGCAGGTGGGTTAATCGATGGTTAGTCACAAGAATCTTCAGCTTGTTTGGGTTTTAATATTTGGGTTTGTAGTGGGTTTTTATATCTTTTGATCTTGTTTGATCTAAGTTTTTATTTGTGGTTTGAGTCCTTGAGAACCAGAGATTTTTAGGAGGAAATGCATAAGTGTGCCGTGGTCAGAAAATGATGGTTTAGAGTTGCTTTTATAGGCCCTGGAACCACAATCCTAACCCTAATTTGTCTGGGTGTGAAATGACAGAAATGTCCCCGTTTATGTTCTATAGGTCGAATGGATAGGAGGTGCGCCAGTTTGGGAAGAGGGACTCCTGGTAGTCCTGAATCCATTGGTAACAAACTGGGCTTGGTATCTGATGGGCCTAGAATTCAGTTTTGTACAAATGTCAAAACTTGTGGCCATACTTCAAAAAGATCACAAACTACAACATCAAGCCCAACAAAAAAAGAAAGTAAAATCAGACTAGAAGAAAGCACACTAATTAATAGAGGCCTTTTATTTGAACACGTGCATACGGTGGATTACATATTCAGAAACAGACCAAGATACATACAAGGGCATATAACATAGAACATACTTAATCGACACAACTATTCTTCACCAATGACACAAACAACATATTCAGAAACAGACCAAGATACATACAAGGGCATATAACATAGAACATACTTAATCAACACAACTATTCTTCACCAATGACACAAACAACACATATATGAAAACATTTATTGTAGACCATTCATTTAAACTTGATTATCTTCAGGCTCAGGAAGCTCATTCAAATCAGGAACACGACCATTCCCTTGGGCCTCTACCATAACAGCAGCAGGACGGGCACTCTCTTGGGCTACTACCAGCACAACAACCCTTGGGACACTCTCTTGGGCTACCAGCACAACAACCCTTGGGGCATTCTCCTGGGCTGCCATCACAACAGGTATTGGCTCTCTTACACGACGACGTCGCCGTGGACGTCCGGAAAGACTGGAATGAGCTCTCTGGTGACCACATAAAGCACTCCTCGAGGGAAATGATCTTCCACAATGCCTACAAGTGTACACTGGAGAGAGGCTATCCATAGGATGGTAGAGAAATTAAGCGAGGAACAAAGAAAGGAAAGTTGTGTGGGTGACTGACTTCGAGAATGATGCCATTAATTTATACACGAGGAAGGGACAATTATTTTCTAAAAAATCAAAATGACATGTTGAGTATCTTTGGGACAACAAATATTTTGACAGGCTTCGAGAATGTATGATACCTGGTTTGAACTTTGAATTTTGTTAAAATTTATTGTTTGATGTTGATGGCTATATAGACCATACAATCAGGAATGAAAACCAGATTTCTTACTTTCTGTTTCTTCGTGAATGAAAACTTTTTTCTGACTTTTTTGGTTTCTTTGAGAGAGGCTATCCATAGGATGGTAGAGAAATTAACATGTGGTCCCTACAACGAAAGAAGTAGACTTAACTTTTAGATACGGCCATACGGGGGTCTCTTTCCAGAGCACCCAGAAGTTAAATTGCGCAATATGTTAGAATCGTATGAACGCATTCATTTAGGCCGACTACACTTCATCAATACTCGATTAATTTATTTCGACTGTCATAATAAAAATATTGAACACTTTTATTTGAGAATTACAAGAATTTGAGTTCAATAAATATAAGAGTAATACTATATTCATAATATTTTCACAATAATTTCACAATAAATCTTATGTAGTAAGTTATTACTAATTCTAATTTTGGAAGGTTATAAGTTCAAAATCTCTAATGAACATCTTGGGGCCACTTCAAGAAATCTTTCCATATTATGTGTGTAGTGTTGGAAAAATAGCATGGAGTGAATAAGAAATTGATATTTTCTATGTTCATTTAAAGATGTTATTAAAAGTGGTAAAAATCCTAAGTCCCATATAGGAAAAGAAAAAGAAAATATATGAGTTTATATACTCATGAGTTGGACATTGGGTTGGAATTTTGGCATATATGGACTGAACCTACTTTTCCAAGTAATAATATTTTATTAATTTAATTTTTTGAGTCAGTTAGTCTGTGCACAACAGTTATTACTGAAATAGAGTGCTTGTTCAGTAACGTATATATTTTGGATTTAGATCCTCTAGATTTCGTAGAGTACTCTATCGATAGATTTCCTTAAATCTCTAGATTTTGCCATGTCAGCATTCTACTAATAATATTCTTAAAATAATAAAATAATTAAGAATATTGTTAGTGGAATGCTAACATGGCAGAATCTAGACAATTAAATCATTAAAGATTTGTTAGGATTTAAGAAAATTTATTTGGTAGAGTACCTTAGGAAATTTAGAAGATCTGAATCCATAATTTTTTTATAGTCTATCATTCATAAAAACTACTTTTTAAAAAACTCTCTTAGTGAGAATATTTTGTGCATTTCATTTTTTGTCAAAGAGAGAGAAAGAGACATTCTAGAAGATCTGAATCCACAATTTTTTTATAGTCCATCATTCATAAAAACTACTTTTTAAAAAACTCTCTTAGTGAGAATATTTTGTCCATTTCATTTTGTGTCAAAGAGAGAGAAAAAGACATTGAGTAGTTCGCAGAGCACGTGTGTGCTTCGTTTTCGTGCTGTAGATCATTTTATCTTAGGAGACAGACGTCTATGAGTTTCAAAGTACCACAGTGATTGTGTGAGAGGCAAAATTTATTTTAAGAAGATTGTGTCAAACATAAAACTTGATTTGAATCATCCATCATTAATGCATTTAGTCTGTGAGTTTTTAATTATTTGCAAATTTCTTCATATATATATATATATATATATATATATATATATATATATATATTATATTTTGCTTTTATCTATCATATCTATTTGTGTTAACAAGGCGCGTTGTGTGTCGCGTAGTGGCGGAGCCAGAGGAGGGCTAGAACGGGCGCCTGCCCCCTCTGACTCCACCTAAAATTTCACTGTATATGTAATTGAAATCTTAAGGGACATGACAAAGGAAGAAGAAAGGAAAAAATGATTCGAAATTGAAACTTGAAAGTGATTCTGGCACAAGGAAAGGAAAGTCAAAAAAAAAAAAATTTCTCAAACATCAAATCATATACCCTTTTCACATAATTTACAGTTCGGGTAAACTTTTGTCTTGTCCCACACTTCTTTCACAATTTTTTTTCTTTTTTAATTTTTATCATTATTTTCACTATTAATGATACATTTTGCAGTATTTTATTATTAAGTGATGCTAGAGATATTATAAATTTTATTATTTATATTTTACAAATTGGCATGTCACCAATTACAAAAAATAATCACAAACATATATTCGTTATATTGTTTAAATAATATTAATCACATTTTTACCACATCAGTTTTGTAAACTTTTTGTTGTAGATTTTGTAGTAACTATGAATTGGTTATTTTTGTTTATTTATTTTAATGATATGAAATATATTTATTTTTCTTATAATTGTTTATTTATTTTGTTATTATTATCGATTAATATTTTTTAAATTAATTTCACTTTAAATGTTGCATTTTAATTTTGCCCCTCCTAAACCAAAATTCTGGCTCCGCCACTGCTGTCACGTTTGTGTTGTTTTTAGTAGTTAGACTGTTAACTCACTTAACTGTTAGGTCACACTATACACTTATGGCCCAACTCACATGTACGCCATGGGGACACAGTTTGGACTTTAGCGAGTGGACAACGAGGACTAGGATGGATTGAGAACTTTATTTTTTTGAGAAGAATAAACGGCAGAGGATATGGTCAAAAAAATAAACGGCAGAGGATGGATTGAGAGTTGAGAATTGAGATTGGAGTTGTCACTTGTAACTGTCATTAATGTCTTGTTGTGTGTGTAAGAGTTTTCTTCTTTAGTGTCCCACTGTGGTCATGTGGTGAAATACCGTTCCTCATTTCATAGTATAATAATCATTAAACCTGTCGGGTGAGTTATCCACTTATCCACCACTTTTGACAAAGAAGACCCCATCATGGACCGAGAATTGTCATATTAAGGGGTGTGTGATAAAGGTGTTTAAATAATAATTTTTATTGTTTATATAATATTATATTATCATATCATATTATATATAATAAAAATTAGGTTTAGACGTTGTAATTATGTTATATGATTTTATCAAATTGTAAAAATTTTAATAAATTTTTGAATTTTAAGAATAAATATATACATATTTTTTGAATAAATATGACAAATTAAGTAATAAAAGAAAGTAGTATTTCATTTACAACTATAACAATTGTATCTATCTAAAATGTTATCAACAAAACTTAAAATCAATAGAATAGAATTATCTAGGATAGAATTTAAACCAAAAAAGGTAGGAAAACAAAAAATTGACACAGTTTTTACAATAGTAGCTTTTAGTGGGTTCATTGGCTTCCAGTTTGACGTCCAGCCATGTGACAAAGGAAATATAAAAGATGTTGTCAAATCATAAACATTTATATACTAATATAATAATCTCATGTCATGAATTGTGATCATGCTAATGGCCAAGTGCTTATCTTTGATTTGCAACAATCTTCTTCATCACTCTCATCATCATAATCATTATTATTGTTGTTGTTGTTGTTGTTGTTTACCTTAAATTAAACTCTCTATATATATTTTAAAAAAACTCCACCATCAATAGTGAATTTGCTTTTTTTTTTTTTTTTAAAAAAAAAACGTAAAAGGAAAAAAAAGATAGAACTTGCATTTTTTTTCCTACAAATTTTTTTTTTTGGGTGGAAAAATTTGCATCTTATGTCATCTTTTTGCTAATAATAAAGTTTAAAAAAAAAGTATTTAAGTTTCACATAAACTACTTCTTTTTGTTTATATTATCTTCTTCACAACCTAAAATTCTCACTATATATACGCAGAGTTTTTTGGTGTTTTATTATTTCTACCACGTACTTTACAATTATTTGATATTTTCTCCCTTTCTCCTCTTTGCCCTACCTACAACCTTGTAGGTAATTTTTTTTTTCTTTCATCAAATTGAATAGATTTTGTGTATTTGCTGCTTTTTTATTATATATAATATGATTTTTATCAACAAGTTTATAGATAGGTTGAAATTCTATGTTTGATCACACCTTTTATTGTTTTTTTTACAAGTCAATATAGCAAGCAATATATTTGTATTTTTTAATTTCTTATTACATGATTATTTGTTGTTGACATTAATATTTTATAATTGATTTAATTTGTCATGGCTTTTGTTTGGTGCTTTGTTCCATGTAATCTATATTTTTTAATTAAAAGCAAAATTTGCTTTCAAACATGAAATTGGATACGAGAGAATCCATCCGTCCAAATTTCTATATAAGTCTATCTTTACTTAACTCCGTTTTTTTTTTTAAGCTAAAAAATTTGGATATTTTTTCATTAATGAATTGAGGTTTTGGCTTAATTTTGTTTTCAACCATTTCAATTATTGAATTCTTTATTTTTTCATGTGTAATATTAATATTTGTGTTTTTTTTTTTTATGATAAAAAAAATAATATATGTGTTCTTAAAGGCTAAAACACAATACAATTACAAATATTACTTCAAGTTAGGGTGCTATATTTATTTATTAGTAAGTTAGAGTGTTACATTAAGTTAAAGTATTATATTTTTATTTATTATTAATTTATAATGTTACATATGGATACATATGCTAGTTTAGGGTTCATATAACTTATAACCATTTGAATGAAATCAACACTAAAACAAATGATTTAAATATCAAAACAAGAAATAAAAATTAAATTTCTTTTTAGTGTACAAGTATAATTTAATTTTTAATCTTAAATTTTGAATTAATTCTTTTTTCATTTTATTTGTTATTAAATTTAATCATTGTGGGTGAGAAAGCCCAAAGCCATATGTTGGGCCTGGGGCCCAGTCCAAATACGACTGTCCATCCGAAGAGGCTAATAGTATCAGCGCTTCACCATCCTGATGAAAAAGCAACTTATGAGGGACAAAGGCTCCGTCCGAAGACAACTAGTTGAGCCGAAGGGGCCATATCCATCGGATCAGTCCAGAATTTGATCAAACGGATATGCTGAGGGTTTCCCTGCGAGGATTAGGCTCCGCGCGTGTCTAACTGAGTGGCTATCATGAAATCCCCTTCTAATAAAGCTGCCACCACCGCATTTAATGCGCTGCAACAACTTCTCTGGCCGCATTTATGTGGAGAAGACACCTGAACAGTGCGTCCACACCCATCACCACTCACTGCAGGATAAAGCAAACGGCTGATGTGACTGGCACTCAAGTGGGCGTGTAGATGAAGGACAAGTGTGCGGTGGAGATGAGAAGGGAGCGCATATATAAGAGAGGCAAGCCTCACGAAGGGGGGGGGGGGGAGAAAATTGTATTCATTAAGTTCTTAAATACAAAAGCTCTTCGGACCGAAGAAATTCTTGTTAAAGGCTAGTCTAAGTTCTTTTCATTGGTCTGCTTGTATGAACCGTTGCTAAATCCAAACCCAGCCTAGCTGTTTAACCCGCTCTCTACAAATTTATTGTTGGGAATTTGTTGGGCTCGCAATATAGAGAGTTAGAACCTGGCCCAACAAATTTGGACCCTACAATTGGCGCCGTCTGTGGGGACAGCTCGAGCAAAGGTGGGAGCAACACCTCAAAAGATGGCTGAATCAAGACAACGACCAGCAGAATCCAGGTCATCTCAACACACCGACCCTTTTGTCCATCTGGAACGGAGACACGATCGCGAGGGGGACCCGCACGCCACCCATGGCGACCAAAACCAATCACATGGAGAGAGCCACATGTCCCATGCAGAGGAAAACCAGGCCATGCAGTTAGAGATTCAGAGGCTGAGAAAAGAGTTGCGCCATGCAAAAAGAAAGCGCGTTTCCTCGTACTCTGATGAGGGTTCTGAGGACGAGCGGGACGACAAATACAGGCGGAGGTCTCGAACACCAGTCAGTGAGCCTCCCCTCTATGAGGAAGCGTACGACCGTGAGAGAAACCCTCAGAGCTCCTTTCCCAGGGGCACGGGGAACGATGCTATGAGCAAAGCTCTGGATCAGATCTCCAGGTCTCCTTTTACACGTAATATTGAGCGAGCCAAACTTCCCAGGCGTTTCCACCAGCCCACATTCACCATCTACAACGGCCGGACCGACCCAGTGGAGCACGTAAGTCATTTCAATCAGCGGATGGCAGTACACTCTAGGGACGAGGCCCTAATGTGCAAGGTTTTTCCATCCAGCCTAGGACCAATAGCCATGAGATGGTTTGACGGTCTGAAAGCGAACACCATTAGCTCCTTCCAAGGGCTGACTCAGGCTTTTGGATCCCGTTTCGTCACCTGCCGAAGAGTTCCCCAATCCGTGGCCTCCTTGTTGTCCATCAGTATGAAAGGGGGTGAGACTTTAAAGTCCCACTCAGATAGATTCTGGGAAACGTACAATGAGGTGGAGGAAGATTGCGAGTTGGTGGCCATAAGCTCTTTCAAGCTGGGCCTCCCCACCGAACATCCTTTGAGAACGTTCTTGACGCGCAACCCTGTCACCAGTATACGCCAGTTGATGGATAGGATCGATAAATACAAAAGAGTCGAAGAGGACCAACAGCAGAGTAGGGGAAAGGAGAAGGTTATCCCTCATGAGAGGAGGGATTTCAGGTCGGACAGGCAGAATCACAACAGGCCGAGGAAGGACTGGGCCAGCCAAAGCACAGCGAACTCCCAGACGGTCAATGCAGTTTTTCGCGAACCAGTGCACCAAGTCCTGGATAAGATAAAAAACGAACCATTCTTCAAAAGGCCGAACAAGATGGTGGGAAACCCTGAGAGGCGCAACCACAATCTTTACTGTCAGTATCACCTGGATCATGGGCATACCACTGAGGACTGCAGGAGCCTGTGGGATCACTTGGATCAGCTGGTCGGCGAAGGCAGATTAAAACACCTCCTGCACCACTCGCATGGTCAGGAAAGTCAAACTAGCACGGGGCCCAGGAGAGGCGACTTTACAAAACCCCCCTTGGGAACAATCAATGTCATTTTTGCTGCGCCAGGAAGGACAGGGTCCTGCCCATCCAGGGTATTGTCAGTCGCTCGGGCGCCCTTGGGCAAGGTTAACAAAGAACCGAAGAGATCTAAGACAATTGTCCCAGTTTTGGGCTTCTCGGAAGAAGACAAAATAGGGACTACGCAGCCGCACGATGATGCCCTGGTAGTGACTCTGAGAATAGGAGGATATGACGTGAGGAGAATACTAGTAGATCAAGGCAGCGCTGCAGAAATTATGTACCCGGACCTATATAAGGGGCTGAATTTGTCCCCCGAAGACTTGACTCCGTACAGTTCCCCATTAGTCAGTTTTGATGGAAAAGTGATCCTTCCGAGGGGCCAGATCAGACTGCCTGTGCAAGCCGGTACTGAGGTTGTGGAGGTAGACTTCATAGTGGTCGACGCTTACTCACCGTACACTGCTATAGTAGGCAGACCTTGGCTCCATACCCTCGGGGCTGTGCCCTCCACTCTGCATTAGAAGATTAAGTATCCATCCGAGGGAATTGTCGAGGAGATCCGAGGGGATCAGGCCATGTCCAGGCAATGCCTAGTAGCAGCAATCCGACACGAGCAGCATGCCGAACCCTCCCACTGTCGTAAGGAAGGCTTATAGCAATTAAAACCTTCGGCGCTGGATGCCGAAGCCCCTGCCGAAGAATCAGAGTGCGAGAGCCTGACAAGGGTAATTGTTGGCGACGATCCAGAGAAGTTTTTTCAAATCGGATCCATGTTGCCTCCCCAGGAGCAGGGAGAGTTGATAGAATTCCTCAGGGCAAACGTTGATGTTTTTGCGTGGGACCCTGCAGAAGCCCCGGGGGTAAGCCCAGATTTCATTTGCCACCACCTAAACGTAGATCCCACCATAGTCCCCAAGAAGCAGCCCCTCCGGCGTCCATCGAGGGAGCACGCAGATGCAGTCAGGGAGGAGGTAACTAGGCTCAAGCAAGCAGGGGCTATTAAGGAAATCTATTACCCCGAATGGCTAGCTAACACGGTGGTGGTAAAGAAGAAAAGTGGGAAATGGCGGGTGTACGTGGACTTCACTGATCTTAATAGAGCCTGCCCGAAGGATCCGTTTCCTATGCCGAAGATAGATCAGCTAGTTGACGCTACTGTTGGGCATCCTCGGATGAGTTTCTTAGACGCGTTTCAAGGTTATCATCAGATACCATTGGCTCTCGCCGACCAGAACAAAACGGCTTTCGTGACTCCTGTAGGAAACTACCATTATAAGGTAATGCCATTCGGCTTGAAGAACGCAGGGGCCACCTATCAGAGAATGATGACCCGGATGTTCGAGCCACAGCTGGGCAAAAGCATGGAGGTTTATATCGACGACATGGTGGTTAAAAGCAAGGTTGTTGCGGGACACATTGGGGACCTTAGGGACATCTTCGAAATTTTGAGGGGACACAGATTGCGCTTGAATGCCTCCAAGTGTTCATTCGGGGTTGGCTCGGGCAAGTTCCTGGGGTATATGGTCACTCACAGGGGAATCGAAGTTAACCCCGATCAGATAAGGGCCATCAACGACTTGCGAGCCCCTCGGAACCCCAAAGAAATCCAAAAGCTGACTGGGATGACTGCTGCCCTTAATAGGTTCATTTCCAGATCCGCAGACAAGTGCCGGCCATTCTTCTCGTTAATCAATAAGTGGAAGGATTTTGAATGGACGGAGGAATGTGCTATCGCTTTCCAGCAACTTAAGGACTACCTGGCTAGACCTCCCATCATGTCCAGTCCCCTGCCTGACGAAGTGTTGTTTGCGTACATTGCCGTGGCACCTAATGCTGTAAGCTTGGTACTGATCCGAACAGACTGTGGTGTGCAAAAGCCAGTTTATTATGTGAGCAAGTCGCTGCAAGAAGCTGAGACCCGCTATTTGCCACTAGAAAAGGCCATTCTGGCAGTTGTGCTGGGAACCAAGAAGTTGCCCCATTATTTTCAAGCTCACACGGTCATAGTCCTTACCCAACTCCCCCTTAGGGCGGTACTCCGAAGCGCTGACTACACGGGAAGGATTGCCAAATGGGGGACGATGCTAGGGGCTTTTGATATCAAGTACATGCCACGCACGACAGTGAAGGGCCAGATCCTTGCAGACCTGGTCGCCGAGTTCACAGAGCCTCATTTAGAGGAAGTAGCCCAAACTCTAGGCACAGAGGGGAGGCAAGTCAGCACAGTTTCGTCACAAAACACCTCACCCTGGGAAGTATATGTGGACGGCGCATCAAATCAGAGGGGCTCAGGCATAGGGCTAGTGCTGATATCCCCTGAGAAAATTATCATTGAAAAAGCCTTAAGGCTAGACTTCTCGGCAACGAACAATGAGGCAGAATATGAGGCTCTATTGATGGGGATGAAGATGGTGCGAAGAATGGGAGGAAAGTCCGCCGAGATATCCTCAGACTCAAAGTTGATCGTCGGCCAAGTGCTGGGGGAGTTCGAGGCAAAAGACGAGAGGATGCAGGAGTATTTGGACCTGGTCAAGTCCCTACAGTCAGAGTTTGAATATTTTTCCCTTCGGCACGTCCCTAGAAGCGGCAACACGCATGCCGATTCTCTGGCTACACTCGCCACCTCTTCGGCGCAAGAGTTGCCAAGGGTCATCGTAGTTGAAAACGTACGGAGGCCCACGGAGATAAGAAAAAAGGTACTCCAAGTTCACAGTGTTGGAACCAACCCATGCTGGATGGACCCCATCATCAAGTTCTTGAGGGACGATGCGTTGCCCGAAGAAAGAGTGGAAGCAGACAAAATACGGAGAAAAGCCACAAGGTTCTGGCTGTCTGAAGACCATAAACTGTACAAACGATCCTATTCTGGCCCGTATCTGTTGTGCATGGCCCCCGAGGCGGCTGAATCGATGTTAGAAGAACTGCATGAAGGAATCTGTGGGAGCCATACTGGAGGGAGATCTTTAGCTCACCGATCCATTACCCAAGGCTATTGGTGGCCAAATATGCAAAGAGAGGCGCATGAGTACGCTAAAAAGTGTGACCAATGCCAACGTTTTGCGCCAAGCATACATCAACCTGGTGGAACCCTTAATCCGCTATCCAGCCCGTGGCCTTTTGCTCAGTGGGGGCTGGACATCGTTGGCCCTTTCCCTAAGGCAGCAGGAAACAGGAAGTTCTTGCTGGTCGGAACGGACTACTTCACCAAGTGGGTAGAAGCTGAGCCTCTAGCAAATATCAGGGACGTAGACGTGAAGAAGTTCATTTGGAAAAACATCGTCACCAGATTTGGAGTCCCACACACCCTCATCTCGGACAACGGGCTTTAGTTCGATAGCAAAGCTTTTAGAAGCTATTGCAGTGAGCTGGGGATCACAAATAGATACTCCACCCCCGCCTATCCCCAGGGAAACGGGCAGGCCGAAGCCACCAATAAAGTCATAGTTAACGGACTAAAGAAGAGGCTAGATGATGCGAAGGGTAGATGGGTAGAGGAGCTACCCCACGTATTGTGGGCATACAGAACCACGCCTCGTAGGTCCACTGGGGAGACCCCTTTTTCAATGACCTATGGAGCTGAAGCCGTCATACCTCTCGAGACTGGGTTCCCAACGCACAGGATTAGCTCTTTTGACCCAACCAACAACGACAGGCAGCTGGAAAAGAGTCTAGACCTGATTGAAGAACGAAGGGAAAGCGCGATGGTCCGATTGGCACACTACCAGCAGAAACTCAAACAGGGCTACGACATCAACGTGAGGTTGAGACCCCTCGAGCCTGGTGATCTTGTCCTAAGGAAGGTGGTAGGGAATGCAAAGAATCCAGCGTGGGGAAAACTGGGGCCGAATTGGGAAGGTCCGTATCGTATCACTTCGAGGGCCGGCATTGGAGCATACTTCCTGGAAGACCTGGATAATCACGTAGTGCCCCGGCCATGGAATGTAAATAACCTCAAAAGGTACTACTATTAAAAGAATTCTTCTTTCAGTTATGATTGTTCTTTTGTTATACTAGTGTTTCTCAAGTGTTTAAACTTAAATCCAAGCATGCCTGTAGTCCTCGGACCAGATGACTTGGGTTAGTTAACGCTCCCTCTCAATTCTTACAAGTGTTTAAACTTAAATCCCATTATGCCTGTAGTCCTCGGACCAGATGATGTGGGTTAGTTAACACTCCTTTACGTTCCTTACAAGTGTTTAAACTTAAATCCAAGCATGCCTGTAGTCCTCGGACCAGATGACTTGGGTTAGTTAACGCTCCCTCTCAATTCTTACAAGTGTTTAAACTTAAATCCCATCATGCCTGTAGTCCTCGGACCAGATGATGTGGGTTAGTTAACACTCCTTTACGTTCCTTACGAGTGTTTAAACTTAAATCCAAGCATGCCTGTAGTCCTCGGACCAGATGACTTGGGTTAGTTAACGCTCCCTCTCCATTCTTACAAGTGTTTAAACTTAAATCCCATCATGCCTGTAGTCCTCGGACCAGATGATGTGGGTTAGTTAACACTCCTTTACGTTCCTTACAAGTGTTTAAACTTAAATCCAAGCATGCCTGTAGTCCTCGGACCAGATGACTTGGGTTAGTTAACGCTCCCTCTCAATTCTTACAAGTGTTTAAACTTAAATCCCATCATGCCTGTAGTCCTCGGACCAGATGATGTGGGTTAGTTAACACTCCTTTACATTCCTTACAAGTGTTTAAACTTAAATCCAAGCATGCCTGTAGTCCTCAGACCAGATGACTTGGGTTAGTTAACGCTCCCTCTCCATTCTTACAAGTGTTTAAACTTAAATCCCATCATGCCTGTAGTCCTCGGACCAGATGATGTGGGTTAGTTAACACTCCTTTACGTTCCTTACAAGTGTTTAAACTTAAATCCAAGCATGCCTGTAGTCCTCGGACCAGATGACTTGGGTTAGTTAACGCTCCCTCTCAATTCTTACAAGTGTTTAAACTTAAATCCCATCATGCCTGTAGTCCTCGGACCAGATGATGTGGGTTAGTTAACACTCCTTTACGTTCCTTACAAGTGTTTAAACTTAAATCCAAGCATGCCTGTAGTCCTCGGACCAGATGACTTGGGTTAGTTAACGCTCCCTCTCCATTCTTACAAGTGTTTAAACTTAAATCCCATCATGCCTGTAGTCCTCGGACCAGATGATGTGGGTTAGTTAACACTCCTTTACGTTCCTTACAAGTGTTTAAACTTAAATCCAAGCATGCCTGTAGTCCTCGGACCAGATGACTTGGGTTAGTTAACGCTCCCTCTCAATTCTTACAAGTGTTTAAACTTAAATCCCATCATGCCTGTAGTCCTCGGACCAGATGATGTGGGTTAGTTAACACTCCTTTACGTTCCTTACAAGTGTTTAAACTTAAATCCAAGCATGCCTGTAGTCCTCGGACCAGATGACTTGGGTTAGTTAACGCTCCCTCTCGACTCTTACAAGTGTTTAAACTTAAATCCCATCATGCCTGTAGTCCTCGGACCAGATGATGTGGGTTAGTTAACACTCCTTTACGTTCCTTGTGAGTGTTTAAACTTAAATCCCATCACGCCTGTAGTCCTCGGACCAGGTGATGTGGGTTAGTTAACCCTCCTTTATAATCCTTACAAGTGTTTAACCTCGATTTCGATTACACCGGTAGTCCTCGGATCAGCGGCTTTAGTTTGGTGGGTGCACTCAGGTTACCAGTCTAATTTAGCGGAACATGTGGACTTAGGCAAAACTACGTCAGTGGTTATTCCCACAATTCTTTGTCTTAGCCATACATGGAAGATTACCGCATTTATGATTCATTCTTAATCACTAAACTATCATTATTAGCCGCAATAATGCAATATGATAAGTACTCCACAAGCAACAAGTAAAGAAAATAAGCCGTTTCATTCATTTAAATGATAATTTCCTTACAAAAAAGGTCAAAAGAAAATATACTAGCAAAATACACAAGATGGAGGCTCTAGGCTTTATCTTGAGAATCTGGGTGGATCTTTGGCAAATTGCCCGCATCTCCGATCTGAAGAGGGGCCTGGCTCGTCTCAGCTGGGGCTGGGGGGTTCTGATCTGCCGAGGATGCTTCCAAGGCCTCGGGAGCATCACATAAATCCGGATCGTAATAGATGCTCCCAGGCTGCCTTAAAGCTGACTCTGCAGGGACTCCAGCTGCATCGAGGCACTTGCTCCATGTGATGTCACAGTAGTCCCTGCAGACCTTGGCGAACTCCTCGGTCAGCCTTACTTGGGTATCCTGCACCCCCAGCATGTAGGCGGCTTTCTTCTCAGCCTCAACTGCTTCCCTGGCCAATTGCGCGTCCTCCTTGGCCAACTTAGCAGCGTCCCTGGCTTTTTCCAGCTCAAGCCGAAGCTCCTTTACCATCGCTCTCTCTGTCTCCAGATTGGTTTCAGCCGCAAGCAGTTTCTGGCGCTGGTCTTCGGCTTGCTTCTCTGCATTTTTAAGGCCCGCCTCTACATTTTTTCTCGCTTTCACCTCCTCCTTCAGCTGATCGGAGATGCGGGCGCTTTCATCCTTTGCCTTGCCCAGTGCCTTCTCAACGTCCTCCTTGGACCGGATCTCAGCTTGCACGTCAACGTCCTTCCGCTGAACCCACTCTTCAGCCACGTAGATTTGTTGAGCAAGCTGCATGACGACCAAAAGACAGTTACATAAAAATATACATGCACGAGGGCTTCAAGATAGTTGCGAAAGAGCATCAGTTGTCTTACCATGCCTAAATCCCGTTTGAGGGACAAAAAGAGTTCTTTTTCGCTGAAACGCCGATAAGACTCCATATCCCTCGGAAGGAGGAGGGGTTTCTCGAGCGCTTCAGCAATGTACCCGGCCTTCCCCCCAGCATAGTTTCTGATGGAGGCGTCAAAAGGGATGGCCGCACCATCCAAAGTAAGCTTTGGGGACCACACCTGGACCCCCCGCCGCACGTCAGCAGCCACGTTCTCCTCCCTGCTCTCAGTAGAAGAAGCCCGTTTATTTCTTGTATCGTGGGTCTTCTTCTGCTGCTTGCGGCCCTTCGGAGGGACCATTTCCCCCTCCTCGACGTCAGTTACGTCCGTCACCACCCTCTTCTTTTTCAAATCGGGTAGCACTTTCAGACCTAAATCTTTTGGGGCTTGAGGAGGGGGAGGCGGTGGTGGGAGGTTCACTTGGGGCTGGGATGTGCCAGTACCCTGGGCCGCGGCCGTTTTTCTGTTCTTCATTAGCTGGCCTAGGGGCAGCATGTCTTCCTCCTCGGAGTCTTCTGGCAAAGCAAAGTTCAGAACTGGGGCAGCTGACTGCCTGTCAGGGGCCTCTTCGGAAGATAAGATCTGAACTTCCTCCGAGGTATCCTCTTCAAACTTGAACTGATCGATCTGGGCGTCAAGCGAAGGGGTAGAGGAGGCGATCCTTTCCTCGGCTGCTGGTTCAAATGGCGCTCTTTGGACTGGCTGAGCTAATGCTGGGATGCCCTGTGGATTGGGATGGGGCACTGGGGCGAGGTCAAAAGGGGCCAGAAAGGTCTTCCGTGCCACGTCGATGCGGTTTATGCGGCGATCTCCCGCTGTGATTGCGTTCCCTCTCGGCTGAAGTTCAGTCTTCGGAGTGTAACCGAGGATGAGAGGAACAGATCGAAGCTGTCCGTCTTCACTCACGAAGATCTCCGACCGAAGAAGATAGTTTAGGGCCGCAGTATTGGTGAGGCTCAGCCGAGGAGTCACGTTCCTTCTATCTGTAAACATGGCAAAAGAACTGTCAGGGGGAATGCAACATGATGAAAGGAAGTCCGAATAGGTGAAGGTACAAAAGTTGGAAGGGCTCAAGGGGAAAAGTCCCACCTGGCGTTCCTGGCTTGGTGGGGCAGTGAATCCCATCATGCCAGGCACCCGAGACGATGAGGTAATCGTCCATCATCCCTTTGTTGGACTTGGGGAGACCGGAGAGAAGTCTGACGACATCGGACCGGGACCTTAGGTAGTATCCCGCCCCTTCCTTTGTACGGCATTCGTACATATGCGTCACATCATGCCAGGTTAACCCTAAGCCTAAGTGGCAGTTTAGGTCATCAACTGCCCCCAAAATCCTAAATGTGTTGGGTGCGCACTGTTCGGGGCTAAGTCTATGGGCGGTAAGGAAGCTTCTGGTGACCTCACCCATAGGAATGGTCATGCCTCCCTCCAGGAAGGCGATAATGGGGATTATCACCTCGCCTACCTCACGGGCCAATAATAACCCCCCCGTGGAGCAATACCTCAGGCCGACTTCCTGTGGAATGCGATAGGTCGCCCTAAACTTCTCTATTTGGGATGGACTATCCACTAGGTATTCGAATCTACCCATTTCTAACAAGGTTAAAGGAGGGGGGACGTGAAACGGCGACTGGGAAGATCTATCACGCGCCGAAGAGGCAATTCGTACAGATTACTAAAACCTCGGGAAAAGAACTTACGCGGAATCAGTTCGGTGGACGAACTTCAATCTGGAAAAGAGAACGGCAGTGGATTGAGGAGCAAGCCAAGGCAGATGACAGGGAAGTCTCTGGGAGTCTGAGCGCTTGAGTTCGTCGGAGGATCAGAAGTTTGCAAAATAAGAGAACAGCCCATCCTGGGGCTTTATATAGGGGGAGGCGAAGTGGGAAAATATCCCGCTCGAATTTTCAGGAAAGAATCTCGTCCGTTGGATTTGAAACGGACCAATAGATTCCACTGACAAGACGCCGCCCGGAGTAGTTAATGACGCCTCGGAAACGGCGCGACAGCAGCGGCAATAAAGAAGGCGCCCAAATCCACGCGCACATACGTGTGAAGTCAAAATCCAGGGCCCTCACTCGTCACAAGGTCAAAACCTCACTTTTCCCCTTCGGGCGCGAGGCAAAAAGTAAAATTTTGAGGGGCTATTGTGGGTGAGAAAGCCCAAAGCCATATGTTGGGCCTGGGGCCCAGTCCAAATACGACTGTCCATCCGAAGAGGCTAATAGTATCAGCGCTTCACCATCCTGATGAAAAAGCAACTTATGAGGGACAAAGGCTCCGTCCGAAGACAACTAGTTGAGCCGAAGGGGCCATATCCATCGGATCAGTCCAGAATTTGATCAAACGGATATGCTGAGGGTTTCCCTGCGAGGATTAGGCTCCGCGCGTGTCTAACTGAGTGGCTATCATGAAATCCCCTGCTAATAAAGCTGCCACCACCGCATTTAATGCGCTGCAACAACTTCTCTGGCCGCATTTATGTGGAGAAGACACCTGAACAGTGCGTCTACACCCATCACCACTCACTGCAGGATAAAGCAAACGGCTGATGTGACTGGCACTCAAGTGGGCGTGTAGATGAAGGACAAGTGTGCGGTGGAGATGAGAAGGGAGCGCATATATAAGAGAGGCAAGCCTCACGAAGGGGGGGGGGGAGAAAATTGTATTCATTGAGTTCTTAAATACAAAAGCTCTTCGGACCGAAGAAATTCTTGTTAAAGGCTAGTCTAAGTTCTTTTCATTGGTCTGCTTGTATGAACCGTTGCTAAATCCAAACCCAGCCTAGCTGTTTAACCCGCTCTCTACAAATTTATTGTTGGGAATTTGTTGGGCTCGCAATACAGAGAGTTAGAACCTGGCCCAACAAATTTGGACCCTACAATCATATTATCAAAATATTTTTTATTAAGTCGTGCATCGCACGAGCATAATATTACGTGGTTGCGCCAAGTGGCGGCACCAAATTGCAGAAATTTTCTTAAATTTTTAGATTTTAAGAATAGATATATACATATTTTTTGGATAAATATGACAAATCAAGTAATGAAAGAAAGTAGTATTTGATTTATAACTATAATAGTTATGTCTATCTAAAATGTTATCAACAAACCCTAAAATCAAAAAATAGATATATATATATATATATATATATATTTTGTCCTTATCTTCTTCTCCTATAATTTTTAAGTTGATAAAATTTTTAATTTTTATGAATTATCAATAATTTTTACTCTCCTTTCCGTCTCCAAGTTTATCAACAACTTTAGAAGATCATAAAGAATTATTTGATGGAGGCTTATCAATTTGAAATGCTAAAATCATATTTATCTCCAAGAACAATTCGACGAAGGCTAATCAATCTAAAATGTTAAAATCATAAATATCTCCAAATATATCTAGAACTCTTCTATTGCTAGAATTATTCTGAAACTAGAAAACCAAGTTATCTATTTCTATTTAGAAAACGAATGGCGGCTTTTGCACTAGAAGTAGAAATCTATTTCGCCCAAGAGCAAGGAGCACATTGCTTTTTCAAGCGGTCAAACCAACGAATCAATTGGGCCTCTTGGACACATGATACAAAACATCTTTCATGGCTTGCCATGGTTTCAATCTCAGAAGACAATTAGGTGGCACATGAACTTGTTTAGCTTCAATCATCTATTATATGTATTTTGTTGCAGTTTTTTCAAAGCCTTTTATATTTTGCCTAAGCTTTTGAAGTTTGTGCATATATTGTTGATTTTTTTCCCTTGGTCACTTCTTTTATACTCTTCATATGGATCCCATGCAAGCATGCATAAAATTAAAGTTTAATTTTGTGGTTAGAAGCTTTAGATTTATTTTCTTTATGTGGTGCTCATTACAAGGAAAAAAAAAATTAATTCCAGCTATTAAATCAATTCTAAAAGTTTACCCTAATGCTTTGACAATGTTTTAGATAGACACAAATTTTAATTGTTATTATCAACTTTTTTATATATGCATTGTGAGGTCCTAGAAAACATATCATAGATGGGGCACATCAGTGAAGATGCAAAGATGGTTGTAACAAGTTTGATAGATTGGAGTTTTTAGCACACATTCTTGCACTGTATTCACAACACTTGGATTGTTTTAGAGCTTAATTAAAAGATATAATAGATTGTATTGCCCATATTGTTAACTAGGAAGCTACTGCATTTGTTTTAACGGTCTACTATTCTCTTTGTAGTTTAAGTTTAATTCTCTATTGCTTAGCATATTGTATCTCTTCGTAGTTAAAGCTTTATCATCCCTTTGAAAAAACTTATTTAGGTGAACTAGATAGCAAATATCATACAGGCTGTTTTCTTTTTTTTTCTTTTTTGTTAATAACACAGAGAGGTTGAGATCAATTAATAGAGATTATTGTTCACAGGCCAAAAATGACCTACTATTGAAAGGTATAACTTCTCAATTCTCATCATATCTCAATGCTATATTTTCAATTGTGGATGAAAATTTATTACCAATGTCTTGACTCTTAGTTTTTCTCAACCAAAAAAAAAAAAAAAAAACTTGAAGTTTATATCTATATATATATATACACACACACACATCCTCTTTGTTTATTATAATTTTTGGTAGGGTGAAAATCACTCAAGTTTTGATGTCTTCTCCCATGCTTTCAAGGACAAAAATTAAATTTTAATGTAAGTCTCTCTACTTCAAATTCTTAAATGTTTATTAATTTAAATTGTTCTTAATTATTGAATTAATGTTTCCACTTAAATATGCTTTCAATAATTTTTTGGATAGTTTTTAATTACTAAATTTAAGGTTTTTCCATTTAAATATTACTTGAGCCTTAAATTTTAGGTATCTCCTTTCATATTAGTTACAAGCCATCTACCATCTTCCATTCAATTATTTTATATATATATATATATATATATATATATATATGCCTTTTATAATACATTAGTCTTGCACAATATGCATTCATTATATAATTTAAAAGTAAAATAATCATTTATTTTTATTATCTATTTTATAGTTTACATATGAATTTTGATTAAACCGTGCATCGCACGGGCATAATACTAATAATATATATTTTCATAATACTTTTCACCCACATATATTTCTAAAAAACTTAATAAACGTTATTAGAACAACATTACCAAACAGCACCTCAATGTGCCGGTTTTTTAAAAAGTTTTCAAATATCAATATACAAGGTATCCTCAAAATCTTTAGGGTCCATTTGGTTGAAGGGTGGAAAAATTGGAAGATAAAAAATGGTGAGATGATGGAAAAATGGGAGAATATAAAAAATTTTAATTTCTCTCTTTTTTGTTTGGTTGGGAGTGTCAAAATGGAGGGATAGAAAAAGTGAATTTGTATAAATTTATTCATATACTTTTGTTAAAAAATGATGCCTAATTAAAACCCAAAAAGTGATAAACAACCAAAAAAAATCAATTACCTAAATTTATTAAAAAATAAAAATTATGTCCATAAAAAAATCATATCTAAACAAAATAAAAAAAAAAAAAAAAAGAAAGAGAGAAGAAGAAGGAGGCAGGCAATGTAGGAAAAATAGAAAAAAAAAAAAAAGTGTGAAGAAAAGCAATGTGGGTGAAGGTGCAATTGTACATGGGCATTTTCATCCAAAAATGATGCTCAATTTCTCCTTTCAGGTTTCTCTCCATTTTGGAGAGAAAACTTTTTGGTGGGTCCAGGGAGAAAATACCTTAACCCTACCATTTATTTTCCTTACTTCTCACCTAACCAAACACACTCCAAAAAGTTTTTATTTCTATTTTCTCTTAAAATTTTTCCATTCATTTTATTTCATCTCCAAACAAATACACCCTTAACCCTCACGTTGGACCCTTCTCCGATTTTAAAGGCTGACCTCATTGTGTTCTGAGTTTCTTGTTGGGAGGCATCATTACCAGCAGTCTGTTCGTTCCAAGGTGTTTTAAGGTTTTTTTTTTTTTTTTTTTTGGGAGAAGAAGAATGAGTAAGAATAAGTGATATGAGTAAGGAATGATTAGAGATTTTCTGTGAGCCAAGACTCAAGACTGACATTATAATGTGTTGGTTTACGTGAGCTCAATGTTCACTACGGAACGTGAAATTTTTGTGTGATTACGTTGCTTTGATGATGTCATGTTCTATGTAAAAATATATATATATAGAGAGAGAGAGTGAGAGTTCTTACGCAACTTCTTTATCATAATTGTGAAATAAATTTATTTTTTGTGAGAGTTTCAACCTATGACGTCCGCTCAGATCTCTTATACAACTATTAGAGACTTTACTAGTTGAGCTAACTGTTAAAACCCCCATAATTGTGAAATAATTGAGTGTAAGCGGTGAAAAAACAAAAATTGGTCTACATGTAAGTGATAACTCACAGTCTACTATGTTATAATTGTAACAAAAAATATTTGTGGCATAATGTGCGGTCCAAAACCACTCTTATAGGTAATAACTTCTGGTAAGTTGGTGCCCAAAAACCACCAGCAGTAAAATGGTCAAAAAAGTGTACTTTCTTAGAAGCAGAAGTTATATGAATTCTAGTTAGAGTTGTTTTTGTGTTAAAGTGGACTTCATTTATATTTCAAAAAGTAGCTCTTTAAAGCAGTTTTTTAGAAAAATCTGCTTTTAAAACCCAAACCCAAACGCGAATATTATTATTATTATTCGTTTCAAAAAGCGCCTTTTACGGGAGAAAAGTGCAAATAAACGGGCACTTATATGAACAAGTTGTCTCGCCCCCTTATACAAAATTACAAATAGCTTGATTTTTTGTACTGTGAAAAGTTTTAGTGAGTGAGAGAGAATCCTTCTTAACCAATATTTGACTTTTTAGCGTCCGGTGTAAAATATAGGAGTGGCCAAAAATCCCACAAACCTTCTTAGAGCATCATTATTGGTGAAGGGATATTACTAAAATATTATTTTTAGCACCACAAACTACAAAATGTTGTGCTCCATTGGCATGCTATAGTTAAAAAAATTTGGCAACTTGCTATAGTAAACTGGTACTAGCAATGATGGAGACAAAATTCAATTCAGGGAGGACAAAATCATAAGGCAACTTTGGAAACACAATTAAGCTAAAATATAGAGTAGACATTTAAAATAAACAAACTAATATATAATAATGTAATATTTATGAGAAATGTAATATAAATGTGAGGAAAAAATAATATAAACTGTAATTTACTTTTCATACCTAATAATTTACTCGGTTCTCTTGACAAGTTTTCATATTTTGAAGTCAATACATGATTTCTTTATTTTCAATAATTTTAAATATTTTTTTTTCTATGTATGTAGCTAAGCAATCGTTCATCTATTGATCAACCATTCATTTTTAAATCAATTTTTAACATTTCATTCCTAAAAAAGTCTCAAAGTTCATTACCAAAACAAAGAATTTGAAACAATAAAAGAGTCAAAGAGATTAAGGGAAAAAAATTAGTGGAAATATGCAAGCATTAGAGATTTAATGTCCTGAAAAAATAAGACATAATTTGAAAGTAAGGATTCGCTACTTAGAGTTAAAGTGCCACGAAATATTTTAAACTCAATCTTGTAGATGATTTTCATTTGAACTTAAAAAGCGTGATGAAAATTGAATTTCAATCCTTGTGAAAGACTAAGTGTTGTATATCTCCCACTAAAAAAAAAAAAAGTAAGTATCAATGTTTCCAATTTAATATTATCTCTTTGTATCTTTTTTTCTTTAGTAGGATATTTTGTGAAACTTTGTTGATAAAAGTACAAGTGTGTAACACATCTCATGACAACACAAGAAGTTCATGCATGTGCTGCTAGAGAATAACAAGCTACCTCATAAGGCACTATCTCTCACAAACATACATGATATTAGCTCAATAGAATGTTAAATCTCAATTACTCAAACTTCTGATAGTTGATAGACACATATCAAGCAGCTCTATGTATCAGGACATTGTGGTAACCAATTCTAATTCTACAGGTGTCTCAAAAGTTGTTAAGTAACTCTTTGTTTTCGATTTAATATGTATAAATCTAACTATCAAATTTGTATAATTTACGTTGTTATAATGAAATTATGGGTTAGAATTTGATGTTAATTGGGTTAGAAATTATGTCTTTGAAATTTGTCCAAAAATTTCTTGGTGCGGAGGCAAATTAAAATAATCCAAAAATTCTATACTAAAGGAGTTTTGGGGGAAGTTGCCTATCTCGCTCTCCCTTAGCTCTGCCCTGAATACTAGTATCAATTTACTGTAACAAGTTGTTACTTGATTTTAATACTTTGTTAAGTTAAAAGAAAAAAATTGAGAACTTTTCTCTCTCTCTCTCTCTACTGAGAAAAAGATTCCCTACAATTGCAAAGCGACTCCTATATATGATAGGATCATCAAATCATATCATAAAGGGAATCATTAAAAAAATGGCCAGAAACCTGCACGTACATCATCGGTACATGTGCTCGTGTTGAGATGAAAATTGAAAAAGCGGCTTCACTCTTTGTCTTGGACCTGCATTAAAAACTAAAGAGTTTACTACATGATGTCTATCATAATTCATGATAACTCTTGCGTAATTGAGATACGCAGTGTCTATCATAGAAACATGTATTAATCTTTTTTTTTTTATTCCAGACATTTTTCATTTCATGCATTAACGTATGGTATATGTGGTTTAATGGTACTTATTATTATTATTTTTTGAACAAAAGAAAGTGAGTGAGAGACAGAGAGAAGAGACTTTTGATGGGAAGATTTTTTTTTTTGAGTTACATGATCAACAACTTTGTTAAGTGAGATAAAAAGAATTTGCACAAAGTATATTGTGAAATGTCAATCCTTTACCCTGGATTTTGTTTTATTTTTTTATTTTTATTTTTGAGAATCTACTCCTTTAATTCAAATTTACCTTTCTCTATATCGTTAAGAATGTGTTTTATTAATGTTGAGGGCAAAATTTTCAAGCTACATGGAATTATTCTATTGGCAACTTGTGTCATGTTAAATTCTTATGGATTTTTGGGTTAAATTCATTTAAAGTCCAAAAGAGCATATATCTTATTCAATTATGTGGGTTGGGCTCGATCAAAGATTTAAGATTCACGGCCCATTTTATCTCTCATACTCATAGAAGGAGGTGGCCTCCAATAAAAGCCTAAATTTACACAAGATGACATCAAAGCCCATGGTTCGAGCTTATGGCACATCATCTCATTTTCGGCTCATGATCCAAGTTCATGAGTTTCATTAGGAGAATTTTGGGAGTCATGATTTGAAGAGCCAAGAAGTATGTTCATTAAAGCTCCAACTGTTCAAAGTTGATAAAAGAAATATGTTTTTTGGTATGTCTTCTCCAATTCCTTGAACTTTGACGGGTTAGTGTGCAATAGATAACATCTGATAAGCCTCTCATATCACATAACACTTAAAATAATAAAACTCTCAATTGCTCTTTACCTAAAACTTAATTATAGCCAAAAAAGGTAGACAAATACATATTTGGATTCAAGGGAAAATGTCAGAAGGTTATTGCACAAACAATTTAGGACAAGCAATGCCAATATCATGAATCTAGTTACTTGCTTAAAACTAAATGAGACTTGAGAGATTGTTCGGCAAGGGACTAAGGGTTTTAAACCCTTGTTTGCTGACAAATTGATACCCCAATAGACAAAATAATCACACCAATGGTCATTTTATAGCTAACAAACTTACTGTGATCAACATGTTGATCATTCAAAACAAATCTTTATATATAATAAAAAAAGATAGCTAATTGGAGTATTTAAAGTTTATCAAAAACATATCACTTCCTTGACTAGAGAGTGACAAAATGCAGCACGAAACTAAATAGAAGTTTAACCAATAAGACCAACAAAGAAAAAAAAACACAATGGCAGAGCAAGTCCCCAAGGATGAATAATACTCCTAAGTCATCCTCTGAGCAGCTTCCTTTGCTAGAAGTCTTTCCTTCGCCTTTGGTTTTGGCTTGTGATTTGGATACCAAGATCCCACCACCCCATTTCTTTCGGCACTCATCATACTTGTCATTAAAGTTAGCCTGAAACAGCAATTAGAAAGAATCGATTGTAGCTTATATATTAGCAAGACTACTGTATAATCAACGACGATTAAAATAGGAAATTTGCAACTTCAATCTACCCTGATTGCCTCCAGGATTTTGCTGAACTCCAGCTTATCCTCGTTCTTGACAGTGGTCAAACACAAGACGGAAGCTGTTTTCTTGTGGAGAATCTGTAAGCAAATCAACATAAATAAATCATTCACTTGACATGAAATCCCTTGTTTGATCAAAATTTAATACCCAGATAAATGAAACATAAATTACCGATCCAAGACGTGACTTCCCCTTCACAATGCAGTAAGGGATCTCCATCTTCCTGCACAAGGCTGGAAGCCATACAACTAATTCTATTGGGTCCACATCATGAGCAATAACTACCAACTGTGCCTTGTTCTGCAAAGGAGAAATTAACCATTGGCATAAGTTACGGCAAAACTTAATGCAAGCAGACAACAAAGTTCATTGGGAATAAAGATGATACAATCGTAACAACCAACTAGTTAAGCAACCTGTTCAATCAGGTAGGTAACATGGTTGAGTCCGTATTTTACGACAATGCCCAGCTTCAACAGTTTTTCCTTCGGCCTCAGCTTGAGCCCTCTTCAAAAGGCGTTCCTTCTTTGCTGATTTGTCCTCCGGCCTGTACTTAAGAAGCAACTTGAACAAATTTGTTGCTGCAAATCAATAAAAAATTTTCATGGTTTAGAAAAGAAATCACACATGCTGACATGCATACATTCAGATAAACAAGTAGTACATGAACAAAGCCTGCAGCAGAATAAAATAATTTACAAAGAAAAAAATCAGCCACACTTATAATCCCAAACCACTTAATCAACATCATATGTGCTGCCAAAACCCCACAGCACCAAAAAAAAACCCCTATCATCTAATCTACCCCCCTCAAAAGCCATTATTCCACTATTTTTCTCTCATCTGTGCTCCCCAAAGTTGTCTCATGGCTCACCAGTCATAAGGAAATTTTATTAGGGATCATGAGAAAAATCACCCAGAATATAAAATATTGCCCAGTTAAAAGAAATCTTCCTAGAAACTGATACCATCCACTATCAAAATGATTATATTCTGCACTTGACACCTGTACCATGTGGGATAGGGTTTATACGTGTACAAAAGTGAAGTCATGCTTTCTATGAATTTTGTTTTTCCTCTAGATAAAGGGAAAGTGCTGAGAAATGAAGGCTTCTACATTCTCTCTTAACAGTTAATCATCTATTTTCTGATGGTGGTCAAAATTACATGAACTGATATTGGCTTGTACTTTAAAACAATCCAATACCAGAAAATGTAAATTAAGCAACTGCCTAGGTGAGATAACTGGGTCTTTACCAAGGTTTTTGTCCAGGGTCTTAGTGAACTGGTTCAATGCTGGTGGGACCTTCAAACGCTACTTAAGGATACGCTTCTTCCTCTGGAGACGGACAACCACTGGCCACTTCACAAATCGGTGCAGATCTCTCTTTGGAGGCAAAGCACCACCAATACCAAACTGCTTAGAACGCTTCTCAAATAATGGATTCAAAACCTTTTCCTAGAAACAAGATCAAAACCAACATGCAAAAGGTGAGAACAGACACCAATCCACAAAATGTAGCAAATAAATTATTCTTAATCAAAGAAGAAACACCTAACAAAAAATACATACAGTCTTCTTTTTAGCAGGTGCAGCAGACACTTTTCCACCTCTTTTAGGGGCCTGCAAATAATAATACCACCACAGTTAAATCAAACACCGAACAATATACCCATTGGAATAATCAGGTTACCTAAATCACTATTACTGTAATTAACAAATGGCAGTTCAACAAAACTGAAAACTGGTCCCTCGATTTTTTATAATTTTTTTTTTTCTTTTTTGTTCTTTTTCTCTACTGAATAAACATAAAATATAATATTAGACATCTTCTTGAGGCACAATAAATCATAACACAAAGTGCTAATGAGTTCTACCTCATTTTTCTATTGGTAATTTACACATAACATCCAGTGGCTCTCAAACCCACAACCACAACATTTGAATAAATTGCATTTTAAAAACCTCATCTGTTTCCTTGGCCGACCAAATACGAGGGTCTGCCTTTTTCTCCCAAACAAAACACTTATAGGTCTCTCTCTTTCTCTGTGATTTTTTTTTTTTTTTTTTGGAAGTATTGAGTTTCATTTGAGGGGTTAAAGCCGTAAAGGTGAGAGCTTTTTTTGTAAATCTAGGTGGGTTTGATTGATATCTGTTTCCTTGGCCGACCAAATACGAGGGTCTGCCTTTTTCTCCCAAACAAAACACTTATAGGTCTCTCTCTTTCTCTGTGATTTTTTTTTTTTTTTGGAAGTATTGAGTTTCATTTGAGGGGTTAAAGCCGTAAAGGTGAGAGCTTTTTTTGTAAATCTAGGTGGGTTTGATTGATACCGTGCGGTTTTTGGGTTATTAGGGATTTGGGTTTTTGTTTTTCTGTGTTAAATGTTATGCCTTTTTGTAGATATTTGAGCTTTGCTTGCTGGGTTTGCCTTTTTATTTTTGGGTGGGTGCTTTGCTTGATTTTGTTGTTGTTGTCTAGTTTTGAAAGGTAGTTGTAGTTTCCAAAGGTTAAGGAGTGTCTGGCACCTGTTTTCAAATAAAAAATTTTAGTTTTTAAACAATATTACATGTATTTCTATACATTTCTTTACCCGCATATATTTTCACACATGTTTTCAAAAAGCAATTTTTATTTTTTAAGTGCACGTACCAAGAACTTGGGTTTTGGGGTGTTTTCCAAAAGTCAGTACTTTTATTCACTATTTGGGTCCATTATTTTAAATAACACAAGGCAAGTAGGTTTGGTACCTGTTTTCAAATAACAAATTTCAGTTTTCAAACAATATTACACGTATTTTTATACATTTTTTTACCCGCAATATTTCCACACACGTTTTCAAATAATAATTTTCAATTTTTAAGTGCATGTACACCAAACTTGGGTTTTGGGGTGTTTTCCAAAAGTCAATACTTTTATTCACTATTTGGGTCCATTATTTTAAATAACACAAGGCAAGTAGGTAGATCATATATGGACCACATCTAAGGGTTTGTTTAGATGCTGCTAAAAACTGAAAACACTGTTGTAAAATAATTTCAAATGTGTGAATAGTACCGTGGGACTCATTTTTAATGAAAAAGTTGCTGAATAAAGTATTTGCGGGTTTGTGAATAGTGCACAGGACCCACTGAAAAAGAATAATCTGCTTTTCTCAAAAAAAAAAAAAAAAGGTGAAACGCTGACATTAAACGCAAACTCAGTATCCAAACGAGTACTACGTGTTGGAGATATTACACAAAGTAACAATGGAAGGACAAGGTTAACACAAAAGACAAACAGAAAATAGATAACTTGGAGGTACTATGTCATTTTCCTTAGACAATATTTGCCCCCCACATTATTTTTGCTAAAGGGTTATCGCAAATATGTCCCTAGGATACAACCAAGATGTTGGGTTCTACAGATAGCAATTTTAGAGAATAACCACAGGATTTCTTGTGTTTCTTGTGTTAATTTTTAGGTGAACATAAGTCTTTATTTATACCTGTACGGCAACAAAGCTCCTTGGGCCAACTGAAGTGTCCAGGCCCATTGGGACCCTACATTCATTGCATGCTCGGAGAACGACATGCTGTCCTTGTCCACATGCGCGGGCTGTTCAAACCAGCATCCTTCCCCGCGAATCCTCCCTGGGGCGGCGAGGTCTCGCTCAGGGAACTAACGCCCGACCAATTCGCGATCGGGAATCGTAATCGCCGAGCATCCCAGAGTAAAAATCAATTCCAAGGCCACTCCCACCTAAACACCCACTTACGACTAAAAGCATTGGACCTCCAAACGTGCTAGCGCCAGAGGTAATCATCACTATTCCACTAACATCTAGCTATAAATACAATGAGCTGGAGGAGGAAGACGGTTGTTGAAAATTTTGAGGGCAGAAGGAGAGTAGATAAGGCTAATAGAAACGGATAGAAGGATTTCGATTGGTTTCAGTACAAGGACGACCCAGTGTAGGAAATCTAAACTCACTACACAAATAGATTGTGAGCCCAAGCGAATCACGGCCCAGTAGTCTCGTTTTAGGCGCACACAATACCCATAGGGTTATGTTTCATGAAAATGAATATATGGAGAGTTAGTTATTTTTTCATAAAACGGTTAACAAAGATTAAAACCTTTTCAACCTTTCTGAACAGTCACCAGAAAATTCCAGAAAATTCAGATTTTTGAATTTTTACTTAGAAAATTTCAAAACTTGAATTTTCACTTTATGAAATTATATTCTCCAAACTCAAATATCATTACTACAACCTATCCTTGTATATACTTATATATACAACAATTCGAATTTTCACTTAGAAAATTTCAGAACTTGAATTTTCACTTTATGAAACCATATTCTCCAAACTCAAACATCATTATTATAACCTATCCTTATATATACCTATATATACAACACTAAGTGTAATAAATGATAAATATAAAGAATGACCTGGAACAAAAGAGGAGGACAAGAATCTTAAATAAGTTGCAGTTCGACTGCTTGGGCTTTAGAAGGAAAGCTGTCTTTAATATTTCATGTGTAACCTCGTGAGTTCGGGACATAGAAGGTTGGCTGCCCTTTGTTTTAAGGGCCACATAATATTATTTGGTAGTTTGTACTCCATGCTAATTTTTCTGATTGCAGATAATGACAGTTTCTTAGCTATCTAATCAAATTATTTATGATAGGAATCTTGTTCTGGTGGAATAGAATCATAAAACATGTAGATGAACTGTTTCTTTGTATTGCAATACTTCATTTGTTCTCTTTTGAATTTCATATTTGTTCATAATTTTGACAAAATGACTTCATTTGGATTGATTCTAGATTTGGATCAAATTGTCTTAAGGCCCATTGAACATGCTCTCCATCAATAAATAATGTCTATGAAAGAGTAAGGTTAGAGATGCAACAATTTTTACTTTCTTTTTTTTTTTTAATTTTTTTTTTCACAATTGTTAATATAATTAATATATTGCGATTGAAACAAAAGCACTTTCATTATAGTCCATTATTGATATCATTTTTAGTGTGCATCAAGTTACAACATGTCATGCTATTAGCTATGGAAAAAGTTGTAAAAATTTGTTTTTGAAAGGGTGATAATTAATATTATATATATATTTTACAATGAATGAAAGACACAAGCAGACAAGTTGCACATGTGTAATTAACATTATACGGATGGAAGGTGGAATTTAAATCTTTTGTATGTACCTCTTCCAAATGAAATTAAGGAGATTATTATATATCATAGGACTTCCAATTCCTCAATATTATACTCATCCTGATAGGTAAATATGGTACATGCCAATGTTCTGTTAAGGAAGCAACTCGATTTTTATATCAGTACGAGGGAATTTCAGAAGACAAAAGCAAATGGTCTTGGATTTGGAAAACACTACCCATGCATGAAAAAAAAAATTCAAACTTTTATTTGGAAATGTTGTCATGATATTAGGCTCCCAACTCAGTCCTATCTTGCAAGTTGCAAACAGACAAATTGGAATAATTAATGAGTGTCCATGGTGTAATGAATCGGAGACCACTTTGTATGTTATTCACTATCAACAGATTAGCATTATATTTATACCCCTTGGAACATTGTGTTTGTGTATGGCATTTGGCAATTGCGGGTAGCTAGAGATGATAGAATATTGAAACTTTGTACAGTACACAACCTAGTGGAAGAAAATGTGCTGACTTGGTTACATCTGGACTCTACTTGTGGACAAACTGTAAGGTACAAAAGAGAAATGTTGGCGAGGGAAGTTGTAGCTTTGGCTCGTGCTTACAGCATGGTCACCATTGGGGGAAGAGAGAAGCACAATTTAGTATGGACATTGAGCACTACCATGAGAGAGAATTCAGTTCTTGTTGGTCAGAGATTGTAGAACACCCCTCATTGGTTAGTACTAAGCTGGACTGTTAGGTTTTTAGACCCCTTAAAATAACAACTGGATTAACCTAGTGAATTAGCCAAGTGATTAACTTAATCAAATTATGCAAAACTAGGTAAACATAATCAAATAATCATATCAAGCATATAGCAGCGGAAATATAAATAACACAATGATATGAAGACCCAGGAAACCACACGGTAAAAACCTGGGGAGGATTTGACCTAGCTATCTTTAAGGTAAATTGGAATCCACTATGCAAAAAAATCGAAGTTCATACAATAAGACTTACAAGCACCCCCGCTTGACTTGCTATTGCTACCCACCAGTAGAACTTACTGACACGACCACGTGCAAGTTCCGAATCCACGAACTCATTTTTTCTTGGATTCTCCACAAGATACAAGCACTCCCGCTTGTGTTTCTTTAAACTCCAATGGCAGCAACTGAGTTGATCATCAAGGTGTTGACAATATCTCTACCTTGAAAACCCTAAGTTTATGTGAAGGAAAGCTCCTCAAGGATATCACAAGATATTCACACAAACCGCAAAGTATGAGCAGCAATACAACTAGAGCAACTCTCAAAACGTGGCTAGGATTTTGCCTTATATACCTAGGGCAAAAATATAAAACCCTAAACGTTTAATGAGATAGGGCTGAATTGGAAATTCTGCAGAAAAACATTCTGGCCGATTTTTGATCGATCGAGTCTAACCTTCGATCGATCGAGTCAGTCCAAAATGCACTAATACGTCTGCAGTCTCTCGATTCCAACTTTACATAAATTACACAACTTTGAGCAAGCCTAAACAAGACTAAACATATTGTTTTGATCATGGTTTGCCAACATAATATATTAGAGTTCTAAATACATAAAATCCTAAGTCTTTAGAACCTAACATGGACCACTACCAAGGAAACGTGCAACACCCTTAGCGTCCATTCAGTCCCTTTCCTAGTCGATGCTTCTCTCTCACGATGTAGTAGAATCGCCTTTCATCCTACTACCCTGGTATCAGCGGTTTTTCTCTCTTTTCCAGCCATGATATAGTATAGTAATTGTATTAAGGTTTGTAGGGAGAAATGAGAATAAGACACTTGTTACTGTACATCCAGCAGCATTCCTCGTGCTATAAGAGGAGAATGTTGCTGAGTAAAGAAGGTAGAGAGGTAGGAAATCTGGGTAGAAAAGAAAGACGACAAAAGGTAGCTTGTTGGGAAAGAACATCACATTGTAACCATAAATTTTCCATTTTATTGCATAGTCTATTAAGAGTGAAGGATACTCTGTCCTTCACTCACCATGATTTTTCACCCCTTTTACAAGGTTTTCCACATATATCCTTGTTCTCCTTTACTTTTCTACCTTGTCATTGCTTTCCTTTTGATGATTTGATGTTAAAGTTTACATTTTTATTGTTCATCAAGTTTTGACACTCAAATGTACTGTTAGACTTTTAGATCACACACATTGAACACTTAAAAATCTAACTTGCACGTACAAACTTCCATCAATAACTTTTAACCAGCTTTTTTATAAAACTATTTTTAGCTCTTCTCCATGTTTTATCGTCTTGCTCAACCAATCAAGGATCACCAACTTAAAATAACTAAACTTATTATTTGGAAACCCCCTACTAACCCTTTTGTCACCCTTAACATAGATGGAAGTACACTAGGAAAACAAGGATTAGCAAGAGAAGGGGGGGGGGGGGGGGCGGGGTGGTTATTCTAGGGTAGATTGATCAAATGGTTTTCTCTTTACATTTTATTGAATATTAGCTTTAATATAACATGTTAAATATGCTAGAATATATGCGGAAGAGAGAGAGAGAGCATAAAATAGGAACACGAGAATACGAGAATTACGTAGTTTAGCTTAATTTCCTACCTCCATAGAAGAAATCATTAAGGGTTATATCTTTATTATATGAGATTATAGTACAAATCATGTTTTATAATAAACCCTAATATGTGTATATATAGTATATTAATTTTCTAAAATAATAGACTCTTAGTACTAGTAGGAGACTTGGCTTGCGTATAAAGTAGAATTAGGATTGGACCTATGCTAATGGGCTAATATATCTCTAATAAGTTTTCAACTAATAACTCTACAGAATTATGGGATGTTAGGGAGGGGCTTCATCTTTTTTTTTTTTTGGAGGAACCAATAACAAACATTTTATAAATGAACTAAATTAGCTTGGAATACAAAATCCAATTTAGACAGTAGATCTTCTACTTATACATCAAAATTTGCAAATAAAATTGTTCTTCTAAGGAATGAGCAAACTGGTTTCCAGGAGGGAGGGACTTCATCTAACATGTGAATTAGGATTTAAATTTATAAATCTAGATATTGACTCTGCTCTTGTTATAAATTGGCTAATGTCATATGGTGTCATGGCACCAAATACGACTTCTCTAATTTTTTTTTTTAATTGTAAGATCCCCTTGAACTGAGTGTGGACTGTCCATCCACATCACATTTTCCATTATGCTAATGGAGTCGCAGACGAACTTGTCAAAAGGAGAAGAGGGAGCAATGAAGCAAACTTGAAGAAATATAACCAATGTCTGTCTTTTGTATATTGTATATGTATGGGACTTTTTGCAACTTGGTACTCCTAGAGAGTGCCCTACACCCTATGAAACCTTTTGTTTCTAGACACCCATTTGGGGTGGCACACGGACAAAGCTGATGTATTAGTACATTGTTACAATAAATAATTCCCCTCTTTCTACCAAAAAAAAAAATTTATAGCCATACATTTTGAATCAAATGAAACAACTGGTTTGCCGATTCTTCACTTGAAGGGAGGCATTGAACTTCGAACTCATTTCATCATCCTTCCATATCCTATGCATGTGAATTCCTGCAGTCAGGATCAAATTTGGAAAACATGGTCACCTTTCAGAGTAACAAATGGTTTTATAGTGTATGCATAACAGCTTTATTTATCCAAAATTTTGGAACCACATATAAATTAGAACTTCCTGCCTTGAGCCACAGCCATACAAACACATATCAATGTTCCTATGGTACATCACCATTCAATCTTATCCTGTTTGTTACTATTGCTGCTGCATAAAAAAAGCAATTAATGAAGGCCACAGCATTCATTTGAGACTGTTGGGCTTGAGCTGTCCCGGCCCACATAGAGGACATGATATTTACATGGGGTCTCATTGGACTTGAGCTATAAGGCCTATTGATATAAGTTGTGATTTGCCAATTGCAACCATGATTTTCTTTCAATTCTCTCAACTACCAAATTTAGACTCATGATAGTCCAATAGATTTGCCTCGAGCCCATGGGCTTGAGATATATGTATCTAATTTCTTTCATTTCGATTAAGGTTTGTCAATCAGAAAGAAAATGAACCACTAAGAAAAAAACGGTGCTGAAATCGACAACAAGGCCATTTTGGGGGTTGTTGAATAGCCGACCCAATTCCTGCTTGATATTTTAGTTGTTGTTTCCACTTAGATTTTTGCAATTTGATTTTTTGCCTTAGTTGTGAGGCCCTACTATCTACAACAAGTCCACAACTTTATTTTGTTTTCCCATTTTGTAAGTTTTCTCCAATCAAGCAAAAATTCTGTCTATACCAAACTTCTAAGACATACCTACCAAAGAAAAAAAAAAACAGTGCCAAAGACCAAAAAAAAGGAAAAAATTCATATTTTGTTCACACAATAAGTTATGATTAGTGAAAATAGGACAAAAAAAAATTCACAATTACTTTTTAAAACAATTGATATGACATGTTGTGAATGGTAATCCAAATGAAGGTATATTACTCAAATTATGACCCTAATATTCTTCTTTTCATGGACCTACTCCTAACATTATTTTATACTGTGTCCGTATATATTAGAGACTCTTGTACGAGTCATGCAATTAGAACGCCTCCTTTCCTTTATCTACCTATATATAGTTCTCATGTAGTGTATGCTTCGCAATGGTCCTTTCACGCTAATCACATGTTAATGATTTTTTTTTTCTTTTTTTTTTATTTAAAAAGAAGTTATTTTTGTGTCACTATTTAAAATTAATGTCAAAAACTGGTCTCGTAATCGTATACGACTGTTCCACAGCGACTATAGACGGTAAAATCCAATGTACAAACCCAAAATTTCCAACTCTATTCATCAGTATCTGGCGGCGAATCAGGGCGTAGAAACGAAAGGGCAAAAAACATCACACACATGCAAAAAAAAATATCAAAGGGACACGATTGCGACGCAGGCTACCATTGACTTACAGATAAAACTGATGGGCCCCACTTAAAAAAAAAGCATCCTTTGACTACGCAATAGTAATCAAATCAAACGGCAGTGATTGTAACTCAAGCATTGTAAGGATAACTATTGCGTACAAAGGCGGTGCATGAGAAAGCGGTGGAGTGTCGTGAAGACTAGGAACATAGAATATAGATTAGCAGATAATAATAATAAGGGTGTTTGAGTTCAAAAAAACATCATCTGTTTCCTTGGCCGACCAAATACGAGGGTCTGCCTTTCTCTCCCAAACAAAACACTTGTAGGTCTCTCTCTTTCTCTCTCTCTCTCTCTGTGATTTTTTTTTTTTTGAAGTATTGAGTTTCATTTGAGGGGTTAAAGCCGTAAAGGTGAGAGCTTTTTTTGTAAATCTAGGTGGGTTTGATTGATACTGTGCGGTTTTTGGGTTATAAGGGATTTGGGTTTTTGTTTTTCTGTGTTAAATGTTATGCCTTTTTGTAAATATTTGAGATTTGCTTGCTGGGTTTGCCTTTTTTTTTTTTGGTGGGTGCTTTGCTTGATTTTGTTGTTGTTGTTGTTCAGTTCTGAAAGGTAGTTGTAGTTTCCAAAGGTTAAAACTTGGGTTTTTGGGTGTTTTTTTAAAGTGAGCTATTTGTGGATTCTGAGCTTCATGATCTAATAGATGCACCAACCCCATTAATCAGAATTTTGATTTCGAGTGTTTGCTGTTTGAGTTGGAACGGGATTGCACCTGTGCTGTAGTGTGTGTGTAATATATGACTCTATATGTAGTTAAGCATTACATGTTTGATGACCCAATTGGTGTAATATACTTTTGATTAAAATCTAGTCCCTTGATTTTGTTAATTATCTATACCTAACTGTACGGGGTTCGTTCTATTTGCTTTGGTTGTCTGGGTGATACTTTCTTATGCTTATAGTCTAGCATTTTCCACTTATCATTTACTAAGAACTTTTGTTTTAAATATAATAAATTGGGTAGTTTGACCCCAAAATTTTCTATAATGGACCCCAAAATTTTGAGGCAAAGGCTTGGTTGTTGTTTTCTTATCTTGTATAAGACAAGGATTTGACTATTGTAACCTATTGATGGTAGTGTCTTATTACTTCTTACTTTTTTTAGAAAGACTTTCTGGTGTGCTGAAATCTGTTAGTGCTGTGTGATTTGATGTGTTTTAACTGCTTCGGTTATGGCTTTGTAGTGGATTACTCTGTTGGTGATATAAGCTCACAATTTGTCAAAAGAAACTTGATTGCTAGTAAAGAACCATGATATGTTTTAGGATTCGAGTTGATGTTCATGTTAAATTAACATTAGTCATTACTAAACTGGCTGCTTGTTGGTTCAGAATTTTGAGAGTTCCTGTGTAAACTCGATTATTGGTCTTGAAATTTCCTTGCAAAATCTAATCTCTTGTATTGTGTGTGTGAAATTGTCAACTGACAAGTGTCATGAACAAATGCAGAGTAGTAGGTCGGCATCATGGCTCGGGTGTTACTTCAGTCAGCTAATATCCCTGGTTTAGTTGCTAATCAGAGACGTAACCAATCTAAAGGATTTGGAAAAGCAAAAAGGTCCATCAAAATGATGTCTAGTTTACAGGCACCTGGATTGAGAATGGGAAGCTTCTCAGGATTGCGGAGTGTTAATGCTTTGGATACTCTGGTAAAGCCTGGGATAGATTTACATTCTAAGGTGAGAATTGCAATCAATTCTCGGCAAGGAAGGGGTAGCAGATGTGTGGCTAGAGCCATGTTTGAGCGCTTCACAGAAAAAGCGATTAAAGTAATTATGCTTGCACAAGAGGAAGCTAGACGGCTTGGTCATAATTTTGTTGGCACAGAACAGATCCTGTTGGGTCTTATTGGTGAAGGCACTGGCATTGCTGCTAAAGTTCTTAAATCTATGGGAATCAATCTTAAAGATGCACGTGTAGAAGTGGAAAAAATTATTGGAAGGGGCAGTGGATTTGTTGCTGTTGAGATTCCATTCACTCCTCGTGCAAAGCGTGTTTTGGAACTCTCGCTAGAGGAAGCCCGCCAACTTGGTAGCTTTTTTTTTTTTTATTCCTTCGGTTCTTTTATAGCACCTTTAAATCTTGTGACAAATAAATTTCATTGAAGAATTTACCCCTTACAAACGCAATTTTATCTTTCTTTTTGTCACATGTTTTTATTTGTAGTGATTTTTACATTTATCATTAACTCAGTAACTTTGGTAATGGATGTGGCTGTACTTCAGTCAGAAAACCTGTTATCATCCTATTTGAAAAACCTTAACATAGTACAGGCCTTTTGGAAATGGATGTGGCTGTATGTATCGACATAAACTTCAGTCAGAAAACCTGTTATCATCCAATTTGAAAAACCTTAACATAGGACAGGCCTTTTATTTTTGAAGTGCAATCATACTCAAATTGTCAGCTGATTAACATGAGTTATATATCACGAGGAGAAGAAATTATGTATGTGGTTTTTTTGGGAACAAATAGCTGGATTGTAATTAACTGTGCCAAGAACCTATTTTCCCTGTCTTAAGTTGATTGTCTAATGGGGTTTGGGGTTTTCTGTGTATGCCTGTGATTAGCAACTACTTCTTTGCTAGATTAATTATAAGCTTTCTGAAAAATCTATCTTTTCTGAACTTATCAGGCCATAACTATATTGGATCTGAGCATTTGCTTCTGGGACTTCTTCGTGAGGGTGAGGGTGTTGCAGCTCGTGTTCTTGAAAATCTAGGTGCTGACCCGAGTAACATTCGCACCCAGGCAAGCTTTGCATTTTCATTTGTATCAAAGGCATTTTTGTATGTTCTTTAGGAATTCCTTTACCTTATTTCAAGAAGAAAACTAACCATGAGAGAACTTCAATTGGAGTGAGCAGGTTATTCGAATGGTTGGTGAGAGCCCAGAAGCTGTTGCCGCTGGTGTTGCAGGAGGAAGTAGTGGCAATAAGATGCCAACCCTGGAGGAATATGGGACTGACCTGACTAAGCTTGCAGTGGAGGTAGTTTATATAACTTTTTCATCTCCTCTGTGATATCATGAGATTGCTCTATATTTCCTTATAATTGCTTGTTCCTAATTTCTTTTCTTGGTGTTCCAGGGTAAATTGGATCCTGTTATTGGAAGGCAGGCACAAATAGAACGTGTCACCCAAATTTTGGGGCGTCGAACCAAAAACAATCCATGTCTTATTGGAGAACCTGGAGTTGGGAAAACAGCAATCGCAGAAGGGCTTGCTCAAAGAATTGCAACTGGTGATGTTCCTGAAACTATAGAGGGGAAGAAGGTAAGTATAAGTCGACTTTAATGTTAACAAAGTTCGGAAAATATTAATTATCTATACGAAAAGAATTTAATGCAGATATTCTCAACTATTTCTATATTTTTCATATTGATTTACACAGTGGCTCTTTGTTTTGTTTTTTGAATTATCTTTGTATTGCCATTTAATTTCTGTGGCTACTTTTAAGTTAGTACAAGAGAAAGCCTGCAAATGATTTGAAGTGTATTAATTTTGTCATTTAACATTTTATGAATCAATGAATATGGACTTTGATTTCACATGGGTATTTCATTTGAAATTCATTGATACATTTCAAGAAGCTAACCTTGTTTTTTCATCACCCCTTTATTTTAAAAACAATGTAACCATATATGTTTTTTTTTTCTTTTGTGTGATTTAGGTTATAACCTTGGACATGGGTCTTCTAGTTGCTGGTACAAAATATCGTGGAGAGTTTGAGGAACGATTAAAGAAGTTAATGGAGGAAATCAAACAAAGTGACGAGATAATATTGTTTATTGATGAGGTGCACACTTTAATTGGAGCTGGAGCAGCAGAAGGAGCAATTGATGCTGCAAACATATTGAAACCAGCTCTTGCAAGAGGTGAACTGCAGGTAATTTTTTACCTAAAAGAGAACTTAATAGATGTATTATTTTTGTTCTCTGGTGCTAGGAAATATTAATTTGAGAATGCAACTATAAATTGGTGGTCCCTTGGAGTTGTAAGCATTACCTGTATGTGTAGGTTTAAGCTTCGGATTAAATAACATTGACTATTTTAGCATTGCCTACCTCTTCAATATTGCCTATCATGTGTAGATGTTGTAGTTACACTTCTACAATTACGTGCTACTGCCTATGCCTTGTGTTGACCCTTTGGTTTTCCTTTAATGACCATTTTGATTCATGTGTACTTGACCCCTATGAGATTTTCAACTGGGTTTGGTTTCTGGACTGAATTTTGTATCTTTTAGATGATTTAGAATTTCATTGCCCAACATACCTGTAGCATACTCAATGTAGCCAGCAACTCATTGTCACTGTTGTTGGGGTTTTCTATTTTGCCTTGTTGATTGAATGCAAAAGGTTGGGTTGTGAAAGTGGTGGAAAAGATCCACTTTTCTACATCCTATTCCCAAAATGGCTAAATAAATTTGTAGATTCTGGACACGTGAACTTCAATTATTACTAGAGATTTAACTAATTCATATTGATTAGTCTCATTGTACTTCCTTCCAAATTAGTTTTTGTGGTCAAAGTAGCTTATCATCACGTTTTGGGATATCTATTTATGCTAGGATTTTGCATTTTTGCCTTTTCGATTGATTGCAAAAGGTGAAATTGACGAAACTTCAACTATTATAGGAGTTTTAAATACAGTCAGATTGGATTAGTCACTATGTGCTTCCTCCCAAGTTTGTTAGTGTGGTCAAATTAGCTTTACAGTTTCTATATCTTGGATTTATAGACAAATAGTCTCAGTTAGTTTCATCTCTGTTATTGCAGTGCATTGGAGCTACAACACTAGATGAATACAGAAAGCACATTGAGAAGGATCCAGCTTTGGAAAGACGTTTCCAGCCAGTCAAAGTGCCTGAACCAACTGTGGATGAAACCATACAGATTTTGAAGGGGCTTCGGGAGCGATATGAGATTCATCACAAGCTCCGTTACACAGATGAAGCACTTGTATCTGCTGCACAGCTATCATATCAGTACATCAGGTTTGTTTACCATCTTGCTTTGCACTTTCAAATTTAAATATGATGTTATGTTCCCTAAAACGTTGCAGTAGATAATACATCATACTGCATTATGATATTTAACACAGTTTGTTTTATTTTTATTTGGAGACATCAGCTAATGAGCATGCAAAAGAAATTTTAGAGTTGAGTGCTTGAAATAATGTCAATTTAAGCAAATACATTACATACATTACATAGAGATGACATTGTTATGGGAGCACCAATTGGAAGTAGCTTATTTCTGGAGTTCCTTCAAAACTTACAGATTTTCTACTTAAGTTCAAATTCTTAGCATTTGAATTGTAGTTTCCTCTGTCTTGTTTTCCCTTTTCTCCTTTCCTCTCCAAAAGCTAATAAGTTATCAAGCTTTGTGGGAAGCATTGTTGCCAGCATATGCTTTTCTGCTTGATTGATGTGGTGCCATCATCACAAGGGGCTGACCAAACTCTTTTTTTTTTTTTTTTTTTTTTTTTACTGCTGCTTAATCTAGATCTTTTAGTAAACTGCTGTGTTGTGTTGGGGATAAGTAGCCCAACTGATAAGGTTCCACTAGCTACTGTTACTTTAGAGACAAATATGGGAACAAAATTACAAAACACAACAGTTCAAGAGACCCTTTAAGGGAATCACTGTATCTTATGATTTTTATTAAGGACCCAAATTCTATATTTTTACTGATGTAACCTCGGATGAAAAGGACTGAGGGAATCTGGTGGAATGGGTTTCATACATGCTTAAAATTCCTCTCAAGTTATGTAGCACAATTAGGCACAAAAATTTATTTTGGACATGCAATATATTTTATGGTTTAGAATTTCTACTTCTGAGTTGTGTAATTATCATTCTGAAATTGAGAATTTAGCTTCCATAGTATGTGGTGGCCAGCTCAGTACCTTCACAATGCTGCCGATTACTTTTATATTGCCTTATGTATTTCTTGTTTTGATTTTGACATATGTTCTGTCTCTTCAGTGATCGTTTCCTGCCTGATAAAGCAATTGACTTGGTTGATGAAGCTGGTTCTCGAGTTCGTCTGCGTCATGCACAGGTATGGCCTATAAATTGTATCTGTTATTATACATCCTGTTTTCCACTCATTTTGTGTTGATTGGGGACATAATTTCTTTGCAGCTACCAGAGGAAGCTAGAGAACTTGAGAAAGAGCTAAGGCAGATCACAAAAGAAAAGAATGAAGCTGTTCGCAGCCAAGACTTTGAGAAGGTACATATTGCAATCACAGAGTTCAGGATTCTGGTTTCTTAGTTTTGCATATTTTATAGACGACTGCACATATTGCAACTATTTGCCTAAAGATGGTGAACCAAATTGAATATATAACCATTTTTTTAACCAGTAAGTTACATGGCTGTTACATGCACAGCTAGTGACATTTAAACTCACCACACAAAACTCCACCCCTTCTTGTGGGAGGAGGAGTGCCATTTGAGTCTAAGCTCACTGGCCATTTATACTCGTCAAGAAACAAAATTGTACTAGGATCATAAGCTGCATAACCAATATGTGAGAGAGATTGAATAGTTGAAGAGTTGTTTTCTTTGAAGTCTTTGTTATAGTTATGGAATATTTGAGGTTTCTAACTTATAAAACCTTTAAAATGTTTTGTATACTGGTTTTTCTTTCTTGGCTTCACCTTAGATGACATTCCACAAAATCTTGAACAGGCTGGAGAATTACGTGATAGAGAAATGGACCTTAAGGCACAAATATCAACTCTTGTAGATAAAGGCAAGGAAATGTCAAAGGCAGAGACTGAGGCTGGGGATGTAGGTCCACTGGTGACCGAGCTGGATATTCAACATATTGTCTCCTCTTGGACAGGCATTCCTGTTGAGAAAGTCTCAACAGATGAATCTGACCGCCTCCTCAAGATGGAAGAGACCCTCCATAAGCGGGTCATTGGTCAGGATGAAGCAGTCAAAGCCATCAGCCGTGCTATTCGCCGTGCCCGTGTTGGTCTCAAGAATCCTAACCGTCCAATTGCTAGTTTCATCTTTTCAGGTCCAACTGGTGTAGGAAAGTCTGAGCTGGCAAAAGCGTTGGCTGCTTACTACTTTGGCTCTGAAGAAGCCATGATTAGGCTTGATATGAGTGAATTTATGGAAAGACATACCGTCTCCAAGCTAATTGGATCCCCCCCTGGTTATGTCGGTTACACTGAGGGAGGTCAGTTGACTGAGGCTGTCCGACGCCGTCCTTACACTGTGGTATTGTTTGATGAAATTGAGAAGGCCCATCCTGATGTCTTCAACATGATGCTTCAAATTCTTGAAGATGGAAGGTTGACAGATAGCAAGGGCAGAACTGTGGACTTCAAGAATACTCTTTTGATAATGACGTCAAATGTTGGCAGTAGTGTAATTGAGAAAGGAGGCCGCCGAATAGGATTTGATCTTGACTACGATGAGAAGGACAGCAGTTATAACCGAATCAAGAGCTTGGTGACTGAGGAATTGAAACAATATTTTAGGCCAGAGTTTTTGAACAGGTTGGATGAAATGATTGTCTTTAGGCAGCTCACAAAGCTGGAGGTAAAGGATATAGCCGATATTATGCTGAAAGAGGTCTTTGAGAGGCTGAAGACCAAAGAAATAGAGCTTCAGGTGACGGAGAGATTTAGAGATAGAGTGGTTGACGAAGGGTATAACCCAAGCTATGGGGCAAGGCCTCTGAGAAGAGCCATAATGAGACTCTTGGAGGACAGCATGGCAGAGAAGATGCTTGCTAGAGAGATCAAAGAGGGTGATTCAGTTATTGTGGATGTTGATTCTGATGGCAACGTGACCGTTCTCAAAGGTAGCAGTGGCTCCCCGGAATCATTACCAGAGCCCGAGCCAATTCCGGTGTAAAATAGGCCTCACCTCATTATTTAGTAAACTTTACCAATATGTTGTTTGTACTTCTCATTTTGAACTATAGTTGTAGTCTCTTTTTATGAAAAGAATACTTGAAAGTGGAATTGGAAAATGTTGGATTAATTTCTGGCGCCTGGCTTTTTTCTAGGCTGTATTTGTCATGCTTCAAACACCACGCATGGGTCATTCACAGGTTGTAAGGTGTTGGTACTTGGTAGTGCTAGTTTAGCAGAATATTTTTTATAATAAAAATGTAACGATGTTAAAGATTATTTGTTTTTACAGTATTATGATATCTTTGGATATGATGATCAGAATCTAATATTGACCTCTTAGAATGGATTAACCATATGGACGTGTTGAATGAGTTCTTGTTATCATTGGTTTTGATAATGTACAAGGGCTTGGAGGGAACATATATATATATATATATATATAGAGAGAGAGAGAGAGAGGGGTTCAAGTTACACTTGGTGTAACATTGAAGTAATGTTACCTTCTAATAGTTTCTTATTAAATTAATATTTTTAAAATTACATTGTTGGATTTTATGTTCTTAAAATGTACACTAAATTTTGTGCCAATCGAATGTCATTTACTATTCAATCTAGAAGCCCATCTTTTATGCACAACTTTAAATACAAACACTTAAGATGTAAACATATGGCATAGTTATTGATTTTAGATTATCTTGAAATTTTGTAGGCATGTAGAATATAAGAAAAAAAAAATCTAATCCAATAGTGAATTTATTAAAATTTGCATCCAATAAAGAAATATTGAGTGGTGTAACTCTAACCTAATGGGCATGAAAATTTTAATTCATTTAGATTTGTCATCTAATACAATAGGTTCTACTAAATTTGTTATCTGGATACGACAACCTGACAACCTAATTAAATTGTCGTGTAGTTTGGATTAACTCAGCATAAGTAGTTTGAGCACAAAACAACCACCTTTTCTTTGTTATCAAATTAATATAAATAAATTATATTATCTCAATAACATAGGTATAAGAAACCCCCATTGCCAAAAAAGAAAAAGAAAAAGAACCCCCCCCCCCCCTCCCCACTTTTTTTTCAGTCCTAAGTTATCACTTAGGGTGAGTTTGGTTCAACTTTTTGATATTGTGTTTATTGAAAAAGAAACCTTTTCTTTTTTAAAAATATACAGAGGAGGAGAAGAAGAAGAAGAAGAAAGAAGAAGAAGAGGAAGAAGATCGCCGACAGATGACAAAGGAAAGAGAGACTTTTACCTGCAGTAGCACGGAGAGGCTTGTTCTGTAGTAGAGCAGAGAGATGAGAGGAATCTGGCGTGAGACGAGTTCCAAAGAGGTGTTATCCTTTGATTTATCAAAGGGTAAAATTGGGTTTTCAATAAAATATTTGAGCAATTTGGTAACTGAACATAGCCTTCAACGGTGATATTTATGAACGCGCATTGGGTTTTGCAAAAGGCTTTGAAGAGCTGCTTTTTAGAACACGCATTGGCCTTCACATTTCAAAACGCAGCTTTTTAAAAAAAGCTGTTTTTAAAACCTTACCAATTGCATATATTATTTTTTTGGTTTCAAAAAGCGCTTTTTACCCGAGGAAAGTGCAAACAAACGGGCACTTAGTAAAACTAACAGTGTCATTTTTTGTGGAGAGCATGCACAGGCAGCCTGCCTACATATATGCAGAAGTATGGGCCCTATTTTGCTAATAGGCTTAAACCACTCCCAAGCAGTTTGGCATGATATCATTCTTCAAGGAGAGAATATCTTATGCATATGATATATATGTCTTAAAGGAGAGTGCCTAGCCTTATAAAATAAGCCAAAGACAGGTGAAAAGATGCATGGCAAGCAAGTTTCACTACAAATGTTCTGTAAATATGCAAATCACTAATCTATATGATTACAATTGAGCATTTTTCACTCAATGAGCTTATAGTAGGACCGATTCTTAGTTGTAATTACACTCATTTTAGAATTTTCTACTATCTCTGAATATATGTACCTAAGCGATCAATTCATGCGACTAGTAATACTCTTAGCAATTGAATTAATTATGGTTCCACTAAAGCTTAATTATGGTCCCACTAGCCTACATGTCCATCAATTATTACACTCATTGAAGATGTAAACTTATGACTATTTATACTATCTTGCAGATCAAAGTACTCTCAAGATGAGATAAGACTAATGTTTTCAATTATTTAACAAGAACAGAAAATATTTATTCTATATTTAATCACACACTATATAACTTATGACACTATACGATTCAATATTTTACATCTATGCATGGCTTACTAATGTCATATTTGTTGACTCTGTGAGTATGTATGAAGCATGCTGCTTATGAGTACGCTAGGAGAGGTGCTCGTTTAGTCCTTGTTGCAAGAAGAGAGGACCATCTTCAAGTAGTCGCAAATAAAGCACGTCAGATAGGATCCCCAGAGGTTATTGTGGTCGCTGCAGATGTTTCCAAGGTTAAAGACTGTAAGCGATTTGTTGAAGAGGCAGTGAACCACTTTGGACAATGTAAGTGTTCAATATGTTTTTATTTTCCTTTGATTCTTTTTGTAAATTTTGGAAATGTTTTATGGTTGATGGACTTTTTGCAACAGTGGATCATTTGGAGAACAATGCTGGAGTGGCACTAATAGACTTGTTTGAAAAAGTCACTAGATTCTCTGATTTCGCTTCAATTATGCTAATAAAATTGCATTGCTGCCGTACTTTTGGAACAAGATTGTAATATAAGGGAACGTTTTGGTACCCAGTAATATATTATGTGACACCATCACTAAAACAAAGACATTTATTTATTGTGTTGTTCAAATGACATCAATCACATTTATTCATTGGCACGTTAGTTTATAAATCTTTTGTAGTAAAATTAATAGCAATTTTAAATTTTTCTTTAAAGAATGAGTGATGCTAAAGATATTACAAATGGTACTATATATAAATCTATGATATGTCTATGATCATGAATTCATGGGATTAGCATACATGCATGTACCTATTATTAACTCCATGTCCCCTTTTTTTTCTGTTGCTTGCATTTAAAGATTGCTACTTCATGTTTTTTAGGACAAATTTCTGGGGTTCAGTATATAGCACCCATTATGCAATTCCACACTTGTGAAAAAGCAAAGGAAAGATTGTTGTAATTTCTTCAACTGCAGCATTGTTAACTAGTCCAAGATTTAGCTTCTACAATGTAAGAACCTCCAAATTATTATGCCTTACTCCATGTTTTCTTTCTCATTGATTGCTCCTAAATCTGTGATGAATTCAGTCAAGCAAGGTGGCACTAATTTCCTTTTTTGAGACTTTGAGGACTGAATTTGATCCAGATATTGGAATAACAATTGTGACTCTTGGATTGATAGAGTCAGAAATGACAAAAGGCGAAATTTTGTCACAGGTAGGCTTAAAGGAATTACAATTTACATACATTGTCAATTAAATTAAACATAGCTCATCCCTTACCCCTTAACTCAAAGGAAGTACATCTTCAATTAAAGGAAACAAATGTATAGTGTAATTAAGATACGGTTAGTTAATTCTGGACCACTCTCATTACAAAAGCATAGAAACTTGGGTATCATTTTTTAGATATTATACATTAAGTTTCCCCATTGAATTCAAACACATGATTGCATTGACTAATGCAATACAAACAGTGTTATCCTTCTCGAGGATAATTAAATTTAATGCACCTATATGTTAGAATTTAATTGTAGAAACTAAATCTTATCAAAGCCAGTCAAGACAGTGAAGCCAAACATAATTAGTGCATGGCTAGCTAGTAAACAATTGATCACCAATGATTAGACTGACTTTTTACTGATCCATTTTTTTTAAAAGAAATTTCTCCATTAGATGAATGTTTGTAAATAACAATTCAAGTTTAAATCACATAGCATGGTGTTAGACTGTTAGTTGTATGTGGTACATGTTCACAAGCAGTTTTTGTACACTTATTTGTAGAAAAGTCTTAATGACTTCTACTACGTGTGATTTTCACTCCCATTATATGTACATTGCTGCTTTTATTCTCTCACAACAAAGAGACATCTTTCTTAATATGATTTTTGGTTAGCATGCATGGGTTCTAGTCGAGGCGACAGAAGTGTGTGCCAAGGCTTTTGTGGACAATGCTTGCAGTGGAGACTTAATGTATGTCTGTAGGCCATGCACTTCAAAGAAAAACTCCTAGTAGCAACATTTGATGTTTTAAGACAACAAATTCTTCAACAGGGCTTAAATTTAATCCTTAATATCTCAAGGCAGATTAAGGTCATCAAGCTAAGAAGAGCTAGTGCAACTCCTTTGATTCAGATTGAACTTATTTAGTGTTAAGTAGTAACATTATACTACAGGTTGTATCAAGCAATGATGTTGAGCTACGACAGATCGTTTCAAGCAATAGCAATGATAAGCTTCAAGTCTTGTTCAATAGTGAAAGTATCTGACAACTCGTATTGTATTCATTATAAGACAAGGGAATGTTGGTTATATATGTTATTATTAATTCTATGAGTCCATTTCTGGAAAGATTCTTCCACTATTGGTTTCTTTCTTGATCTCTTTTCTATTTCCTTTCATTTATGGCGACTCCAGTTAATGGGTGCTCTTAGGGCATTTGTTAATGAATTATTTTAGAAAAGTTTAAATACCACTTTTATGGGTATTATAAAAAGGCGAAAATACACTATTAGTCCTTTCAGTTTACCTAATGAGTACTTTTAGTCCCTCAAGTTTGAAATGAGTACTATTGGTCCTTCAAGTTTAAAAAATGAACTCAATTGGTAATTCTATTAACAACTATTAGTCTTAGTGCCTACATGGCTAATGGCGTTATGATGTGGCAAATTTTAAGTGAGGTGGCATCCAATTTAATTTTAAAAAAATTAAGATCTAAAATCTGACTCATTAAAAAACCATTAATCCATTAAAACCCAACCTAATTTGGGTGACACATTTAGAAATAGGTATTCCCAAATTCAAATGACATTAGACATTATCCAAATCTGAAACGAGAGAGATATCTCTAACAACGCTGTTGTCCACCGCTCGACCGCTGCCTCCTATCTTGAGACATATCCAATTGACACGCAAAGCCACTGGTGCCACAGATCTCTACATTAAAAAACATGTCATTTTCTTGAGCTTTATGAGTTAGCCACTAGCCTACTAGTGCTAGCTTCATTCATGGACTTTATAAAACTCACTAGAGTAAATTACTTGCTCTCCTAGATTGTTCTTTTCATCATCTAAACCCAAACGTAATGTCGTAGTGGTTACCATTCATCATTCTCTCAGAACCACCCCAAAAAAGGTTTTGAATCTTTCGATTTTAAAAATAAAAGTGATATGCAGCTAAGTTGTTCGTTACACCCAGAGGTTGTGCGTATCAGAGAGATGGGTCGAGATGGAGGAGGATGGCGGTGAGAGCAGTGGACAACGACGTTTTTAGGGATTTCCTTCTCTAGTTTCAGATCTGTGACAATGTCATTTGAAATTGGGACATTTCTAAAATGGTCACCCGATTAGGTTGGGTTCTTCAATTCTTCTAATGGGTTAATACTTTTTCTGATGTCAAATTTTGAATCTTGATTTTTTAATATTAAATTTGAGGCCACATAACTTAAAATTTGACATATCATGGTTTTGTTAGCCATGTAGGCAATAAAACTAATGGATGTTAACAGATGGACTAATTGTGCTTATTTTTTAAACTTGAAGGGCTAATAAAACTCCATTCAAACTTAAGGGACTAATTGTGCTTTATAGGTAAACTTTAGGGACCAATAGTGTAGTTTCACCTTATAAAAACTATAAAAAAATCAATAGCTTTTTTTTTCTTAAAAATAGTTCCTAAATTAATGCTCTTAGGGCATTCATTAACTTTTTACTTCACTTATTATTATTATTTTTTAATAATTCAGTAATTAAAATTTGGGTGGGGGATTTTAAACCTCATATAGCTTAGTTGGAAACACTTGGAACTAGGAAGTGTCAACTAAGCCACAAGGCTATTGACCTTTCATTCAAAATTTAGTATTACTTTGATATATTATACCAATATCTAGTCATGCATACGTTGGAAACACTAGGAATTAGGAAGTGCCAGTTAAGCCACAAGGCAATTGACTTTTCATTTAGCATTTAGTATTACTTTGATATGGTACATCAATATCTAGTCCTACAATGCATAACGTAAGTGATTTTTCACCTAAGATATTTGTATCAAACATTAATTAGTCATCTAATTTTTTTATATATAGATACTATAGAATTGTAACCTATAACATCTATTCTATAATGATTTTTTTTTTAGAGAGAGAGAGAGAGAGTTTCAATCTATGACGTCCACTCTTGATGATAGCTCCAATGATTAAATAAGAAATCTGGGGTCCAATCCCCACCTACACCTTCTTATCATCAGTTTAAGGCACAATCTATTTTTGGTGTAAGCGACTAATTCGAAGATAAGAGATTTACCAATTAAGTTAACTGAAACTCACATTAATCATCCAATTAAGTGAAAGATACATGACCAAATATACAATTAATCAATGAGATGCGAAGTAACGTTATATTCCCTTTTCAAAGTTATCTCCTAATTATTAAAATAACAAACTAGTCATACAATCAAAACTAAAAATAACTAATAACATTTGAAGCCTTCAACCAAAACTCCCTCTTAAGCAAAATGTTTGCCAACCTATTATCTAACGACTCCTAAAACCTTGCGGCATGAAGTGCATGAAAACTAAAACATAAAGGATTTGTCCTCTCTCTCTCTCTCTCCATTGTAGCAAAGCTATGGATTTTCAGCACAAGTTCTTAGGCATTGCACTGCCTCCCTTGATGCTCATTGTGTTCTCTATCACTTTGGCCCCATTTCTCTTTCTCAAGTTTCTTTATTTCTTAAAAAGATCCAAATACAGTGAAAACGTGGCGGGCAAAGTCATACTCATTACTGGAGCATCTTCTGGAATTGGTGAGGTTTGTATCAATCTCATACTATTAATCTTTTGTAGATGAGTGATGGTACAATTATTACAAATTTTATTATACACCTACAAATTTTTGTGTCAACTTTTAAAAAGTGATGACAATGATACTACAAATTGAATTACAATTCATTATTTCTTTATTAGTTGTTGAATGATACCAATTATATTCATTGTCACGCCAATTTGTAAGTCTTTTGAAAATTCTTTTTTGCAAAAAGTAAGAGAGGGTATATCATGTATATTGTATATGAAGCCACTCTTCACATAAGATTGGGTCTACACTTGTGGAGTCTACCTATATGCGAAAGGGTGGTTACATATACCGCATACATGATATTCTTTTTCAAAAAGTAGAGAATTGGGGTTTCGATTCTCTTTATTAGAAGAATCGGTCAATATTACTGAGTTACAACTTACAAGGCTTTTAATATAAATTTACAATGTGTGAGTTTGTAGCATGTTGCATATGAGTATGCGAGGAGACAAGCGTGTTTAGCCCTTATTGCAAGAAGAGAGGATCGTCTTCAAGAAGTTGCAAATAGAGCCCGACAACTAGGATCCCCAAAGGTTATTGTGGTACCTGCAGATGTTTCCAAGGTTGAAGATTGCAAGCATTTTGTTGATGAGACAGTAAACCACTTTGGACAATGTAAGTGAATGTGTGATAAGTTTTCATTTTCTTCTCTAAGGATTTTTTTTGTGGAAATGTTTTGAGATGTTAGTATTATGGTTGGTGGTTTTTGTTCAACAGTAGATCATTTGGTGAACAATGCTGGAGTAACACACTTTAAATTATTTGAAGATTCCATCCAATTCTCTGATTATGCTTCAATTATGGTAAAAATCGAAACCAATATGGTTGCATTTCTGTCTCACTTTTTTAACAAGGTGGTGCTACTAATTGCACTTGAAATTCCAATATATATATATATATATATGCTAAATAGAAAGAAGAAAATCAAATAATGTTGAAAGAGGAAATGTAAACAAAAGAATTCACATGATTAATTTATATATATATATATATATAGAATGCCATAATATTCTATAAAACCATATTTTAAGTATTTTTTATTTTATCAAAATATTTATAAGAAAATGTTACCTGTTGGAGAGACTGCAAAATATGGCATTTTTTCCTATTATAATATGTTTTTGATCATGTCTTCTTAGGATTTACAATTATCTTTCCCTTAAATAAATTTACACATTTCAGCACCAAATGCATGTTTTGACCTAGTCTATTAACTTACAATATGTTTTTCATTATGAAATAGGCTTGTTAGTTCAAATCCTACTAGCTACTTACATCCAAATACTCAAAAACTTTGCAACAAATTCTTTACACCCTAGAGTTCAAAATTGTTCTTGCACATTAGATTAGTAAAACACTAAAACGATAGTATCTATTAGGAACTTGATGCTAAGCTACAGTTCTACAAGAATTAACCCCCTATAAATTTTTATTTGATTTTTTAACTTGCTTTCTTGCATTAACTAAATCCCACTTTATATTTTTCTAGGACATAAATTTTTGGGGTTCAATATATAGCACCCACAGTGCAATTCCACACTTGAGAAAAAGAAAGGGAAAGATTGTTGTACTTGCTTCAACTGCAGCATGGTTGGCTATGCCAAGATTGAGTTTCTACAATGTAAGAAACCTTCTTAATTAGAATGCCCTACTCCTACTTTTTTTTTAATTGATTCATTTGTAAATCTGTGATGGCTACAGGCAAGCAAGGCAGCCCTGATATCCTTTTTTGAGACATTGAGGGTTGAACTTGGTTCGCATATTGGAATAACAATTGTGACTCCTGGCTTGATTAATTCAGAAATGTCCACAAAATTATCAAAGGTATATTGTGAATTAAATGAAACCTGAAAGCCTCCTTCACCAACCTATGATCTTAATTCAAGTTTAAAAACTTGCATTTATATTAGAGGCAATGAAGTGTCTTAAGCCACTAGATACCAAGAGGGTAAGATGTTTTAATAGTATTGAGTAATGGTATGGTAAAGACCCTTTAAAATGTGAAAATGATCACTTAAACCAGACAATGATTGTACTAACTACTAATTAACCTTGTTGAATCTTTTTTTTTTATTGACATGGTTTATGACACATCAATTTGTAAGCCTTATGCAGTAAATTTTTTATATATGTCTAATACCACTCTTGTTATATGTGATTTCTACTTCCAACTTAGTCATTATGTACACTTCCACTATTATTTTTTAAACAAAGAGGGAACTTTTTATTTTCTGAATATAATTTCTGGATAGGCTAAAGCATTCAGGAACCTAGCTAAGTCAACAGAAGAGTGTGCCAAGGCAATTGTGGCCAGTGCTTGCAGGGGAGATATGTACTTGACTGAGCCATCTTGGATGAAGGTGATGTTTTGGATGAAAATCATGTATCCTGAAGTATTGGAAAGGTGTTTACACTTGGCATTTGTCAAGAGGCGCCAAACTTCAAAAGACTCCTAGTTGCAACATCTGGTGTTTAAGCCAATAAATTCTTCAACACCGCTTCAATTTAATCTCCACGCATGAAGACATATAAAAATCATGAAGCCAAGCAGAGCTAGTGGGTCTCGCTTCAATTTAGATATTATACCTTTAGAGTTGAATTAAATTGTCACCTTGATAAATTATATCAATATATGTTTACGAAGCACATAACTTGTTTTTTTTTTCCTACTACATCTATCTATATATTACTAAAAGCTGAAGCGTAGCATTTAATGTTGCTATTCTCACATTGAGCCACGTCAGCAGCCATGTCATTCTCATCATCTTTTTTAAATTTATCCTACAATTTTAAAATAGTTTTTATCAATTTTAAAATACTAATAAAACTAAAATTATTCCTAGCCTATCTCCACCATAAAGCTCACCTCTTTTAAATTTAATTCCACCAGCCTACTTCTTCTAAATTTAATTCTAACTTAAAGCCCAAACCCAAGCCTTTTAAACTAAAAACCCTTAGAAAACCACAGTTACAACCTTTGGATTTCCTTCCCTTTTGTTTCTCATGTGTTCCTTCCCTTTCCCCTTCCCACCTTTTAACGATAGATTCCTCAACAGTCACATCATCCACTTATTTTTTACATCTTCTTTACTCACTTTTATTCTCCCTATTAAAAAAAAAAAAAAAAAAAACTCTTACCCTCCCTATTAGTCCACATTTGCTGTTACACTTCTTCCAACCTTTCCCCTCCCTTTTTGCCTCTATATCTCCCCACTACTCTTTACTTTATAGTTACTCCATCATTTTCTCTTTCTTATATTTTGATTCTTCTTCTCCCTATTTTATTGTGTATAAATTCAATATCATTTCTCACATTCAATCTATACTTTTCCAACAACAAAACAGTGAGTACACTCTCTCTTTCTCTCTCTCTCTTGGTGGATTTTGTTCTTTGTTATAACTTCGATTAAGGGTGATGGTTTTTTTTTAGTAATTCATATCTTACTATCTTAGGCTGAAATAAATTGACAGATGTCAAAACTTATATATGCTAAAATTTAAATTTTGGTTAGATCACATACTTGAGCAGTTCATGCCTATTTGAGAACATTGAATATGGGCAGCAGGTAGTAAGTGGTCATGGTTTTATATTCCACTTAGAATAGAAACTTATGTGACTTACATTTAGCTCAAATAACACATTATCTTCTTGAATATGTGGATTTCTATGATGCATTGCTTTTCATACACGTTCTTCATACCACAATAATGCACCACAATATAGGCATTTGCATGGTGGTTGGCCAAATCCCAAAGTTGCATGGTTCATAATATTTTCCTGTATTATAATTAATGTAGTGTTTTAGATTGACATCCGATGTCAACAAAAAATATGATTTAATGTAAAAATATGTTTATCACTAAGATGAAGCCTTTGTTTTTGTTGGTTGCTGGAAATTATAGTTGAATTGTTTGGTATATTATCTGCATAAACATGATTATGTAACTTTTTCTCAAAAAAAAAAAAAGCTACTATAACACAATATATGTTGTATTTATTGCAAAATAATTAGAAACATAAATGTTTATAAAAAAAGAAGAAGAAGAAGAAGAAACACAAATGTTCTTATGCCAGTTGTATTTCTAACATTGTTGAGATCTTCTCTTTTAAATCGTAGTCACTTTTCAGTTTAAAATGAATAAAGCAAGTTAATTTCAGATACTATGGGACAATACAATTTTATATTTATTCATAATGAAAAGAGAAAAGTAGCTGCTATATCTTCTCTGCTTTCTTATTTGCTTAAATTGACATTGTTGTTGGACATGCATATATTGGAGAATGTAGGTAGCAATTTGTTGCTTTTGAATTTATTTTGCAACTTTGCCTCTTTATCTTTGTTGCATTGTTTATAAAATTCTACCAAAATAAAGAGAATTAGTGCAATACTTCTTGCAGACAAACAGAAGACTGAAGACCCCATTAAATTAAAAATGTAAATTCTAATAATATATTAATATTATCTAATTAAAACGTTAAACAAAGAGGAAAAAAAATTAAAGCTTACCTTCCTTGAAGCCCAAAAACTCATATTCTATCTGGATATTACCTTGCTTAATCTCAGTTAAAGTCTAAACCTATTTGATTTAATGGGTTTTGGTGGTGTAGAGCATGAATCAGGTATTTCATTAATTCATCCAACAATTTGAGTGAGAGTAATGATATAATACAATTAGAGATAGAGATGATTCCATTCAAATATTGTAAACAATCTGAATGACTCTAAAATTCAATGGACAATCATATATAAACTTAAGCAAATATTGTGATGCAAAGATGATACCTAAGTCTTTTCCAATTCCAAGTGGATGTGGTTTCAACTCTATAAGTGAAGAACAAAATAATAAATTAAATTACATTTAAGTGAAGAATGGAATGTGTAATTGGAGGTTTTAGGGGTCACGATGGGAATTTGAAATGGCAACAAACCTTAATGAATCACACCCTAAAATTAATTACACATCTTGATTGGAGCACATTATGGAACATTTCCCGCACCATGGAATCCATACCAAAATTAATGATGTTTTGTTAGGAGCAATTTCAAGGGAAATTACACTTATTTTTATTTTTATGAGTGATATAATTATGGTATTAGATAATAACCGGCCCATAAGTATGGTATTAGACTTTTATTATACCTATTCCTTTTTAATTATTAGTCATTAAGTCTCTACAATTATTGTGTCATTGAAGCGTAGCATTTATTATTGCTATGCTCATGTTGAGCCACATCAACATTCATGTCATTATTTTCTTTTCATTAATAAGCTAAATTATATTTTTCCTTTATTTTTCTATTAGTCTTTTAACGATTCCACAATTTTCACTTCAGCTTCCATAACACCCCTGAGATTATTATAATAGTATAAATTCAACACAAATTTAAATTAAGATGAAACAAAAGGAATAAAAGATAGACTCTATAATAATTTATCACCCAAAAAATTGATAGGCATTTTCAAATTCATAGCCATGTAGATTGTGTTTTGACATAAACTCAAATTCCTATTTCCAAAAAAACTAAGTATAAGATTTATGCCGGCGTACTATATTTTTTTTATTAGTCTAGGTGCGTTGGGGTTCTTCGAATTGTTCTTCTATCATTGAGTTTCTTTCTACTCTTAGAATTGTCCCTTGAGTTATTTTTTCTTTGATGTTGTTTGTTGTTGTTGTTGTTGTTGTTTTTATTTTTTTATGTTCACCATCATGAACATCATGTATTTTCTTTCTTTGTTTTTATTTCATCATGATTAATATTACTCTTATTACCTTTAAAAATAAATAAATAAATAAATAAAAAAATAAGTATTAACCCAAATCAAAATTCAAGCAAAGCTGTATAAAAGGGAGAGAGAAGACTTTGTAATGGAAAATTAAAAAAAAAAAAAACACAATACCAAAACACTTTTTTTTTAAATCATTAACCTTAAACAGAATTATAAGAAAGAAAAAAAAAATCCACGAGAGAGAGAGAGAGAGAGAGAGAGAGAGAGAGAGAGAGAGAGAGAGAGAGAGAGAGAGAGAGAGAGAGAGAGAGAGAGATTTAGAATAATATAGTTCGCCTTAGAAAAATGTTAATCAAACATACAAAAAATGATAATATGATATATTTGTAGAGATAAAAAGATAAAAAAAAATACTTATAGAAATATTTTTTTTAAATAGATAATACTTAAATTAATTGATACTTTTTATATACTACACCCAATTACATAATATTTAAGGGTCATGTTAATGAGTGCCCTAGGGCATTGGTTAACAATTCAATTAAAGAAAGTTTTTATGGGAAAAGAAAAAAAAAACAATTAATGTTTTTACAGTTTTTTTCATTCCCCATAAAAATGATATCAAAACTTTCTTAAAATGGATTCTTAACCAATGCCCTAACGGCACTCGTTAACATTTCCCATATTTATATATTCCCACGCATCGCGTGGGTCTGCGGCTAGTATTACTAAAAGCTGAATCATAACATTTATTGTTGCTGAGCTCCTGTTACGCCACCTCATTGCCACATAATTATTATTCTTTTTTATTCTTTTTTTTTACAAAAAAATATATAAATAAATTATTAACTTTACATATTCATCTTTGTCGGTTTTAAGATCTATATACATACATACATACATACATACATATATATATATATATATATATATATATATATCCTTTTTATTTCCAATTTTCCTATAAATTTTTTGACATTCACTTTTTTTATTATAAATATTTACACTTTCTTCAATCTTTCTTCTTCCCTTACCTCTTCATCTTCCCACTACTCTCTACTTTAATATCACTATTCATCTTTCCCTTCATCTTCCTTTATTTGTCTCTTCTTATTCACTCCCTCTTACTATAAATTTGTCATTCTCTCTTCCATTCTTTGCATAGTAGACAAAAATATAATAGTATTCCATTACATAGCATGATTTGGATAATTTAGTGTTTATTGTTATATCTTTTAATTTTTTTTTTCTTCTCATCTTATTTTATTCAATATTTAAATTCAACCACATCCTCCTTATTGTTAAATTATTGATATTTTCTCTCTCCTTTTGTTTTAAAAAATAAAAAATGTAATGTTTTACTTAAATTCAAATAAAAGAAAATTGTGCTCATCAAATTGTACTCATTTTTTTAACATTTACATTTTCTCCAACCTTTCTCATTCCCTTTACCTTTTCATCTCCCTAAACATTCTACCTTGATATCACTCTTCCTCTTTCTTTTTATCTTTCTTTATTTTGTTTCTTTTTATTATCATTCTCTTAGTATAAATTTGTCATTCACTTTTCTATTTTTTACATAATTTTCTCTCACAAAAAATGGGTTATTTCCCACTCTTTCTCCCTCAATTTTTTGGTGGATTTTATTTTTATTTTTCTTGCATCTCTATTTTAGCTTGATAAAGTGTTGTATTCTTTAGATTTTTTTTTTAAAATTTAAAATATAATATTTTTCCTAAATTAAATAAGTAAAATTGTCATTATTAAGTGAAGTAATGCTAGGGAAACACTCATTCTCACACCCAATGCATCAAAGGAAAAATGAAATACAAAACAAATCAAGTTAGAAACACTAAATAAAAAAAGTAAAAAACTAATAATGCATATTTAATGTCATAGAATCATCATCAAATTTTGGATAACGATAGGCTGCCAATGGAGAGAGAGAGAGAGAGAGAGAGAGAGAGAGAGAGAGAGAGAGAGAGAGAGAGAGAGAGAGAGAGAGAGAGAGAGAGAGCAAAACAATACAAAGTAATAAAGAGTAGATAAAGAAAAAAAATCAAGTGTCAATTAGTAACCGTTGATTGGAAAACAAAGAGGTTGAAAGGATAAGTAAAAAATAAATAGAGATTATCGCGTGGAGAACATTAAAAACTTTACAGTGTAGTAAAATAAACCATTAAATTCACTTAAAAAATTAAATCAATAATTAAATACAATCATAGTACTAAATTTAAATTTAAAACTAATCAAACTCTAAATATGGAAACCATATTAATCATAACCAAAAAAAAAAAAAAAAGTTCTCTGGTAGTAGTAGAAATTACATAAGAAATAAAGTTAGAAAATTTTAAAATTTCTTTTTTGACCTTTCATTTAATCTTATTTATAATATATATATATATATATATATATACATATATAATTTTCATACACTATTACTTTTAAAAATCTAATGAACATTGCTACCCTTCATTTAATGTCTTTGTTATGCAAATCATCACTTAGTAAATATACGATAATGGTAAGAAGTGTTTCAAATGAGATCACTAAAAAAAATATATAAAATTAATTAGCCACTATCATTATGGAGTAGTGGTCTATAATTTTACACATCCAAAAAAATGGAATATATAGAGTTTTCTTAAAGGTATGTGTAAAGATTCACATTATATATATATATATATATATATATATGTGTGTGTGTGTGTGCGTGCGTGTGTAAAGGTAAAAAAAAAGGAATATTTAAGGCTTATATTAACTTAAAAACTAATGAAAAACTAATGCTTAATAACTAAAATTATAGTATTAATAAAATATTTAATGAGATCATCCTAAAAAAATTATCACACACAACGTGCAGGTATGCGACTAGTTTTTATAAAATCATATGCAAATTGATAATCAGAAGTTATCAACTGATTTTTAAAAAAAAAAAAAAAAAATCAAAAGTTGGGGGATTTGAACCTGAAATTTTTTGTTGAAAACACCAGGAGATGTCTGTTGAGCTACTAGGCTCTAGGTGTCATCAACTGAAAGTTAATTTTTAGATACAAGACCAAATAAACAAGTTTATAACTAACCAACGAATTATATCAATTGTTTTGAGATGTTAAATTAGAGTAAAACTAGTGGATATCTCGCGCAATGTGCGGTGCATTTTAATAAATTTAGTAAAAAATTATTTATGATCTATTAATTTCATGAATACTATTATTGCTTGTCTTAATTATTCTATGAAGTTTTCTAGTAAAACAAAATTCAAACTAAATAAATTGGGAAAAAATTCCTCTAATTCATGCAACCAACAAATGTCACCATATTACACTCATATTGTCACCTACAAACTTGGTGGTCCTTAGATGTCTTTATTGTATAATTTATGCTTTACATGTAGATTTTATAGTGTTAATTTCTACATTTCTTATGCCACTAAAGTCTCTATCTCCATTATATCAATACTTACAATTTTTATGTCAATGAAAGTAGTTTTTCTTTAGTTTCAAAGTGAAATGAGATAAAATTAAGGCCCATTAATATTTTAATTGAAGAAAAGTTTGATTTTCTAAGACCTTAATTATAATAGGGTGAAAATTGAAAGAGTAATATCTTAATCTATTAGCTATAAAAATTGCTAGAATTTCATGATACAACAATAGAAACAATAACGCCATAATGACGCAATAATATCACAATTTAACCTATAAATTTTAATTAAGCTAAAAGCAGCCAAAACACCAAATATACTACAAATCCTTACCAAGTATATGCATCATACGGAAAACCCAAAATCTAAATTAGCACATAATATGAAAAAACCATCCTAACCACATTACAATGCTACATCAATAAAAATGAATGCATAAAATCTAAACAAAAAATTAAAGACGAACATAATGTTTTGGAAGTTAACATACCTCTCAAAAAGGGAACTAAAGATATTGTGAGAGAAATTACAGAAGTTTGATTTTTAAGTCCAAAGGAAATGAGGATTTATATTAGACAAATGTGGAGACAAATAATTATATTACTCAATATTCATTGAATTTGACTTTTGCAATTCTACATTGAAGTTAGTCTTATGCATAAAATTGAAAAGTTTTCTTAACCCCTATCTTTCCCATGACTTTTTAGATACATTCGTATCTATCCAAAGCATTTCAAATTATAAATGTATACAAATTCTTTTAATTTTATTAATGCATCGAAATAAATGCATATGTTATTACTTAATAATTTGATATAAATGCTAAATTTAGATGAGGTGAAATCCCAAATGAAAAAAAATGTCATACAATACGCCACTTGGCAGAACCTTATGCTCTCACACATGAGGTCTCTACTTATATATATATATATATATTTTTTTTTTTTTTGAGAAGGAAATAACTTTCATAAAATTAATCAAGGGGCTTAAAGTCAACCAAAATAACTGCATCTAAATCTGGTGGAACAGACTCCATCCAGACTTGTACAGGAAAGAAAAGTCTTGCTCTCTGAGCTAAGGCGTGTGTGACTACATTGCCTTGCCTATTGACATAAGAGAAAGAATAGCTTTTTAACAAACTAACATAAGACAAAGTGTCTTAAGAATAGCTTTTTAAAATATGACCAACAGCAGAATTTTCCATACCATTACCACGTAGAGACTTTACTATGACCTCCGAATCACCCTTGAAATAAGATTGTTGGAAACCTGTTTCAGAAACCAAGACTGCATCTCTTCTTGCTACCAATAGCTCCAAAGCCACAACTAAAGGTGGTTTCTTGATTTTTTAGGATAGAGCAACCATAACTTGGCCCTCAGAATTTCAGATGACTACACCTAGGCCTGCTTCAATTGATTCATCAAACATTGCCCAGTCATAATTGGTCTTGAAACAGTCTTAAGGTGGAGGACGCCAATGCCTTTGAGAGGGAAGACTACTGCCCGTGAAGGGGCTTTCATGAGCTCCCTAAGTCTTGAAGCTTCAAAGATAATCTTGTGTGAAACCCGTAACTCTAGCCAGTGGCAAAGAAGGTTCCTAGATGCGAGATTTATTTCTGTGGTGCCATATAGACCAAGCTGTGATGCTGAACAACGGAACTGTGTGAGGTTTTTCCCAGATCAGCTGCACAAATCAGAGAAAGAACCCGAGATAGCTTTATTTTTGTCAACCCAACCAAAGTCTGTTGCCCAAACAGATTGCACCTTCTCACAGCCCCACAAAGCGTGGAGAATAGATTCATTCTCCCTTGAGTAGAGATGGCAGATAGGATCGATAGGAATGGCTCTTTTCTTCAGATTTTCTTTTGAGGGTAGAGAGTTTGTGCATGATCTCCATAAGAAATGCTTGATTTTCCCCGGTACATTCAGTTTCCAAATGTTCTTCCAAAAAGACTTCTATGCGGCAGAAACTGTTGGTCTGACAGTATTAAGAGAAGCCCTTTCCATGAGACTTTTGTACCCCAATTTCACGGAATAAGTACTAGAGTTTTCTTTTGGCCAAATGAGGATGTCTGATTGAGGAACAGTACACAGAGGCAGGGACTTTATAAGTGTAGCTTCAGGCGGATAGAAACAAAGATCAATAAGGTGAGTATTCCACCAACCTCTTAGGGCATCAATAAGTGTATCCACCATGGAATCAGGAGCTAAAGGATTTCGAGGGGAAACCACTTTACCATCTGGTGAATTCAGTAACCATGAATCATGAAAAATCCTTCTAGATTTTCCATCTCCAACCCTCCACCGAGCTTCTCGCTCAACAAGTTTTCTAGCAAATAAAATACTTTTCCAAGTGAAGGATCCCGATGCTAACTTTGCTTCAAAGATTGAATTGTGGCGGAAATATTTAGCTTTGAAAACTTTATAAAATAGGGAATCTGTATCATGGATTAATCTCCACACTTGTTTGGCCAACATTGCTTCATTGAACTTACATAAGTCCATAAAACCTAGACCCTCTTCGGGCTTTGGTTGACACGAAACTTCTCACTTCTTCCAATGGATCTTATGTCTATCACCACTTTGACCCCACCAAAATTTCCAAATGAGCATCTCAATATCTTGACAAAGCCCTATAGGTAATCTAAAACAACTCATAGCAAAAGTAGGGATGACTTGTACCACCACCTTCAAAAGAACTTCCTTTCCAGCCTGAGACAATAATTTTTCTTTCCAACCTTGCAACTTGCTCCACACCCTATCTTTTATATAGTTTAGACTTGCCTTTTTCCTTCTACCAACCACTGCAGGTAACCCAAGGTATTTTTCAAATTCTTTGATCTCTGGAACTCCAAGCAAATTTTTTAATAGGTCTTTGGAGGATTCGGGTACACCCTTGCTGAAAAAAAGGTTTGTCCTCTTCGAATTTATCTTTGAGTAAACTGCAAATTACACCCCTAAAGTTTGGGGGTGACTGGATTTTACACCCTGAAGTTTCAAAATTTGGATTTTACCCCCTAAAGTTTGGTGATGTTTGGATTTCACACCCTAACGTTTCAGAACTTAGATTTTACCCTCTATATTTTAGAAGTTTTTGGATTTTACTCTCTAAAGTTTTGGGATGTTTGGATTTTACACTCTAAAGTTTCAAAATTTGGGGGTGTAAAATCCATACAACCTAAACTTTAGGGGTTAAAATCCAAGTTCTGAAACGTTAGGGTGTAAAATCCAAACACCCCAAACTTCAGGGGGTAAAATTCAAATTCTGAAATTTCAGGGTGTAAAATCCAATCACCCCCAAACATTAGGGGTGTAAATTTTCATACTTTCCCAAAATTTCTTGGATAGTATTAATATCCTCAATTTAAGCTCGACAAAAAAGTAGGCTGTCATCTACAAAAAACAAATGAGATATTTTTGGGCCATTGCAACAGAGAGAGACATCTTTAATCTCCCCTTCATCCACTGCATGTTGGATTAGTCCATTTAGGCCTTCTGAGCAAAGGAGAAAAAGGTAGGGGGAGAGGGGATCACCTTGGCGAATACCTCTTGATGGAATAATATGTCCTTTTGCTTTCCCATTCACCAAGACAGAATATGTAACAGATTTTATACACTCCATGATCCAACCAATCCATATACTGTAAAACCCCATTTTTTCCAAGATCTTTTGCAAAAAAATCCACTCCAATCGGTCATAGGCCTTACTCATATCTAATTTCAGCGCCATGTGGTCCACTTTTCCGTACTTCTTTGTCTTCATGTGGTGGAGAGTCTCAAAAGCAACCAAGATATTATCCAAAATTGCTTTGTCAAATTGAAAAGCACTTTGTGATTCAGAAATGATCTGAGGCAAAATTCTTTTTAATCTATTAGCTAAAACTTTAGAGACCAGCTTATATAAAATATTACATAGAGCAATAGACTGAATTTTGTAATAGATTCAGGATTCTTTACCTTAGGAATAAGGGCGATGAATGTATGATTCAGACCCGAAGAGATATGATTAGAGTTGAGGCAAGAGAGGACTACCTTAACCATGTCATCATCGATACTGGACCAATAGTGTTGGAAAAAAATTGGAGGCATCCCATCCAGGCCAGGAGCCTTTAGAGAGGCCATTTGTTTTAAAGCTATCTCCACCTCTATCTTAGAAAAATTGGCAATCAAATCTAAGTTCATCTCATCACTGACAACCCGCTGAGTGTGTTGCACTACATCTTCAATATTACCAGGTGTTGAAGAAGAAAACAAATTTTTGTAGTATCCCATGGCCAGTGCTGCAATCTCATCTTCACCCGAGACCATCTCACCGTTTGAACCCCTAAGCTATGTGATAGTATTTCGCCTAAATTTTTGGGAAGCCCTATTGTGGAAATAACCTGTATTTTTGTCCCTTGAAACCATCCAATGGTCATGAGCTCTTTGTTGCCATAATTTCTCTTCCATTCTAAGGAGATCATTAACTTCAAATTTTAATTTAAGGAAAACATCCATACTTCCCCCCTTTACTGTTGCTGCTTCAGCCAATTCTAAAGACTTTTTCTTCTCCAACAAAGTTTTTGAAATATTGCAGACAGAATTTTTACTCCATCTACGTAGCTAGTTTTGGCAATTTTCAATCTTTTTCATCACTTCTACCATGGGTGGACCCCAAGAGACCTCTCTCCATGCTGCTGTAATAGTATCGTTATAGTCCTCATTCTCAAGCCATAATTGCTCAAATCTCCATGGCTTTTGTTTCTTAGGTGCAATTCCCTCAGGGAGAATAATAATAGGACTATGATCCGAAGAAACACAAGAAAGAGTTCTGACCTTTGTTGTTAGAAAAAGAGAAAACCACTTCGCTGAGCTCACTGCCCTATCCAATCTTTCCCAAACAGACCCTCTATTCAGATAATGCTTGAGCCATGTAAATTTTTTGCCAATGAAGCTGAGATCATACAGCCCACATTCATCCAAGGCATCACGAAAAAGCTGCATTTGCCCATAGGGTCGTAAACGGCCACCCAATTTCTCGTGAGATTTGAGGAGTTCGTTAAAATCGCCTACACATAACCAGGGTAGTGAAGACTGCCCATTTAAGTTCCTCAATAAATTCCAAGAATCAATTCGAAGCTGAGTTTCAGGCGCTCCATAAAATCTTGTAAACCTCCACGCATTTTCTTTACCACCATTGCTTATAACAGCGATATGATTTAAGGATGATGATATGACTTTTAAGTCGAAATCCTTCTTCCAAAATAAAGCCAGACCACCACCAAGAGTAATTTTTGACACTCCATGATGATGACCAAACTTCAAAGTATCTCGAATAACTAATAGCCTTGCTTCATCTAGTCATGTTTCGGCTAAAAACACCACTGTAGGATCTTGTGCCCAGACTAAACTCCCAAGCTCATGAACTGTCTGCTGGTTCCCAAGCCCACAACAATTCCAACACATGATACTCATAATTCTTGATAGGGCTGGGAACCAACCTCCGCCATAAAAACTGAATTTTCCTTATCATCTTGAGAAACCTAAAATTTCTTCTTTGGTAATTCAAGCTGAACAGAGTCCACTACAGAGCCTCTTTTTTGTCCAACATGTGAAAGCAGAGCTTCCTTGTTGCCTGGTGAAGAACGGAGAACACGAGACCACTTTGGACCCAAAGCATGAAAGGAATATTTTGTAACTTGATGGTTTGAGATATCATTAAGCTGAGGGCCATGAGTCACGTGAGATTTTAAATTCATAAGTTGATCATGCTATTGGCCCAACTCGGAAGAGCCCACAATGGGGTTGGCCCATATAGCACCAAGCGAATGCCCCTTTGGTTTCTTAGAAGGGGAGGGTGTTATCACAAGTTTTATTTTGTCCACACATTCACAATCCCCCTTATACCCCTTAATCTTATCAATAACCTTAGACACATCAGTTTCCCCCATATGTTGACTCTCAAAACTCGGAGGAATATCTTTCTCAGATCCTGAAATATCATATAATGATGGAGAAAAGGTAAAAATTGGCGTGGATATAGGGTTTACCTCAAAAGGCATCTTCCTCAAAGCCTGATGAAGCACTTTCTCCCACTGCATCTCCTCTGGGACTTCGGACCTTGTGCTGAGTGTGACAGAGGAGTTATCAAGTTTAGAGGAGATTTTATTTTCTGACTTCACTCCTGCACCTTCACCCTTACCTTTGCCACGTGGTGTCACTATCAACTGTCTTGGCACCTCCAGAATTGCATCATCTCATGTCGAGCTACTGCTACCTAAGGGAAGAGACATAGGCGTGTGAAACCCATCCTCCACTGTCTTCTCCCTAGGCACCTCAGACTGAGCGCGTGTTCGTTCTAGCCTCACTCCGGCTACCCCACCCCTACTTGGTTTTCACCTCCACCATATTTCACTGGTTCTTTTTGAATCCTCCCGAATGGGTCACCATGCAACCATGCCCCATATTGAAGGCCTTCCTCCACCGTTCGGCCATTAACAGATGATGCAGGACAATCTTTGAGTGCATGGCTTAGCAATCCACAACGGTAGCAAAAATTGGGGAGTCGTTCATACTTGAACTGGACCCACCTGGATTCACCTCCTTCAATAGTGATTCTTTTGCCATGGATGATCTTTTTTGTAGCATCAATCCAGACACGCACCCTGAGGCACTTACCCCAATGCACTCTTGAATCAGGGACATCAACCTCCAAAACATCCCCCAAAGAGGACCCAATCGCCCAGCCCGTTTCTTTTGTTCTACTCATAAGAGGTAAATTAAAAATCTGAATCCAAAACGGAGACCATTTTACCTCCATCTCCTTTGGAGTTTGCTCACCTTCAAACTCTTGTATAATCACCAGTTGTTTCTCAAAGCTCCAAGGGCTCATATCGAGAACTTTCTTTTTATCTTTCCCATCTTCAAACTCCACTAGAAACAATTCAGCTTCTAGTTCAGAGATGTTGACCCATTTATTTGTTTTCCACAGCATTCTCAGGTTCTTTCTCAAAGTATGTAAGTTTATGCTTCTAAGGGCCGGGTCATAATCTTCATGATAGCACAATTTTTACCAACCTCCTTTGGAGCTCTGGTACTGTTGCTACCCAATTCAATACCTTCGCCCTCTTCCTCCGTAAAAGATAACTTACCCCACATCGCTTCCAACTCTTCAGCCATTTTGCTCACTCCTACTAGTTACCCACCCCAGAGGATGTTCCTGCCTTACAAATCCAAACGACCATCCCGACCTCACCCACGGAAGGTCACGCTAACTCTTGCAAGGGCTGCAAGACAGAAACTGCTGCAACGTGCACAGAGACACGAGAGCACTCAATACTATTGATTATTGATTATTGCATATGAGGTTGTTTATTTATGCTCAATACTATTGCAGAGGGAATTACATTTACCCCTTGCATGGATTAAGAAGAGCTTCATACTGCTGATTTAAAGGAATTTACCCGAAAACCTCTATTTTTTTTTATTAAAATAATTCAATAGTTATGACCATGTGAGAGATGGAAGAGAGGGAATTTGAACATTGTTTCTCATAAAAAAAGAACATGCAATACCACTACTAAGTTATAAAACTCCTGGAAATTGCTCGGCTAGCGTAGATTCTATTGAAAGGAAACAATTTTAGCATAGTCTAGATACAAACATACATAGGCCCAATTTATTAGGAGTTAAAATCAAAGCATAGTTAGTAAAACATGGGATGATGGGACATAATATATATGGTATGGAATACGTACATGTTTTTTTTTGGTTCAAGATTATAAAATATGTAGTAAAAATATTGTATAAAAAAATGTAAATAAACGTAGGTTTGAGTATATTATGAATTTGATAGAAAAATTTGGAACTCAAACAACGACTATATATGTTTAGTTATTTCTTATATTATATTTAAATTTAGTATCATATTTACATTATAATCTAAAATGAAAATATTGAGGTTTGAATATAAATAGTAAAGCATGTAACTAAAAATATTAATTTTGATAATTTTAATGCCTTATATAAAAATATATAAATATATAAATATTCTAATAAAAGTGTTGAAAATCAAGTTGAATTGTTTTTTACAAGTTTAATAGGAGAATATTTAATACGTTTTTGTACATTAAATGAAAAAAAAATGTATATTTTCAGAGTATTATGTTTTGAAAGATAAACAGAAATTTATTTATATATTTTTAAATTATGTATGCATGCAATATATGATATAGTATGCATATTCTACTAACTATGAACCGAAGTTGATAGGTTAAAACAAAAGTCTATAACTAGGTTTATGAGTTAAAATTAAAACCAAAAAGCTATCAAGATCTTTGTAGTACTTAATTTTGTTTGACAATAGCTCTAAGTAATTTGTCCATTTGAAAGGGGGAAAAAAACTAAATCTGGAATTAAAAAAATATCCAATATACTTGTAGGAACTCAATTTGTAATGGACCCTAAACAATAAAATTTGTAGAGTGTGGGTAAAAGGGCTTGACACCAGCAAAGTAAGCAGTTTGATGACATGAAATTCATAGGAATAAGAACAAAGGAATTTGACTAAGTGTTTTTAAGAATAATCGCCATGACCTTGGTTAAATGTTTGTGAGGATTTTTATAATGATTTTGACTAAGTGTTTGTGGAGTATGATCATCCTCGGTTCAATCCGAGGATGTCTTTTCTTAGAACTGACGAACACAAGGGTTGTTCTAGGATGCTCTCCCAGATCCCTCTCCTTTATTTCTAGGGGTTCTATCTGTTATATATTCTTGCTTAATTAATCATCCGCCGTCCACTTGTCGGTTATTCGAACTCTGTGTCTAAGGGTTTGTTTCATCATCTGCCTTTGCAGGCTTTCTATTAATTCCCAGTCGCTTTTGCAGACTTTTTGTTAGTTGAAGTAACCAAGGCATCTGGGTTTGCTGGTCACTTCACCATTAAAGCGGCTAGAATGTTGGTGGCGTACGTTTAATGGGTGAGTGATATTTTCCCTCTATCAATATCGGTTCGCTGAGGATGTGGGCATCCTCGGCCTCTATATTCTCCTCGGCGCGGGCCTTGGGCCGGATATGGAGTGGGCCGGGGTTGTTTAAATATCTGAGGCCCCACAATAGCCCCTCAAAATTCTGCTACCCGACCTCTTGGGCGGGGAGGAGGATTTTGACTTTCTCGGCATATTTTCACGCCTTGTTAAGGCTTACCTCTCTGTCAGTGTCACTGTCATCTCAACTGCTCTTGTAACTTTCTTTTGGCGCAAAGGGCCTGTCCGAGGAGTTTTTCCTTACTTTGGTAAGTTTTCTTTTCTCCTTAATCTATAATTTACCGCTTGAGTTCCTTGCTAATTCTTCTAGGAGAGGTAGGTTTAAGTTTGTTATGCTTTTAGTGCTCGTCTTCGCTTGGTTTTCGCCCTTAGCAGGATTCATCGCTTAGCACCCAAGGGATCGGCTTTGCCGTAGGTTTGGGGCCTATGGTTAGTATAAAAGCCTATTTCTGCCCAGTGCTTATATCGCCGTATAGTGACCAGTTTCCCCATGGGTTTGAGTCTGAAGACCATGCAAGACCTTGGTTTTTCCTAGCACTTAGTGTTTCATGCGGAAATAGTTTTTCTGTTGGCCTGGGTTCTTGGACCATGCAATGTCTATGTTTTGTCTAACATTTAGTTTTCTCATTTGAAGTATCTGGTTTCCCCAGAGGCTTGAGTCCAAGGACCATGCAATGCCTTGGTTCTGTCCAGTACCTAGTTTTCTCATTTTAAGTGGTTAGTTTCCCCAGAGGCTGGTGTCCGAGAACCATACAATGCCTAGATTCTGTCTAACACTTAGTTTTCTCATCTGAAGTATCTGGTTTCCCCAGAGGCTTGAGTCCGAGAACCATGCAATGCCTTGGTTCTGTCCAGTACCTAGTTTTCTCATTTTAAGTGGTTAGTTTTCCCAGAGGCTGGTGTCCGAGGACCATACAATGTCTAGGTTCTGTCTAACACTTAGTTTTCTCATCTGAAGTATCTGGTTTCCCCAGAGGCTTGAGTCCGAGGACCATGCAATGCCTTGGTTCTGTCCAGTACCTAGTTTTCTCATTTTAAGTGGTTAGTTTCCCCAAAGGCTGGTGTCCGAGGACCATACAATGCCTAGGTTTTGTCTAACACTTAATTTTCTCATCTGAAGTATCTGGTTTGCCCAGAGGCTTGAGTCCGAGGACCATGCAATGCCTTGGTTCTGTCCAGTGCCTAGTTTTCTGATTTTGAAGTATCTGGTTTCCCCAGAGGCTTGAGTCCGAGGACCATGCAATGCCTTGGTTCTGTCCAGTACCTAGTTTTCTCATCTGAAATATCTGGTTTCCCTAGAGGCTTGAGTCCGAGGACCATGCAATGCCTTGGTTCTGTCCAGTACCTAGTTTTCTCATCTGAAGTATCTAGTTTCCCTAGAGGCTTGAGTCCGAGGACCATGCAATACCTTGGTTCTGTCCAGTACCTAGTTTTCTGATTTTGAAGTATCTGGTTTCCCCAGAAGCTTGAGTCCGAGGACCATGCAATGCCTTGGTTCTGTCCAGTACCTAGTTTTCTCATCTGAAGTATCTGGTTTCCCCAGAGGCTTGAGTCTGAGGACCATGCAATACCTTGGTTCTGTCCAGTACTTAGTTTTCTCATCTAAAGTATCTGGTTTTCCTAGAGGCTTGAGTCCGAGGACCATGCAATGCCTTGGTTCTGTCCAGTACCTAGTTTTCTCATTTTAAGTGGTTAGTTTCCCCAGAAGCTAGTGTCCGAAGACCATACAATGTCTAGGTTTTGTCTAACACTTAGTTTTCTCATTTGAAGTATCTGGTTTTCCCAGAGGCTTGAGTCTGAGGACCATGCAATGTCTTGGTTCTGTCCAGTACCTAATTTTCTCATTTATTTACTATCTTATCTATTTATCCATAGCCATTTAATTCTACATTGCTACAATCTATAATAAACATTAAATAAATAAACTTTTCAAGCAAAATAATAGCAAACGCATGCTGGGGTTGGGGTAGGAAAAGACCCTGCTCTGTTCTGCCTCTTCGTTTGGCGTGACTCTTCTGATTACGAGGTGTCTCTTGGGTTGTTCGAGTAATGCGTTTTGACGCTTCGGTGCCTCCTCGTTAATGAGGCGCCTCCTCATTAATGTCAGTTGTGGATTTACGAGGATCTAACGGTAGATAAGCCCCTTGGAATTTGGGCGGAATTATTACCTCCGGAAATCTCTCCCTAGGATTTAATGCGGATTGGCTCTCACCAATTTTTTGCCTTCTATAAAAGGCGTTTTTAGGGCAACCTTTTCCTTCACACTTGACAAACATTCGTCTTGAACTTCTCCTAAAAATATTGCCTAGAGGTTCTGCAAGAAATAGCAGTTTGAGTCCCTTCAAATGAATTGGCCCTTGGAAAGGGCGGTCCCGAGGATGCATAGCCCCTTTCAGGAGCCGAGGATGGCACCCCGACCCTGGAAGTCACGTTGGGGTTGGGGTAGGAGAAGTTCGAAGATTCTCCTTCTTTTCAACCTAACCAGAGGTGGAACCCTCCTTACCGCTTGGAGGAGGATCCAGAAAGAACGTAACCTCCTTCCCTTAGATTTGGGTCTGTGACCCTCTAAGCTGGCAGCGATGGGGCTGGGAGGGAAACCAGGCGGAACCAGGAGGTGGAACTGCCCGGTGCCACGACCTCTTTCTCCCCCAAAGTTGCCTTCCTTTCTTCTCTTCCGCCTCTCTCCTCCTCTTTTGCTCCTCAACCAGCTTCCGCCCTTCATTTCCTCTTCTCTTGCTTCACAACCAGCCTTGTTTTCTTTCTTTTATTCCTCTGCCAGCTTTGTTAGGCATCTGTCTTTATAGTTAGCTTTAGAACAAGCCCCACGGGCATCACTTGTAAGAGATGTAACTTTTTCTTCATATATTAATAAAGAAGTAGACTTGTTTTGTCTCTTTTATTTTTCGCATATTCTTGTTTCTTGTGATTGTTGACTTCTGAATGAATGTTGTTGCTGTAAACTATATTGTTTTGGTGTTTTTTTTTTATTTTTTTTTTTATTTTTTATTTTTTTTTTTTAAGTGTTGCTCTTGATTTTGATTTTGATTTTTTTCACACCGACCATCACCCTTACTAGTGCACAAGTCCTCCTCACAGATGGCGCCAATTGTAGGGACTCAATTTGTAATGGACCCTAAATAATAAAATTTGTAGAGTGTGGGTAGAAGGGCTTGACACCAGCAAAGTAAGTAGTTTGATGACATGAAATTCATAGGAATAAGAACAAAGGAATTTGACTAAGTGTTTTTAAGGATAATCGCCATAACCTTGGTTAAATGTTTGTGAGGATTTTTATAATGATTTTGACTAAGTGTTTGTGGAGTATGATCATCCTCGGTTCAGTCCGAGGATGTCTTTCCTTAGAACTGACGAACACAAGGGTTGTTCTAGGATGCTCTCCCAAATCCCCCTCCTTTATTTCTAGGGATTCTATCTGTTATATATTCTTGCTTAATTAATCCTCCACCGTCCACTTGTCGGTTATCCGAACTCTGTGTCTAAGGGTTTGTCTCATCATCTGCCTTTGCAGGCTTTCTGTTAGTTCCCAACCGCCTTTGCAAATTTTTTGTTAGTTGAAGTAACCAAGGCATCTGGGTTTGCTGGTCACTTCACCATTAAAGCGGCCAGAATGTTGGTGGCGTACGTTTAATGGGTGAGTGATATTTTCCCTCTATCAACGTCAGTTCGCCGAGGAGGTGGGCATCCTCGGCCTCTATATTCTCCTCGGCACAGGCCTTGAGCCGGATATGGAGTGGGCCGGGGTTGTTTAAATATCTGGGGCCCCACAATACTAATACATCAATCTCTTTTCTTTTCTTTTTTTAAGTGAAAGATAGAAGTTAACAAATATGTATGTAAACTGCTTTTAACTGATTGTATGTAAACTTAATATGTTTTTTTAGGTAATTTTTCAAGGAATGCTAGAGTTTCTAGTGTTTTGTAGAATGAAATGTGAATTTGGCCAATGGCAAAGGTCTGAAACTTTGGTTGACATACAAAGTAACATCTCAATAACGTAGGTACCAAACTAGAACCCCACTTCCGAACAAAATGGGCTTTTGCCCTTTTCAACTAAATTAATTAGCTTTATACCCCCCTTCCCAAACTAATTAGGAAAATGCCCTTCTTTTAAAACTCGATTTATGATAAATCGAGTTAGGCCTTATAGTGGCGTTTTTAAGAAGTATATAGTGACGTTTTAAGGACTTATAGTGACGTTTTTTAACTCGACTTCAATGAAATCGAGTTATAGGCAATGAAATTAACCTATAGTGGCGTTTTTTTACCTATAACTCGATTTCATTGAAGTCGAGTTAAAAAAAGTCACTATAGGTCCTTAAAACGTCACTATAGACTCCTTAAAACGCCACTATAGGGCTTCATAAATTTTTTTTTTTAAAACTCGATTTACCAAAAATTGAGTTTTAAAAGAGGGACATTTCCCTACTTAGTTTAGGAAGGGTGGCATAAAACTAATTAATTTAGTTAAAAAGGGCAAAAGCCCATTTTGTCCCCCCACTTCCCCTTTATTTTATGGAAAGCAAAAAGCCCTTAAGCTATCACCTAGTTTTGTGTTACACTGTCATTTTTTGTAGAGTTCTAAAACAATAATTATCTCATACATCCAGTGTATGCATCATCCCTTTCACATGTGGACCTCATATTGTATGTGACCCACATATTTGCAAAAGAGATGATACACGTTAGGTGTACAAAATGCCTTCTCAATGAGAGAACCCACCAAAGCCAGCCTGCCTACATATATGCAGAAGTTTGGGCCTATTTTGCTAATAGGCTTCGTATCAAGGTCACGGTCAATATAGTTAAACCAATCCAAGCAGTTTGGCATGTTATCATTCTCCAAGACTCATGATGTGCATGTAAATACCTAGCTTTGTAAAACAAAGCAGAGACAGATGAAAAGAGTGCATGATATGGAACTTGTATTGGAAATGTTCCTGTAAATATACAAATCACTAATTTATATGATTATGATTTAACATCTTTACACTTGATAAGGTATGTACCACACATAGTAATTCATCTAAAATCCTAGATGTACCTACACATACAACTAAAATTCTATATGTACCTGAACTCTACTAGATCAATTCTGAACTGTAACAATGCTCATTTTACAATCTCTATCATCTCTGAAAATATGTATGCAAGTGATCAGTTTATGCAAATATTGCATCTGAGATTTTCTATGCTCAATATCATTGCCACTGCAAGAATTTTGATTCCAAGAATGAACATTATAGAGGCAGGTGTACATTTCACTGATGCAATTGTTGTATAAACTAATCACTTGCGTACATATATTTAGAGATAGTAGAGAATTGTAAAATGAGTGTGTTACTACGTACAATTGGTCTAGTAGAGTTCATGGTTTAAGAAGAGCAACGATCCTCAGAATTTCTCCATATTTTCCTCGTGTTGATATGAAGGCAATTGCTAAGCTAAATCATCCATTACTGAGTGAGATTGCCTGTGTGTAGGGCTGACACTCCCACCACGGCTAATTTTGAGTGCTGTCAAAGTCTTTAGTATTTCCATGTTCATGGCACTGTCCACACTCCTTGATGACAGCTTCTTGTGTGATTTCTGCAAATGAAGCTTAAGTGAGCTGCTGCTGAGACCAGCATTCTTCCCACAAATGGGGCAAACTTTCATTGTTGGCTTTCGTTTTTGCCACTCCATGGAAACCTTACCATGTAGTTTCCGATCCAGATCCAGTAGGACCTTAGCAAACCCATCATTGGGCTGGGCTCGGCGGTGAACTCGTTTGAGGCCATTCCATGCTTCTAACAAAGTTAAATTCCTACATCATAGAAACAAAGAGCATTCAATAATAGAATATTTCTTTGGAGATCTAGAAAATCATATTTCATTTCCAACAAGGAGATTACATGTATGGAATATCCAATGTAGCAGCTGGTTGAGGTCTGAAGTCTACCATTGGGGAGGTTCCATATCAATTAAATTTACATAAAAAAAAAAAAAAAAAAACTTAGGCACAATTCTTTAGGTGTTATACCCTAAGTTCCCCAAGTAAATTCAATCATGTGGTTGCACTGACCAAAGAACCACATGTTTAAATTTAACTGTCTTTTGGAAAGAAGTGTACAACATTGTTTGTGTGACATTAGTCAATACAACCACATGATTGATTTTAATTGGGAAACCTAAGGTACAATACTTAAAGAAGTGTACCTAAATTTTTCCCATTTACATACCTAAGAGCATTCTCATCAGCTCTCATTAAAAATGCCATTTTGACACATCAAAAGCCTACTTTATCATTTTAGCACATCATTTTACAACATACTATTTATCAGATGTTCTATTCTTCAATTCTATACATTAAAATAATATTTACTACACATTAAAATAATATATTTACTTAAAACCCAGCAATATACAATCACAGAGCCCAGTGGCAGTCGCCACCAACCAAGAACCAACAACCACCACTACAACCACCGCCACAACAACAACCACCGTTACAACCACCGCCACAAATTACAACCACAATCACCAGATCCTCCAACAAATTCCAAATTCAAAAACCACAACAAATGAGAAAAAAAAATATACTCAAAATCTTCAACAAAACCCCACCATACATAGCACAGCCGGCCACCACCAATCCCAAGCACAGCCCATAATCACAATCACATGGAATCCACAACCGAAGGAAAAAAGGAAAAAAAGAGGGAGATCAGAATAGATCGCTCCACGGCGACGGCCTCAGCGGTGAGGCTGAACTCCAGGGCGAGGCTGAACTCCAGGGCGAGGCCAAACTCCACGGCAATGGGCTATGAGAGTGACAGGGAGGCCGAAAAAAAAAAAAGACACAGAAGGAGAGTGACAGGGGAAAAAAAAAGAGATAGAGAAGGCGCAGAGAGAAAGTGACAGAAAAGAAAAAAGGGGGAAAAAAAATAAAGAAAAAGGGAGGGGTGGGGGTTCTGGAGAAAGAAAGAAGAAGAAAAAAAAAAAAAGGAAGAGAGGTGAAACTGAGAAGATGAAGTGAGGCGGAGAAAGAAAGAAGAAAAAAAGAAAGAGTCATAAATGAAGAGAGAGAGAGAGTGAAAAAATGAATTAAATAAGCCAAACAGTGTTTGGCATTGATGTCCGTACCGTCTCATATTTGAGACGGTACTGTAGATATGTGTCAAATTTTTTGAGATTTGGAATAGCTGATGAGGGTTGGTTTTTGGTGTTTGGTGTGCCAAATGCCAAATGCCAAATATTTGGCATTTGGCACACCTGATGAGAGTGCTCTATTAACATGAAAATTGTAATTTTCACTTACTTCCTGAGCATTAAGTAAGCTATCACCAATGTGGCACTTCTACTTCTCCCTTCAAAGCAATGAACTAGAACTCTCCCACCTATTTGCTCAACATGATCAATAAAATTGGAAGCTTCTTCAAAGATGCTGCTAATGTTTGCGTCTTCACTGTCACATATCTGTTCATATGGCAGGTGATACAATCAGTTGGAAATTGATTTATGAAATAGCAGCTAGCTTGAAGTGCAGAATGAGCTGGTACCATTCTTCATATAAAATGGGAATGGATAAGAAAGGAAAAAGCCCTTACAGAAAAATTTCTGTATTCAAACAGATCAGGAAACTGAGAATCTGACTGTCCAATTTCATTTGAGCACAAACACAATATATGAGTAATTCCTAAATGTTGCAGTGTGAATACAGATTTTGCAGCCAAGGCACCTCCAATGAATAGGCTACTTGTAACTGAAGATGGCCTCTCTGTATTTGCAGCCTCAGATATCAATGCAATTCTCTCAAGAATGTGCTCCAGTCTGACCTGAAAGTTCAAATTTAAGGAAAACGGAACATTATTCTCTTTGTAAAAATGTACCCCCCCCCCCCCCTTTTTTTACCCAAAAAAAAAAAAAAAAACTGCATATATAGTTGTTTCTGAACAGAAATAAAGTTGAGTGCAATATTACCTTCAATTCGTAAGCATCAATAACACAATTATTATCACTACCCTCGAAAAACCCTGTATTGAAATTGTTCTCCAGGCAGAGTCTAACAGCATCATTTCTTAGCATTTCATTCCACTGTTCCAAGTCTTTGTTTGATTCAGCATCAACCTTAGCATAGAGAGAACAAAATCAGACAATAGAGCATTAGGTAGACAAAAAATTAGTAACAATAATTGTAAGCGAGTCAAGAGCTCTTTTTCAAACAAGATGTTGTGTTAAATTGAGGAATAGCATATTCTGTTTTTAGAATTTAGTTTCTGGAAGTCTGGTTCCTGAGTCCTGACCCTGAGTCAGCTGACTTGTTGGTGCCAGCTAGTCTGTTGGTTTTCTGTGAAATGATTCTTGAATTGTTTCTTTAATAAATATCTCTCATTCATCCTAAATGATGATGACGACGACGACGATGATGATGATGATGATAATGATGATAATAATAATAACAATAACTTGCAAAAAGATCAAAAGACCTACCATATCAAGCAGTATATACACTAGTTATAATTATAAATATCCAACATGCTAACATGGGAATAAAGCAACTACTAAATAAGTTCCATTGTTTCAATACTAGTTTCTGTCTGCTGGTCATGTTTAATATGTTACACAATTTAGTCATGTTAACAAACATAACACTGATATATATGCACAGATCAACATCATAGACACATGACATTATAGTCACTGCAGAACAATCAGTACCATCCAGTTTGGTCAATTTTCAGCTCAATCTCTCTACAGCATAAGAAGTCTCAGTTTCACTCACAAGAAGCAAATTGATAAGCATGACACTGATATATATGCACAGATCAACATCATAGACACATGACATTATAGTCACTGCAGAACAATCAGTACCATCCAGTTTGGTCAATTTTCAGTTCAATCTCTCTACAGCATAAGAAGTCTCAGTTTCACTCACAAGAAGCAAATTGATAAGCATGACATAGATTGCATACTTTATCCATAGGAATACCAGGAAAAAAAAGGATAAAACCTCTCAATAATATTAAAGTTAGATATCAGCTTTGTGCCATGAATAAATTAATTTATACTAAAAAGATATAATTTATCCACCAAATTCAGTTTGCTAGAAGTGTATAACCAACCTTGGCAAATTTCTGGAAGTCACGCAACTTTGCTGTCAAACGCAGGCTACGAACAGGCTCCCCACTTCCTTTGTGAAACTTTCCATGCCAATTTTCTCTTGTCACGGGAGAGCTGGAGCCTGAGCTTTCTTTATTTCCTGAAGATGATGACTTTGAAGCAGTTCTCTGCAATTCTGATTCAATAAATTCTGGATCATTGATAAATCGTTCCTTACTCGAGGGTGACCCAGGAACCACTAAATCCTCTTTGTCGGACTCCCCCGAGGACATTTTATTTATAATATTCAAAAATGCTCGTAACAAGCATTCCAGTTTTTGGTGAAGTGTGAGCATGAATATATGAAATCCCTGTAGATCCCTAAGAGCAGCTCGGAACCCATTACGGAATTCATGAGCAATGGAAGTCATTTCATTTGTCCATGGATCAGATGCTACATTTGTTTCTTCTGATGGAGGGGATCCTAATTTCCCTCCTGATATGTCATATAATAGATTAGAGGAGTATTCAGAGCTATTAAGTAGTAACTCAACTAACTTAGGATAATTTGCTTGGTCATTTGCACGTTTTCCAGCGGGAGGTCGACGAGGGACACCAGAGTCAATAGCCACAATGTGGACATCAGAACAGAAGGATAAATCTGATGATTGACTTCTTAGGCTCTTCTCACTAGATTTTGGTGATTCCGTGATATCAGAAAGACCAGAGGCCTGTGATACCAATCCTGAATTAAGAAGGCTCAATCTGCTATCAACAGAAGTTGCCCTTCTCTCTTTTGGAAGTGCTCCAACCACCCTTGGTCTGGATCGCTTTATTGCAGAGTCATATGTTTCCTCTAGTGCATCCATATTTGCAGAGGCCGTTTTATCGGCCAACAACAAATTTGCAGAATTGCCACGCCACCTGAGCTGACGACAGGGGAGTCTATCTTCATTTCTAATAACAAGGTCCAATAACAAGACCCGGCCTAGAGCTGCTGCTGTTTTTTCAGAATATTCCTGAGACTCAAATGCACTTGAGCACTCCATTAAGGGAGATCCATGCACGTAACTGTAAAAAAAAATGAATAAATAAAAAAATTAAAAAATTAAAAAAAAATTAAAAAAATCAATGCTCACAACATCAAATAAGTGGGGAAAAAAAAAGTTATCTTCTAAAAATATTTTTCAGTCTCATGCATCAAGACAAATAAAAATACCCCTGCTAATTTGCAGTCAACTATGAAATGGACTCAGCATGGGTGTTGGGCATGAGTGATTCTCCAAGTGTAGGAATTGTCTAACTTTTTGAAGATTTTGTGGTGTCAACTTAGGCACAAGGATAGCAGGCTTAAGGGTCAAAACACAAACTATCAATAGGATACGTGGGCAAAGGGGAGCAGAGAAATCTAGGAAATCTAAAGTGAATTTTGTAGGCATATCTGAAGCTAACAAGCAAAACAACTTGTTTATTTCTCTGACTTTTATTATGTTTTGCACATGCAGAGAAGTTGGATAACAAACCAGTTGACCCAAATAGGAAAATAAACCAATAAGTTATTGCCTAATTTTACTTGTACATATTCTGAATAAGCGCCTTTTAAGTTCAAGTTCAAATGAAATCAAGAAAAAGACAACCTTGATAACTGAGTGCACTAAGACACTCAGCTCAGTCACACTCAAACAACCCTAGCCACCTAAAAGACTAATAGAGTGCATATGAAAATGATCATCGATTATCCTAACCAGCTGAATAGTAGTGTGTGGAGTCACTCAACTGAGTCAAATGAACCTACCCTTAAAAGGATTGTGATTAGGTGAACAAGTACTTAACAAGGTGCAAGTTATTTCTCATTGATTCATTCCCTCCTAAGGAAGCACAGATATTCCATGCTGCCACACTCTAACATCTAATTCACAAGTAATCCAAGTTCTAGTTGCACCTCAGAAAAAAAAGGCATCGGCTAAGTTCAAGTGCTTCCAAAAGTTCTGAACAAGTCATTTCACCAACTTCATCTCCTTCTGAACTTGCTGCATTTCTTGCTTTCTCTGCAGCTTCCTTAATCTGGAGCCACTCTGGGCTGGAATTATGGATGACTCTAGCCTGCATTATATCAACAAAACACATTTCACGAAGAGGGAATTTCCAACAGAATTACTTCAGCCAAGGATGGCCTAATTGCCCGAGATGGTAGATATCACACAACTAAAGTAGCAACAAGGAGCAACCTGTGGAGTTCGAATGCCTAACCACTTTGCAAATTCGTAGCCAAGGCGTTCCGATTGTGTGGCCATCCTTGATGATGATATCTTTATCACAGCTGCTGCTTCCTTTGGAGAATCATCACCATTCCCAGGCTGGTTGAATAGGGCAAAGAAGACAACTCCCCCAGAATTTACAGTGACCTATATGCACACAACTGAAGAGAAACTGAGGAAGCAGATAAGCAAATAAACAAGGTTGTACATACTTCTTCTCAAATATCCTTTTCAATGGAAGCTCATTCTTCAAATTCTGACACACTGACATAAATTCAGACAAAATATCAATGTATACACTGTAGCAAAGCAGATCACATACCTCAAGGGCTTTGTTCATTTCATCCTCAGAATGTTCAGCGCTACTACTATGTTCAGTGTGGTGAAGCGAAGAAAGCATGTCCCAAGAGAAGGAGCTTGACTCAATGTCCAACATAGCAGCTTTACCAAGCCTTTCCCACAAGCTGGTCTCTGTGGTCTGCTCAGGAGGCAGAGAACTTTGAGGATCATCGGCAAATTCTCCTGCACTGAACCACAATTATGATTAAAATCATGCACCAATGTAAATATATGTATATAAAAATTGCAACCAAATCTCAGCACACAAAACCATAAATTAAATTGAGATATTTTGGTGGTTCCGTTAACAATTTGTTAAGAATTCCCAACTAGCTTTTCATTTATAAATCAACATGAATAGTCACGCTATCTTTCAAATAAAGAAAATATTCATTTGCACTTTACAATGGTCATGAAAACCTGCATTGGCCTTGAACTTTGCCTTACAGTCTCTAGAATTTTTTCTTTGATAAGTAAGTTTTGGCCTCAAGGGGAATCTCTCAAAAAATTAACTAGTACACTCATTTCAATTAGTAGTTGAATATTCAAATCTTTTTTTTTTCCTTTCAGTTTGATTTGTAAGTTACACACGCATCCAATAAGTCTCAAACACTTCCTATCATAAGTGCCATTTGGACTAGAACTAATTGCCAAGTTCTTATCTTTCTTTATAAATCAGTTGCATTCCCATGGAATTCAATATTTTAGGAATCCAAAATCACTTTCTCATTCAATACATACAATTCACAAGTAGAAAGAAAAGGAAAAAAACGAAGAAGAACCTAGTAAGCATGTGATCGAGGCCTGAAGGGCGGCGAGGAAAGCCGGAATAACGACTGCGTTTACGGACCAATTCCAGCCATTGTGTGAACTTATATGCCGACCCGGCTGTGATATCCCCCAACATATACAACACCTGCAATTTTTTTGCTAACTATTCAATCACATTGTCTTTTTGAGAAACATTCAATCACATTGTTTTCCTTCTACTATAAACTACAACCCTAAAAGAAGATAAATTGTACAAAATCTAAAACTGACCCGGGAAGTGACAGATAAGGGCAATGGAGCCTCAGGCTCTTCGGATCCCAGGTCTAATTCTCTGTCTTCCTCTTTATCCTGCAATTCCCACATGCCAAAAAAAAAAAAAAACAAAACAAAACAAAAATGAAAATTCAACAACGTGATGCAATGAAAAGTGGTAAACTTTTTTGATCCAATACACACACAGTTACCATACCAACAGATAATCTTTTTCGATTAAACTAAGTTAGAAAGATGTAATGATTTCTGGGTATTTGTTATTTTTTAAAAATACATTACCTGGAGAGAGAGAGAGTTGGTGATGATTGAAGAAGGAGGAGAAGGGTTGTGAAGCTTTTGCTGTTTAGACATAATTTGAAATGAAAAAGATTGCTTTTTTTTTTTTTGGTTTAGTCAAATTTGAAAGCAAAGAATCAAAATTGCACGGAATGGCAAAGTAAAGAAAAGAGAAAAAGTAGTTGCCACTGCTTTTTTCAAGGGAAGAGAGAGAGTGAGAGAGAGCGGTTTTTGAGGGCCACGCTCGATTTTTGAGTTCCTGTTTTTCTATGAAACAAACGGTTCACAACAGTAGAAAAGTACTATATGAATACTTCTGAAGTGAGTCTCTGCAGTTATCGGCTTGGCTTTGGAAATGGTTGTTGCATGATGCAATCATGTCTTGCTCTCTTTCTTTTGCTTTAACGTTTACTTTCTTTGATTATACATTTTATACTTTTTTTTTTTTTTTTTGGGGTAAGATTATACATTTTATACTCATCATCAAACAAGAGGTGTGGGTCATGTATGTACTTGGATATAATGGCACCAACTTATGGAATGAGAAATATGAGACACAATTCTCACATGGGCTATTTTTAGTTTTTTTTTTTTTTCAAAATTATGTAGTTTAATTCAATTTATTTTTAAAAAGTTTTAATAGGACTTTCATTAAAAAATAAAAATATTATAAAAAATTTTAATTACTTTAAAAAAAATTTATAAAAATAGTTCATAAAATAACGTAATATATATTATCTTTTCCTTTATTAATCTTATTTTCAAGAACTTAATTAGTAAAATTCTTTGTAAGCTTTTTTTTTTCTTTAAAAACAAATTCTTTGTAAGCTAAAATAAGAGGAAGTGATGGAATACTCTGCTTAAACAAAAAAGAAAGTTATTGGTGCCTTGGTGTCTTGGTAGTTGGCATGATGGCACCATACCATATGTTCAAATCTTAGTCCCACCATTACTTATTTTTTCATTCCAAATTAGATGGCTTTGATATAATAGGGTAGAGAGAAAAGAGAAAAGAGAGGAGCAATCATGAGAGAGAGAGAGAGAGAGATTTTTTAATTTTTTATTTGGAATAGTAATAGAATATGCACCAAAAAAATAGAATAGGAAATTTTTAACATTCCTTCACAATATCCTCCAAGGCATCATCTACAAGATACAAAATCCAATCTTAATATCTTAGTCAACCACCATTACTATTGGAGCCCTCAATGAAAGAATCTTAATAGTACATAATTGATTGTATAATTTACAACTTTTACTATGTAGAAACTTAAGGCTTTCTTGTATTACTAAAGAAAATAATAATCTTATTATGAACTCAAGGAAATATACAATAGCATTTTCTCCAAGATTTTTTTTTTCTTTCAATCTTTAATGTTATTTTTCAGTCTCAAGTTATTTATATCACACGTTAACATGTGAGCAAATAAATCTTTTTAAATATATTTTTGAAAAATGATATAAAGATTACAATTAAATTAAATACATGTAGGAGTTAGATGAAAGAACAAGAGATGAAAAATAAAAAAGGTACGTGAAAATTATTTGTTAGACTAAATATGGGGTTACAATAATATCACATGATTGGTGAGGCTCAAAATATAGAGCTAAAAAGTAAAAAACATAAAACGATGGAATAAAAATAGGCTTGAGGAAGACAAAAATAGTTAAAAGAATGAAACAAATTTAAATTTAAGATGCTGTTAAGATTTTTATTTTTATTTTTTGAGAAAGAAGATGCTGTTAAGATGATTGAAGCTGAAGAAGCTAATAATAATAAAACGAAACAAGAAAGTACCTATTAGAAGAATTTAGATTTGGAAGTGACTTGAACTAGTCAAATTAATACAAAAGATTTTCTTTTTTATTAGAACCATAATTTATATGAATTATATACAATAGAGATAGTTAATTTATCCAGCCTTTGCTAATTGATGAAAATCATGTCTCATATATATTTTAGATGAACTTTCATTATTTAAAGTGGAGAGATTAACTTCAAATCTCCAATATAAGATTAGTTTGACGGGAATGAGAGACTTTAACGTTGTTACTAAAATGACCTTCTAATTGATCTCCATCTTAATTTTCTTAATTTCTTTCATTATTCTAGTCTCGAGAGAATATTATACCATAACCAATGATTCACTTTAATCATTTACGAAGTCCTTCAGTGAATTCCACTAACCCAACCAATAACTTTTTGTTGTTGAATAAAGACTTGAGATCGAATCTTGCTTAAGCAATCATCAATGAACCGATCCAACATTCAAATGCTACCTTATCTATAAGGGGAAAAGGGGCCGGGGGAATTATTTGTTCTTCTTTCACACTTTATATGCATAAAGTTTCTCCAAGGGAGCATCAATTACATTAACAAAACCACATGAACAAACACATGTACACCATTTCTTTATTTACTCTTTTCACTTCATCAAAAAGTTCATTGGTCAATATCAACCTACTAGTAAAAAATGTTTGGTAGAGGTTTGCCTTCAAGAAATGATTTGAATAGCATGAGTGATCTCTCTGGCTGTGAAAATGGAGCCTCATGAGAGGCACCTCTAATGGTGGCAAATGATAGTATGTTACCATAAACTTGAGTCCACCCACCAACCTGCACAAAGAAAGTAACAATCATTTTTGTAATAAAATAGTTTAAGATAACATTTTATACACAATGAAGTTCTTAAAAAAAATGGATGAAAATTTATTTCCACCACCTTTATTCTGCACCAAATAGATGCGTGTCACATGGCAGTTGCCATTCGAAAATAATCACCATTATCTAAAAATCCTCATTCCCAAGATCCAGTTGTGTATTTCAATGAACCTGATGTCACTAAATTAGCAGATCTGAAGTTGATCCTTTATTTGATACAAAATATGATTGTTTCTCCAACATTTAAGCATTTGAATTAATTTGAGTGTCTATTTAGATATTTTTGATTTCTGGCTGATATGATGGGATGTATGTGGAGCATGATCTACTATGTTAATTATGAATTGGACATATTTTTTGATATTAGAGTACATTTTAAAAACTTCAGGCCTTTATTGTAATTTCTCACGTGTAACTATATATATAGAGAGAAAGCTAATTATTGTTACACACACCTAGTTACACACAATTTGTAAAATCGTGTTTTCAGCACGATTTCAATTATAATTGTGAAATAGTGAAATTTCACAATTTTTAATTGTGTGTCGCATACACATACCATGTAACTATCATCACTCTATAGATAGACAGAAAGAAGAGAGAAGATAGTAAGTAATAGGGTGATATATATATATATATGTGTTAAAGATTACTTTTAACTCCTACTAGATCTTCATAATAAAGTTGTAGCATGTAGCAACCTTATGGATGAAATCCTATTATTATTTTTTCATCCATAGAGATGACTGAGATGTGGTTAGAAATTAGAATACATGTTTCCTAAGTCCTAACACAGGCGCACCACAAATTATTTATTTTTTCCTAGGGGCCATGTGAGAATCATAAAGATCCATGAATGAGGTATTGCCCCCACTAAGCCTGCAGAGAGATGGGCAAGAGCACGTGCTACATCTCAACCTCTCTAAAGTTAAGTAAACTCATTATCAAATAAATAAATAAAACTCATGCAGTAATTATTCACACAGATAGAAAGGTAAAAATAAAACACAAGATTTTACCTGCTTCCCCACAAACCAAACCCTGTAAGGGACAGTAGTGTTCAGGCTCAATTCCCTTGCCAGTCCATGAACCAAGGTGCGGCTCCCAGTCAGTGGAATTACAGAATCTTGGTCTCCACTTATTTAAGAAATTTATGAACAGAGGTATTAGCTATAAGATATACAAATCTTTAGAGAAGAATTGTATGATACAAACTTTTTATAATCTTAACTGTTAATATAGGATATTGCCTTATTTAATATATATATTTCATAATAATTGATGAATGGTTAAGATTAAGTAGGTACGCTACATATATAAAAAAAAAAAAAAATTGTACCATAAAATGAGCCATCTTTCATTAATTTAATTAAGTTCATGATGGAGCAGTGAGATTGAGTTCTAATTACCTGTAAACCAAGACTGGAATTCCATTCTTGATAAGTTCTCCAACCAAAGAGATTGTGGGAATTTCCAGGTTAAGCAGCTCATATTTCAGGATGCTGATAATGACAACAATTCAAATGGTTAAGACTCAAGTCACTCAAAAAACAAATTTTAATAGGTTAAAACTTGAGTTCTGTATAAAGCCAGCTAAAACTTGTTCCGTAGGATATATAACAATTTTAACAGCTCATATTTCCACCACTTTGGTTTAGCAACAATTGTAATAGGTCTTTCCAAAGGAAATGATTAAGTTGAAGTAAATTCTGGATAAAGCAATGTCATGATTCTATTTCAAGTAGATAATCATATAGTGAGAATGCCAATTCATATAGGATATCTTTAGCCAAGTGAAAAGAAATTACTTGCTGCAAACAAGCCATTTGTGAACTCCAACAAGCCGGGCATGGAGAGCGTTTTGCACATCTTTTCGGTTTAAGTAATTCACGGTTTCATCTTCCACACATACATCTATGCTTTCAGTTACTTGCTGCCAAATAATCAAACAACAACAAACCAACTTAGTAAATATAAAAGTTTTAAACAGGGCATTGAGTCTTGGGAAGGATATTTACCTGGGGACTAATAACTTTGGATTGTGAGTATACAGATGAAGTACATACGTCAAGAGTGACATCGTAGTTGTCTACAAATCTACTTGTCTCTTTGGTCACCTGGCTCATAACTCTTGAACAAACAGATGACACTGTGTCTCTGTAATACTCACTCACATATCGTGAATAGTTACAAGAAGTAGTGAACATTTTGTATGTTGAATCGGATATTAACCCATGAGACCAAAAGAACTCAGCCCTTGAATTTAAGTCAGTGGCAAATTCCAGAACAGGATTGCCAAGCTGCAAAAAAAAGTTCATAACTTCATCCATATGGCGTATCTATAGTATGATTACATACGCGATTTCATTTAACCATATTAGTAAATAAATATAGCTATTGACCCCTTTCATTGTTGAGAGTCATAAGCATCAATCCACTTCAAAATACCTATCTATATATCTTTTATACTTCCAAGTTGTTCAAAAATAAAAATGTTCATGCATCACTTTGTCACAAAAATTAGATTCCAAATTTTACTACTCACAGAAATTCCTTTTAGATTGAATACTCTCTCCTTTTTATTGATTTCAATGATAAGGTTTGCAAGTTGAGGAACATAGTGACCTGGAATTAATAAGAAAAATGATTAGAGAAAAATCACAATCACTTGTCATGTAACATTGTGTGACAAGATATGGATATTAAGATACCTGCATAACTTTCCCCTGCTATAAACAAATCCCTATTCCTGTATTGGGGAAACTTCTTCAACCAGCGTTTCAAGAATGCAAGATTATCCTTAGCTTAAGAAAACAAAACATGAACATCTTTAGAGTATAGAAAACTGTCACAGATGACTATTCAAGGAATGGAAAAATATTAAAAAGAAAAATAAGAATAAATAATCATACTGCTAAATTTAACCATGATTTTAAGAACTTTTATGTAAAGTACGAAAAATGTTAGCCTGATGGGCAAAGCCTAGGTTCAGTGCACTCACTTGACCCAAGCCTATAAACCTAAGCCTAGTCCTAGCTTGATACTTCTACCATAGAAATTTAGAGCCAAAAAAAAGAAAAAAGAAAAAAAAAAGAAGATTCTTCACCATAGAATGCTCTTTTAAATACTTTTTAAAAGTTATGCGGCTCCCTTCCACCACAAAAAAAAAAAAAAAAAAGGGGTCTATGCAGCTAAACCTAAATTGTACATGTTTTAAAAGGGGCATGATTAAAAAAAAGAAAAAGATTTCTTTTCACCAGTCAAACAGAAAGGTGCATATACCTTCTTCTCTTACTTTCTTCCTTTCTTTCTTTCTCTCTTTTTTTTTTTTGGGTAGAAAGTTACATACCTGTTGCCTCATCATCCACTGCCACATAGGCTGAGCTATCAGTAGAATAAGAGAACCCCACTCCAACTGGTGTCTCTAGATATAACATATTTGCTTCTGCAATATATCATATGAACATGAGAATACCAATTGCCTAATTATTTCATATCCAACCATATATGCACTAAAGAAAGAAATCAAGAAACTATTTACTATCATAGTATACCTCTATTCCAGCTGTACTCATTTCTAACCAGAATCTCCCCATTTGGTCTAAAGGGTCCATTTTCAGAAAATGCCCCGACTCCCAAAGAGGAACAACCAGGCCCTACAAGAGATGGAAACTAACACATTGAAAAGACCCTTCAACAACTGAACCTTCACATCGTAAATTCAAAGTTTGGTTCTTGTTCTCTTATTTTTCATTTCAATAAAATTTCTTGGCTTTATAATGAAATAAATAATGGCAAAATATTTCTTGTAACAGTTACAGTAATTCATCTGTGTAAAAATTTAATGAGTAAATACCACGTGAATGTTGGTGGGATAAATTCCCACAAGGAAGTACAAAATTAAATCAGATGACATTCACTCGTTGGCTTGTTACATGAATGACTTGGTAATAATGTTACAAAAGATACCTCTTTTTTTCCATATGTAAAGAAAGCAAGTTGCTTACCTCCATTCAGCCAGAGGACAAGAGGCTTGGAAGCTGGGTCTATTTCTGCTTCAACAAAGTAGTAGAAAAGAGCTTTATGCTTCATATCATCATCATTCACACTTACATAACCTGAAAACTGTTGAAAGCCAGCATGGGGTTGTCCAGGAAGCCTTGTAATCTTGTCAGAATGAGAAGAATATGAGTCAACTTCCATGAACAAGCACAACTGAAGCATAAGTGCAGCCATTATTGCCATGGTCTTCCTGAATGGATGGTACATGATCACTAGAGAAGTAATTAGTGGAGAGATGAATAACAAGTCAAAGGCCTTATTAGAGTGTTGATCAGAGGAGGATCTGAGATATATAGAAGGAAATGGTGGGACACTTTATTTAACAAATGGCTGGTTTTGTTTTTTTGTTATCATTACGGTTCTAGCTTTTTGCATGCAAGCCAACGGTTTTGAAAGAGATGTATGAGAGACTCGTCACTCAATGACTAGAGAAAGTTGGGTCTGTGTCTCTGTGTTAGCTTACTTTGGCTGCGTCAGCATGTGAAGTTTGTGATATGAAAAAGAAATAGCATTTGGAATCTAGGCCGCTTTATCAGACCTCTGAATATACTTTCAAAAATTACACTGTTGTGTGGATCTTGTTTTGTTTTGTTTTGATAAGGGGGCCCGAAATTACCTCGTTGGCATTCCACTGGGACAATGTTAACAAGGTCATATGGGAACCACAAATTTCCTCGTTGCATTCCATTGTCACTATAATGTTAACACACGCAAGACTACCAGTTCTAACAATGCTCTTCCTTTAAAAAATAAGTCTATATACACACAATTTTTCACAGCTGTTTGAGTTAGTGTGTTGGGGTCTTTTATTTTTGCCTTGCTACACATCGAGTTTTTGTTGGGTTGCCTTTTTAGACTCGGGTTCAACTTAGGAACAGTCAAATTCACTACTTGTATCAGCACCGAAAGTGAAGAAAGTTAGCAGTGCGTCTCAAAATTATGCTTGAATCAACAATCTTGCTAAAAAGAAGGAATTTTAGCAGTGCATATTTTTAAATCACAATAGTAGGTAAATTTGGAATGATGTGATTAGGGAGACAAAGAACTCTTTGTTTATGTTTCCAATATAGAGAAAACTAATTAGGCATAATGTATTGGATATAAACTTTTGTGTGAAACTAACATCGGTTTTCTCCTACCTAGGGTGGAGCCTTATTTTGGATTTTATGGCAGTTTAGAGTTACTGCCAAGATCCTCCACTTCAAGGGAAAGGCTATTTTGGTATGTTAAAACATTAGCCTAAACTGCCATTTGTAATTGGATTGCATAAAAAGGTGGGTTCTTCTAGTTTTATGCCATTTGACACAATTTGGTTGACTCAATCTCATATGGTTTGTCCCTTTAAATAATTGCAGCTCCCCAAAGAACTGCTAAATTTGTGATTGTGAAAATCAACAGATGTAAAGGGTTCTCTCGTGTATGTGACTTATATGCACAGTGAACTAAACATGACTTTGTCTATTTTTTTATTTTTTATTTTTAAATAAGTATTTGGATAGGTGCATACATACATATATATACTCACACAGTTGACATGTGATTTATACTAATAAAAATAGTGTTAGTACGTGAAAATGTTACTCTAATCACAACTTACTACATCATTATAGCATTACTCTTCTTTGATTGTAGCTGATTGCAGAGAACTTTTTAGGATCGAATATTGTTTTAGCCTTTTAGGGAAGTAAAAATAGATGTGCAGATGCATTTACCAGGAGAGCGGCTCATGTGCATTAGGATTTTGTTATCTTCATGGATGCCACTACTGATGCTTTACTACTTCTGAAGAAGTAATTGTTACGTATTAGATCTTGCACCAACTAATTTCTAGTATAATGAAGCTCCTTTTCTACCCAAAAAAGGGAAAAAAAAGAAAAAAAAAGATGAGGCATGTTACACGGAAAGTGGCTTTACAATCCATTTATCAGAAAAAACAAATGTTTAAATGAGCAGTATTTTTAGTGATTCTCAAGAAAAATCTCATCTGCTTTATTTATATTCCTGAGAGAATATGAAAGCAACGTGTGCAACATGTTCTGGGGTATTGCCAGGGACAGCTATATACAGTTCCTTTTTGGTTTTCCAAAAAATGAATTGATTCATTCCCTTTTCTTGATCTACAAGTCCAAATCTAAATCTTGCTTTCTAAAGTTTGAGAAGATATTAAAGATTGACAGAATAACTTTTTACTGTAGAGAGATTTCAAAAAGATGTTCAAATATTTGAGCCCCCTTTTTTTTGTATTATATATATGTCTTACCAATTTTCTTGATGATTTTAAAGATCTGTAAATGCTTTGTCAATGGGACATAACATGGTTACCTGGGTTCTCATTTGAGACTTGAGAGGAACATAACATAAGGTGAAAAATAAAATGTATTCTGCAATATTTTCCTGGGTCCTTGACCATTTGCTGAAAGGGATATTCAACAGAATCAAAACCATCACCTAGTGCCCTTTTATTTTCATATTCAAACACACATGATGACATGTATGAAGGGTCAACAGGGACCACGTGTGCCCCAACATGGATTCAGACGCCACTTCAGTCAATTGTCAATGGCATGGCAGAGGCAGAGACAGTAAAACAAAATTTTCAAATGCAAGTTCATGGAATATATGTCATTGTAATTTTATGGATTAATGTAGAAACTAGAAACTAACTTTTTTTTTAATAATAATAAATGTATAAACTAACTTGTTTGGTCTTTTTGTGTGGCAGTACATGTGTCATATTTAGAACTCATATTAATGGGTCATTTGTTGGTCACTACCATTGTATTTTCCCTTCGACAATATAATATAAGTGAAATAGGAATTTTTTTTTATTTTTTTAAAGTGTAAAAGAGATAGTTATATGGTGTGGAAGAGCATTTCCTATATAAATATAAATACTAAATAATGAATAAACATAAGTAAAATATAACAAAAATAATATTCATTATATAAAAGAAAGTTGAAATGATAATGTACATGACTTATTTTGTACTTTTTTGGGTAATTATTTAGGCCAGATAGTCTTCAGCAAGTGTGAGACTTTGCAGGAAGATGTCAGAATCTTGATAACTCAGTGTTGAAATCATCAAAGTGAGAAAATTTTGATTTGCGGGAGTGTTTCCAAAGTTATCAAAGCTAGAAAAACTTGGTTTGTGGGAGTATGTTCAAGTCATCAAAGCAAGGAAATGTTCTGAAAATCAATGCTCAAGTCATAAAAGCAAGAAAATCTTGGTTTGTGGGAGCACATCCGAGTCACCAAAATCTTACGCACAATCAAATGATGAAGAATGAGAAAAATTGTTAAAAAGGGCGAGAGTCAAATCCAATCAGCACGTCCTAGATATGAGTGCTTCCCTCGGCACTTGATTGTTGAGACTAGCTAGAGAGTACCTTCATTTAGGGTAGTGGGCTTACCTTGAGCCTTGGGGTTTGACTAACAGGGTTGCTGGCCCTCTATCGGTCTATGTAAGTGAAGTAAGACAGTTGCCCAAGGGGACTTTAAGGTTTAATGATACAAAAACAAGCTCTATACATATCTTACGGGTTTGGAGCTATCGATCTCCGTTTGACAATTGAGGAGGTCATTCATATATAGTTTTAATTATATGACTATTTAATGAGTCATAAGACTATTTAAATAGTGCACAACTGCATATAGATAGTCTTATAATTCACTAAATAATAAGTTGAAAGAGATTCTTCAAAACTTAGAGCTAAACTTTTTTAATTTAAATTACAATTTAATATGACACAATTTAGCCCCAAGACATTTTTTTTTCCCAACTGTGTTCTAAATTGCTTCAATTTAGAACCCTTTTTATCAAATACTTTTGACCTCATATCGTATTCACATTGTAAATTGGACAAAATTTGACTACAAACTAAATTGCCATTTTTTTTTTTTTTTTTTTTTTAACACGCATGTAAAATTTCATGTCAATTTGATGTTATTTATTTAAAAGGATTTTGATTAAGGACTCGTTAACATGGTAAAAGTCCATGACCTTACTAAAACCAATCTGGTCTTGTAAATAAGGTTGGATTGCTATTGCCTCTAATTGGAAAATTGGCGTTTTCTTGAATCTCTCTAAAAATATAATACCACAAAATTATTGAGCAGGCACCACTCTACACCTCCAAAAAAAAAAAAAAAGACTTGTCTTTCTGAGATTGTGTTAATCATATACACGGCAAAGGACAAGAAGGATCTACAGAACCGCAAATTGAATTTTTAATTAAATATAAAAAAATGGAACTATCCCTTGTTTTACAAATTACAATCCAGCAGCTGTATCTATGAAAATTATGTCAGTAATTACCTTACACGAGGGACTAAGTATAAAATCAAGTATGAAGTTGCGAGGATGGCAGAGAACAAAGAAGAGGGATACTAGCAAGCTGGGCGAAAATTTTATGTAGAAAAAAAACAAATAAAAGAAAAGAAAGAATTGGCACAAGACACATATCAAGGTGGCATCCATCAAGGTGATGTCTCTGAATCTGCATTGGATTTGTGATTAGCAACTGCAGAAGAAAGAGGCTGATCTATTTCTTTCCGGGATGCTTCCCAAAGTTGCTGTTCTATCCCTAGCTTTCTCAGCTCCACTAAGCCTCGTTCCACTGCCACAAAACACAAACTGAAGCCATGAGTCTACTTGTAAGTTAAATAAACACACAGGAGCTACAAATTATCAGTGCAAAAACACGCATATATAGTGAAGTAAAACTGAACTCAAAACATTGATATTGTCTCCCATTCTGAATTCACAGGTATGATTTTGACACAGATTAGAGGATGCATTTATTTATAGCATAGTCACAAAAAGTAGTCTACAGAAGATGCAGCAACACATTTTCTTTTTGGAAGAAAAAAATTCATTGATAAGTGACATCCAATGAACATTACCCCCTTATCCTATCCTTGAAAAGTAGGCAGCGCCATTTAAATTAGAACTAACCGACCATGCACCAATAAAATATGTCAAAAGGATTTTTCCGTTCTGTCCAAAAGATTGATTTACGTCACACTCAAAGCTTATTATGTACAAAAGAATGAAGCACCCAACATGGCCTATCTACATCATGATATGGAATTTAGGTGTTCATGTCTGTTCACAGTAACGAAACACAGTAGCCAAAATAATAACGATAAATGATGGTGATGATGGTGAAGAAGCTTACCATCCACAGCATCATGCGAAGTTGGTTGTTGCCCACTACGGTTGATCCAAAACTGAAGCCGCTCTTCTGCTATATCCTCTTCAACACCATGTACTTTAGCTCTTCTCCAAAAGTAAGTCAGCCAAGCCTGCACAAATGATTTAAGTTTTTGAAAAATGTGTATTCATCTATTCAAATAAAAGAACCATTTCAAAAATCAACACCACAAAATATGTAACTGATCTAGAAGCTATGCTTACTTTGGAGCCTTCATTTAAAGGAAAACTAACTCATTTCAAGCTGTTACAGGTGAATAACTTTACTAACAACTAACAAGATTTACAACGTCATACAACCGAGTTTTTTGATAGTTAATTCCAACTTCAGTGTACCATACAAATAAAGAAATGGTTCAAAAAAATGCCCTGAGCATTACAGTGGCTGTCAGCTGGCAAGGATTTATTGATTGTAAATTATTAATATATCTGCCTAAAGACCCATGAAATTTGTAAAAATAAAGTAACCATATTGGTCCCTGCATTTATGTTATAGTAGATTCCCTGGTTTATTACTAAGAACTGTATTTTCCTTTGTTCCCCTTAATTATTTGATAAAGAACCAGATTGTGGAAATGAATGAAAGAAATGATAAGAAAAAGAAAAGAAAGGGCTTATTGATCTAAGACTAAAGCATGGCCAAATGTAAACAAATTCAAATGAAAAAATAGCTGATAGCTGACCTCTTTGAATTGAACATCTTCTGTCTCCTCTTCACTTAATTCTGCACGAAGAGGAGAGAAAAAAAAATATTAGTTGTAAGATCATTACATCCAAATCCAATTTAACTTCAAATCTAATTTCGTACAAATGAAAAATTAATGTTATTTAAATGCAAAAATTCAAATTTAACAAGGAGGAAATATAGCACAATGCATGCATATAAGCCTAAAAGGTTGAAATATAAGAGGTGAGCACATGTTCATAGTTCTTTCTCTTTACAAAGAATGGTCCTAAATATTAACCAAAGTCAAGGTCCGCTTGACATCGCTTAGTCTGGTAAGTGTGGACAGAAAATGCAAAACAGACAACCAATTGTTAAGGGTGGGGGAACCAATCACTTCTCGAGAATAAAAAAGGTACCATAATATGAAACTATGTTTGCATGCAATAAATAATGTAAATGCAAGAGCAAGACCCCAATTGTCCCATATAAATGTTCTGATCCACTGGAGAAGCATATGGTATAAAACTTGCAGTCAACTTGCCTCCCCCCTCTTCGACAAAAAAGAAAGAAAAAAAAATTGACAAGTGAAGGTATCCTGGAAGCCAGAGCTGCCAGAATCAATTCACATTCTCCCACATGATTGAGTATGGTTTTTTTTTTTTTTTTTAATTTACACACATGCACAGATATATATATATATATATATATATATGATTATAACTAGATTAGTTTCCATTATTCTTAGCATTTCTACTATTGTAATTGACATATCAGAGTATCACACACACACACACATATATATATGATTATAAGTAGATTAGTTTCCATAATTCTTAGCATTTCTAATATTGTAATTGACATATCAGAGTATCTCTCTTACCAAATGCCTCCATAAACTTGGGATCAACAGCTGATTTGGAATCTGAAATTAAAAAATGAGATAAAATAAGCATTGTATCATGTATTATCCCTGCTAACTCTTATGACCTGCTAGTTCTCACAGGGTAGCCACTACAAAAGACTTGCATCCAAGTAAAAAATTTTAATTTTTTCTTCCAAGTGTAGCATCTAGGCCCTTAAAATCATTTATAACAAAAACCATAAACAATATGAAACCACAACACTGTTAATCAGTTGAAAGAGCCTGGTATTATAATGTCACATATTTATGATATAGACTAGAAATGAACCTACGTCTATCAAATGAGGAAATGAAACAAATATTCAGATATAAATTGAGAAAGCGTTATTATTAAAAGATGATATAATAACAGATGGATCCAGAGAAAGAAGACCGTGCAACCGAATTTAGGTCATAAGAAAACCATACCTAAACTGGACTGCCGAACCAAATTCGGACGTCTGTTTAGAGCCAATGCTAGTACAACAGCATCCTCAACCTTAAAACAGCAATGACAAAAATTAAAAATTAAAAAAGAAGAAGAAGAAAGTATAGTTAGCATATACTTATAAAAAAAAAGTATAGTTTGAATATATAGGTCTTCATTTTGTTTTAAGCAAAAATGGTGACTTGAAAAACTATATACCAAACATATCATCACAGAAAAAGATGTAAAAGACTAGCTTAGGAGCTCTAGTTTAACTCACACCTCCTCCCCTAAGTGGAGGGTGGGGTCATGGATTCAAGATCCATCAAGTGTATGTGCAACTTACTAATAAAATAAAAAAAATGATGTAACAGACTCTTAAAATCCACATTATATAAGGAAAAAACTTTAAAGGTATGCGGCATGTACTTTATTTTTACAAATTACATCTCACAAAGAAAAATTATGGAAAAATAATAATAAAATAACAGAAACGTGAATGCAGATTAACATTGAAAAAACAATAACAAATAAAGAAAAACCTTTAGAGAGGCCAGTTCCCTCAAACCCATTTCAACTGAAAGCATAGTCTCAATATTTCCTTCTCCTGTGAGATCACTAATATCCCGGACAAGCTTGCTCCTGTCTGGATCATCTCCACCTGCTCCATGTTGGACAATGTAAATTATTGATTATCAAATACTGGACAGTAAAAGATATTAAACTAATAAAAAAAGGGTTAAACTAACCTCTATCCCAAGATTCCTCCTTAGCCTTTTGTCCAGCAGAAATGACAACTTCAAATGGAAGAGGAGCTAAAGATGACCAATGCTCATGCTTTGACACTGCTATATCTGCACAGATGCCTATAAAGCAAAGAGCAAACGCCAGAAAAGCAACTCAGATGTGACTAAATATTACAAATCTAAGAGCTCCTTCATTCAAAGCCAAAATCATTAATATCTCAAAACCATCATACTTTAAAAATGAAGAATTAAAGCAAAGGTCTGTCAAGAATTCCCCCCCCCCCCCCCCCCCCCCAAAAAAAAATTAAGGAATCAAGATGCAGAACATTAAGGAACAATGACTTTTTTATAATAAAAATGGTCCTGACCCGAAGAAGTGCTAACTATATATACACTATACTCCAAAAGGACTAGCTAAGTTAGAATTAGGCCTCCCCGTAATTGTTTCTATAGCTTATATATAACCTAGAAACACTTGATGTGAGACTCAGCACACACCACACAACACGTTCAATCAATCTAATACCAACTACCTATCAAAAAAAAAATCTAATACCAACTAAGAAGCACGGACAGCCATGTTGTGTCCTGATTTTTCAAGAATTACTAACCCGTGTCATGTGTCTGTTCCCATGCTTCTTAGAAAACCAATCCAGAAATCCAGGGTATGACAACATAATCTCCATTAATTATATTCTTGACATCCTCATCCAGGCTTGCATTATGCTACAGTGGATCTGAGTCACATAGCACTACTGCCTTGGCTTTGATATCATTTGTCACAACCAAAGAGTGATAACTACACTTGTGCTATACCCCAAAAGGACTATTTAAGTTACAATTAGGGCTCCTCACAACCATTCAGTACACATCCAACATTGGAATTAGCACACAGCCGCATAACCCACACTCGTATCAAATCTAATACCAATCTAGAAGATCCAAAGTATCACAAAAACACTCGTCCATAATTGACTTATTCCTAGATAATTATATGTTTGAAACTTTTATTAACAATATCCGCAAAAGAAGAAATTTCACAGGACATGTGGAATTAAACCAGGCAACTTATTTCCTCTTTCAAGCAGGAGAAACTGTAAGTTTCAGTACTAATCTAGAAGATCTTTGGTATCACAAAAACACTAGTCCATAATTGTTTTATACCTAGATGATGATATGTTTGAAACTTCTATAAACCAAATCAGCATAGAAAAAGAAATTTTAGAATCAAGCTCATGTTGCAGTTTGCTCATCAAGCAAGGAAACATTGAATTAAAGCATGCAACTTATTTCTTTCAAGCAGGAGAAGATTGTAACAAGTTGATTACCGTGCTGTACAGCTAAACCCCAGTAACGAGCAAGCCAACATCTCTTCAAAACAACTTCCTCCTAAAAGATAGATGCAGCAACAGAGTTAAGCGCAAGAACAGATAATCATAAATCACTTGATTATCAAAAGACAAACCATCTCTTCTTGAGTCAAAATCATTCTCTGTGTCATAGTGCGGAGAGCCTTTGCTTCAGATTCTGCTTCTTGGAGTTGTTCCAGAGCTGTTGCAGCTTCATCTTTTAAATTCTAATTTGAAATGAAAAAAGAAAAAAAGGAATGAAACTACAGTAAAAAAGGGGAAATTTTCAACTAGGACAATCACATATTTTAACATAGAGAACCTATAGCCTACTGATCAGCATAAATTACCTCAACCTCCATACGAAGGGCGGCAACTTCCTCATTTTTCCCATCCCTGTTTTGTGCTACAGCAGCCTTTAGAGCAATCTGTGACCAAAAAAGAAAACTGCAGTCTAAGAACAGCCATAAAGGAGCTCAATTGTAATATAGATCATGAAACAAAGTTAACAAAGCCCTTGTAAATTACCTAAAAATAGGAGAACTAGCTCTCTCTCAAAATTTTTTTAATAAAAAAAAAGGTCATACACAACTCACGCACACAGGATGGAATCTAGGTTTTCACCACCCACCCCTTATGGGGAAGCAGATGCCATTTGGTCCAATGGCCGATGGCATGTTTAATCAAATCTAATCTCAATTTTACTGACCTAAGGAAATCAAATTTTCAATGCCACATTTCTGCCACATCCATTCTTTCAACATACCTCTTTTTGCCGCAACAATTCTTCCTTCCTGCAGAAAATCATCCATAGAATCATATACCAAGAATATTAAACTATGAAATGGCAAAGCAAGTCAAACATTGCTTACTTGCTCAACAATTTAACTTCGAGGGACACTCCTTCTCCAAGTGTAGCAACCTGTGAACATAAAATAAAACATGAACATGGATAAAGAAGCAACAATACTTTTGAGGGATATATTTAGTGCTAATTTGTTAAACTTCATAAACAAGACTAAGATTTGCAACAAAATAAACTGAGTGAAAAGCAACTGGTTCAGCAGATAGCTACTAGAATACACAATGCAGACTTAATTTAAAAGAAGAAGCGGCAGAAACAGGAAAAAAAAACTACCAAGAAATTTACTTAGATGCAGTTGTATATAATATATAATATTTAACCAATTGAACTGTTTTCTGTATGGTATTCATTAGTGTCAATTCTATTAAAGTAGGGCAAGGAGAAGGAGGGGGATGGGAGGTAAAATGTTTTCCATCATTAAGGTTGTCCTGTCTATGCACAATCATATATAGTGGCAGGATTTTCCTCAACAAGAAAGAGTAAGAATGGATGCTTAATATAGATTCATAACACTGATATGCAACTTATGTAAAATCCTAACTTAAAAAACTAATTGCAAATTAAAATAACAATAACAGTAAAAACTAATATAATTGACCTGTTTCTCAAGCTCCCTAGCTCTGGCCTCTGCTGCCTCTCGTCTTATTTCTGCATGTCTAAGCTGTATAGCATTTTCGGGCGTCAATGTTATACATTACATATGACATATGCACAAAAATCAACTTGTTATTGAGCTTGGATTACACACCTTGTCAAGAATAATCTCATTTTCCTCTTCTAACATATCAAGCTGCAATTTAAATGCATGTTAGCTTTGAAACTATGCTTACCATTTACATTCCAAACCCCACATAATACTAAGCGTAAAGTTGGTACAAAGTAAAAAACCATATATAGTTTCCTTTAAAACCATACACAGCTATGAAAGCAAGAATTGATGGATGTGAATGACATACTTCATCACGAAGTGCAGAAGCTTCACGCTGGTCTCCTTTATCTTTTGAGTTGAGTGGTGAAATATTGGGAATAAACCTGCTTCATTAGACCAATAATATTGTCCAATCAACAGAATGCATAACATCAACCATGACCAAAACCCCCAACAAAACAAAGTTTTGTCAACTCGAGCTCATCAGATAGCGGACGAATACTATATCTGTTCATGGCTAAAATAACACCAAAGAAGATATTTACTTGTTGTTCCTACTAGAAGGAGGTTCAATCGGAGGTATCGCCACCGGACTTCTAAGTGAGGATCTGCTGGGTGGCACCACGGCTGCTGAACGAACTGACATTGATGGTCTTCCAGCTGATGTTGACCGAACCGAAGAAGCATGCTCTACAAAGTTCCGACCTAACTAATTAAAATATCAGAATCCCAATTAGCCAAATACTTTACCAACTATAACCAAATCAAAAATCAACCATAGCACCACCATATCTAAATTTATCAACTTTAACTCAAAATTTAACAATTTTCTCTTAATTTTAAATATTTAAAAAAAAAATTAAAAAAAAAACCGAAGCTTTATTTCAAAGAAAACGATATTCCACAGAATAACGATGAAACTCAATCTTATCATTGAAATTGAGACTTAAACAACACAATTCAATACTATTCAGATCTTCAAAGATAAAAGAGAAAGAACAAATTGAAAGACTAAAATTTTACATAATTCAAAAGCAATTAGTTCAAATAATAGATTCAAAAAACACAGTGAAAGTTAAGAGACAAAGATTTCTCGAAGTTACCGCAGGCGACGGAGATCGATTAGGCCGAGAAACCGAAATCGACGGAATCGAATTCCCGCTACTGTAATTGTTACTGTTATTGTTGGCGAGGGAGAAAGGCGAGGGAGCAGGTGGAGCCGGAACGGCGAATTTGAATCCGTTCTCCTCCTCCTCCTCCTCGTCTTCGTCGGCGGAGGTCTGCGACGCCATGACCTTAGCCAAGCGCTGAGCCGCGACCTTGGCGGCTGCGTTCTGCGTTCGCTTGACGGTGGAGAATCCGGTGGCTCCAGCCGACAGCCGAGACTGCGGATGCGCCGGAGACATCGCCGGCGACGACGAACCCGTGCTCGAAGTCGAACCGCTCCACTGCCGCGAGTACACCGGACTAACCGGCCTCCTCCGATCCATTTCCTATATATGTACAAATATACACGTATGTATATATCTCTATCTCCGTGTGTGAGAGAGAGAGAGAGAGAGTTTGGGAGTGAAAACCGAGATTTTCTCGGAGATAGATTTTTCTCGAGATAATCGGAGAGAGGTGGTTTGTTTTTTGTTGATTTGAGATTTGGAGGAAGAACAGTAAAACGGTGCCGTTTTTTAAGATTCTTGAAAAGGACGCGCATTTCGCGGGGTGAGAGAGAATATGAGTGGAAATGTAAAACGGGGTGTGTGGGGGGCCCAGTGTTTTGCTGGATCTGACTCTGGCTTTTTGATGACGTGTCAAAAAAATGGGTACGTGTGGGTCCGATATTTAGTTGCGGTTTGGTAGGATTACCCGATATTTTGGGTTACGTGTAAACGGATTTCGGACCCCGTATTAAAATAATAATAATAATAATTTGGACATTTTTATGAGCTTGTCTTATCTAATTATTTTAATCTAATTAGATGATATTTGACTTGCTAAACGGAAAAATTTATAAGAGAAAACGAAATTTTGTTTTATTAAAAAAAATTGAAAGGAAGACATATATATATATATCATATATTTATGAAAAATTGAAAATGTTACCAAATAAGGGTCCCACAAGAGAAGACAGATAATTGGGAAAACGACATTACTAAAAAAATATTCCGCGAGCACCAATGAAAACTTGGTAAGATTATGAAATGGGCTATTTTTAATCGTTTTCATTGTTGTTTATTATGCCTATGTCTCTTTATTTTTGTAAACTAGAGTCTAGAAAAATTTGTATATTAATGAGCAAAGGATTGCATCATTTGTTGAAGATCATTATAAGGTCGTGGCGTGCTACGTGGTCTAATTAAGCTCATTAATGTTGCGTGAATAAATTCACTAAGAGTGGGGTCTAATTGTAATATATATATATATATATATATATATGGGTAATTCTACAGTACCCTCTTTTTATTTTGGGGGATACGATACCTATTAGTAAGCAACCTGCTATATCAGGTACCAAAACATCACATTTGATAGTACAATCTTCACATTGTGTAATACTAACATCACATGTGATTGTACAATCTTCACATTGTGTAATACTAACATCACATGTGATTGTACTTTTATCACATTCAGTGGTTCCCTTATTTTTTCTCACATTTGATAATATCATCCTCACATTGTGCAGTACTAACATCACATGTGATCGTACTTTTGTCACATTCAGTGGTTCATTTATTTTTTTCTCACATTTGATGGTACCATCCTCACATTTTGTAGTACTAACATCACATGCAATTGTACTTTTGTCACATTCAGTGGTTTACTTATTTTTCTCACATTTGATGGTACCATCCTCACATGTGTAGTACTAACATTACATGTGACTGTACTTTTGTCACATTTGGTGGTTCCTTTATTTTTTTTCTCACATTTGATGGTACCATCTTTACATTGTGTTGTACTAATATTAGATGTGATTGTACTTTTGTCACATTCGGTGGTTTCCTTATTTTTTTTCTCATATTTGATGGTACCATCCTCACATTGCACAATACCAACATCACATGTAATTACTTTTGTCACATTCGGTGGTTCCTTTATTTTTTTTCTCACATTTAATAGTACCATCCTCACATTGCGCAGTACCAACATCACATGTGACTGTATTTTGCCACATTTGGTGGTTTCTTTATTTTTTCTCACATTTGATGGTACCATCCTCACATTTCGCAGTACCAACATTACATGTGACTGTACTTTTGTCACATTCGGTAGTTCCCTTTTTCTTTTCACATTTTATGGTACTATCCTCACATTGCGAAGTATCAACATCACATGTGACTGTACTTTTGTCACATTCGGTGGTTCCCTTATTTTTTTCCTCACATTTTATGGTACCAGTCTCATAAAGCGCAGTACTAACATCACATGTGACTGTACTTTTGTCATATTCTGTGGTTTCCTTTTTTTTTTTTCTCACTTTTTATGGTACTTACATTGCGTAGTATCAACATTACATGTGACTGTACTTTTGTCACATTCGGTAGTTCTCTTATTTTTTTTCTCAGATTTAATGGTTCCATTATCACATTAAGTAGTGCCAACATTACATATGACAGTATTTTTGCCACAAATGACCGAAATGACTAGAAACCTTAAAAATGACTAAAATACCCTCAAAACTTATAAAATGGCCCAAATACCCCCGAAATCCTCTAAAATTATCGGAATACTCTTAAAACCTAAAAGATGATCAAAATATCCTTAGAACCTAAAAAATGACCGAATGACCCTATAACCTAAAAAATTATCAAAGTACCTCCTGAAACCTAAAAATGACTGAAATACCCTTAAAACCTAAAAAAATGATTATAATGTCATTAAAACCTATAAAATGACTGAAATGCTAATAGAACATAAAAATGACAAAATAACCCTTAGAATCTAAAAAATTACTGTAATACCCTTAAAACCTAAAAAATTACCGAAAACCCCCCAAAACCTAAATAATGACCAGATTACCTTTAGAACCTAAAAAATGACCGAAATATTTGAAATTCATTTGGATGGCAACATTTGGATTTGGATTATTTTGAACCAAGGATTTAAAATTCCCTGATTTGAAATCTATTAATTTTAAAATTCCTTGTTTGGGTCTTCTTATATAACGAAGGATTTGAAATTCTATTGTTTGGATACCTAAATTTAAATTTGAATTTAAGATCACAAAATATTTTTTCCAATTATTATTTTTCTTAAACCTTCTACATTTTAATTTTAGTAACATTTTTAATAGATACATGAGTAATGAAAAAGCCATTGATAACCTAATTGACAAGATAATGAGTAAAAATCTGTCATCATAGCCAACTAATAATTTGCTATTAGTAACAACTTGGACTTGCAAAATATGAATTTATCATATTACTAAAAATAATTTTTATTGTTCCATTATAATCATTATCAACGGAGAGGACAATCATAATCAATCTAGATATTATGGACAATCATGCACATTCATGCAAAAGATTACCGTACATGAGAAGTCATTTTTTTCTAGGTACAAGACTACACAACATTGTGAAGCCATGAATGCCTTCTTGAGTAGATTTTTGGATAGGCAAACTAGGCTTTATGAGTTGTTCCAACAAGTTAATAGAACACTTACACGTATTTAACACAATGAGGTGGGGGTAGATTTTACTTCTAAATATATTAAATCTACTATGATTACTAGGTTAGTTAAAATTGAGAAGTATACCACTAATATAATGACAAGGGAAACATTCCATATGTATATGCCACAATTTTTTTACTTAGAAATCACTTTTCCATAAATTCACATTTGAAATAACAAAATTCACTAATTCTGTTTGTATGTGTCGTAGATGATCCAAAGAAATCAGACCACCTACTTGCACTTGGATCTAAATATGGTAATTTTCATCTCATAATATTTATAACTTGAATTGATATATAACTCACTTTCATGAACTACAAGCCGGTCGCTTGTGCAAAGTATCTAAAAGAAGCAGACAAACTACAAAGAAATCCATCTAAAAAGGAAAAATTCATTTAAAAAGAAATCCATTACAATGTGTCTTGTTCACATCTATATTTGAATATCATCATGGCAACAATTGAAAAAGAGACAATCATAAGCATATGCATTTCTAGATCATTCATTCTTAAGTTCTCAACAAGGCAACTTCTAACTTGTAGGAATTTCTTATTATCCCTTCTGCAACTCCACTGACAACAAAAATATCTGCATTTACTTGATATAACTATTAGAGCTTGAAAAAAAAGGAGATGTTCATAAGAGAAAATCTCTTTGCATAGAGCCTTAGATATTTATTTATATAACTATTATTATTCAAGAACTTTGGCTCATCTAGTTCAACCTGACAATATCAGCAAATTCAAAATCATATATAATAAGTTTATTAAAAAAAAAAAAAATCTAGAAAACAACAACATGCTCCAAAAAGGATATAATCCTGGAAAGCACAAGCGCCGCACTCGCGTCGGACGCGTACCGACGCGGCGACGCGCGTCGGACACCGTTGACCGCATGTCCGTGCCGCGTCAGGCCACGTGGCGAAGCCGACTCGCGCCGACGCGGCTCAAATCGGGCCGACTCGGCCCGATTCGGGCCGTTTCGGCCGTATCGGCAGAAACCGCCGATATGGTCGGTTCAGGCCGAAATTAAAAAAAAAAGGGTGCGAAACGCACCGTTTGAGGAAGAAACGTAGCTGGGGAAGACAAAAGAAGAAAAAAAATGTAGAAAGGAAGAAACGAAGCGGAGGAAGAAGTAGCTGAGGAAGACAAAAGAAGAAAAAAAAGGTAGAAAGGAAGAAACGCAGCGGAGGAAGAAGAAAGGAAGCTGCTGACTTTTTTTTCTTTTTTTCTTTTTTTTTGAGAAGGCTATTAAAGGCTGACTTGGTGTAGGGATTTTTTTTTTAAAAGGTGTGGACGTGTGGTGTAGATTAAGCTTTGGAAAATGGAAGCTTGGGGAATAAAAAAATGAAAAAAAAAAAAAAAAAAAAAAAGGTAAAGTTGATATTTTAATGAGACTAATTGTGATGTGTTGTTGACTTGTTGGCAGTTGAATGGAGAGAATAAAAAGAAAAAGATTAATTTTGTGGGTTTTATTTAATTTATGAATATTATATTTTAGTTATTATTTATTATTGCTCTTAAATTTAGTATATGTATATATAATGTGAAAAAAGTATGCTTAGTAATATATTAAAAATATAAATAAAAATAATTTTAATAATTTTTTAATCGCCGAGTCCCGCCGCACCCGCACCCATCTTTTTCAAAAATTGTCGAGTCCCGCACACGTACCCACACCCGCACCCGCACCCGCACCCGAGTCTCGAAACGCACCCGTGCTTTCTAGATATAATCATATAATGAACCCTTGAGAGGTTTCTTATTATCTGAAAGTTGAGTAATAATGTAAATGATTGTGGCTGCATATCAATGTTTCAGCTTTGTTTTGGAGCTTGGTCTTGTTACATGGACTTCAATTGTATGTGTATATGCATTCTAGATGTTATCTTTTTACATGGATGTCATTCTAATTATCAACTATAATTAAAAACAGCTTTGGGTTTAGGTTGGATGCTTATATCCCAAAAAAAGCATTGAATGCAAGAGAGAGCTAGAAGGATAAATGCTTACATAACAGATTTTCATGAGGTTGACTCCTACTTATGATGAGCTAGAATTAAGCAATAACATCAATGAATGGTCTGACAAATTAATATAGAGCATCAGATTTAAGAACCTGTACCTGCTAAAAAAAAATGGCAAGTGCACAAATCCTAACAAAATAGCTTAATTGGAGAGCAAAACACTTCAAAAACTTAAAACTTATGCTCTGCATTATTAAGTTCTAAAATAACAAACTTTTCTACAAACAATATAATCTTTATACAATATTGACATCACACAGTACAACATACATATGCAAATTGGCAGAGCTGTAACACAACATACCTTATAACTTACATTGTACTGGATAGAAATTGCAACAAAGCACTTCAAATGAATGCTTTGATAATTTTTCTTATCATCTGCTTGTTTGGCTTTTTGATCTGTATTATGATTATGAAATTCACTTTTCCTGTTTGTCATAAGGATGACTATTTGAAAGCTCACATAGAGTTCTTGCAGACGCAAGTTATAGTGGGTGTTAGTCACCACACAAGTTGTACAATAAGAAGATGAAGTGATTAGGTAACTCCCTGTTGGTTCTTCACTTTCAACTTTGGCATATTGACAATTAAAGAATTTGGTCTCAAGTTGCAGTTTTTAAATTACTCCAACCAGTAAAGTTAAGATAAATAGATGTCCCTATGTTGAATAAACTATATAAAAAATAAAATAAAATTAAGGCAAACATGCCCTGAACCAAGTTTCAATTATCTCAACCTAATCTTTGTAAAGTGGTCTGAATCAAAGAAGTTTAGCTCAAACGAAAATTTTCCACCCTATGTTTCTTATCTAATGTGAATTATGAAATGGATGATGGATTATGTTCCCTAATCATCCTGAAATGAAATGTCCAAAAGCTATAAAGCAATGATCACGTACTTTTCACATTTTAGACATTAATCGTAGAACCTTTAGACCATACTTTTTGATCAACAAATCTTTAAAAGTTGAAAGTAAACAAGAGGTCAAAAATCTTAATTGCAATTCTCTGAAAACAAGAAAAAAAAAAGGCAAAGTGGCAAACTAGCTATCCCCCATTAAAAAAAATTAGAATCATGTTTCATATTTATTATTCTTTATACTATAAATAAACCCCTAAATATCAAATAGTCAGAGATATAAACAAGTGTTACAATAAGATGCGGGGGTCACCTCATAAAGCTATTATACAAATAGGCTTTCAACAAATATTGAAGTTGGTCAGAGTATCCAAAGATTCTTATTATATTAATCAAAATCCCATTACCCCAAACCAGTCCATAAAGCAAAAGTAGAAAACACTGAGAACAGTCCCAAACTTCCAGTTCCTTGAAATTTGCGGAAAAACACAAACTAATTCAAATGACACAAACAAATAAAAAGTAGTAAACATAGACAGCTGCCCATGAGGAGTGGCAGAGCAAAGCAAAGCACATAGATAGATATAGATGAACACACCTATTTCATTTCTTTCAGCTTTCGGTGTATGACCAAACTTAGCTTTTTATATTACCATAGAACCATAGAGATTCTCTCCTATATATATAGCTCCACATATATTTTTCTTTTCAATATTAAAAAAAAAAAAAAAAACCAATTCAAAATTCAGCTGCCCAAAAATATTTTCAATTCAGTAAAAACATAAAATAAAATAAAAGAGATAGAAATCATAATAATGGATTTAATCACAAAACAGGCTATGAGCGTGAACCAGTGAGACCCAACCTTCTTCTTTTCCAGAAATTAGAGTCTGGATCAAGCTTCTCTCCGGTTCTTGCTAGTTCTGATTTACACCTTGTGAGTATGAGAGGCCCTACAGAGACATCTACAGCTTTAAATATTTCAATGTTTAAGGAGCTGAGGAATCTTTCTTTAATTGAACCTTCAAATTCTTTCAAAAACTCCAACTTTTTCTCAGTTTCGAGAGCTATCCTCGATTCTTGATTCGAAATTGACTCGTTTTCCGATGTGGGTTTCATTATATTCTCCGCATGTTCATCCTCTCTGTTGTTTTCTTGCTCTATTCTTCTTCTCCGTTCCTCTGTTTCCTCTGTCCCGAGCGATGATTCCCAGAATCTATTGGCCATAAACAAATCAAACGAAACCCACAGATGCACAAATAAACCTAGACAATCCTATCAATATTTTGTGATTCAAATTTACAATTGATGGAAGAGACAGAATCCATGGCATGCACATAGATCACTAGGGTTTTTCCCTAACTTCAACAAATATAGAGGAAAAGGGTTAAGAATCAAAATCCCTAAATGAACGCTATAAAAAATTTAGAGACTCTAGATTGTAAAGACACAGATGCCAAAAAATAGATTCAGTGATTTACCTAAGAAAATCAACAATGAAGGTCGGAGAGAAGAGATGACGAAAGAGAAGAACCCACAAGAACTTGCTTCAGATCAGATCAGATGCGAGAAAAGAAGAAGAACCGTATGTTGTTGTTGTTTTTTTTTTTTTTTTTTTTTGGGTTTTATATGTTAACCTGACTGACCGGTAACTGATATCCTATTAAAATTATACAAACGGCTAAGATTAAAACAAGTAAATCTAATGGCTAAAACTTAGGTGGGTACCGTACCCCCTAAAAAAAAGAGGGGGTAGAAGAGAATGACGGGAGAATAGGCAGAGTAGCAGTGGGTGGGGGAAGAAAGTAGTAAGTTAGACAACGTTGGTAAGAATTAAGAAAAATAGCATCTCGAGTTTTAGAAACTCGAAGATCCATATTAAAAATCGAGTCTCAAAGACTCGCTTTGTAAGAATTTTGCTGCTGAAAATGCCACACAAATCTCGAGTTTTAGAAACTCGAGTTCTATGCAAAAAAAAAAATTTGTGTGATCGCTCCTATAGTGGCGTTTTTAAGTCCTATAGTGACATTTTAAAACCCTATAGCGGCGTTTTCCTGAAAAATTTTTTTATAAGTGCTCATACCAGGGTCAGGGAGCCCTATAGTGGCGTTTTTAAGCTCTACAGTGACGTTTTAGAGCTCTATAGCGGCGTTTCCTGCAAAATTTTTTCATAATTGTCATACATGAGCCCTATAGTGGCGTTTTTAAGCCCTATAGCGGCGTTTTCCGGAACTCGAGTGTTTAAAACTCGATTTTCACATGAATTTTTTTCCAAATCGGACCCATCCGCTTACAAATCGAGACTTAAAAACTCGAGTTTTATCTTGGAACTCGAGTTTTAGACACTCGAGATGCTAGTTTTCAACATTCTTCTCAAAAATGACAACTAACTAAATTTTTTTATATTTATTGTTAAATGGAAAAAAAATTCAGAGAATGACCCTCTATATATATATATATATATATATATATATATATATTAATAGGTACATCTTAAAGAAAATCCATTTAGATTTTACAAGTAAAGTTCAATTTTGCGATATATGTCTTAAATTATTTATTTTTAGAGAATTTTATTTTCTAATTTTGGAGTTAAATGTGGGATTACATCATAAATATTCATTCAAGTGAATTATTGCATATAAAAACCAAAGAGTCTAGAATTAATGAATATAAAAAAAAATTAAAAAATTAAAAAAATGAACTATTTACATTTTTTACTTAATAATATTCTTACAAGACTTTTTAAAGAGTTAAAAAAATATATAAAAATGACTATTGTAGGGACTCAAATTGTCTTGGACCCTAGACAATAAAATTTGTAGAGTGCGGGCGTAAGAACTAGACCCAGTGAATAGAGAAAGACGTCGTTCTGGCGCAGCAGAAGGAATTCCCAAGGTAGTAAGGGACGGATGATCTCTTTCTTTTCCTTAGCGCAGTCTTTAGTGCTCCTCCTTTCTTTCTTCCAAAAGTCCCCCCTAGAGTATTTCAATTTCTCCTTATATATAACTTTCCCGGTTCATTTTCACCGTACACGTGTAAGTTCCCTTTTGGGACCATCTTTCTGTCCCATCCAGCACGTTCCGGATCCTCCGCTTGGTGGTTGTAAGGCTGCTTGACTATTGCTCAGGTATCACCTCCACATTAATGCGGCCAGAGAGTTAGGTGAGATGCATTTAATGTGGAGGTAGCAGCTTTTCAGGAGATATTTGTTGCCATTTCCGGTTCCTCCTTTGATCAATATTTATTTAGTTTAGTTTGCATATGACTCCGCAAAAACACCCTGTCAACTAAGATAGTTACGCCCATGTCTAAAGCTGGTTTGAGGGATGGATCTCATCCTCGGATAGGAGAGTATCCTCGGACGGAGGACTATCCTCGGACAAAGGAGTATCCTCGGACGGATGAATGTCTTCGGTTTGGGCCGTTGGGCCACAAACCCATTTTTATGTGCTCTGTTAGTCTTTCGGGCAACTGGCCCCACAACTATTAATAATATTTAATAGGTAAAGTTTAAAGAAAATCCAATTAAATTCTACAAGTGAAGTTCAATTTCGCATCATGTGTCTTAAATTATTTATTTTTAGAGAATTTTATTTCTTAATTTTGGAGTCAAATGTGGGACATCATAAATATCTATTCAAGTGAGTTACTGCATATGAAAACCAAAAAGTCTAGAATTAATGAACATAAAAAATATTTTAATTAAAAAAATGGACAATTTACATTTTCTATCTAATAATATTCTTACAAGACTTTTTAAAGAGTTAAAAAAATATAAAAGAATGACTATCAATAATATTTAAATTATATATATATATATATATATTATGCTATGCATCTTAATATATATATTTTTAAATATATTCATATATATGCATAGAGCTACAAGTTAGTGCATACAAATAGACTGGCAAACTGTTTCAACGGAATCAAATAGGAACTTATTTTTAAAAGAGAAACTTATTAAACTTTTTGAGCATTAACATAGGCTTTTTTTCAAGTGGGGTATCCTTGAGCTCAAGGCAAAGCCAACTGTTTCTTCAAAATCTCACTTACTGGTCTCCCAATTCAGATATTAAATTAATAAGAACAGATATCTAAAACTTGATCTTAGTCAAAAGGTCCCAAAAAAAAAAAAAAAGAGTAATGCAGCTCAGCATGGAAGAAAAAGGATGAACTTAACTCACAGGAGACATGGAACTGCGAAGTCCTCAGAGAAGGGAAAACCCTTTCTTTGGAATTCTCACCATTACCTGCACATATAAGCAAGCATAATGGACCAAAATGATTGCTTTGTTTGGTGGACAAAATATTAAAGAGTTTACACAAAAATGGCCGTCATTGGCATTGAAATATTGAATCCTGTAATTCAGAATAACTAGATGGATCACATTCACCTCGAAACATGATCATCTCAATGATTATAGAATCATCTCATATAAGTGAAACTACCTTTTTCATAAAGGATTAGAATAACTTCACATGTTATATCATTTATGTTTCTTTGTATTCAACCAAATGTTTTTAATTTCAACAAAAATACTAAAGTTATTACAACGCAATGTTTATAAATTAAATATTAAGAAAATTTATATGGAAAAAAAATTTAATTCTTTTGGAGTAATTCTACCATACCCCTTTTTTGGAGATACGGTACATGCTAGTAAGCAACCTGCTATATCAGGTTACTAAAATATCAAATTTAATGGTACCATCCTCACATTATGTAATACTAACATCACATGTAATTGTACTTTTGTCACATTCGGTAGTTCCCTTATTTTTTCTCACATTTGAAGATACCATCTTCACATTGTGCAGTATCAACACCACATGTGATTGTACTTTTATTACATTCGGCAATTCTCTTATTTTTTTACTCACATTTGATGGTATTATCCTCACATTGTGCAATACAAACATCACATGTGACTGTATTTTTCTCACATTTTGTAGTTCCCTTATTTTTTTTCTCACATTTGATGGTAACATCTTCACATTGTGCAGTACCAACATCACATGTGACTCTAAATACTAATTACTATCTTAAATATTTATAATTCAGTTAATAATATAAAATTTACAAATGAAAAAAAAAATTTACCTAGTACTTGATTTCTTAAAAGTAAAATATCATACAAAAAGAAAAAAAAAATAAAGATAAATCACTCCACAGTCCACACTCTAAATACTAATTACTATCTTAAATATTTATAATCCACTTAATAATATAAAATTTACAAAAAAAAAAATTTACCCAGTACTTGATTTCTTTAAAATAAAGCACCATACAAAAAAAAAAAAAAAAGATAAATCACTCCACAGTCCACAATCTAAATCCTAATTACTATCTTAAATATTTATAATCTACTTAATAATATAAAATTTACAAAAGAAAATAAAAGTGAAAAAAAAATTAGCCAGTACTTGATTTCTTGAAAATAAAGTACCATACAAAAAGAAAAATAAAAAATAAATCACTTCGCAGTCCACACTCTAAATATTGATAACTATCTTAAATATTTATAATCCACTTAATAATACAAAATTTATGAAAGAAAAAAAAATTGAAAAAAAAAAATTACCTAGTACTTTATTTCTTGAAAGTAAAGTAACATAAAAAAGAAAAAAAAAATATATATATATAAAGATAAATCACTCCACATTCCACACTCTAAATACTAATTACTATCTTAAATATTTATAATCCACTTAATAATATAAAATTTACAAAAGAAAAAAAATGAAAAAAACAATTTACCTAGTACTTGATTTCTTGAAAATAAAGTACAATACAAAAAGAAAAAGAAAAAAAAAGATAAATCACTCTACAGTCCACAGTCCAAATACTAATTACTATATTAAATATTTATAATCCACTTAATAATATAAAATTTACAAAAAAAAAGTAAAAAAAAATTACCTAGTATTTGATTTCTTGAAAATAAAGTACCATACAAAAAGAAAAAGAAAAAAAAATCACTTACCAGTTCACAATCTAAATACTAATTACTATCTTAAATATTTATAATCTACTTAATAATATAAAATTTATAAAAAAAATAAAAAATTTACCTAGTACTTGATTTCTTGAAAGTAAAGTATCATACAAAAAGAAAAAGATAAATCACTTCATAGTATACAATCTAAATACTAATTACTATCTTAAATATTTATAATCCACTTAATAATATAAAATTTACACAAAAAAGTGAAAAAAAAATTACCCAGTGCTTGATTTCTTGAAAATAAAGTACTATACAAAAAGAAGAAAAAATCACTTAGCAGTCCACGCTCTAAATACTAATTACTATCTTAAATAATTATAATCCACTTAATAATATAAAATTTACAAAAGAAAAAAAAATTACCCAATACTTGATTTCTTGAAAATAAAGTACCATACAAAAAGAAAAAGAAAAAGAAAAAGATAAATCACTTTATAGTCCACAATCTAAATACTAATTACTATCTTAAATATTTATAATCCACTTAATAATATAAAATTTACAAAAGAAAAAAAAAAGTGGAAAAAAAATTTACCCAGTACTTGATTTCTTGAAAAAAAAGTACCATACAAAAAAAAAAAAAAATCACTCCATAGTTCACAATCTAAATACTAATTACTATCTTGAATATTTATAATCCACTTAATAATAAAAATTTACTAAAGAAAAAAAAAAGTGAAAAAAAAAATTTATCCAATACTTGATATCAAGAAAGTAAAGTATCATACAAAAAGAAAAAGAAAAAAAGGATAAAGATAAATCACTCCACATTCCACACTCTAAATATTAATTACTATCTTAAATATTTATAATCCACTTAATAATATCAAATTTACAAAAGAAAAAAAAAGTGAAAAAAAAATTTACCCAACATTTGATTTTTTAAAAGTAAAGTATCATACAAAACAAAAGAAAAAAAAATAAAGATAAATCACTCCATAGTCTACAATCTAAATACTAATTACTATATTAAATATTTATAATTCACTTAATAGCATAAAATTTACAAAAGAAAAAAAAAGTGAAAAAAAAATATTTACACAGTACTTGATTTCTTGAAAATAAAGTCTTATACCAAAAGAAAAAGAAAAAGAAAGATAAATCACTCTACAGTCCACAATCTAAATACTAATTGTATGGCACCCCGTACCTGAACCCAATTGGGCCTAGGACCCTAGTATAGAATTGCAGCCTATGAATCTGGCCCCTATCCCCTCGAAAGCCCGGCCCGAACACACACAAACTGTGGGCCCAAGTTTTGCCACCTGATCCTGGTTCGGCAAGACTTTTCCGGGTAATGAAGAAGCAGTGACGAGCAAACACACCATCCCTTGCATGCCCGGTAATGCCATAGTAAACATCTCTGCCGAACAAATCTGCGGAAGTGAGAACCAAGTTCTAAAGCCACTCTCGCCCCATTCCACTCCCACCTAACCATCCACTTATGTTTGATGATATTAGACCGCCTGTTGCACTAACCATGGGAATGATCATGATCTCTCCACTAACTTAGAACTATAAATATAAGAAGACGAAGGAAGAAAGGGGGGGTTGGAGAGTTTTGGAAAGGAAACAGAGAGTGGAGGGAGAAGAGAGATTCTGGAGAAAGGGAGAAGCAGTGTAGAAGAGAGAGAGAAAAGTGATCTCATTGAGTCTCAGTATCGAGAACGACTTAACGTAGAAAATCCAAACCCACCATACAAATAAGTTGTAAATCCGAGTGAAGCCCAGCCCATTAGCCTCACTTTCGGTGCACACAATTGGCGCCGTCTATGGGAATCTCCTACAAAGCTGTGGTTCGACCGAGATTCACGCACGGGAAAATGTCTGGGAGACGTTCTAGGAGTGACACTGAAAGTGGCTTAGTGGGATCTTCTCGGGGATCCTCCTGGCGAGAACGGAGGCAGAAGGGGCACGAAGATAGGGATCATGAGCGAGTGGAAGAACGGTTCGGCCTCGGAGAGGGGTCATACCAAACACAGCAAACGGTATCCAATGCTTCAGGGCACAGGCGATTCGACGAGAGGGACACAGAGCTTGAATGGCTGTGTGGGCTGGTGAGAGATTTGGAGTTGGAAGCAGAAAACAGGCACCACAGAATGGATCGAGACAACTGCCAGAAAGGGCCTGGTACCGGGGAAGAACGACAGGGGACAAGGTCCAATTAGTCTAGATCCCACTATCGCCAAGAACATTCACATTTGCGGGAGTCCTGTGGACACCGACACCGTTCACATTCAAGGGAATCTCACCGACGACGAAACCGTTCACGTTCGTGGAAGTATGCAGATCGAGGTTCGAACTCTCTGAAAGAGAGACGGCCCCACAATGCTGCCATGGATGCAATGAGTCGTGCACTATGTAGAGTTGCTTGGTCGCCGTTTTCAACTGACATCGAGCGTGCCCTGATGCCGGACAAATTCACGTGCCCTCCGTTCAATTCTTACGACGGGAAGACGGACCCAGTAAAGCACGTCAGCCACTATATCCAAATGATGTCTTTGCATACCCGTAATGACGCACTGATGTGCAAGGTATTTCCCTCAAGCCTAGGCCTCTCTGCTTTGAAATGGTTTAATAGGTTACGGAAGGGTTCCATCCACAATTTTGCTGAGTTGATACAGGAATACGGGGTCCGGTTTGTTACTTGTAGCCATGTACCACAACCGGTAGATGCACTACTGTCCATGAAAATGAGGGTAGGGGAAACCCTTCACAACTACGCCAACCGGTATTGGGAACTTTACAACAGGATCGGTAAAGGAAACGAAAAAATTGCTGCAAGTACTTTTAGAATGGGATTGCCCGAGGATTCTGGGTCGAGGGAATCATTGACTAAGAAGCCTCCTAAGGATATGAGGCAGCTAATAAGGTGCATTGAGGAGTATAAACGGCTAGAAGATGATTGGCTACAAAGCAAAGGTAAAGCGTCAATGATAAATCACCCTCAACAGAGTGGTTTTCAACCAAGGACCCGGGGGAACTTCAAGATTCAAGAGCCAGAAGTGCCAGCAGGGGAGGTAAACATGACGTTTAAGGAGCCAGTGCATAGGATTGTAGACAAAATTAAGCATGAGCCATACTTCAAGTGGCCGAACCGGATGGGTGGTGACCCTTCTAGGAGGAATCAGAACTTGTACTGCACTTACCATAAAGATAAGGGTCATACCACCGAGCAGTGCCGAGTGCTGAAAGATCATCTCGGGCAGCTAGCTAAGGCTAGGCATTTAAAGAAGTTTGTGGTAGACGCGGGGAACCAAGGAACGGGGCAAGGCGCTCCACAAAGGGGCAACCCCCTCCCACCCCCTCTCGGGATAATTGAGGCCATCCACGCTCCTTCGAGAAGCCTCACCGTGGCAAAGAAGAAAGGGGTGTTGACTGTAGTCCCAGTGGAAGGCAGTTCGGGTGCACAACCGTCAGGGAAGAAGATAAAATTTTCCTGGGAACTTATCGCTTTCGATGATAACGATTTAGAAGGAACGGTCCAACCACACGACGATGTGTTAGTAGTTACTGCCCGGGTAAGCGGCTTCTTGGTGAAAAGGGTGATGATTGACCAGGGAAGCGAGGCCAACGTGATGTATCCGAACCTGTTCTGGGGGCTCGGATTAAGAAATGGGGATCTCTCTAAGTACAATACACCTTTGGTCGGGTTTGATGGCAGAGTTGTAATACTCGAGGGGCAAATCTCCCTGCTCGTGGATGTGGAAGGTAAGGAGGTGGTGATAACGTTTATAGTGGTGACTTCTTTCTTCCCGTACACTGCGATACTAGGAAGACCGTGGATTCACTCAATGGGGGCCATCCTATCCACACTGCATGTAAAAGTGAAGTTTCCTACCGAGTATGGAATTACTGTGGTAAAAGGGAGCCAGCAAACGGCGAGGCAATGTTTAGTCGCCATAGTTAACTGGAGGAAGGAGATAGCCGATCAGAGGGAGCATTCCAAGCAGAAGGACCCGCCACAGGGGGTCCTGTTATTGCAATTACAGGATCCCCGAGGGGAGAAGTGGGGTGGCTGTGCTGAGGAAATGATAAGAGTGAAGATACTTCCAGATGCCGACAAGTGTTTCCATATAGGGAAAAGCATGAACGAACAGGATAAAGTAGAAATGTTGCTACTCCTAGTTTAGAACGTGGATGTGTTTTCATGGAATCCATATGAGGTGCCCGGGGTGGATCCCAAATTCATTGTCCATAGGCTTAGAGTTGACCCCTCGTTCCCTCCTAAGAGGCAGAAGCTAAGGAGATCGGCCAGGGAGCACGCCGAGGCAGTAAAAGCAGAGGTCCAAAAGCTGAAGGATGCTGGGGCAATAAGGGAAATCTTCTTCTTGGAATGGTTGGCAAATACCATGGTAGTAAAGAAGAAGAACGACAAGTGGAGGGTTTACGTGGACTTCACGGATCTGAACTGAGCATGCCCAAAAGATTCATTCCCGGTGCCAAAGGTCGATCAGTTGGTAGATGTCACGTACGGGCATCCGAGGATGAGCTTTCTGGATGCTTTTCAGGGGTATCACCAGATCGCCCTAGTGCCTGAGGACTAAGAAAAGATGGAATTCATCTCCCCGGAGGCCAATTATCATTACACAGTGATGCCTTTTGGATTGAAGAACGCCGGGGACACGTACCAATGAATGATGACGAGGATGTTCCGAGATAGGATAGGGTGTACGGTTGAAGTATACATTGACGACATGGTGGTGAAGAGTAAGAAGGTTACACAGCATATAGAGGATCTTCAAGGGGTGTTCGAGGTTTTTCGGCAACACAAGTTACGTCTTAACGCCGAGAAGTGCGCATTTGGTGTGGGGGCTGGAAAATTAATAGGGTATTTGATCACTAACCAAGGAATAGAGGTCAACCTTGACCAAATTGAGGCTGTGAGAAGACTGAAGCCACCGAGCAATCCGAAAGAGGTGTAAGTGTTGACCGGAATGCTAGCCGCCCTTAATCGATTCATCTTCAAATTCGCAGATCGTTGTAGGCTATTCTACCAACTTCTGAAGAAGTGGACGAGATTTCAGTGGAACGAAGAATGTGACAGAGCTTTTCGGGATTTGAAAGATTATTTGGTGCAGGCACCCATGCTAACGGCACCGGAACCTGGTAAGGATTTATTCATGTACCTGGCAGTATCCGAGCACGCCGTGAGCGCTGTGCTACTGAGGGACCAAGGAACCTAGCAACCCGTGTATTACATCAGCAAGACTCTAGTCGATGCCGAGATGAGGTACTTACCTCTGGAGAAGCTAGTGTTGGGCCTTATACATGCTACGAGAAAGCTGCCGCATTACTTCCGAGCTCACACGGTTTACATCTTGACTGAGTATCCCTTACAATCACTACTGAAAAGATCAGACTTCATAGGCCGAATAGCAAAATAGGGGACTCGGCTTGGTTCTTTTGACATACGGTACAGACCACGAAGTTCGATGAAGGGCCAGGTCCTTGCAGATTTTGTCGCCGAGTTTTTGCTGAAGAACAATGGGGAGATAGTTTGCCACGTGGAGGCTCGAAGGTATTTATGGACGGAGCGTCGAGTGCCCTGGGAGCCGGTGTCAGGATCGTTATTGTCACTCCCGAAAGAATTCGGTTAGAACATTCTTTTAGGTTGGGATTTAGGGCCTCTAACAACGAAGCTGAGTACGAGGCCTTACTCGTCGGATTAAGAACGGTTTTGGAAATGGGAACTCGGGACATGGAGATGTATTCAGATTCTCGGTTAGTTGTTAACCAAGTACAAGGCAGCTTTGAGGCCAGGGATCCTTGGATGAACGCATACTTGTAGGCGGCAAAGCAAATTATAAGCAAGTTTGTTACGGCAAAAGTGTCCCAAGTAGGCTGGGCGCATAACAGGCATGCAGACTCCTTAGCCACCCTAGCATCATTAATGACCAAAGATGTTCCTCGGATGATCAAAGTAGAGCTTATAGCAGAATCGAGCATTTGTGTAATGGACGGCGTCGGCATCGCAGGGGATATAGTCGCCGCAATTTCAGTGTCTGGGCCATGTTGGATGGACCCAATTATTACCTTTTTGGCCGAAGATAGAGTCCCGGACGACGAAAAGGAGGCCAGTAAAATTCGCCGAACAGCTACTCTGTACTGGCTATCGACAGATGGGAGGTTGTACCGAAGGTCTTTCGGAGGGCCGTACCTTTTGTGCTTGCATCCCGAGAAAGTAACGGAACTATTGGCCGAGCTGAATGACAGGGTATGCGGAGGTCATGTAGGGGGACGCTCATTAGCATATCGAGTAATGACCGAGGGGTTTTGGTGGCCACAAATGCAAAAGGACGCTGCTGAATACGCGCGTAAGTGTGAACAATGTCAAAAACATGCCCCTTTAATTCATCAACCTACTGGTCAGCTGAACCCGGTCAGCAGCTCACGGCCTTTTACGCAATGGGGGCTGGATATTCTCGGCCCATTTCCCCGGGCAACCGAAAATTGCCGATTCGTACTTGTGGCCGTTAATTACTTCAAGAAGTAGGCGGAAACCGAGGCTTTGGCCAACATTCGGGATGCCGACGTGAAGAAATTCGCATGGAAGAATATAGTCACAAGGTTTGGGGTGTTAGACTCGCTGATATCCGACAATGGACTGCAATTTAACAGTAAATCCTTTCGTACTTTTTGTAGTGATCTCGGTATCAAAAATAAGTACTCCACCCCAGCGTATCCGCAGAGCAACGGTCAGGCCAAAGCCACCAACAAGGTAATCTTGAGCGGGCTGAAGAGAAGGTTGGATGGTGCAAAGGGTAGATGGGCCGAAGAGCTACCAAACGTACTGTGGGCGTACCGAACAACCCCAAGGAGGTCCACAAGAGAGAGCCCGTTCTCTCTGACATATGGAGCAGAGGCCGTGACACCAGCTGAGGTGAATCTATGTAGTGCACGGGTCATGGGGTTCAATCCTGCCCAAAACGATGAAATGATGGTTGGATGCTTGGATGGGTTGGAAGAATGCCGTGAAGCAGCGACTATACGGCTCGCAAAGTATCAGCAAAAACTTGTCCAGAGATATAGCTGAGACGTAAGAACGAGGGAGTTTGGCGCTGAAGATTTGGTCCTGAGAAGGGCCGTGGGGAATATGCGAGATACAAATGTTGGGAAGTTGGCACAGACATGGGAGGGGCCCTACAGGGTCACAGCCATCGCGGTCGCGGGGGCGTATTACTTGGAAGAACTAGACAAAAGACCATTACCTCAGCCATGGAATGTTCATAATCTGAAGAAGTTCTATCACTGATCGGCTCTACGCCGAGGTATAAGTTGAATGTAATATCGTGTATATATTTTGCTAAAGATAATGATGATATTCACTTGTGCAGACTTACGCTATTTTATTACTGCTTTTTGGTTCGATTGCTATCACCGAGCAGGTGGAAACCTTACGTTACAAATTTCCTTAAGGATAGAAACTTGCTTCTCGGTTCGATTGCCATCATCGAGCAGGTGGAAACCTTACGCTACAAATTTTCCTAAGGACAGAAATCTGCTTCTCGGTTCGATTACCATCACCGAGCAGGTGAAAACCTTACGCTACAAATTTCCCTAAGGACAGAAACCTGCTTCTCGGTTCGATTACCATCACCGAGCTGGTGGAAACCTTACATTACAAATTTTCCTAAGTGCGGGAAGATTTGCACATCTATTCTCAACGTCGGACAGAAGGAAACCCGGTCTCAAAGTTCACCAAGGGCGGGAAGATCTACGCATCAAATTTCGTTATTATGACTAAGGGGCTAATCCCTTCTAGATACAGGGAACTTTGCCCAAAGTGATTCAATCTCCGTCCTACGATGAATAAGGATCGGATTACCCGGTTATTTAAAACACACACATAAAACGGTCAAAAATCGCAATAATTATTTTGAAACTAAACCAAACTATCACATTAGAAATTAAAGTAGTATTTTGACCACAAATTGACCATAAAATAGAAACAATTGTTCAGTCACCACAGCTCGGTGATATAGGCAAATTGACCATAAAATAGAAACAAAGAAAAGGAGAGCAAGAAAAAATTTTAATTAAAGAAAGAACTTGAATGACAGAAATACGGGTCGGCACTTAAGGTGGAGGGTTTGCAAGTTGCTCCCGAGCAGAGGTCTCGGTAAATTGCGATTGCGCTGAGGGCTGAAGGAGGTCCTGACCAAGCTGACTTCCAACACGGGGGTTACTGATGGCTTCCATTTCATCTATCTCCACATAAGAATCAATCTGCTCCACCAACTCCCTCAGGCTGGACGTCTCCACCTCATTGGTGGGCCCCGAAGGATTCTGCGCGTCTAGAGCAGGGTTCGGGAAGGGAATCTGGTCAGGATTTCTCAAGGGGGAGTCCTCGGGGACTCCTATGACCTGCAAAGTAGCCAACCAGCCTTCCTCGAAGCCCAGCTTCTGAGCATCCCTTATGACAGGCTCAGCCGAGTTCTCCACATCAGTAAATCCCTCGTTGTACCATTTGTTCTCACATGCCTCCAGGGCTGCCCTCAAGTTGGCTATCTCCTCGGTCCGCGCAACGTTCATGCTCGCAGCCTCTGCCAACTTGAGTTCGATCTCCCCCAGCTGGGCCTGCAACTCTGAATACTTCTTTTCCACGGCCGCCCTGGTTTTCTCTGCCGTGACTGCCTTCTTCTCTGCAGTTGCAGCAGCCACGATTTTCTCCTTTGCATTCACCTCGGCCACGTCCTTGAGGGCATTTTCCCGACCAGCATCCTCCGCCAGATCTTTCAATCGCCCGTCAAGTATAAACGCCAGTTAAGCGGCTTGACAAAGTAACAATTACAAGCATAAAAGCCGAAAAAATAAGCCATTGATGGTAAAGAACAAAAAGGAGAAGGAGAAAAAAGGTAAAGTGTAAATGATAACAACAAAATTTACCGCAATAGTATGCCACTGCAACCTCCTCCCTATGGACTCATCCGTACCCTCTTCAAAGGCATGCATGTCCTCGGGCAACAGAAGGCTGTGCGCCAGGGTTTGAGCGACGCGACCTCCTGCTCTTTTTTCCTATACCCGTATACTCGCATCAGAAGGAAAAGGTTTGCCGTCCAACTTGAATGTAGGGTGCCACTTCGGTGTGGCACGAGAAGAGGACGCCACGTGCGTCTCGGTCTGAACGGGCTCACGGATGACAATGCCACTTGATGGCCAGGGAGGGGTCCTTGTGGGCGTGTCACCTTGGCCGATAGGAGTCTGTTCAGTTGTACACTGCCTTTTCCGCTGCCGACTGGGGGCATGAGGAAGGGGAGGAGGGGTCTGGCCACGACCCTGTGGCGGCTGTTGCGGTACGGCTAGACTAGCGCCAGGAATGAAACGACTGATCGTCATCGTTTTTTGGGTCACCATATCTTCGCCTAGATCACGCTCGGTGTCGAAGAAACTAGAAGGCTCAGCAACTACTTCTTTGGCTTCCTGGGCGGGAGCCTCGACGTCAACAAGGGCCTCGGGTTGGACGAGGGCTTCCTGCTGAATTTGCTCGTGAGCCCGTTCTCGGTGAGCTCGGGACACACACTCGGCAGACTCGTCCTGCACAGGTTCACGCTCGTCAGAACAAAGGTACCGAGGACCGATGTCATGGGCCTTACCTACTATGAACTTCGGAGGAAGGAAATTTGCGAGCCGTACGTCGATGTGGGGCAAGAGAGGACTATCAACTAATAAAGCCTGGCTGAAAGCTTGCCAGGTAGAATACACAGGATTAACACCAAGGATCAAGTGGGATGCTTGGAGTTGTCCATCCGAATGAACAAAAATTTCGGACCTAAGCACAAAGTTCAAATCCCGTACATGTACTACCCTGATATCTGGAATGAACACTCTACCGTCTGCAACAAAGAAATACGACGAATAAGTATCCGAGCTAACGAAACCATTACAGAATGAAAAGTATGTCTACATATAGTACTGAATGGAAAATATAAACAAGTTAAATGATCGGTACGAACCCACTTCGCGCCTCGTAAGGGGGCAAGGGATTTCATCGGCAAACCAATTGCCGCGCACACAGACAAACTCCCCAGCTGAATTCCTGTTTAAGTCCGGTAGGCAGGAGATCAACCATACTCTCATGTCTCTAACTTTTAAATAATAGTTTGTTTTCTTATTCCCACATAGACTGTACATGTGGTTTATGTCGTGCTGGTCTAACTGTAAACTGAATATCTGATTCAACCTACTCACACAACTAACTACCCGGTAAAAGTTGGAAGGGATTTAGTCGAGGCACAGCCCATAATACCTAAGAGTATTGAGCAAAAGAGGATCTACGGGAAACCTAATCCCATCCTCCAGAACTGCCATCAATGGGAAAAAAGCAGTGTTGCCCCCTCTGTAGAGAGCGATTTCGCTTTCATGGCAGTACGCCACATCCACGTCTTCAGGAATGTTAAAACCTTGCCTGAAAGTGGCCAAGGACGCCTCCGTATCTAAAAGAATGGCATACCCCATCCCAAATTCTAAAAAGTGAAAGAAGGAAGAGTTGGAAATAAAGAAAAGAGGTAGAGAACTTACTTTGGGCTCTAGAGAAGGGAAGAGTTCTGGGCTGAAGGATAAACGCACGGATGAATGCACGATAGAGAGCAAATTCAGAGAGTGGTGAGTGAAAAAGTAAAAGAATGATTTAGAAGGGATCATTTATAGGGGCCAAAGGGAAGTAAATAACGTTTACCCAACAATAATGAAAATTAATTGGCAAACGTTACGGATACCAATGCTAGCTGACGCCAGCACCGCCTCGGTTCACGAACCGTCAGATGATGATGACGACTAAACCGAATGGTCAAGTCCATCACACCTTTTGAGAACGCATTAATGAATTTCAGATCGCCTCAGACGTTCCCTCATTAAACTTCTCGAGAAACGGGCGCCCTTTCGAATTCCTCGATTCTTGCCGAGGTCCGAACACGAATCAAGAAGGGGCTAATGTACGGCACCCCGTACCCGAACCTAATTGGGTCTGGGACCCTAGTATAGAATTGCGGCCCATGAACCTAGCCCCTATCCCCTCGAAAGCCCTGCCCGAACACACACAAATTGCGGGCCTAAGTTTTGCCACCTGATCCTGGTTTGGCAAGACTTTCCCAGGTAATGAAGAAGCAGTGACGAGCAAACACACCATCCCTTGCATGCCTGGCAATGCCGTAGTAAACATCTCTGCCGAACAAATCTGCGGAAGTGGGAACCAAGTTCCAAAGCCACTCTCGCCCTATTCCACTCCCACCTAACCATCCACTTATGTTTGATGATATTGGACCGCCTGTTGCACTAACCATGGGAATGATCATGATCTCTCCACTAACTTAGAACTATAAATATAAGAAGGAGGAAGAAAGGGGGGGTTGGAGAGTTTTGGAAAGGAAACAGAGAGTGGATGGAGAAGAGAGGTTCTAGAGAAAGAGAGAAGCAGCGTAGAAGAGAGAGAGAAAAGTGATCTCATTGAGTCTCAGTGTCGAGAACGACCCAACGTAGGAAATCCAAATCCACCATACAAATAAGTTGTGAATCCGAGTGAGGCCCAGCCCATTAGCCTCACTTTCAGTGCGCACACTAATTACTATCTTAAACATTTATAATCCATTTAATAATATAAAATTTACAAAAGAGAAAAAAAAGTGAAAAAAATAGTTACCCAATACTTGATTTCTTGAAAGTAAAATACCATACAAAAAGAAAAAGAAAAAGAAAAGATAAATCACTCCCCAGTTCACACTCTAAATATTAATTACTATCTTAAATATTTATAATCCACTTAATAATATAAAATTTACAAAAGAAAAAAATTGAAAAAAGAATTTACCCAATACTTGATTTCTTGAAAGAAAAGTACCATACAAAAAGAAAAAAAAAATATAAAGATAAATCACTCCACAGTCCAAACTCTAAATACTAATTACTATCTTAAATATTTACAATCCACTTAATAATATAAAATTTTCAAAAGCAAAAAAGTGAAAAAAAAATTACTCAATACTTGATTTCTTGAAAGTAAAGTACCATACAAAAAGAAAATAAATAAATAAATCACTTCATAGTTCACAATCTAAATACTAATTACTATCTTAAATATTTATATTCCACTTAATACTATAAAATTTACAAAAACAAAAGTAAAAAAAAAAAAAATTACCCAGTACTTGATTTCTTAAAAATAAAGTACCATACCTAAAAAAAAAAATAAAAAAAAATATAAAAGAAGAAGAAGAAGATAAGTCACTTTGCAATCCACACTCTATTTTGTTGAAGCTTGTTTTTAAGGTTGTTCGAAGGATTGCTAATTGAAGAAGCTCACTAGAACGAGATGGTAAAACCAGCTCAACCAAATTAGTAAAGATCCGAGAGTTCTGCTTGTCTCTCACTCGAGCAACGTCATGAAAATCAGTTTTCTCAATTTCTGATTTAAACCCTAATTTGAGTACCTACATAAATAGTTTTGTGAATGCTTTTTCCATAGAATGTAAGGGCTGCCACACCTGGTCTATTGAGGAAAAATCTATGGTGTTTTTTTTTTTTTTTTTTTTTTTTTTTTTTATATCCTTTGAGCTTTATTGAATAGACATGCTAGTTTACCCACTTCTCTTGTGATCTAAAGGGAGTGCTTGAGAGTTTGAATCCACATAGCCTTTTCTAATGAGATTCATTGTAGCAAATCTTAAATGGGGGTTTTTTGGAGTGCCAGATGATTTGGCTCGTGAAGTGGATGTGTTGTTCAAAAAAGGGAATCATATAGAAGTTCAAACTTTTCTGGTGTTGCTACAGTGATATTAACAAGTTGTTTGTTGGGCTAATATAACCACAAATTAATGTTTTGTGAGTAGTGTAAACTATTTCTTTTATAGTGAATTGACTCGTTGGGACATGTTACCTTTAAAGTGGTTTTTATATTGACGAAGTTCTTATTTGGTTTTCTACTTGTTACCTAATCACATGGCATGCTTTGTTGCCTTTATTTTTTGTTGCATTCAGATTTGGAATATGCCAAGATGTGGTAAAGAATAATTATCTGTATGGATCTCTTAATTGAGGCAATTTGATAATTTTGCTAATTAATTCGTATAAAGGGTCTAAACTAGACATTTCACTACGGATATATTAAACTTTTAACCTGTTTATTCTAGCTGTGAAGCCTTGGTGATTGTTCAAACCTAAGACAAGCAGTTGAAAATGCAGGTTATAGAAGCCCAAGGGAAGCACCAGTTCATGATTATGCAAGCAAAGATACAGAGATGGTAGAGGGAAGGACAAGATTCAGAACTATTAAAGCCAGTGTCCGGCTAATCAATATGTGTAATGAAAAAAATATATTTCACAATTGTTGATATGACATATATTATGATTGGTGCATGATAAAATGATATCAATCTTAGACCTAATTAAAATGTATTGGCAATAATATTTTGATTTCGTTTGGAAACCTGTTTTAGTTTGGTTACGTACTGGTTATGAATATTGTCAAAACTGTGCTACAAATGATATTTCACCTTTGCAATAACCATTGTCAAGATTAGGGATTTGTAACAAAAATAAAAAATGATTTTCTATGTTAGACTCATTGATATGGGAATCATTCCTAAAAAGGTGATTTGTGGAATTTAAAGTTAAGTTCTATCGTGATTGACCACAAATGATTGGGTTAAAAATGTATTAAGAAATATTTTCATAATTTTGTTAATATTTTATTAAATTTTGAATAAATTTTAATTTGTTTCATTCTTTAAATAGAGAAGTGTTATGTTTGCTACACTTTCACAACAAATCATAGATAGTAAATTGTTTCTAATTCAAATTTGAATTCATTTCTTAAATTACTTTTTTATCCACCTATAATAGCAAGTAATAATCTACTACTTAGGATTTGTTATTAAAATATTGTGAAAATGTTGTCGACATAGAATTTCTCCTTTAAATATTATTTAATATTAAAATTTAAGTAAATTTTTTTAACAGAAAAAAATTGGTGGTTCATGTTTTGATTGATCTCCATAGATAAAATCATGGTCCCCGCTACAATAGCTCCATCAAAACCTCGGTAGTTTATTAGGTATTATCTTTATTGTCACGTAACATAAGGTTAATAATTCCACACTGACTATGTACTTTTTTATTCAGGAAAAAAAAAAAAATTGGGGTCCTGTACGTTCACAATATCTTCATTCTCTCCCTTGAAGATTGAATCTACGAAAGAAAAAGATAGAAAATTATTAAATTAATCAAGAAGAGAGATAGAGTATAGCGGCTATAGACTTATAGTTGCTCGCATGATATAATGCGTGAAATTGAATTTGAAGTTTCGCATGGGTAAAGCAACGGGAAGCATGCACTGATGCAATGGCATTTCACAATTCACATATGCGTTTATTTGCGTACGAGTTGGGTCATGGTTGAGATCTCTAATGGCTTGTTTGGATGTTTAAAAAAGGAGGGAGAGTAGAGTAGAGGGAGGGAGAATAATCTAATTACCTTGTTTGGAAGTTTTTTAAGGAAGGAGGGGGAGGAGTTTGGAGGGGTTTGGAGGGGTTTCAACTCCCTCTAGCCCCCCATTTTTAATTCCCCCAAATTGGAGAGATTTGGAGGGAGAGTAGAGTACATAAACTATTAACTAAGTAAATTACCTAATTTACCCTTATTATATTAACAAAATTACACAAGGGGAAGGGCTAATTACTCCCTTCCCCCTTACTAATTTTAAAAACATCCAAACAAGATGGAGGGAAATCATTTTCCTCTACTCTCCTCCCCACTACTCCCCTCCCCTCTACTCCCCTCTACTCTCCTCCCTCTCTAAACTTCCAAACAAGCCATAAGAGTCTAAGTTGGTCATATCATATGCCGCCGCCAATTATTGAAAACAAACAAAGAGTTGTTCATATCATATTCATATATATTCATATTCATATGCCTCTCTCTTCTCTCTCTCTCCCTGGCGACTCCATGTCTCTATATGTTTTGTTTTAATGAATAAGAAGTCTTAGGTTGATCGACCCCACGTTACATGGTACCAATAAGTAACATCATATGTATGACTAGATTTGATGGGGCTATCATCGTGAGCACAACATATTCATTAAAACATCACTATTCAAACTACTCAACTCTTATATTAAGTATTATGTGAAGCAATATGAGAATTTCTACCACTAGGCCACATTCTTCTAAGGACAAAACTTAGATATAGTACCTTAGGTGCTGTTTCTTAGGCTCCTCTCTTTGGATTCAACCATGTGACACTTAACTAAAAAATACACTTCTATCCCATAAAAAAAAATCTACATTGCAGAATTTTAAAAGAAGAATCTAAGAAATAGCACCTAAATACTGTACTTAAGTCTTGCCCTTCCTCTAAATATAGTCTACGCCAATTTGTCAATGCCTTCGTATTAGTCTAACGTGGAATTCAAGACATAAATTACACGGTCAAAATTTGAAGAGATGGAATATCAATTATCACAGTTGCCTCAATTGCAACATCCAAAAGGTTGTGCTGCAGCCTTGGAAGGTTCTTTGAACATTGAAGTCTCTCGTGACATTGAATAGCGAGACAAAGACATTACATCTTTGCTGAGCAATATCTATATATGATTCACGTCGTTGCTTACTTAAGGTGGCATTTGTGTGGAATTGCCATGTCCTTTGCAAAAAATAACACAAGTACCATAACTTTTGCGTAGGAAGACCAGCCTTCATGAATAAGACTTATTCACGTACAATATTCTTTACAACTGTTGAATTAACAAGTTGCTATTGACTCTCATGGGAGCTTGCCACTGACATAAAAAGTCAAATCACTATCTTAAATACTAATTATCATCTTAAATATTTACAATCCACTTAATAATACAAAATTTACAAAAAAGAAAAAAAAAGTGAAAAAAAAATTTACTTAGTACTTGATTTCTTGAAAATAAAGTCCTATACAAAAAGAAAGAAAAAATGATAAAGATAAATCACTTCACAGTCCACAATCTAAATACTAATTATTATTTTCAATATTTATAATCCACTTAATAATATAAAATTTACAAAAGAAAAAAAAAGTGAAAAAAAAAATTACCAGTACTTAATTTCTTGAAAGTAAAGTACCATATAAAAAATTAAAAAAAAAAAGATAAATCACTCCGCAGTCCACACTCTAAATACTAAATACTATCTTAAAATTTTATAATCCACTTAATAATATAAAATTTATGAAAGAAAAAAAAAGTGAAAAAAAAAAATTACCCAGTACTTTATTTCTAAAAGTAAAGTACCATACAAACAGAAAAAGAAAGAAAAAATATAAAGATAAATCATTACACAGGCCACACTCTAAATACTAATTACTATCTCAAATATTTATAATCCACATAATAATATAAAATTTACAAAAGAAAAAAAAGTGAAAAAAAAAATTAGCCTATACAACTAAAGTACCATATAAAAAGAAAAAGAAAAGAAAAGAAAAGATAAATCACTCCACAGTCCACAATTTAAATACTAATTACTATCTTAAATATTTATAATCCACTTAATAATATAAAATTTACAAAAGAAAAAAAAGTGAAAAAAAAATTTACTTAGTCCTTGATTTCTTGAAAATAAAGTACCATACAAAAAGAAAAAGAAAAAAAAAAAAGACAATAAATCACTACAGAGTCCACAATCTAAATACTAATTACTATCTTAAATATTTATAATCAATTTAATAATATAAAATTTACAAAATAAAAAAAAAAGTGATAAAAAATTACCTAGTATTTGATTTCTTGAAAATTAAGTACCACACAAAAAGAAAAAAAAAAAAAAAAAGATAAATCACTTCGCAGTCCACACTCTAAATACTAATTACTAACTTAAATATTTATAATCCACTTAATAATATAAAATTTACAAAAGAAAAAAAAAAGTGAAAAAATAATTTACCCAGTACTTGATTTCTTGAAAGTAAAGTACCGTACAAAAAAAAAAAAAGGACAAATCACTCCACATTCCACAATCTATATACTAATTACTATCTTAAATATTTATAATCCACTTAATAATATAAAATTTACAAAAAAAAAAAGTGAAAAAAAAAAATTTACCCAGTTCTTGATTTCTTTAAAATAAAGTACCATACAAAAAAAAAATAAAGATAAATCACCTCACAGTTCGCAATCTAAATACTAATTACTATCTTAAATATTTATAATCAATTTAATAATAATAAATTTATAAAAGAAAAAAAAAGTGAGAAAAAAAAATTAGCCAGTACTTGATTTCTTAAAACTAAAGTACCATAGAAAAAGAAAAAGAAAAGAAAAGATAAATCACTCCATAGTCCACAATTTAAATACTAATTACTATCTTAAGTATTTATAATCCACTTAATAATATAAAATTTACAAGCTGCTTGTTAAGGACATATTTTATGTAATTGGCTAATCCTTTGACAAGATGTACTTTACTTGTAATTGGGTAGATATATGATGTGTTTAATACTTCAAAGAACAAAAGTTCAAGTCTAGTATTGAAGCCATGCAAATCTGTCCAAGAAACAAGTAAAGAAGTGCTGATTTATTAAAGCTCAACAGTTGCTCAATAGATAGCTATCTATCGAGGCTCAACAGATACTATCTATCGAGGTATCTATTGAGAATTACGAAATTTAGATTTTCAGATCTAATTTTCGGCCCATGCTTATGTATTTGTGTAGGGTTTCTTTTCTCACAACCCTAGATATATATAAGGCTTATTTTAAAGGCCATCACATAAGAGAATACAAGGAGAACACATGCAAAAGATGACCGATGCCTTATTCTCTCTGAAAGAAGCTACTGTGTCTTATGTCTTAACCCTATTAAAAGCACACTCAATACTTGTATCTAACTCACACACACACTAGCATACATCTAACAATCAACATGACATCAAACATCCCTAACCATACATCTATCATGCTCACAAACAAAGCCTAACATACATCTAACATGCATCTCATCACATCATAGACCCTAACATTCATCTAATCAAGGCATCTCCTAACATTCATCTAGCATACACCTCAACCAACCTAGCATTCATCTAATCATGGCATCAAAGTATATCAAACAAGATAGAAACATATGAATCATTAAAAGCATTACATGTACACTTCGGAACCAAACAAGCATGATCATCTATCATCAAAGCAAGATAATATCACAAATGCATGACTTACCTCTACTTGCCTTACAGCAACTCAGCACCTATGACATTATGCATGAGCACGTGAATGCATATCAAAGCAATAAAACACAAGATAAACCCTTATTCTAACATATGATAACAAACGAGCAAATACACGTGAAACAGAGACTTTGGAAGCATAAAAACATAGAAAAAGAAGCTAAACCGAACAAACACGTGTGTTGGGGACATATGTTTATGTAATTGGCTAATCATTTGACAAAATACACTTTACTTTAAATTGGGTAGATCTATGATGGGTTTAAGTCTTTAAGAAACATGTTGTTCAAGTCAAGTGTTAAAGCCATAAAGATCTGACCAAGAAACAAGTGAAGAAGAGCTATTCATTTGTTAGAGATTTTACTGGGTCATTGTAATTGTACTCCTTGTAATTACTTTGTGTACTCTAATAGTGACTGCTAAAGTGTAATAGTTGTTGTGATAGGATTCTGTTGTAGTTGGTTACATTGATAGGTGATAGAAGTTAGTTAGGTTGGTTAGTAACAGCTGGTGACAGCTGTGGGCAGTTAGTTACAGAGGGTAGAATTAAGGGGTATAAGAATAACCATAATGTGTACAAAGAAATCAATCAAAAAGTTATGTCAGTACACTTCTTTCTGTGTTCCTATTCTTCTCTTCTATTCTTTCACTATTCTTAGGAGGCCTAGCTAACCTCGAAACTAGCTACCATCTTACTTTTCCAATTTGGTTCTTTACAATTGGTATCAGAGCAGAGGTTCTGTGTCCTGATGGCTGAGACATGATCAAATGCTGCCATGGCAGTCACTAATGAAGCCATTGCCTCTCTTCGAGCTACTTTAGACCATCACAGCAAGAACATTCAAGAAATCCAAAAGATTCAAGAGATCCATACCAGAATGATGAATGAAATGAATCAACATCTTATGGAAATCCTTCAGAAGTTGGGTCCTGATGAAACCAAATCACGCAAACCTTCATCTCCAATGCATAATTCTTCTACAGTGTCCCATGCTAAACCTGTCAAGCTTGATTTCCCATACTTTTCAGGTGATGATCCTGCTAGCTGGGTGTACAAGGCTAACCAATATTTTGGGTATTACCAAACTCCAGCTACTGAGAAACTCATGGTGGCTTCATTTCACATGGATCAAGAAGCTCTGGTTTGGTTTCAAGATGTAGAGGAGATTGGTGTGTTCTGTAATTGGGAGGGTATGGTATAGGCTTTAAATGTTAGGTTTGGCTCAACACCCTATGATGATCCTATGGAGGCCCTTACTAAGTTGAGGCAAACTTCAACAGTAGCAGTTTACAAGGCAAATTTTGAGGCTTTGTCAAATAGAATCAAGGGCTTGTTAGGATCACTTTATAACGCTACTGAGTAACTGTTGTATTGGTTTGTACAAGCTGATGGTTGTATTAGTTGGTTGTACTTGTTAACTAGGGCTTAACTGTGGTTAATACTGTAACTGTGATTAGTTAGGTTGAGATTTGTTACTGTTGTTAGTTAGATTGAGAAAGTCAGTTGGTTAGGGAACAAAACACGGCAGTTATACAGTCAAAACAGGGTTGTACTCTTGTATAAAGGCTAGGATGGTCATTAATAAGATTTCAAGCAAATTGTCATTGATTCAACCTAATTCCTATCTCTATTCTCTCATTCTTCATTCTCCCTATTCTGGAGGCAGAGCTGTCCTCGAACTCAGCTACCCAACAATTACTTCCACCCTTAATTTCCTTACCATCAGTTCACCACCTTTGCACTTGTCTTCAATGCATAAGATGAGCTATTTCTTAAGAGGCTAAAAAGATGAGATACGTCTGCCAGTGAGGATGCTAAATCCACAGTCATTGAATGCAGCTCTTGGATTGGCTAAAATTCAAGAGGAATACTTGATAAGTTGCAGAAAGAGTTCTAAGATTCAGCAAGAACCAGGCAAGCCATCTATCTTGGGTCTTCCTAAAGTCAATACCTTTGCAGAAGCTAAGTCTAGAATTCCAATTAAAAGAATTTCCCCTGCCCAAATGGAAGAGAGGAAGAAAAAAGGGCCCTGGTCATAAGTGCAAAAGTGCCAAAATATTCCTTCTTGAGGGTATTGAATTGGTGACTGATTCACAGTCTAGGGTTAAGATCACTGAGTTGGAGGAAGAAGTTGGAAGTCCAATTAATGAAGGGCAGATTACTAGTACTAATTCTAAGGAGGTTGAGATAACTCTATATGCTCTAATTGCTACTACCACACCTGGTACTACGAGGATTAGGGGTAAAATCAATGGAGTCAGTTTGGTAGTTTTGTTGGACACAGGTAGCACCCACAATTTTATTGATGCAGCATTGATTCCTAGTTTGCATTTGTTGGTTGACCAATCTCAAACATTGGAAGTTAAGGTAGCTAATGGTGCAGTGGTGGGGACTCAAGGGTTTTGTGATCAAGTACCAGTATGCATTCAAGGGGAGGAATTTTCTATTCCATTTCATGTTCTGCCACTTGGAGGGTGTGATGTTGTGTTGGGAACTCAGTGGCTTACCACACTTGGTGATATTCAATGGAATTTCCAGTTCTTAACTATGGAGTTTTGTCATAAGGGGCACAAGGTTATGCTGCAAGGATTGAAGCAATCTGGTTCACATCTCATTGATGGGGATCAATTCTTTAAAACTCCAATCAAGAAAGGTCTTTTGGTTCACATCTTAACTCCCTCCTCAGCTGAGAAGCAGGCTGCTTTACCTACAAAAGTGGCAGATTTACTTCAAGAGTTTGCTCAGGTTTTTGACACTCCAGTAGGGCTACCTCCTCTTAGGGGGCATGAACATCACATTACTCTTAAGGAAGGAGCTCAACCAGTCTGCCAAAGGCCATACAGGTACCCTTTTTTACCAAAAGAATGTGATAGAAAAGATAGTTAAAGAATTATTGGCTGTTGGATCTATAAGGAATAGTTATAGTCCTTTTGCCTCCCCTGTTTTGTTGGTTAGGAAGGAAGATGGGTCTTGGTGTATGTGCATTGATTATAGGGCACTTAACTTGAATACTGTCAAGGATAAATTCCCTATACCTGTTATTGATGAATTACTTGATGAATTGCATGGTGCTTGCATATTTTCTAAACTTGACTTAAGGTCTGGATATCACCAAATTAGGATGAGTGAGGAGGACATTCCTAAAACAGCTTTTAGGACTCATGAGGGGCATTATGAATTTCTGGTTATGCCATTTAGCCTCACTAATGCTCCTTCAACATTTCAGTCCCTAATGAATCAAGTGTTTAAGCCTTTTCTCAGAAGGTTTGTTCTAGTATTTTTTGATGATATTCTGGTTTATAGCAAATCCTTGGTTGATCATGTCTCTCACCTTAGGGCTGTGTTAGAGGTGTTAGCTAAGGAACAATTATTTGCTAAGAAGTCCAAGTGTGTTTTTGCTTGTGGTGAAGTTGAGTATTTAGGGCACTTGATTTCTGGTGAAGGGGTAAGAACAAACCCTAAGAAAACTATGGCAATGCAACAGTGACCTACCCCAAAGGATGTTAAGGCTTTGAGGGGTTTCTTAGGTCTCACAGGGTATTATAGGAAATTTGTAAGAGGGTATGGGCAGATTGCAGCCCCATTGATTGCTCTTCTAAGGAAGGATTCTTTTACTTGGACTAAGGAAGCTAATTTGGCTTTCCAAAATCTCAAATCTGCTATGTCCACTCCACCTGTTTTAGCTCTCCCAAATTTTGATAAGATGTTTGTGGTGGAGTGTGATGCCTCAAGTGTTGGGTTAGGTGCTGTACTGATGTGAGAAGGGAGAGCTATAGCTTTCCACAGCCAAGCTCTCAAGGGCAGGAGTTTGGCCTTATTAACTTATGAGAGGGAACAACTAGCCTTGGTGACTGCTGTACATAAGTGGAGGCCATATTTGGTTGGGAAACCCTTTTTGGTGAGGACAGATTAGCAAAGCCTTAAGTATATCTTAGAGTAGAAAATTGGTACTCCAACTCAACAAAAATGGATTACCAAGTTGTTATGATATGCTTTTATTGTAGAATATAAGAGGGGTAAGGAGAATGTGGTGGCTAATGCTTTGTCAAGATAGGTTCCTGGTGGTGGAGTTTCTTCTTAGGAGGGTGTTTTGTGCATGATTTCCTTTCCCACCCCTGATTGGTTGGCTCAACTTAAGGCTAGCTATGCTACTGATCATTCCATTATGAGTATTTTAGATGCTTTTCAAGCAGGGAAGGAAGGTCCTAAGGGCTTCACTATGCAGAATGGGTTGCTGTTATATAAAGGCAGAATGTATTTGGGAACTTGTGATTCATTGAAGACAGCCATTTTGCAGCAGGTGCATGATGGGCCATGGGGGGTCATTCTGGTTTCCTTAAGACATTGCATAGGGTTCAGAGGGATTTTTACTGGCCTGGGTTAAGGGCAAATGTTAGGAAGTATGTTAAGGATTGTGATACCTGCCAAAGGCTTATGAAACCTGTAATCCAGCAGGTCTGCTACAGCCCCTGCCTATACCAAAGAGACCTTGGGTGGCTGTGAGCATGGATTTTGTTGAGGGTCTTCCAAAATCTCAAATGAAGGAGGTGGTTATGGTAGTGGTGGACAGGTTTACAAAGTTTGTTCATTTTGTAGCCTTGTCTCATCCATACACTGCTTCTAAAGTAGCAACTCTTTATGTGCAAAATGTGTTCAAGTTACTTGGAATGCCTACTTCAATTGTTAGTGACAGGGATCCTATTTTTACTTCTCATTTTTGGTAAGAGCTGATGAAGCTTCAGGGTATTCAATTAGCCATGTCCTCAGCCTATCACCCCCAAACAAAGGTTATGAACAAGAGTCTTGAGCATTATTTGAGAGCTTTTGCAGTTGACAAACCAGCTACTTGGGTTGAGTGGTTACCACTTGCTGAATTCTGGTTTAACACTAATTTTCACATTTCACTCAAGCTGACCCCATTTGAAGCATTGTATGGATGTCCCCCTCCTAGGCTGATGGACTACATTCCTGGGACAACAAAGGTTGAAGGAGTGGATGCACATCTGAATTCCAGACAGTAGCTGACTTCTTTGTTAAGGCAAAACCTGGTAGCAGCACAAGAAAGGATGAAGCTGTATTCTGACAAGCATAGGATTGAGAGGAGTTTCTCTGTGGGAGATTGGGTATTTTTATGACTTCAAGCCTACAAACAGAAGTCCCTTAAGCACCACCTTGAAGAAATTATCTCCTAAGTACTATGGACCATTTCAGATCTTGCAGAAGGTTGGAGAGGTGTCTTATAGGTTGGATTTGCCTCCAAATTCTAAGATACATCCCACTTTCCATGTATCCTGTTTGAAAGCTAAGCTAGGGCAGCATGTGGTCTCTATTCCAACCTTACCACCTACTAATTTGGAAGGGGCTGTTATTTTAGAACCAGTAGCTGTTCTCAAGGAAAGGTTTCATCAACTTCGAAATAGGACTATCACTCAAGTTCTAGTTCAATGGCAAGGTGAAAGTCCTGATGATGATACTTGGGAGAGCTTATGTATTCTGCAGTAGAGATTCCTTCACCTTGTGGGCAAGGTCTTTTAAAGGGGGAAGTATTGTTCGAGATTTTACTGGGTCATTGTAATTGTACTCTTTATAATTACTTTGTGTACTCTAATAGTGACTGCCAAAGTGTAATAGTTGCTGTGATAGGATTCTGTTGTAGTTGGTTACATTGATATTTGGTTAGTAACAGCTGGTGACAGCTGTGGGTAGTTAGTTACAAAGGGCAGAATTTAGGGGTATAAGAATAACCACAATGTGTACAAAGAAATCAATCAAAGAGTTATGTCAGTACACTTCTTTCTGTATTCCTATTCTTCCCTTCTATTCTTTCACTATTCTTAGGAGGCCTAGCTAACCTCGAATCAAGCTACCATATTTTTTTTCCAATTTGGTTCTTTACATCATTAAAGCTCGACAGAATCCTTTCTATTCGGATTTAATGTTGAAGCTTGACAAAAGCTTGACACAAGCTGTTTCTATCGAGACTTACGAAATCAGAATTTCCAGATTTGATTTTCGGCCCATGCTAAAATATTTATGTAGCGTTTCTTTTCTCACAACCCTAGACATATATAAGGCTTATTTTAAAGGCCGTCACAAGTGGATGCGAAGAGAATACAAGCAGATAGTGACCTAGTTCATTATTCTCTCTGAAGAAGCTACTGTGTCTTTACGTCAAGGGTTTTGTGACCAAGGAGCTTCCTAATCTTCATTGTTGATGAACTGAAGAACTTTGTAGCTAACAACCTCTTCAAGTTGCTGGAGTTAGTCACGTACTGGGATCCGTGCATCATTGGTTAGTCACATACTGAGATTCGTGCATTAAACGGAAAGATTGCTGCTACAATACAAGTCTAATTGGGTATTGGGGTAAGGGTTTAACTGTAGGTTGGTATTTTGGGATAGGCCTGTAAACACAAAATTTCCCAATTGCAGAAAATCAAACAATTGAAAAGAAATATGGTTTGCAAATATAAATTTGTATTGATGTATAATGAGTACAATCTTTATTTCAATTCCTTTACAAAAGAATACCCTCTGATTCTATCTTCTTTGAACTTGACTCGAACAAGGACTCTTCTTGACTTTGGTTGGAAGATGGATTGAATGGTCTTCACAACAAATCTCTAGATTTGAGCTTATTAGAGATTTGTTGTTCTTCAAGTCTTTGAACGTGAAGGCTCTTAGGTTGAAGTTCTTCGGGGCTTTAGAGGCTTGATCCGTTAAGCTTCAAAGATTTGGGTTTGTTGAGGTTTATGGAGGCTTTTTAGCTTAATTCCAATAGAACTTCAAAGAACTCAAACAAGAGATCTTCTTGATTTTGATTGGAAGATGGAATGAACGGTCTTCACAACAAATCTCTAACTTTGAGCTTATTAGAGATTTATTGTTCTTCAAGCCCTTTGAATGTTCTTCAAGTTCTTCAAAGATGCTTGAGATAGAATTTCTACAGAGCTTGGGCCTCTTCAAAACTTTGTGGTGAAAATGAGAGGGGATGTCCTCTATTTATAGTGATTTTAGAGGATAAGCTCCACTTTGAATTGATATGCTTGAAAGTATGTAGTAGACTTTTGATTGGTCCAAATTCTTCTTAGAGATAATTATCTCTATTTATTTATTTTGATAAAGATAACAATCGTCAAAGATATATAATTATCTCTATTTAATTTATTTATTTTAATAAAGATAGTTATCTATCAAATTTTGAATAGAAAATTTATCTTTATCTTATTTATTTTAATAAAGATAATTATTCATAAATTTTAAATATGAAATTTATCTTTATTTTGTGGGCCAAATGACACGTGGCGAATTTTGATATGCTAATGTGATGTCAATTTAGATGATACATGTCATCATTTAATTTAATTAATTTAATGACATATTAATTTAGAATTTGCCACTAAACTTTGATGTGGCATTTTATAATTGGCTTAAAATTTTGTCTCCTTACAAGGCCATAGGTTTGGTAAGATTCCTTATACTTATAACCGCTTGTGATTGATAATAGTGGATTCTTGGGAGTGGTGACCTTTAAATTCACTCGGTGGGGTTTTGCCTCGGTGGTTTTCCCCATTTGTAAACAAATCATTAGTGTCAAATTTAATTTCCGTTGCATTTAGTATAATAGGTGATTTGTTTGTGCTACCACGCTATTGCATGTAATTTGATCTAATTAATTAACTTGGGTAATTAATTAATTTGTAAGGGGTCAATTCATTTTAACCCAACGACGTGAAAACAGAAGCAAAACAAACAAAAAACAAAATCTAGGGTTTCTAGGCAGCGGCTTGCGCATGCGAGAACAAGCCTACGTGTGCATAATCAAGCCTGCATACGCAGGCAAGATTATGCATACATAGCTTCTTGCTCAAAAAGCCCTAAAAACACAACCAAGCCTAAAACACCAAATCTAACACCCTAACATGCATCTTAAACATACAAAAACATAAACCTAATATAGATAAATATATTATAACATATTATAACAAACAAACAAAGCAAACAGAAAGATTTAAAAGCAGAAAATGAAAGAAAGGAAAAAGAAAAGTTTAAACTAATACCTCAAGCAAAAAGCTCTTTAAGCTTGATTTTTAACCGTTCTCCTTAGTTAAATCTATTCACAAACCAATAAGAAAGTGATTGGTAATATTAAACTTAAAGATCAAGGCCAAAGACGGCCCTAATCAAAAAAGGGTGTTTTGTGAAAAACACCTTTTTTGATTCACTATTTCTAGTGAATCTTAGTGTTTTTCTGTGGGATTTCTATGTGTTTTTAAAATATACCATGTAAGGCTACTTATAGTGTGAAAATAGGGGTTTGGAACGACTCCCAGACGATGTGGGATTCATTCCAAAACTCAGTTTTAATGTAGAAAACTTTCCTTTCATAGTTTCTGGAATCCGCCATGCGTGCACAAGTTTGAGCCCACGTACACATGCATCGTGGCCGCGCGCATAGGTTGATTCCTGCGTGCGCAGGCCGAGGGTTCCCTTGGTCCTTATTTTCCAAAAATAGATTTATTTGCTCATTAAAAGTTATATTTTCCATTTAACATTCCTCAAATCAATTTAACATCTGATTGGGCCCTAAACCAACCTTAGGTCTTAGAATTTCAGCATCATTGGGAAATGGGGGCTCGAGTTGTAAGGGATACAAAATGCAGTGTCTACAATGGTCATTCTCTAGAATTGCTATCTGTAGAACCCAACAACTTGGCTGTATCCTGGGACAAATTTGTGATAACCTTTTGCCAACATTAGTGTGGGGGCAAATATTGTCTAAGGAAAACAATATTGTACCTCCAAGTTATTTATTTATTTTTTTTGTCTTTTGTATTGACATCGTTCTTCCATCATTACTTTGTGTAATATCCCTAACACAATCTCATCTTCTCCAACCTCTGAGATCCATCCCAGCAATAAATAAGAAAGTTTTATTTATTTGTTTTTTTAAGGGAATGAATAAGAGACTAAACCGTTGTATCTCTAATTAATAATAGGCCACTGAACACAGCGGTACTAAAAAGTGAATATATTACTGAAACGCTTCTATTATTCCACCAAACGAAAAGATACAATGTTTTAGTGTTTTTACATGTGAACGTGTCATTAATTTATGTAGCCACTTGGTGCAATAAGGAGTAGTCAACAAAAAGTCAAACATTTCGACTCTTATCTCTTTATATTAAGAGGATTCAGAAAATTAGTTATGGCTTCCAAAAATGTCAAAAATACCCCTATTCTAATTAGATAATCTTTATTCTTAAAAAAAAAATGGGTTAAAATTGTAATTCAACAAAATTAAAAAAAAAAACTACCAGAGAGACTTTTTTTTTCCTAAAAATTAGCACACTCTCTATTTAAATATATCTCATGCACATTTGATACATTTTTTTTTTCCCAAAAACTAACACACACAAAACTTAGCAGTTTACTCTATTTCAAATTCAAAATTTTAGATTATTAATCTTAACAGAGATATAAACTAGGAGTAGCCCAAGGAAGTGAACAATTAAACGCTTTTCTTTTTTAAAGTACTAATGAATTTTGTTAAAGAAACGGATTACTCAAAATGGATTGTTTAGGAATTACAATCATAAATGTAAATATCCCAAAAAAAAGCATAGTATAACATTCAAATTGCAAATGCAGGAAAGTATGTTTGATCTTTATAACTGATTTCTTCACACCTTCAAATATAAGGTAATTTCAGTCCCTCCAAATTGTCCACATAAGACAGTGAGGAACTGTGAGCCAAATGATGATATTTATGTAATGACTATGAGTACCTTTCCAGCAAGAATAGACATCTATCAGCTTCTTGGCATCAACCAATGTACCCCAAAAGCAACAAAAAAATGAATCACAAATCATGACCTACTAGGAAATGAACCAAACATGGTCTACTGATTTACAACTTCCCTTGTATATATACAACACCAATTGACCAAGACCATCAATGTGCATCCTGATGATGAGGCTTCGTTGAATGACAAACCTATTTCCTTTCTCATTGTTGATCTGAAAAGGCTCTGTGACATTGTGAGGAATGAGAACTTTGAGGCTTTGAGTCACTCTGGTAGAGTAAAAGCACTGGCTGTGATTTTTGAAACAGACATAAAGGGAGATATTAGTGATAATATGTCTGATCTTATTCATAGAAAGAATTTTTTGTTGCCAATAAGTGCAAAAAGGCACCTGTGAAAAGCTCCTTAGTTATGTCTTTAAAGCATTTGAGGACACCGCTGTTATTTTACTTTTGACTTGTGCTATACTCTCTCTGCCTTAGATATCAAATAGCATGACTGGAAAGATGGGTAGTATCATGGTGGGAGTATTATTGTTTCTATCACTGTGGTTGTTGTTGTTTCTGCTGTTTATAAGTTCAAGCAATCCAGGGAATTTGAGAAGCTCGCTCAACGAGTAGAGACATTAGGGTGGACATATTGAGGGATGGGTGGCACCAACATATTTCAATGCACTTGTTGGTATTGTCATTGGCTGTACTCTACTTTGGTTTATTCTATGAAGTGCATGATGGTTGATAATACCTTGGCTAGTCACAATCTGGGCCAAACATTAAATGAGATTAAGGTAACAGGATTTTGCCTTTAAATAAGCAATGAGGGAAGGTAATTCCACAGAATAGTATCATACGTTATTGATAAAATGCAAGAAGCAGTTGGTTTAAGAATATCCAAGTACTATTTACAACGTAGAATCTTAATCGCTTGTGAAGATTTCTAGGAGCCCTACCAAGAAAGTAATACATTCTTGTGTTGTTTTTGATATGAATATCAATGAAATCTGTAATCCATGTTGAAGACTTTAAGTTATAGAATTCAGAGAAAAAGGGAATTGGAGTTTTGGTGAAGAGGAAGAGAGAGAAGGCTATTCACACCTACTACAAGGGAGCTCCTGAGACTGAGGAATATGAATTCAGGAAACTGATTCTAGCTATCCTTTAACATGACATTAGTGTAGAAAGAAAAGCTATACCCTGCCCAATTCATTAAATAAGACCAACCTGTTACGGACATATTTTATGTAGTTGGCTAATCTTTTGACAAAACGCACTTTACTTGTAATTTGGTAGATCTAGGATGTGTTTAATACTTCAAGAAACATGTTGTTCAAGTCTAGTATTAAAGCCATGAAGATTAGACCAAGAAACAAGTGAAGAAAAGGTGTTCAATAAAGCTGGACAGATAGCTCGACACCTACGGATAGATAGCTCGACAGCTGCTCGACACCTTTCGACAGCTAGGCTATCTATCGAGCTCTTCAGTTGATTGTTATCGCAATCTCGACACCTTCTCGACAGCTGGTGGATCGATCGAGAAAGCTCATGTCCCCTCGACAGCTTCTCGACACCTCCTCGACACCTAGCTATCTATCGAGGTTTAAATCTCGACACCTGCTCGACACCTCTCGATCAATCGAGGTTACAGGAATTCAGATTTTTAGATCTGATTTTTGGGCCAGGCTTATGTATTTGTGTAGGATTTCTTTTCTCACAACCCTAGACCTATATAAGGCTTATTTTAGAGGCCGTCACATAAGAGAATACAAGGAGGACATATGCAAAAGGTGACCAATACCTTATTCTCTCAAAAAGAAGCTACTGCTTCTTTTGCGCCTTAGGGTTTTATAACCAAGTGCTTCTTGATCTTCATTCTTGATGAAGTGAAGAACTTTGCAGCCAACAATCTTCTTCCAGTTGGTGATTAAGTCGCGTACTGGGATTCGCACAATTGGTTAGTCACGTACTGGGATTCGTGCAACAAAAAGGGTGGCGTTCATATATTGAAGAGTTCAGAGGTTCTGAAGCGGTAGAAGGTTTCTGCTGTGAGTTCATCTTCGGGGATTATAGAGTCTAGGGACATAGGTTTTGTACTAGATCTGAAACTTCTCTTTACTATAGTGGATTGCTTTTCGGGAAGGTTTCCCCCTAGGTTTTTTTTCTGTGAAACTGGTTGGTTTCATTAGTTTTCCTGGGTCATCATATCTTATCTTATTTATTTTTTCGTTGCTTGATTTTGACATGATATTGATGTTTGTTTGTTTTAACAAGTTTTATTGATAATAAATCTAATTAACAACTTGGATTTAAAACTTGTTAATTCTATCAACTGGAGTCTAAATTTCCCAACACAACCCAATGACAAATTAAATATCTACTCCAAAGTAATTATTAGTTTTATCAAGTATCAAAAACTCGTACTAAAGTTCAAAGTGTTAGGTTTTGAGTTTGTAATGTTGGCAAACCATGACAAAACATGACAAAAACTAAGTCTCATTAGTTTAGAATGGTCTACATTGAAGCCCAAGACAAAAACTTCAAGTTCAGGATAAAAACAAATGAGTTACAAGCTGGTTGGTTCGATCGATCAGAAATTCGACTCGATCGATCGAAAGTCGCATATCAGCAAAATCAGCAAACATAAAAAGGCCATAACTTATTCGTTTGAAGCCCAAATCGCGAGCCGTTTTTTTCAGTATTTAAAGGACATCATAAGCTAACCCTAGGAAGGGTTTTTAGAGCTTTTTAGAGAGATTAGAGTGCCTCTTATGCCTCTTTGGTATTTTAGGGTTTTGTACCCAAAAGCTCTCTTATGTTTTCTACCGGTGCTATTCTTTGAAGAATCTCAAGATCCAGTGTTGTAAAAGTTGTTGCTTTCTCTAGTCATAAAAGGTGATGATGATCTAAACTTTCAAAGGTGGTCTTGGAGTCACAAACAGGAGAGTTTGTGTTGATAAATCTTTGAGTGGGATCTCAAAGTCACAGACGTGGGTGTTTGTGTTTTGTAAAGGTCAAAGAAAGAAGGAGTCCGTGGATTTGGAGCTTACACGTGGTCGTGTCAGTAAGTTCTACTGGTGGGTAGCATTAGGAAGTCAAGCGGGGAGCTTGTAAGTCCTTTTGTATGAACTTCGATTCTTTCTAGTGGATTTGCTTTTTACCTTGAGGCTAGCTAGGTTAAATCCTCCTCAGGTTTTTACCGTGTGGTTTCCTGGGTCATCATATCTTGTGTTCATTTATTTTCCGCTGCTTTATATCTTGTTATGATTATTTAATTGTGTTAACCTAGATTTACATGAATTGGACTAAGTTAATCACTTGGCTAATTAACTAGGTTAATCTAATTGTGGTTTAAAGGGGTCTAAATAAACCCAACACAAAGCTAAAGTCATTCTTGCTTGAACTTTCCTTAGGCATTCGGTTGGAGAAATAAAAGACTAACACTATCAATTATAAAAATTCATGGATTCAACTAGACAAGAAGTAATAAACATCATTGATTTGAGAAGCTCATTACAAAACTCAAACTTCAATAAAATAGACAACTTGCTCCGACTTAACTGACCAAAATATCAGTCCACATTTGATCTTACTTATATGTTATCGTATTTAACAAATCAGCAATATAGAGAGCCTTAAATGATACTAACTAAAATCACAATGAAGAATATGTAAACCAAACTCGGAGCAAAGTGACCTCATGATTACTCCCATATTGAAACCAAATTACAATACCAACTGTAGGGACTCAAATTGAATTGGACCCAAACAATAAAATTTGTAGAGTATGGGTAAAAGGGCTAAGCACCAACAAAGCAAACTATGGTCGATGTGAGATTCATAGAAATCATAATAAAGGGATTTGACTGTGTGTTTGTGAGGATAATAACAATGACTTTGGCAAAGTGTTCATGAAGAAAGTTCGTCCTCAGCCCAGTCCGAGAATCTCTTTCTTCAGAACTGACAAAGACAAAGGTTGTCCTCGAACACCCTGAAAACTCCCTTCTTTCTTTCCTCCCTGAGGGTCCTCCCCTTTCTTTATTGGGGGTTCTATCTATTATATAGTCTTGTTTAGTTGATCTCTGCCATCTACTTGTTGATCATCCAAGCCTATACTTGAGTGCCTGTCCCATCAGCCACCTTTTCAAGCTTCCTATGAGTTGCAACAACCAAGACAACACTGTCAGAGGTCATTTCACCATTAATGCGGCCAGAGTGTTGGTGGCATGCATTTAATGAGTGAGTGACAGCTTCCATCCATCAATGTCGGCTTGCCGAGAACTTGGGCATCCTTGGCGAGGTATCTTGACGACTTGGGCCTCGTCCGCTTATCCTCGGATTCTGCCCTTTCCTCAGCGTGGAGCTTAGGCCCGATGTGGAGTGGGCCGGGGTTGCTAAATATTTGGGGCCCCACAATAGCCCCTCAAAATTCTGCTATCCGACCTATTGGGCGGGGAGGAGGATTTTGACATTCTCGGACCTATTGTCTTGGCCTGTCGAACCTAGCCTTTCTGTCAGTGTCACCATCCTTTCAACTACCCCTGCAACTTTCTTTAGCACAAAGGGCTAGCCCGAGGAGTTTTTCCTTATTTCTGTAGGTCTTCTTCTCTTTCTAGTCTATACTTTTCCGCCTGATTTCCTTGCTAGTTCTTCTAGGATGGGTAGGTTTAAGTTGTTGTGCTTTAGCGCTTAGTTTTACTTGGTTTTCGTTCCTAGCAGGGCTCATTACTTAGTGCCAAAGGGGTTGGTTTTGCCGTAGGCCTGGGGCCTACGGTTAGTACAAAACCCTGGTTCTGCCCAGTGCTTAGATCGCCCTATAGTGACTAGTTTCCACATAGGTTTGAATCCGAGGACCATGAAAGACCTTGGCTTTTCCTAGCACTTGGTATTTCATAAGGAAATGGTTTTTCTGTTGGCCTGAGTCCTTGGACCATGCAATGCCTAGGTTCTGTCCAGTACCTAGTTTTCTTCTTTAAAGTAGTTAGTTTCCCCAGAGGCTTGGGTCCGAGGACCATGCAATGCCTAGGTTCTGTCTAACCCTTAGTTCTCCGTCTGAAGTAGCTGGTTTCCCCAGAGGCATGAGTCCGAGGACCATGCAAGGCCTTGGTTCTGTCCAGTACCTAATTTTCTGATTTTAAAGTAGTTAGTTTCCCTAGTGGCTTGAGTCTGAGGACCATGCAATGCCTAGGTTTTGTCTAACCCTTAGTTTTCTGTCTGAAGTAGCTGGTTTCCCTAGAGGCTTGAGTCCGAGGACCATGCAAGGCCTTGGTTCTGTCCAGTACGTAGTTTTCTGATTTTAAAGTAGTTAGTTTCCCCAGAGGCTTGAGTCCGAGGACCATGCAATGCTTAGGTTCTGTCTAACCCTTAGTTTTCTGTCTGAAGTAGCTGGTTTCTCTAGAGGCTTGAGTCCGAGGACCATGCAAGGCCTTGGTTTTGTCCAGTACCTAGTTTTCTGATTTTAAGTAGTTAGTTTCCCCAAAGGCTTGAGTCCGAGAACCATGCAATGCCTAGGTTCTGTCTAACCCTTAGTTTTCTGTTTGAAGTAGCTGGTTTCCCTAGAGGCTTGAGTCCGAGGACCATGCAAGGCCTTGGTTCTGTCCAATACCTAGTTTTCTGATTTTAAGTAGTTAGTTTCCCTAGAGGCTTGAGTCCAAGGACCATGCAATGCCTAGGTTCTGTCTAACCCTTAGTTTTCTGTCTGAAGTAGCTGGTTTTCCCAGAGGCTTGAGTCCGAGGACCATGCAAGGCCTTGGTTCTGTCTAGTACCTAGTTTTCTGATTTTAAGTAGTTAGTTTCTCCAGAGGCTTGAGTATGAGGACCATGCAATGCCTAGGTTCTGTCTAACCCTTAGTTTTCTGTCTGAAGTAGCTGGTTTCCCCAGAGGCTTGAGTCCGAGGACCATGCAAGGCCTTGGTTCTGTCTAGTACCTAGTTTTCTGATTTTAAGTAGTTAGTTTCCCCAGAGGCTTGAGTTCAAGGACCATGCAATGCCTAGGTTCTGTCTAACCCTTAGTTTTCTGTCTGAAGTAGCTGGTTTCCCTAGAAGCTTGAGTCCGAGGACCATGCAAGGCCTTGGTTCTGTCCAGTACCTAATTTTCTTTTTTGCTCTGTCGAGGAGGGGACCCTGCTCTGGTCTAGCCTCTTTGTTTGGCGTGCCTCTTTTGATTACAAGGCGTCCCTGGGGCTGTTCGAGTAACGCGCTTGACGCTTCGGTGCCTCCTCGTTAATGAGACATCTCCTCATTAATGTTCTTGTGGATTTACAAGGACCTAGCGGCGGATAAGCCCCTTTGGAAATTGGGCGAAGTTATTACCTCCGATAATCTCTCCCTAGGATTTTGTGCGGGCTGGCTCTCACCAATTTTTGTCTTCTATATAAGGCATTTCTGGGATAACCCTTTTCTTCAAACTCCACAAACATCTGAATTCAAATTTCACAAACACATTGTTCAGGGGTTCTGCAAAAACAGCAGTTTGTGCCCCATAAAATGAATTGGCCCCTGGAAAGGGTGGTTACGAGGAAGCCTAGCCCCTTTCAGGAGCCAAGGATGGCACCCCGACCCTGGACGTCATGCTGGGTTTGGGGTAGGAGGAGGCCGAAGATTTTTCTTCTTTTCAACCTAGCCAGAGGTCCCCCTCCTTGCTGTCTAGAGAGGGATCCAGAAAGAACGTAACCTCCCTCCCTTGGATTTGGATCTGTCAGCCCTCTAAGCTGGCAGTGATGGGGTTGAAGGGAAACTAGGCGGAACCGAGAGGTGGAATCCTAGGCGCCGCGGCCTCTTCTTCCTTCAACGTCGCCTTCCTTCCTTCCTCCCGCCGCAAGTGGTGTTTGGGGAGCTGTGGATGGTCTTAACATAGGCCTGTCTCCACTTCTTCCTCCACCACTGGGCATGGCTTGAAACAAGCCTGCCTAGGCTTCTCATCCTTTCCTCTTCTCTTGCTTCTCCACCAGCCTTTTTAAACGTTTTTCTTTATAGTTAGCTTTAGAACAAGCCTGCATGGGCATAAATTGTAAGATGTAACTTTTTCTTCATGTAATAATAAAGAAGTAGACCTATTTCATCTCTTTTTTTTTTTGCATCTTTTTGTTTCTTGTGATCGTTGCCTTCTGAGTGAATGTTGTTGCTGCACGCTGTATTGTTTTTTGTTTGTTGTTGTTTTTTTTTTTTTTAGAAGTGTTGTCCTTAATCTTTTCACACCAACCATTGCACTTGCCAGTGCACAAGTCCTCCCTACAGACGGCGCCAATTGTAGGGACTCAAATTGAATTAGACCCAAACAATAAAATTTGTAGAGTATGGGTAAAAGGGCTAAGCACTAACAAAGCAAACTATGGTCGACGTGAGATTCATAGGAATCATAATAAAGGGATTTGACTAAGTGTTTGTGAGGATAATAACAATGACTTTGGCTAAGTGTTCATGAAGAAAGTTTGTCCTCGGCCCAGTCCGAGGATCTCTTTCTTCAGAACTGACAAAGATAAGGGTTGTCCTCGGACACCCTGAAAACCCCCTTCTTTCTTTCCTCCCTGAGGGTCCTCCCCCTTCTTTATTGAGGGTTCTATCTATTATATAGTCTTATTTAGTTGATCTCTGCCATCCACTTGTTGATCATCCAAGCCTATACTTGAGTGCCTATCCCATCAGTCACCTTTTCAAGCCTCCTGTGAGTTACAGCAACTAAGACAACACTGTTCAGAGGTCATTTCACCATTAATGCGGCCAAAGTGTTGGTGGCATGCATTTAATGAGTGAGTGACAGCTTCCATCCATCAATGTCGGCTTGCCGAGGACTTGGGCATCCTCGGCGAGGTATCTTGACGACTTGGGCCTCGTCCGCTTATCCTCGGATTCTGCCCTTTCCTCGACGTGGAGCTTAGGCCCGATGTGGAGTGGGCCGGGGTTACTAAATATTTGGGGCCCCACACCAACAATTATCAAAATTTAGGGAAAATACACGTGCAAACAGTTACATGCACAAGTTATAAGAACTACATTATTTAACTATAAAGGAAATTGTCTTCATCAGTTGCATAATTAGTATAGAAAGATGATTGATTGTCAATAAACTAAAGGATAAATTTAATTTTCTTCAACAAGAAGAAATTATCGGAGTACTCAGTTGCCAAGGTTTTGCAACAATGCTCAGCCGCTCAGGTCATATTACATCTAGGTAGAATAGTAACTCTAGCAATAGAACAACAATTCTTGGAAAGGAAGATGAAGATTTATTTCTTCCTAAGTAGGAAATTAAAAAAAAAATGCAATTACAAGTCCCTTCCTGAACACCTCATCTGATGCGGCAGGAGCAGTAGAAGTTAAGCAAATCATTATTAAAGTCAAACCCAAGGGAGGCCAAGGTGGCTGTTGCCTCCCATGGGATTGAAGTTTTTTAAATTTCTTATATGTATATAGATAATCCTTTGTGTTGTACACCCCAAATCTTCTAATTCATTTCAATGTTCCCTTTAGGTTTTTTGTAGATATCACAAACACTTAATCCCTTTCAAAAGCCACAGGTTTCAACGGGATCAACATAACATCAATGGTACAACAGAAAAATTAGTGGTTTGTATTAGAGAATTTTTACTTTCCTTATAAAATATATTTTTAGACATACCTTATTCAAAATATACATATATTTTCCTTCAATTAAAGAAGTTATTGTGCCCCTAAAAAAAATGACCTCAGTTATATTATAAAGAAATAAAAAAGTCTGTTCATCAGAGAGGCAAGCAATATGCATAAAAGTTGCCTCAATAAGGCAGCTAACCAAGAAGAGAGTAATTTAAGAATGTATCATCAACCTTTTACAAACAAATTCCATTGTAGATATAAAGAAGTTAATTAATTTGGTAACATTTATAAGCTAATGCCTTAGATTTTTGGTGCCTTGGCCTAGGCACTAACAATCTCGTGACCAGGCTGCATATAGGTCCATCCAGGCCACTTACAAGCCAACTTGTGGAGAAATCACCTTTGACAGGACTTGTGTAAGGTGACTGTTTTATCAACCTAAAGCTCAAAATAAGTTCTAGTTCAAACAATATCCCAAGCAGAGTAACATACAATACTTTTCTTTTCTTTTTTGATAGGTAATGTTAGTTTTTAGACCCCTTATAACACAACTAGATTAACCTAGTTAATTAGCTAAGTGATTATTTAGTCAAATTAAACAGTTCTAGGTTAACACAAAACAATCATATCATGCAAAGTGCGGAATATAAAGAACACACGATATGATAACCTAGGAAAACCAACCGGTAAAAAACCTGGGGAGGATTTAACCTAACTATTCTCAAGGTAAACCTGAATCCACTAATGAAAGAATCGAAGTTTTACAATAGCAACTTAGACCACTAACATCCTATTACTACCCACCAGTAGAAACTTACTGACATGACCTCGTGCAAGCTCCAAGACCACGGACTCCTTCTTTCTTGGATTCTTCAGCAAGTACAAGCACTCCGCTTGTGTATCTTTAAGCTCTTATGGCAGCAACTGAATGACTATCAAGTTCTTGAAGAAATCTCCTTCTTGATAATCCTAAGCTTGTGTGAAAGCAAGCACCTCTCAGATCTCACAAGAGATTCACACAAACAGCAAATAGAGCAACAAAAGACTTAGAGAGCTTTTGGGTACAAAACACTAGATCTGCAAAAGAGGCACTCTCTTCTCTCTCTTAAAAGTCTTTTAAAAACATGCTTAGGGTTTCCTTTATATACTATGAGAAGTAGATCTGAAACCTTAATTCTTAATGGGCTTAGGCTGAATTGGAAATTCTGCGGAAAAAACATTCTGCCCAACTTTCGATCGATCGAGTCTAATTCTCGATCAATCAAGCCAGTCAGAATTACACACTCAATTCTGCAGTTAACTCGATTCCAACTTTACATAAAAGACCTATACTTTGAGCAAGACTAAACACTATTTTGATCATGGTTTGCCAACATTACAAATTAGAGTTCTAATACATTAGTTCCTAATTACTTAGAACCTAACAGGTAATAACATACTCATGAACATACCTCAATGGCCTAAGCCAATACGGAGAGGTTGGAGTGAGGGTAATCAAGTAATTGAATAGAAATTGTAGCTTTGTCTTGCCTTTTCACTCATTAAGAGCATTCATCTTTTCTACAAACAATTTTGCATGTCTCTTAAGCATAAAGCTTCTTCACACAAACAAAAACAACAGAATACAAAGTTAACAGTTTACCTTATTAGCCTTTCTCCTTCTTAACATTTTCTTTAAAATTCTGTAATTTTCGACTCTTCAAAGCACTGAATCAGATTATCAAAACCCAAATCTTAGCTTCTTGAAATATAGTCCTTCTATTTGGTCATTTAATATATTTTACAATACATAAGCATTTTCTACATGATTGTGTTTATTAGATAATGTGGTTAATATATCACTATAGTGATTCTTCCAAATGTACAAGCACCCACCAACAGCCTTATGGCACATGTAAATAGGGCCCATTTCTACAATTGCAATAAAAAAAAGCTCTAAAAATTAAATACATTCTAAATTGATGTATTTCATTACAAGAAAATAAAAGCATTTACAAATCAGCATATTTCCCTAGTACTCATTGTAACTTATAAAGATGATAACACAGCCCTCATATAGGGATATAAAGTTGAAAATGGCATACACAGCTGAACAGAAAGTAATTGACAACAAATTGACTGAACTCATGGGCTGCATGTAGGGAATTAGGAACCTTTCTAGATACACTAAAAGCCAATCTTCTAAAAGGGTCTCTACAAAAGGCAAAGCCAAAGAATAATAGCTACAAATGTTGTAACAGAAGGGAAAAAAGAATAAAAGAAATCAATATCTGACTTGATAATTTATGAATACTAAATCTCACGTGTATGCATTTACGAGGAAAAAGAATTAAAGATTGAAACATCATCATGAGAATTATAAATTTGACCAATGAAATCTCCTCTACTACCAACAAGGTGCACTCTTTTACTTTGAGAGTAACAGCACAAGACAAGCAGTTTGGTCATACTTAAGCATGAATTAAAGCAAAAATATTAAGTTTTAGCTAACCACTCTCCATTGATTCTGTTTAAATTATAGGAATTATGTCCAAAGAAATGAACAGAAAATTAAACTAAAAAAACCACAGCATACAATTTTTAATAGATGAACATTATGTCCAAAGAAATGAATAGAAATTTAAACTAAAAAAACCACGCATGCAATTTTTAATAGACGAAATGAGAGAACATTTGTTGCTCTGATGCTCTAAATCTTCTTACTCAGACAATTTTTAAACTCAAAGTATTAGATATGAGGTAAAGGATGGCTGATCGTGCATTGTCACTGCAGCAGTCATAATCGGTAGTGGCAATTCTAGGTTTGCCTCTAGCAGTTACTCTAACATTTGGCATATTCTACAAAGTGCTTAATGGCTGATCACACCTTGATTCAGGAACCTTCTGCTTGTGACACAACAGACTCAGCCACAAAACATCTGCACTCACAAAACAGGCACCTAACAGTACATTAGATGAAGCTAACAGAATTTGGATTGGTAAAGAAGCAATGAAAGAATGTATTTCCTAAGAAAAAGCACTAAATTTTCTTGATCTAACCCCATTTCCAAATGACGAAGAAACCAAAGCTGAAGCAGAATATCAATTGCAAGCTGGATTTACAATGGAGTTTGCTGTGATTCAAACAAAACAATCCAAAAGATAAATACTCAACAACAAGCTAACAAAATAAAGAGTATCTCTAGAGCAGATTCATCAACTACAAAAAAAGGAAGAAATATAGCAATCCAATTGTTTAATCTTCACAGTATTTTACCATTATACACACACACACACACAATGAAACTCCTCTCTAGAAAAGAAAGAGAGTGAATTCATTCATTTGGCCCATAGAAACATTTTATCAAATGCATGGAGTGCTTACCTTTATACAAATAGAAACATTTTATCAAATGCATGGTGTGCTTACCTTTATACCCTCCACCACAATTTGCATTCCTCTTTAGCCAATGGCATTCCCATCTTGCCATTGAGAACTGCAGCCAAGCCTACCACTGTTTATGCCACGTCTTATAGCTCTCCCATTCCCATCTTGATCATTGAGAACCACAGCCAAGCCTACGTTGTTTTGATCACATGATGCATCAAAAGTAACCACCCATTGATCAGGTGGTTTGGTCCAAGCACTTCCCCTATTTTGCTTTTCGGCTGCCCACGTAATCCCAAGTGATCTCAAGTAAAAGTCATATTGTTTGTTCAGACGATCGGCTACCTCGTCTATGCTGGCTTTAGTGTTTGAATACAGAGCTTCATCCCGTACATCACAAAGGATTTTCATCGCCACTACTGCATATAGTGAGAATTCATCTTTGGTGACTCTTTCTGCCAGTAATTCTCTTGGAGGGTCAATTATCTGTTCAATGAACTCCTTTACAGATTGAGCTTGGATCATTTCGACTCGAAAACCCCATCTATTACCATACCACACTCCTTTGGCGTAGGAACAGCATTGAAATAGATGTAAAAGTGAATCTTCTGCTATTTCACAGAGAGGGCAATGGATATCTTGGATGTTGGAGCATCTGATGAGTTTTTGAGCAGCGACTTCAAATAAAAACATTTTTAATCTTTCATGAATTCTTGTGCAAGCCATATTATCTACAGCAGGATTCTGAGGAGAACAGATGCATTCTACATGGGCCCCACACCTTTCTATTGTAATTTTTGCCATTTTCGGATCATAATATGAAACTTCCCATAGAAGGTTAACTATGCCAACACATGGACATGGCTCATTGCTTCTATAGTTAAACCACACCAAAGGTGATGAATCTAATAAAATATCTAATCTTTTGAGCCTTTTTTTATAACCATTGAAGAAAATGTACATAGAACAACGAAAATTTGAATTTATACTTTCCACATTATCCATTAGTTCTACTTTCAAAGCAACACAGAAAGCAAATGGTAGAAAATTCCAACCGACTGAGAATGATATAGAGCTTCCAACATTTTGATGGTTGACCCACTTCGGAATCTTAGTTCCTGGAAGTACGAGATTAAATTCCTTAGGTTCAGGTGCAACGTTCCTTTCGTATTCAGTTGTATCATAGTCTGTTTCAGAAACAGGTTCCTGATGCAATGATCCCTTTGCACATATTATATTTCGTGGAAGCCCAACCAGGTTTTCAAACTGTTTCCAATCAGCAAATTTAAGACACGTTTAGTAAATTTAGTCATATATTATATTTATATAGTTAATATAATTTGTTTCTTTCTATGACTTTGAGAGAGAAGGAGAGAGTGAGAGACCTGACTCAATAATCTTCTCTTTGATTGTGGATCCAACAAATCGCTCCGTCTTACAACTACATATTCTATACAGGGTGGGAGCCTTGGAATTTCCCGGAGATTGCAGCAACAATAAATGTGAAGTTCTTTTAATCGAGGAAATTTGCTAGCAATTTCAGGGATGGTAGTAATGTCGCTGTAATATATAACTAACTCTTCTAATTTGGGAAAGCAACCAGGAGTATCGGGTTCTGGAAAATTTTCACAATAAGACAGATGGAGTTGCCTAAGATTTTGTAAATTAAAGATGCTACTTGGAAAATCTCTCACGTTTTTTAAACTTATTGATAACTCAAGAAGGCTAGAGAGATTCCCAATTGATGAAAGCAAATTTGATCCTTCCGCTTCTCGCTCAAGATTTGCACAGTTGAAAAAATAAAACCCTTTAAGAGATTTCAACTGGGGGTTTCTTGGTAAAATTCTGAGATTTTCACAGTTAGTGATTTGCCAGTATTCAAGCTCTTCAAGAAGTCCAACAGATTGATGAACCTCAACTAAATTTTCGCATTCATAAAACTCCAACTTCTTTACCTTTGGGCAAATTACTGATAAGTCAGGTACTTTCGTAATATTTTTACAAGATGAGAAATCCATTTGTTTCAATGTATCGAACCGACACCTCTGTAGAAGGAAATTTTTTTTGAAATTTATTAGTAAAAAAAAAAAAGCTTTAAAATAATAGGCAAAGAGCATAGATTAAGAAATAATAATTGTTCATTTATAAATTATAATACATATTTTTAAGAAGAGAAATCCTAAAAGTACTACAAGTTTTACTTACAAATTGATATGACAATAGATGTAATTGGTAAACTTCAAGAACCTCATTAATGAATAGTTAAATTGTCTTTATGAATGATGTTTGTAAGCCTAATATAGTAAAACTTGTAACACTTGCATACTCTTTTTAAAAATTAAAATACATTTGTGAATAGTTCATTAATTTGCAGCCATAAATTCGTTACGGTTATGTGTACATTTTTTAATATTTATGCACAATTTAAGTTTATTTATTGAAAAATGTATAGAAATATTATTTAGTGTAGTCTTAAATGCATGGTTTGATTTTAGCGCCCCACCCCCCCCCCCCCCCCTCTCCCCCCAACAAAAAAAAGCACCATAACTTATTCTCTAGGGAAACTTGTTAACAAAGCCTAATAAGAATTTATAAATGCTAATGATCATACCTCGAAATGCTCGTCCAATTTTATGTGACTATATGGCATGTTGAGTACAACAAGCTTTTTAGGTTCAAAGGTGGATGGCAATGAAGATTTAGGAAATTCAATCCAATCAAGTAACCTTAACTCATTGGAAAGAGATTTCAAGTCTTCACAAATTACATTATGAACTTTCAAATATTTGAGATTCTTCGCCTTTTCAAGATTCAACTGCATGTTTTCTGGTTTAGGCAAGCACACCGTTATGCCTTGAATTTCATTTGACCCCTAATTGAAAAAAAAAAAAAAAAAACACATTATTAAATGAACAACATTATAGAATTATAATTCACCAAAAATATAATAGATTGTTAAACTTTAAACAAAAGCCACACTCATGAGCCTATATCTTCTTAAACATTTACAAAATCAAAGGGGGAAAAAACAGACTAAATCCACTTGTGAAAAAATAAGAAAAAGTAAATTGAAACAACTTATACCGTGTTTTCAATTAGTACTTTAGGTGCATCCTCATAGCACAATAGTCTACTACGTTTCTCGATCGATTGTGGTGATTCTTGTCGAACAATTTCCCAACCCATTTGTTGAATCAAGTCATGCATCGATAGTTTGTTATCTCTAGTAACAATTATGAGGCACTTATCAATAAGGCTTTTAATATCATAATATGGATCGTAGACATTCATACTAGTGAGGATATCTATAACAATATCCATGTGGTATCCTTTAAGGGAACATGCAATATCAAGAAAAAATTCCTGTTGAGTTTGGTCCAATTTATCATAACTTATTTTGAGTATTTCTTGAATATCTCCCTTAGGAATTCTTTTATATTTTTCTAATGCACTTTTCCATTCACGCTTAGTTCTTCCATACAAATCTACGCCAATTATTTTTAGAGCTAATGGAAGACCCTTGGCATAAAGTACAAATTGATCGACAAGTTCCGAATAATCTTCCTCGGATTTATTTCTTCCAAAGGCATGTAGACAAAAGAGTTCATGAGCTTCATGTTTATTTAATTTCTTAACCTCGTAGTACATTACCTGCCAATCTCTTTGAAAAATATCTAGGAAGTGTCTGTCTCTTGTTGTTATAATAATTCTACTTCCAGAAGCAAACCAATCACACCTTCCAAGCAATTTTTCTATCTCGTCCAATTTTTCCACATCATCAAGAACTACAAGAATCCTTTTACGATGAAGCCTTTCAGTTGTCACATTGATTCCTCTAGATATACTCCCCACCTTCAACTCCCGAAACCCTAAGATCTCAGAACAAAGCGTGTGTTGTAAATGGATTACGCCAGCATTTGTCCTTGAATTTTCTCTAACATCCTCCAAAAAACTACTTCCATCAAAATGATAATGAATTTTGTCAAAAATAGCTTTTGCAATTGTTGTCTTACCCACTCCAGGAAGGCCATAGATCCCTACAATGCGAACATCATTTGACATAATTTTTAAACACCGATTTATGACGTCACTTACACGAGAATCTATTCCGATTGGATATCTTACGGCAGATAATTTCATGCAATTTAGTTGAGCTCTTGAGATCTCGTTAAAAATTTCTTCGATAAATTCATACTGAGAACTACTGCAGCTGCCAATTACATAGCATCAAAATATGTAATGAGTTAGAGTAGAAAATAGATATACTTAAACAACTAATAAATTCAAGATGTTTGTTTTTTGCACTACAACTGAAATATCATATTATATACAATAAAAATTAGGCCCTATAAGTTGTAGTTACACTTACACCATGTGCTACACTCTCTTTGCATCATGCTGCTACGCTTTTAAAACTTTTGGTAAATTATATAATTTCCTATAGTTTGAAGTAATTATAAATTAAATCTTAAATTTTAAGAAAATCTAATTTAAACCATAATCATTTTAAATTGTTTAATTTACTTTGTTAAAAAAATTAGAAGATCTCTAGTACACTATATAATTTTTTTTTATGAAACTATATAATAATCAACAATGTAATTATTATCACCAAAACATTCACAATAAAGTTTTTTTTTTTTTGAGAAACATTCACAATAAAGTTAATTTTATATAAATTTATATCCAAATCATATCATACCTTGTAGTACTATACAATAAAAATGGTGCCCTACATTATAGCCGCGCCAGTGGATGCCCTCCTCTTTTTCTTTTTTTTTTTGGGATTTCTTTTTCATTTTTTCTCTTTAGGTCATTTGGTGAATTATAAGTAAAATACAAAAATTAGCATAGTTTCACTAAGATAAAATCTATTGCTACGAACAATTAACTTTTAGAACATAATATAATTTTTCATTGAAATTTATATTTGAACGAATAATAACTTTTTGTAAGAAAATCTAAATTTTAAATATTGGGAGTAATTTCAAATGAGACCTAAATAGAATGAGCTAGAAGTAGTTTTAGATTAAACAATTTCATGATTGATTTAAAATAGTTTTAAATAGGTTGGAACTTGGAAGTATTATACATTCAAAATTTTACAAATGAGATGGAATGACACTTAGCACAAATTGAAATCTATTTAAAATATAGGGACAATTGGCATCAAATTACTCATCTACTATACCGTCGACATCTCAAATTTGATATTACATAGCTCTATCTCTAGCTTTATGGTAGTAGTTTATTAGTACTACTATTTCGTTTTATTTTATTTTAAATTCACATTTTATTTTGTTTGTTGGTTTTATTTTCTTGGTTTTTGGACTACCATTGTTTGGCCTTTGTTTTAGTATTATTTAATTCTCTTTTATTATGTCCACTTTACAACTTTGGTCTTCGTGTTATGTTTCAAAGTTAGTTTTATAGACTATGGTTTTGATTACTATATTTTTATTCTGGGTGGGGGCATTGAAAAAAAAATAGTTCAATTTTTAGAGATTAACAATTTTTCCTTTCAAATTACATTCTTAAAGTTTAATTTTTTTCCTAAATTATCAATTATGTTAATTATAATTATGATTTAAGTTTTTTAATTATAGTTTTAGAAAGATTTTATTCTTGAATTATCCTACTCAATTTGAATTCAAAATAATACTGATCTCTCTTTCAAATGTAAGGTTCTTTTTTAAAATATAAAATAAATCTAGTTGTCTAATTGTCTTAAAATAAATAAAAATTTTAAAACTAAAAGTTCAATTCTTCAATATGATATAAAATTCTTATATATTTTTTTAAAAAAGACATAATTCTTATTGAAAGTTTTATCTCCTTTAATATAAAACTACCAAAATTCTCAATTATTGGAATAAGTAATAAATACTTGCACCAAAATTAAGAAATTAATTTTTTTTAGAAGAAATTAATTTGATGCACAAAATTAGACTTCAATTTTGGAATCTAATTAAAAATTTTTCTTAGCTTTGACTATATATATGTGAAAGCTCCATAGTGTAAAACACTAAAGCTTGTTTAGACTCCCAATTTTAAAATTATGGCAAAGTTTCTTTTAATCTACTCAACTGAGTGTGGAATAAGAGTAATTAATGCGCAATTAACCGGAACTACTACCTAGTGCATGTGCATACATAATTAACAAGTAAATATAAAAGCACAAGGTGTAAAGGAAGAGAGATGCAAACACAAATAACACTGTGATGTGTTATCGAAGAGGAAAATCAAAGTACTCGGCGCAAAAGCCTCTCTGCGACCCTCCAAGCCGAAATGATTTGCTAGTGAATAAAGTTGGAGTACAAGGATAACAAAAAGACCCTCCAAGCCTAATCTACCCACTATACTTGAACCCTCCAAGTTCTAGTTTTCAACGGACTTCACCGAGTCTTATCTTCACTAATTATCCGGATCCTGCAATTAGTTCCAAATTGCATCCACCAAAGAATGGTTTGGTCCAATGCTTCCCATAGGCACCAAAACAACCCACAACACTTAGATTTTGTAAGGTATGTGTTTGGGTTAAGAACCTCTCAAGGATATGTAATTAGAGAGGTAGGAGTAGAGGAAAACTAAGAGAAATGTAAGTTATATATATATATATAACAGATTGACAGTAACACAAATAGATTGACACAAATATATACAAGACAAAAAAAATCCATAATAGATTGATAGTAAATTGAAAGTACCACAAATATATAGTGTATACAAAACAAAAAAGTAATATTAAACTTTTGAATTTGTAATTTTTTGAGAGTGAGACTGTGAGATGGAGAAGTGAATGATGTTTTGAACTTCTGATTTTGTATTCAACCAAAATAAAGTCGTTTTAACATGAAATTGGAATACACTAACACTAGGCTAGCTACTTACTTGCTATAAAATTAAATTATTAATATTATTTAATATAAAATAAATAAATATATGTAAGGGTGCAATTTGAGTCCCTAGCCCAAGGAATGGATGGGTTTTGGCCCAAAGAGCCCAATACAATGAATTTGTAGAGAGTGGGTTGGAAAACTGGGCTTTAATGGGTTAGACAACAAGTAAAGTGGATCCAGATGACAAGAAAATGAAGATATACTGGTTTAATCTAAAGAAAATCATCCTCGACACAATCCGAGGAGATCTGTTCTTATATATTTCTTCTCAAGTTTGATTACAAGTTCAACTCTAGATTGCTACATTGTTTTTCTCTTAATTTCTTGATCCCTTTCCTTCAGGGTCTTCTTTCTATTTTATACTCTCTTCCTTCCTTCATCTCTACCCTCCACGTGTAGAGTAGATTGTTGGTGTTGATTTTTGTCCCATCAGCACCTTCCTAAAGTCTCTAGTAGTAGTTGTAAGGCTGAAAATTATTGTTCAAGTATCACTTCCTCATTTAATGTGGCCAGAGAGTTAGCTACAGAACATTCAATGTGGTGGTAGCAGCTTTCTCCTTAGATATTTTAGGACTTCCCTCTATCCTACGCTTTTGGAATGCTTATCTGTATCGACAGAATTTCCTAGAACGTTGCCCTGGATGGCAAACCACCCCTTCGAACCTCGGCTTTGCTCATCCGAGGAGGCATTCATCCTCGGACTACCCTCGTGGACCCTTATGATCAAAACTAACCCCTTCACTTACTAACACGGACTCCCATGATAACGTTCACCCCTCCTCAAACTACTTCATGTCCTCGGATTGGGCCTCTGGCCCAATATGTACATAGATATATATATATATATATATATATATATATATATATATATATATATATTGCTGGGCCTAACGTCCCTACAATTGCCTCTCAAAATTCTCCTCGGGAAGAAAGGAGGATTTCAACGTCACTACAATGACCCTGTACTTTATCACACATCATCCCTATCTACGCAGGTATCTTTTTAACTGCCCAACACACGCTCCTGACGCTTCGGCATCTAGGACACGCCTTCATTAAATTTCTGTGGCTTAATGTTCCCCACGTTCTACAATATGATGCGGATCCAACGGTTGAGAATTTTGTTGCGACTCGGGCTAGAATTTTCCTGCTTGTCACTCTCTCTTTGATATAAATAATACTCAAACACTTAACTCACCTCATTTTAGCACTTATACGCTGAACTTTAGTACTTATTCAATTTACTCGTGCCCTCACACATACTAAGAGCTAGTCCGAGGATAGTTTTCTTCTCCATGTAAGTCTTTATAAACCTTTCCATTTACTTTTTTTTTTTTTTTCTGTTTTTCTTTTCTCCGTGTCCTTTTCTCCTCGACCTCCCAATTTTCTTCTTATCTTTTTAGTATCTTCAACCCTCTTTCAAGTATGGGTAGATTCGCCTATCTGGTAGACTTTGAGGAAGGTATAGAGAGCTTTAGAGCTCTGTATAAGATTCCACCAGGAGTGTTCATTAGGTATTGCAAAGAAGGGGAATGGCACGAGAAAATGCAAGAGGGAGAAGTTGTAATCCCAATGATTGCTTTTATAGAGGGTGGGATGAGAATTCCCATGGGCACTGTTACCAGGGACTACCTTAGGGCTTACAGATTAGCTCCCACCCAATGTGCCCTATACATGTTTAGGATTCTAGGGAGTGTAGATGCCCTGAATGAGAAAATGGGCTTATGGCTTACCCATCATGATGTTAATTGGATTTATAACCTCCACCACCTAAAGGGGCAGGGGTATTACCTAAAATCTAGGCACCCCGAGGTTAGGCTCATCTAATGCCTCCCTGATTCCAACAAAGGCCTGAACACAGATTTCTTGATCATTTTAGGGGAGTGGCACAATGGCCTCCGCTGCCCGACGAGAGAGGGGACACCAGGTGGGGTTTTAGGTCTAGGTTAATTATTTCAAAGTCACTCCCTTCCCTTTTTCTTTCGTTTGTGTTTGTATATGAGTTTTCCTTTGATTCGCACTGTTTTTCATTGAGGATGTTTTTGGTTTTTCCTAATGGTTTTGCAGATAAGAATGCGATTGTTCCTAATTTTAGTCTTGTCAACCAGCTGAGCTTAGACAAGATATTGAAGGCCGAGGTGTTCGTCCATAGTGACGGTCAGCTAAGAACGGCACATTTAATCCTTGGCTACACCCCCATCTCTAAATGCTTCCAAGCACCGAAATGTGTTATAAAAGCCAAGGACCCACGCTTGCATCAGATAAGCGTTGCCGTTATGGGTTTTTTCATCACCGGTGCTATCCTAGAAGGTATACCTAAAGTACCCTTGCCACCTCAGTACACAATCGGAGAGGCCACTTCTTCTCATCCTGCCATCAAAGAGGAAGAAGAAGAAAAAGAAAAAGAGATACTAGACGTCTCGGACTCAGAGGATGACTACGAGGTTTTCAACCAGCCTCAGTCCCCAAAGATCCCTATTAGGGACCTCGACCAACCTCTTCCAGCCTAAGCCACTCACCACCAAGAAGTTATTAATATACCAAACGCTATGGGGATACAACACAAGCCGACGTCCACTCTTGAAGAGCTATTAGAGTCCTAACCAGGAGGAAACACGCTTGGGAAGATAGCCCAGACCAAGCTTCCTACCCCTCCGCCCACCTAGCCCCTCCAATCTAATCCCGCCAACCATAAAAGGAAGAGGGAGCAGAAGGTAAAGAGGTGGTGGAAGGAGGAAAAACCCATCCCTCCTAGGAGGCTGAGGCCCAAAGAGGGGTTAAACAAGCTAGAGTAGGGCAAATAGGGGCTGACAAGATGAGTGATTCTTAAGTCGGGCCTCCGTCCTGGACCCCCACTCTAATGCTAGATGGAGCTCCCTTGCCCCCCAATGCCGCTATAAGGGACTTCCAGGGAGGAAAGGCTGGCTACGTGGCCGACACAGTGGAGCAGGCACCGCTACTCCCTGAAGATATGGTCGATCTGAGGTCCATAAGGAGGCACGAGGTCTTCCTCAGTTTGAAAAGTGACCTCGCGATGGAAAGTCCTTCAATTAGCCCCCCCCCCTTTTTTTTTAATCTATGTTTCTTTTTTCGACAGGCCATTCAAGCTACATTCCGGGTAAAGGAGATAACAAATTTCTACCACCAGCAGATGAAAGAAGAAGAAGGAAGGCGCATTGCAGCCGTGGAGGCCTTCAATGTGGCCGAAAAAAGAATAAACGAAATGAAGAATAAACCATTGTTATTAAATCTGTTCTGTTCCGGCCGGAATGGCCGAAATATCTGGTACCAGGATGCAATCCGGAACGGTAATACCACCTGTTCCACCTCGGGTCTAATTCCAGCCAGTTTCGGGTCATTCCGGCAAATTTTAGTCAATTTCGGCCGAAATGTAAATTTCAGCCAGTACCAGTTTTTTAGAAGAAAAAACAGAAGAAAAAAAATCCCTAAACTGACAAACTCGTTAGCACAGCATGTCATTACCTAGCATTGATCACCTAAAAAAAAAAAACCCAGCCATCGCAGAGGTCGCCCCTTCATCTTCTTCTTCTTCGCTTCGTCTCAGACTCTCTGCCAGTCTGCTCTTCTTTCATTTTTTACTTTAGTTTTTGCTTTGTTTCATATTAGTGTTTGCCTTGTAGACTTTTAGTTGCTAACCCCACCCACGTGACAAAGTTTTGGAAATGACAAAACTTAAAAAAGCTGACAAAAGAGTTTGATTTCAAACTTATATTTATTGAGTCTTGCCTGTACCCAACGTGAGATATATATATATATATATATATATATATATTTATATACTTATTTTGCTAGTTTTGATTGTTATTTTTCATTATTTAATTACATATTTATGTTTTAATATTCTAAAACAGCAATTGTTATGTAATAACTAAATGATTTGTGTTATTTGAGGTTTACTTATTTGGATCAATAATTTTATGTTGTATAAGAAAATATAAATATATATTATTTTTAATTTTTTTAGAAACCCCGAAACACGTTGAAATGGTACGCCAAAATAGACCGGTACCGAAATATTCCATTCCACTAAACAAACCGAAACAAGGTCCGAAACGGTATTCATAACATTGGAATAAACTGACCAAGGTAGAAAGGGACAAAAAGAGTGCTGAGGCCGCCTTGGACAGCGCTGAAAGGCAAGCTGAAGGTCAATGAGTGCTCCTTCGTCAGGTTAAGGACCAGTTGGCCACCTCCAAAGAATAGATCATCGCCCTAAAGAAGAAACTAGAGGAGGCTGAGAAGGCAAGGGACTAAGCCAAGCAAGACGGCTATGATGTGGGGGTGGCAGAGACCAAGGAGGCCCTCAGGGCTGAGGTCTTGGGGTTATGTAGAAACTACTGCCTCCATGTGTGGAATGAGGCCCTTAACCAGGCTAGGGTTGAGGCCTCTTCTACACTTAGGAGAGCAAAGAGTGTATACTACCCTTCTGCTATCCGCGCACCAGGCTTAGCCAAATCCAAGGTTGACACCTCCTCCGAGGTGGCAGAGCTTGGGAAGGGCAACCCGGCCAAGGTCCCTCCTTCCTCGAACAGCCCTTCCGAGGAGGCCAACAACATGGGGTTTCTGAAAAAGAAACCGATGCTAACAAAGGAGTGGCCCGTGATGCCACCAAGCCCCCAGCTGTTCCCCAAGATCCACCTAAAGAGAAAGAGGTGCCCTCTACAGTGGAGATAGTTCTAGTAACTCTCCCAATGCCTGCCAAGGGTGATCTCAAAAGTAAAGACTCAGGATCTTTAGAGGTAGCACTCTCCCAATCTACCAAGGCCCTACCAAAATAGAAGATTGTAATAAAAAAAGTAGTTTAGAGTAGCAATTTTTAGTTAGTTAGTTAGTTATTTTTTATTTTTTATTTTTTTTTGTTCTTATTTCCAAAACTTGTAATTCAGTTTGACCTTTTGTAAGCAATTTAATGACAGTTATAAATTTTTCTTCCATACTTGTGTTATTTATATGGATCCTATAGCATAGCTTCTGTTTCTTCTAACACTTAGCTAACATGGAAATGAAATATAACTCCTTTCATTTATCTGCATAAGTGGTAGCATAGTTATTGCACCCTACATGATTCGCAACAAAACAAGTTAAACCTACTGAATCCATGATCTCAACAAAGTGTAACCTTAACCCCAAAAACATACATAATGGTAGAGCATATATTCATATTAGATTTCCCCTGGTTCTCCACTTATCAGTAAGTCTAAAGAGCTGGGGATGATAATCAATTCTTAAACAGATCATAGATATAGTCTCAAATGCTTTAAGTGATGCTCATGGGTGTCCATTTGATCATGTCACTACAATAAGGATCTTTGCCATTCAGCACGGCTGGCTCTATTTGATACTTGAATAAATAATAGAAAGCATTAACGTACTCAAGGCATGTGGTCCGAGGAACCAGATATAACTAAGATTCTGTTTGGTACTTAGAAAAATGACTACAAGTATCAATTTACCCAAGGTATGTGGTCTGAGGAGCCAAGCATGACCAAGGTTCTGTTTGATACTTAGAAAAATGATTACAAATATCAATTTACCCAAGGTATGTGGTCCGAGGAGCCAGGTATGACCAAAGTTCTGTTTAATACTTAGGAAAATGTCATGAAGTATTAATTTACCCAAAGTAGGTGGTCTGAGGAACCAGGCATAACTAAGGTTCTGTTTAACATTTAGAAAAATGATTCAAAATATCAATTTACCCAAGGTATGTGGTCCGAGGAGCCAGGCATGACCAAGGTTCTGTTTGATACTTAGGAAAATGACATGAAGTGTTAATTTACCCAAAGTATATGGTCTAAGGAGCCAGGCATAACTAAGGTTCTGTTTAACATTTAGAAAAATGATTCAAAATATCAATTTACCCAAGGTATGTGGTCCGAGGAGCCAGGCATGACCAAGGTTCTGTTTGATACTTAAATAAATAGTAGGACGCATAACGCATAATGTAATAAACCAAAATATGGCAGAGGAAACTTTCATTAATAATAATACCTTCTCAGGTTGTTTACATTCCAGGGGCGTGGTACAACATTTTCATCTAGATCTTCGAGATAATACGCACCTATTCCAGCCACCGAGGTGATGCAGTATGGCCCTTCCCAATTGGGCCCTAACTTTCCCCATGCTGGGTTCTTTGCGGCACCCAAAACCTTTCTTAGTACCAAGTCTCCAGGCACTAGTGGCCTCAATTTCACGTTTGAGTCGTACCCTTGCTTGAGTTTGTGTTGATAATACGTCAATTGAACCATGGTGTTTTCCCTTCGTTCTTCAATCAAATCTAAGCTCTTCTCTAACAGCCCATCATTGTTGCCCGGAGTGAAAGAACTCATCCTTAGCATTGGGAATCTAGTTTCAAGAGGAATTACAGCCTCGGCCCATAAGTCATTGAGAAGGGAGTCTCCCCAGTGGATCTGTGAGGTGTAGTTCGATATGTCCAAAGGACGTGTGGCAGCTCCTCCACCCTCTTTCCCTTTGCATCATTCAGTCTCTTCTTGAGTCCATTCACTATGACCTTATTGACAGCCTCGGCCTGCTTATTCCCCTGTGGATAAGCCAGGGTGGAATATCTATTTGTAATACCCAAGTTATAGCAATACCTTTTGAAGGCTTTGCTATCAAACTGAAGACCATTATTCGAGATGAGTGTACGAGGGATTCCAAACCGAGTGACAATATTTTTCCAGACAAATCTCTTGGCATTCATGTCCCTGATATTTGCCAGTGGTTCAGTTTCAACCCATTTGGTGAAGTAATCTGTACCGACCAACAACCACCTCTTACTCCCTACTGCCCTAGGGAAAGGCCCTACAATGTCCAAGCCCCATTGGGCAAAAAGCCAAGAGCTGGATAGAGGATTAAGGACACCTCCTGGTTGATGAATGTTTGGGGCAAATCTTTGGCATTAATCACATTTCTTCACATATTCTTATGCTTCCTTCTGCATGTTCGGCCACTAATACCCCTGAGTTAGAGCTTTGTGAGATAAAGATTTGCCTCCGTGTGGCTTCCACAAATCCCTTCATGTAACTCTTCTAGGAGTAGCTCTATTGCCTCAGGATGTATGCATAACAAATATGGCCCTGAGAAAGAGTGCTTGTACAACTATTGGTCCTCTAACAACCAAAACCGAAGAGCCTTTCTCCGCACCTTGTCGGCCTCAGACGTCCCCTCGGGCAAGATATCCTTCTTAAGAAACAACACAATAGAGTCCATCTAGCTAGGTCCCACTCGGATTTGATGAACATGGACCATCACTCTTCTCACTTCAGTGGGTTTACAAAAGTCTTTCACAAGGATAACCCGAGTTAAATCTTGTGCCGAGGAGGTTGCGAGCGTGGCAAGAGAATTAGCATGTGTATTTCTGCTTCTAGGAATCTGCAATAAAGTGAAAGACTTAAAACCTGACCGCAAGTGTCTAACCTAATTCAAGTATTCCTGCATTCTCGAATCTCTAGCTTCTAACTCTCCCTCTACTTAGCCTACCACTAATCTCGAATCTGAGAACATCTCCACTGTTCTTCCCCCCATTTTCTGAACCATAATCATCCCTACCAATAGAGCTTCATATTCAACTTCATTATTTATGGCCGAGAAACCCAACCTCAAGGATTTTTCAATAATGATCTTCTCGGGAGAAGTTATAACTAGCCCTACTTCAAACCCTCTTTGGTTTACTGCACCATCAATATGCACTCTCCAGGATAAAGGTTCTTGCAAGGAGACCATATCAACTAATTTTTCATCCATGTTCTGCTTTTCAACTATCTCTTCCAACGGGGATTCAACAAACTCAATCACCAAATCTGCGAGAACTTGACCCTTGACAGAGGTGCAAGGCATGTACTTGATGTCAAAAGCCCCTAGGATCGTACCTCACTTGGCAATCCTTCCAGTATAATCAGCACTTCGAAGAAGTGATTTAAGTGGAAGCTAAGTTAAGACAACAATTGTATAGGATTGGAAATAGTGGGGGGGCTTACGTGTAGCATGCACCACTGCCAAAATGGCATTTTCTAGCGGTAGGTAACGCACCTCGGCCTCATACAGTGACTTACTCACATAATAAACTGGCCTCTGGACACCATCATCAACCCGTACTAGCACTAAGCTCACCGCATGGAACGCTATCGCAATGTAAGCAAACAAAACCTCATCCACCTCAGGCCTGAACATAATGGGTGGCCGAGAAAGGTATTCCTTCAACTGCTGGAAGGCAGGACACACTCCTCGGTCCATTCAATTCCCTTCCACTTGTTCAACAATTGGAAGAAAGGCCTACACTTTTATGCTGACCAAGAAATGAATCGGTTTAGAGCAGCAGTCATCCATGTCAACTTCTGGACCTCTTTAGGATTTCGAGGTGGCTGCATACTGTTAATTACTCTAATTTGGTCAGAATTGACTTCAATTCTGTAGTGAGTGACCATGTACCCCAAAAACTTTCCTAAACCAACACCAAAAGAGCACTTAGAAGCATTAAGGCGCAGATTGTGTTTCCTTAATATCTCAAAGATATTCTCGAGTTCGTTAACATGCTCAGACTCTAACTTACTCTTGACCACCATATCATCTATATAGACCTCAATGTTTTTTCTTAACTGTGACTCAAACATCCTGGTCATCATCCTCTGATAGGTAGATCCTGCATTCTTTAAGTCAAAGGGCATCACCTTGTAGTGGTAATTCCTAATTGGAGTAACAAAAGTTGTCTTCTGTTGATCATCCAAAGCCAAAGGTATGTGGTGGTACCCTTGAAAAGCGTCCAAAAAGCTCATCCGAGGATGGCCTACAGTTGCATCTACTAGCTGGTCTATACGAGGCATGGGGAAAGGATCTTTTGGGCAGACCTTGTTTAAATCTATGAAGTCCACACATACCCGCCACTTTCCATTCTTCTTGTTCACAACCACAGTATTGGCTAGCCAATCAGGGTAGAAAACTTCCTTAATAGCCCCAGCCTGCTTAAACTTGTTCACCTTCTCCTTAACAGCATCAGAATGCTCTTTAGATGAGCACCGAGGTGGTTGCTTTCTAGGATGACAGCCGGGTTGATGTTTAGGTGATGACAAATGAAGTCTGGATCCATTCTAGGAGCTTCATAAGCATTCCATGCAAATACATCATTATTCATCTTTAAACACACTATCAGCTCTTCCTTCTCTCAAGGAGGCAGTTGAGCTCCGACCTAAAAAAACTTCTCCAGATCACCATTTATAACAATCTCCTCCAACTTCTCACACTTTGCCCCTTCTGACCCCACATCCGTGAACAGGACTGGAATCCTTGATTGCTATGAGCCCCCCTCAGCAGAGGCCGAGGACTCGATCCCAGGCTGATGCATCATTACAACTACCATGCATTGCCTAGCCACGGACTAGCTCCCAACTAGCTCCTCAATCCAGTCCCCTGACGGGTACTTTACTTTCAAATGTAAGGTGGAAGAAACAGCTCCCGAGGCATGCAGCCAGGGCCGTGCCACAATGGTAGTGTAGAGGGAGTAAGCATCCATTACAATGAAGTCCACCTCCACCACTTCGTACCCCGCCTGTACTGGTAATCTAATCTGACCCCTTGGAATGACGACTTTTCCATCAAAGCCTACCAAAGGTGAATCATAATGTGCCAAATCCTCAGGCCTCAACCTCAGCCCCTGATATAGATCAAGGTACATGATTTCTACACCGCTGCCCTAATTTACCAACACCCTCTTCACATCGTACCTTCCTATCCTAATGGTAACCACTAAAGCATCATCGTATGGCTGTATGGTTCCAACTTTGTCCTCATCCGAAAAACTCAACGCCGGTCGGATCCCCACTCTAGCCCTTTTCAGTTCAGGATTAGAATCCCCTGCAGGTGGCCGAGCTACAAACATCACCCTGGAGGGATGAGAACTAGTCCTCCCCGGAGCAATAAAGATGACAATAATTATGCCCAAATGGGGCCTTGAAAAGGCATTCCTCTGAGCTCCCGACCCTGCTTGGTCCCCTTACCCGTTAGGCCGATACAAAAACTGTTTTAACCTCCCATCTCTGACCAGATATTCAAGATGATTTCATAAAGTTCTGCAGTCCTCGGTGGTATGTCCTTGTTCCTGGTGGTACTGGCAATGAAGACTTTGGTTGCACCTCATGGGGTCTCCTCCCATCTTGTTTAGCCATTTGAAGTATGGCTCATTCTTGATCTTCTCCAAGACTTGATGTACTGGCTCTTGGAACACCGTGTTAACCACTTGAGGGCTCGTAAACCCAGGTTGCCCAGCAAAATCCCTTCGGGGTCTGTTATTGTTGTATCCGTCCGACCTAAAATCCCTCATATCTTGAGAGATAACCTTAGCCTTTCCTTTCCCTTGTTGTTGGTTTTCCTCAACCCACTTGTATTTGTCAATACGGTCCATAAGCCGACGCACAATTCTTACCAACTTCTTGGTCAAAGACTTTCTCAAATTATGCTCGGCAGGCAGGCCGACCTTGAAAGTCCTTATGGCCACGTCATCAAAGTCCTCATCGATCTTATTGAACATCTCTCAGTATCTGACCGAGTACATTTTCAGGGTCTCCCCTTCTCGCATAGTCATAGACAACAGGGAATCAAATGGCCGAGGAACCCTACTGCACATAATAAAACGAGATTCGAACGCCCAGGTGAGTTCCTTAAAGGAATCAATAGAACCTGCTCGCAGGCCACCAAACCACCTTATTGCCACAGGCCCCAAACTGGATGGGAATACCTTATACATCAAAGCCTCATTCTTGGAATGCACAGCCATTCTTTGGTTGAAATGACTCACATGCTCCACAGGGTCTGTTTGACCATTGTACATGGTGAACGTTGGCTGAGTGAACCGCCAAGGAAGTCTCCCTTCCTCAATTCTGCGCGTGAAAGGTGATCTGGAAATCTGGTTGAGTGCTCTACTCATCGCATCATTTCCCAAGCCTTTGGAACATGAGTTCCTATTTCTGCGCTCATGATGGTAGTCTTCATCATATGAGAAGGATTCACTAGAGGGAGTCCTTGACCTGGGTCTATAACTACCATCCTCCTCATCGCTAGAAGAGAAGTCAGAATTTGAGGGAGCTCATCTTCGCCGTTCGTGGTGTAACTTCCTTTTCAGATGATTGATCTCTAGTTACATGGCTCTAGTAGTCTTCTTATGAGAAGGGTGGCTCCCGCTTCAAGACTAGCTCCTACTAGTATGGGTGGTATGCACACTAACCTCCCGGTATCTTCTTCGCTCAAGATTGACAAAATGATCTTGACGTTGTGACCCCATAGATTCCTCCAAATTCAGACCTGAACCTACCATAGTTAGACACTAAACTCACTATAACACCAGAGTTCCCACAGATGGTGCCAATTGTAAGGGCGCAATTTGAGTCCCTAGCCCAAGGGATGGATGGGTTTAGACCCAAAGAGCCCAATACAATGAATTTGTAGAGAGTGGGTTGGAAAATTAGGCTTTAATGGGTTAGACAACAAGTAAAGTAGATCCATATGACAAGAAAATGAAGATAGACTGATTTAATCTAAAGAAAATCATCCCCAGCACAATTCGAGGAGATCTGTTCTTATATATTTCTTCTCAAGTTTGATTATAAGTTCAATTCTAGATTGCTACAGTGTTTTTCTCTTAATTTCTCTATCCCTTTCCTTCAGGGTCTTCTTTCTATTTTATACTTTCTTCCTTCCTTCATCTCTACCCTCCACGTGTAGAGTAGATTGTTGGTGTTGATCTTTGTCCCATCAACACCTTCCTAAAGTCTCTGATAGTAGCTGTAAGGCTGAAAATAACTGTTTAGGTATCACGTCCTCATTTAATGCGGCTAGAGAGTTAGCTATAGAGCATTCAATGCGGTGGTAGCAGCTTTCTCCTTAGATATTTTAAGACTTCCCTCTATCCTGCGCTTTTGGGATGCTTATCCATATCGATAGAATTTCCTGAAACGTTGCCCTGGATGGCAAACCACCCCTTCGAACCTCAGCTTTGCTCATTCGAGGAGGCATTCATCCTCGAACTACCCTCGTGGACCCTTATGATTAAAACTAACCCCTTTGCTTACTAACACAAACTCCCATGATAACGTTCACCCCTCATCGGACTACTTCATGTCCTCGGATTGGGCCCTCAGCCCAATATGTGTATATATATATATATATATATATATATATATATATATATATATATATATATATTGCTAGGCCTAACGTCCCTACAATATATATGGTGTAGTGCGGTGCGATACAGTTTTCTTATCATAAAACCACACTCTGCACCACACACACGGTGTGGTTCAGTTCATTACCACTTGCAGTGGGGTGCGGTTATTTCATTTTAAGGGCGATTTTGGTTGGTTTGTGTGCGGTCGTGTGGTTTGAGAAATTTAGTGAACACCCCTAAATGTAACTATTTAAAACTTAGTTTGTCTAGTTAATTAGTGTTTAATTAATACTAGGATCAAGAAAAGTCAAGTTCAAAACAATTAAAGACTCAAGATTGCAGAAAAGAGACAACAAGAAGACTGTATTTCGATTGCAGCTTGACAAGGTGAATTCCACTTACTCCAACCGATCGAGATTCTTGTAGATTAGATTTTCAGCTTCTTATCTCAGCCATTTGATCTAGGCTTTTGATGGAACTTAAATGCTTATAAATACAAACCCTAGAGCTCGTTTTTGGCACACAAGAATGCAGTTTTCTGTACATAAATCTGGAGATTTTCCAAACCATTTTGTAGCTATAACTAGAGACTACATGCAAACATCAAATTCGGTTATAAAGCAAAGCTACTGCTATCAATTAATCATAGTTGCTGATCAAATCTTTGAGCGAAGATCTTGGAGTCATGAACAAGGGAGTTCATGTACAACAGTTCATAATAGAAAAGTCTGCGGATTCGAAGCTACGTGTGGACACACCAGTAAGTACTACATGAGATAGCAATTGATTTACAATTGCATCTATTGTACAAATTTCAATTCTACTAGTGAACATGTTGCCTTGAGGATTATTTAGATTAAATCATCCCCAAGTTTTTTACTATGGAATAATAGTTTCATTAGTTTTTCTAGGTCATTTTTGGTGTCTATGTGATTTGTGCTTCTGTGATGTGTTAATCATTTTAATCAAAAGCATAATTAATTAATTGGTTAAAAGTTGATTAATTTGGTGATAATCGGGACCTAAAACCCTAACAATTGGTTTTACCACGGCTACACTCTGATAGGACTATTTTTCTGGAGTGTGATCCTTGACCCCTACTATCATGGATAATTTTAAGCGTCTTACTACTCATGGTTGTGAAAATTTAAATAAAGAAGACACAAATATTCTGTTGATTTAATGATGTTTGTGAAACTCTCTATAGGGAATTATCTAAATCTTTGAAAATTGCTAAAAAAATTCCAAGAAGAGTTACTCAAAAAGGTTAAATTTGAAAAAGAGGCATTGAGTGTATTTTTGGATTAATCAAATAAATTGAATGTGATTTTCAAAAAACATTATGCCTCTGAAGTTGAAAAGAATAAAAGCTTGGAAAAAGATTTAGCTGAGTGTAAAGCTAAATTAGAAAACTTTTCAAGTGTTAAACCTGTTGTTGTGACAGAGTTAGTTTCTAAACCCCCAAAGCCTAAAGGTGACAAAGTTTATATTCCTCATTTAAAAGGAATCATAAGGAAAATGCTAATTTTGCTAGGTTAGACAAAGGTAAAAAATTTGATGTTGGCGTTGAAGTTTTTAAACCTATGTCTAAACCAACTGTAAGGTTTCAAAAGAAATCTAATTTGTGCTTACATGTCACCATTGTAGTGTTTTTGGTCACATTAGACTAAATTGTTCTTTGCTAAGGCAAGAACCAAGACCTCTATCTCCCTATAGGAATACTGAAGTTCCTAAATTTGTTCATGTTTGTCACTTTTGTGGTATTTCTGGTCACATTTGTCCTAATTGTTATAAATTAAAACTTAAGCATTTACATGAAATTCATGGATGTGAGGAAACAAGTAATTAGAAACCCACTTTTGATATTTTGACAAAATTATTAAGTAATTTTTAGAAAACTTTCTAAATAATGAAGAAGAAAGTCCTAATTAATTGGTAATATTATCTTGATTACATATTCTTATGTTTCTATCATTGATCTTTGTAGCCTAACTAAATTAGCATTAGAATATGATCAAAATAAAATACTTTCATAATTTGGCCAAAATAGAAAATAGAAAAATTCTGAGGTACTTCCGATGTACAATAACGTAGTGCTTCCTACTCTCATTTTCATGATAGATCCTATCATGAATTTAATTAGTGAAATTCACCATAATTGTAAAAGGAGGGATGAGCATGAACACCTATTCCGATATTACTTAATAATTACTCCAAAAAAAATAAAGGGAAAAGTTAACGTATACCTTAAAGGCATTGGTTTAAGAAATATTTTGAGAAACATTTTATGGAAAGTAAAAAAAAAAAAAAAAAAAAAGCAAATTCTTTTAACAGCTTTTTATATTTTCCATAAAAATGGTATAGAAAATTTCCTCAAATGATCCATTAATGAATGCTCTTAGGGCACCCGTTAACTGGACCCATCATTTATTGTTGGCTTTTTTATTTTTGGATCTAGTTAATGGGTGTCCTTAGGGCATTTGTTAATAGACCATTTTAGAAAAGTTCTAATACCACTTTTATGGGAAATATATAAAATTGTCAAAAAAAATTAATTACTTTTTTCTTTTTTCATAAAAAATTTCTAAAAATATTTTTTAAAGCATTGCCCTTACGACATCTATTAACTTTTCCCATAAAAGGATTAGTGGTATCTGTAGTTAGTTCTAAAATTTAGTGATGAAAAAAAAAACACTTCAAAATTATAAAAGTCAACCAATGTTCATTAAATACTTACTCCTCCTTGTAGGTACAACCAGATATGCTGCCAGCTTGATTTAGAGCTTTTCTCCATCTTTGCACCTTCATATTATCCTTGAATTTTACTTCATGTTTTGCTAATGCTTCTCCAAACTTTCCCTTTTGGTTACGTACTTCTGAGGGATCCACCTTATAAAAAACCGGTAGCACCAGCATCATTTGACCACTCTTCTTACACTCGAGAATCTTAACAAGTTCATCCAAGCACCAGGTGGAAGATGCATAGTTTTCAGATAATACAATTATGGAACTCCTTGAACTTTCAATGGTTTCGAGAAGTTCAGCAGAAATTTCTTCACCCCTAGGGAGTTCATAATCAATGAAGGTGTTAATACCCTTCAAATTCAAAAAGCCATTCAAATGGCTTGTAAAATTTGTACGAGTATCTTCACCTCTGAAACTTAAGAATACATCATATCTATATTGATGGGTGGAAGAGGAAGAGGAGGCTCTTTTGTTGGTCAGTAAAGCCATTCTGATTGGAATAGACAGTTGAGAAGACCAAAAAGACACGAAAGATGTGATGAAATTGGAATTGTAAGAGTTAAGGGAAAGTGAAGGGCAACTATAAATAAGAAAAGATATTTCAAAGTATATATATATATATATATAAATTAATAGTCAGAACTCAGAGAAAATCCAATTAGATTTCAATTGGATTCTCAATTCTTTGCTACGTGTTCCATTTAATTTTTAATTTTGTGCCAAGTGAAGTATTGAGTGTAAAAATCGAAGAATCCAAATCCAATTAGATTCTAAATTGGATTTCAATTGGAGTCCAATTTTCCGACATGTGTCCGTCTAAGTTTTTAATTTTTGTGGCAAGTGATTATTAGGTGCAAAAACCAAAGAGTCTAAAACCAATTAAATTCTATATCATATATATATATATATATATATATATCTGTGTGTGTAATGAAGACTATTACATATTTTAGAAATGTATGATTTAAAAAAAATGTAAACTAAAACCATATATAATTTGGACCATATAATTATGATTTTTTTAAATTTTACTCGTGTATATGCACGGGGCTACACACTAATAATTATAAAGACTGTACTGGAGATGGTTGAAGAATTGGTTCATTGATTCATTGATTGAATTGTAGATTTATTAATTAATTAAATAATATATTTTATAATTATAAAAAGCAACCATTACAAACAATGAGCATTTTAGAGTCGCATTACTTGAAGGTTACCAGTATCGGTGGTGGTGACAATTATGATAAGAACAACAATGGTGAGTGGGATTGAAGTGTACAGTGATGGTAATGCATTAATTGTATAAGTTTGTAACCTTTGTGATGATGTTGTCCACAAATTGGTGGTGCTTTGCATGCAAAGCACCATCAAATGCGCAGTAACAATTGTCACGACCACGATAACAATAGTAAAATATACACATGATGATCACGATGGTGGTATATGGACATAATTATGGATATAGTAATCACGGTGGCAATTGATGGTAATGATAAAATGATATCGACATTGTTCATGTTGTATGTGATTCAAAAAAGAAAAATAAAATATTATAACATCCAGATCCAGAGGGTGAGATTAATCACTGGGGCATATAAACAGCACCCACTAATTTGCATTTCCACAGCGTTAGATTGCAATTTGCAAGTCCACAAACATGCCTCCTGTATATATTGTGGATATATAATTATCCTCAGATTTCGCCAAATGAAAGTCTCTAGGCTTACTAAATGCAATGCTTTAAGAAAACGAAAAGAATCAAGAAAGTGTAAAGAGAATATAGATTTCAAGGAATTTAGTTTCCTTTGTTTCAAAATATGCAATCATTTTATGATCATGACATTATCCCTTAATCATATTGATGGCCTTAGTAATAATTTTATGAAGAGAGTTATTGTGGTTATCCCTTAATCATATTCATGACATCATACTTTGCACTGACCGAATCAATCTCTAAAAAGTTAGAAGTATATGTTTCACCTTAAAAAAATATTAATCAGATAAAAAAAAATATAATGAGATATTTGTAAATATAAAAAGATTAAAAAAAAACACATAAAAATCTTTTTTTAAAATTGGCAATACATGAAATAAGTGTTATTTTTTATATATTATACTCTATTACATAATATTTGTATATATTTCCATGCATCGTATGAGTCTGCGGTTAGTGTTAAATTAAATGTTAACCAATCAATTATAGTAAATTATATTCCTCCCAAAAAAAAAATAATAATAATTATAGTAGCTTAAATATCTGAGAGACTGGGACATAAAACAAGATAATTTAGGTTTATTCTATTAAAAAAAAATGCTTAGCTTTTGGTAATCACCAATTGTTTTTGTTAACTCAACATCATAAAGTAACTTTAATTTAGTTACATGGATAGGGTTTTTCATTTTTCAAGTTGCAAAAAAAAAAAAATATATATATATATATATATATATATATATTCAAGCTAACATCAATAGCACTACAACAATTGACCATTTAAATTCAGTCATATCCTCCATATCATTAAATTATTAATATTTTCTCATTTTTTTTAATTTTTAAATAATTAAACATATAATGTTTTAATTAAATGCAAACAAATAAAATTTTCCTCATAAAATCGTACTCATTTTTCTTAACATTTACATTTTCTTCAACATTTCTCATTCCTTTCACATTTTCATCTCCCCACTACCGTCTACCTCAATATCACTCTTTATCTTTCCCTTTATCTTCATTTATTTTGCTTTTTCTTATTCTTATCCTCTTATTATAAATTTTTATCTTTTCTATTCTATATTTCTATGCATAATTTTCCCTCACAAAAAAGGTTATTTATCTCTCTCAATTTTTTGGTGGATTTTTTATTTTTCTTGCAACTCTACTTTAGGTTATTAATTTTTTGTATTTTTAAGAACTCTAATTTTAGTTGATGCAATTTAGTTTTGTGTTATAAATTTCTTTCTTTTTTGTTCTCTTTGACTGTTAAATGTTATCCTATTGCATTATAAAGAATATAATATTATTCTATTACATAGCATAATTTGAATAATTTTACCATATAAGAATTTTGCATAAGTTACATAGACAAAAGTGTAACGATAATAATAATAACAATAATAATAATAATAATAATATATTTATGAGATAACTTAAAAAAAATTATCACTTGCAACGCTGATGTGCGACCAGTAATAATAATTATAGTAGCTTATATATCTGAGAGACTGGGACATAAATATACTTAGCAAACAGAGTAGTTAGAGATAATATTTTATATTTAGCAGGTGGCTGCCCAAGCTGGACTTTGGAGTGTTGCTGAAAGCTGATGCATTTTCTGATTCACTTTGAAACTTTTGGACCCAGGAAAGTACCAAGAAATTTCCTCCGTATAAAATACTCTGGTTCACTTTCAAACCTGGTTGAATTCATCCGTGTGACCCAATAACCAATCAATTAATATTTATTTATTTGCAGATACGGTAAGGTTGAAATCTTTGAGTCTATATTATTGGCTTGTAATGACATTCTTTTATATATACCGTTTATGATGACTGATTTAGTCCAATTGAATTTGATTAAAGGTCATTGCTGAAGTGTGTTTGGGGGACAATTGGTGATTTCCACGTCGTAAAGAGTGTAGTAAATCACTAACTGTATGAACATGTCAAAATCGCCAAATCAAAATCCATTTCAATTTTCAACCCTTGAAGCTAGCCTTCTCAAACAAGGGAAGGTGATTTCAAAACCCACATCCACAGATAATAGCAATTGTGAAATTAGCATTTTGATAGCTCTAACTAAAACAATGTCACTTTGAAATTAAAAAGGGTCCTTTTTATTTTTTTCGCTTGTTACTTTGTCCTTCTTATCCAAAGGATTTTGGCACTTATTTTTTGGTGCCAAGTTTATTAAAGGATAGTGTAGGAATGGCATCCTAAAAGGCACGGGTAACAACTAACAAGTTCAACTTGAGCAGGGATCAACAGTAGCAGTAGCATATTTAAATGCTAAATCATAGTAAATTCTGTTATAAGGGAAACTCTGAAATATATATATATATATATATATATATATTTTTTTTTTTTTTTGAAACCCTCTGAAATATAAATTGTTTCTGATATTAATATAATGGAAAAGCTCAACTTTATTGCATACCGGTTCTCTATTCCTGGTCCAAATTATTGATATAAATAATGAAATTAAATAAATAATTGATTAAAATAGAATTTCATTTTCGTAGTCTCTATTTTTTTCCCCGGTTTTTAAAGTCATTTCCTAAAAAAAATTTATGGGCCATTAACAATGCTCTATTATTATTATTTTTTTAAATCCTGTGAAAAAACAACTAGTCAAGTAATTTCTAAAAGTAAAATAAATTCTACAATAATTTGCTTTATGGAGATCGACTCCTCTAAGTTATACATTGTTCCTTAAAAGTAGTGTGAGAGAAACTAATATTTGGTTTGTCTATGTAACTAATGTTTCTAATCTTTTGAAAGTTTGTGGAGCATATACCCTACTAATTAGGCCATCTAAATCATTTGAATTAAAAATCAACTGTAACGTAAGGAACAAAGGGGTTATAATGCATTCATGTTCTCCTCATATCATGATAAATTTGAGTAGTTGAATAATTTTGTTGTTTAATTTACCACTGTTAGGTTCTAAGACTTTAGGAACTAATGTATTAGAACTTCAATTTGTATATGTTGGCAAACCATGATCAAAACATTTAGTCTAGGTTTATACTTGCTCAAAGTTTGGTTTAAATTAAGTTTGAAATTGAGTAATTAAAGGAAATTACTATTCAATTTCTGCAAGGCTCGATCGTTCGAAAATTAGATTCGATCGATCGAAAGTCGCAGATCAACAAAAATCAACAAACGTAAAAAGGCCATAACTTATCCGTTTGAAGCCCAAATCGGGATCTGTTTTTTCCAATATTTAAAAGACATCATAAGCTAACCCTAGGTAGGGTTTTCAAGGCTTTTCAGAGAAAGATTAGAGTGCAGCTTGTGCCTCTTTTGTAGATCTTGGGTTTTGTACCTAAAAGCTCTCTAAGGTCTTTGTTGAGTTGTGTGTTGAATCTTTTGTGAGATCTGAGAGGTGTTTACCTTCATATACACAAATAGAGCTATCAAGATTAAGATTTGCATCAAGAACTCGATGGTGATTCCAGTTGCTGTGTAAAGAACTTTCAAGAAGATCCAAAACCTTTGAGTGGAGTCTCAAAGTCACAAGTAGGAGAACTTGTGGTTGCTGTAAATCAAAGAAAGAAGTAATTCGTAGACTCGGAGCTGTCACATGATCGTGGTAGTAAGTTTTCTACTTGAGATAGCAATAGAATGTTAGTGGTTTAAGTTCTATTGTACAAACTTCAATTCTTTCATATTGTATCTGTTTTACCTTGAGGATAGCTAGGTTAAATCATCCCCAGGTTTTTTACCGGTTTGATTTTCCTGGATTATCATATCGTTGTGTTCTTTATATTTCCGCATTATTTACATGATATGATTTTATTGTATTAACCTAGGACTGAATAATTTATCTAAGTAATCACTTGACTAAATAACTAGGTTAAACAATCTAGTTTACTGGGATCTAAAAACGTACAAGTGGTATCAAAGCAAGTTAGCTCATGTGTTAGATCTTTTGATCTAAAAGTTGATCCTTGATCTCTGCTATCATGGATAATTTGAAGTGTCTTTATGCTCATGTTTGTGACAATTTGAATAAAGAAGATGCTATTGCTTCTGTTGATCTTATTGATGCTTGTGAAACTCTTCGTAAGAAATTATCTAAATTGTTAAAAATTGCTAAGAAATTTAAGGAAGAGTTAAAATTGGCTAATCTTGAAAAAGAGAAATTGATTGTGAGATTAGATGAGTCTAATAAAAAGAATGAATTTTTGAGAAATTACTCAAGATGAGAAGATGAAAAGCTTGGAACAAAAGTTAGTTGAGTCTAAAGCTAAACTTGAAAATTTGACTAGTACCAAGCCTACTGTTAATAATAGAAGTGTTTCTGCTTCTCTTAAGCCTAAAACTGAGAAAGTTTACATCCCTCCTTTCAAGAGGAATAATAAAGAAAAGGTTTATTTTGCTAGGTTAGACAAAGGTAAAAGTTATGAGGGAGACGCTGAAGTTTCTAAACCTATGTCTAAAGCTACTGTTAGAGAGCATAATAAATTTGTTTTTGTGCCTACTTGTCACCTTTGTGGTGTTGTTGGTCATATTAGACCAAATTGTTCTTTGTTGAGGTAAAAACCAAAATCTGAGAATAGATTTGTTGTTAGGAATACTGATGTTCCTAAATTTGTTCCTGTCTGTCACTTTTGTAGTGTCTCTGGTCACATTCGTCCTAATTGTCATAAATTGAAATTTAAAAATTCTGCATTTCAATCTAAGATATGTGATGATATTTCTCCTGCCATAAGTCCATACAAATTGTTTCATATTCTTTTGAAAAATTTAAGCTTGTTGGCTTGTGAAAGGAATTTGCAAGATTTCAGTCTTTCTCAGAAGATTGGTGGAATCCCTCAAATACACTCTGCTTCTCATGGATTTTCATCTACAAAGTCGAAGACTTGTGCTATATAGGTGAGAAAAAATTCTCTAAGGTGAGTGTTGTTTACTTGTCCTTGATTTAATTCTTTCAATTAATTTTGGACATGTTTTCTTTTAGTTTTTGGTTGGTTTATTTTCTTAGGTTGTTTTGTTTTTAAAAAAACAAAAATCCAAAAACATCGAAAATTTTCAAAAAGACAAAAATATATTATTTTGTGTCTTGTTTTATTTGTTTTGAGGATTACATGAGTTATAATATCTCTCTCTTGATTTAGAACATGCTTGACATTGTGGAGAAACTTGGATAGTGTGTGTTATATAAGTGCTAAGCTATTTATGATTTTATATGAGTATGTATTAGTTTGTACATGTACTCATAGGTTAATTAAGAAATTGATATTTCTTGTTTGTAGACCCTCTATAGCTTAGTTAAGCACTATCATGCATAGATTTGCATTGTTCATTTAGCATAATATATGCTTTTTGTTTTTTGTCATAAAATTTTATTAAACCAAAAAGATTTTTGAGTTTTGTATTATTGATCTTGGATTTGTAATCAAGGTTGGCTATATTATCTTTACATAACATGCCTGTGTACCTTGTTTAGATTGGATGAGCTTATTTTTTTCTGCACTTTGCTAGTTTTAGCTATGTAGTGCATGCTGTGTGAGAGTTGTTTATAGTTTTTGATCACATTCTCTTGATTTTAAAGTCACATACTTTTGATCGTAAGGACTAAAAAATCATAAGAGAAATGCATAAATAACTATCTCACCACTGTTTACTAGCCAATCATGAACACTTTAGTGAATATCATAAGATTTTGTGCTCGAGAAAGTGTAGCACATGCACAAAAAGAACATAAGGTGTAGCCTCGGATTAATAATAAAATTGGTGTGTACATTATCCGGCTTAAATAACAATTTCACAATGAAATAAAAAATGGTGTGTACATTATGAGACAAAATAAAATAAAAAATTACATGATTGCAAGCTTGTTTTCTAGGAGATGTGGGAGTTATATGATGTAACTCTTTAAGCGATAGTCACTTTCAAACTTATGTGATGAATAATGTAGAAATTGTGATTGATTTTTATCTACATATCACCTCACATGTATCTCATGCTATTACTAGTTGCACACACTACACAAGTTATTCTTTGCTAAACTTAGTATATGAAATTGTGTGTGAAGCTGGTTTGGCCATCCAAGATTATATATTCCTTGATTTTGATACAAAACATGTTTATTGATTGTGTTTTGGGGACAAAAAGTCTAAAAATCTTGTTTTTGGAAGATCTGGGTTGAATTCAAATGTTTTTGAAAAACTTTTAAACTCATAATCATGCATTTCATTCATAAAATCAATTGGTTTGAGTGTTTTTTTGAATAATCTTCTGCAATTTTTCAAAAAAAAAATAATAATAATAAGTTTTTCCAGAATTTCAATCAATCAAACCTGATTTTTGATCAATCAAAAATTTTTAGATTTTTCAAGTCTAGCTTCTGCCTGACTCGATTGGTATTCGATCGATGCTCGATTGATCGAAACTGGAAAATTTTCAACTTCTAATTTTTTTACTAAATTTTTTTTATGCATCATTTACGTTTAGGATTCACATGAATTGCGTTGTTTTTCTTTATCCATCTTGCATTTTTGCAACCATATCTCTCATTTTTTTTCACACATAACATGCATACACTATGTTAAATTGGGTACTCAACTTAATTTAAAAATTGATTGATTAATTTTTGAGTCCTTTGTACATTTTAGTATATGCTATTTTTTATGTGTGAACTACATAAAATATTTTACTTAAGAGATATGATGGATAATCAATGTGCAAATATTTTCTCTACTCATGCAACTGTTTATGGGTCACATAGTATCAAGTTTGCATTTATTGAAAGAGAGTATTTTTCTTCATGTGTATCCTCACCTTAGTTTTTAAGTTTGGTTTGTATGTCTTTATTTTCCCCACCTCCTAAATTTTTCCCAAAATTGTTTTTCCCAAAACTTGTTTTGTTTTTTCCTATTTTTATAGGGGGAGAAACTTGTTTTTAACCTTTGTTGTTCATAGGGGGAGTTGTCTCTATTTTCTATAGAGTTGAATTGTTTTGTGTTCCCTTAATTCCCTATTTTCTCTTATTCTCTGTTGCGTATGCTTTTTGTCTACCTTCTAATTGAGTTGTCTTTGTCAATACGTGACAAAAAGGGGGAGATTTAGATGAAATGTGGGAATATGTGGGAATCATGTTTGTTTTGTTTAGGGGGAGTTGAAATTGTTTTTGAAAATGGGAGAAAATAAAAAAAAAAAATTTATGTATCTAACTTAAGGGAAGAGTTAGTTTGCATATTTGTTATTTGCTTTAGTTTGTTTATTTTGTTTTACTTGTATTTTTCACACATGCGTTTATGTGTTTGTTGAGTATTTCAGGAATTTACAGGTTAATTCAGACGTGGCTGCTATCTACTTTAGTAACTGATAGATAATGGTTTAGGTTGAATTGTAATTAGAGCTTTTTAATTGAATGGGCTGTTTTACTTTGAGCATTTTAATTTTTGTGATGTGTTTTGTCACGGATTGCCAAAGGGAGAGATTGCTAGGTTCTAAGATTTTAGGAATTAATGTATTAGAACTTCAATTTGTATATGTTGGCAAACCATGATCAAAACATTTAGTTTAGGTTTAAACTTGCTCAAAGTTTGGTTTAAATTAAGTTTGGAATCGAGTAATTGCAAGAAATTACTATTCAATTTTTGCAAGGCTCGATCAATCGAAAATTAGATTCAATCGATCGAAAGTCGCAGATCAGCAAAAATCGACAAACGTAAAAAGGCCATAACTTATCCGTTTGAAGCCCCAATTGTGATCCATTTTTTCCAGTATTTAAAGGACATCATAAGCTAACCCTAGGTAGAGTTTTCAAGGCTTTTCAAAGAGAGATTGGAGTGCAGCTTGTGCCTCTTTTTTAGGTCTAGGGTTTTGTACCCAAAAGCTCTCTAAGGTCTTTGTTGAGTTGTGTGTTGAATCTTTTGTGAGATTTGAGAGGTGTTTACCTTCATACACACACATAGAGCAATCAAGATCAAGATTTGCATCAAGAACTTGATAGTGATTTCAGTTGTTGCATAAAGAACTTTCAAGAAGATCCAAAACCTTTGAATGGAGTCTCAAAGTCACAAGTAGGAAAACTTGTGGTTGCTGTAGATCAAAGAAAGAAGTAGTCCGTGGACTCAGAGCTGTCACGTGGTCGAGGTAGCAAGTTTTCTACTCGAGGTAGCAATGGAATGTTAGTGGTCTAAGTTCTATTGTACAAACTTCAATTCTTTCATAGTGGATCTGTTTTACCTTGAGGATAGTTAGGTTAAATCCTCCCTAGGTTTTTTACCGGTTTGGTTTTCCTGGGTTATCATCTCATTGTGTTCTTTATATTTTCATATTATTTACATGATATGATCTTATTGTGTTAACCTAGGATTGAATAATTTATCTAAATAATCACTTGGCTAAATAACTAGGTTAAACAATCTAGTTTACAGGGATCTAAAAATGTACAACCACTACTACATATTTTTTTCCTAAAAGCTACATACCATCAATCGTAACACCAAATGGATATTTCAAAGTTCATTTGCATGATTACTTTGCTGTGTGGTGAGTAGAAACATTGTTGGGTAATGATGTGCGTTAGATTGTATGTGTAGCCTCTTGACTTGCAAAGGGAGAGATTGCTAGGTTCTAAGATTTCAGGAACTAATGTATTAGAACTTCAATTTGTATATGTTGGCAAACCATGATAAAAACATTTAGTCTATGTTTAGACTTGCTCAAAGTTTGGTTTAAATTAAGTTTGGAATTGAGTAATTGCAAAAAATTACTATTCAATTTCTGCAAGGCTCGATCAATCGAAAATTAGATTCAATCGATCGAAAGTGTAGATCAGCAAAAATCAACAAATGCAAAAAGGCCATAACTTATCCATTTGAAGCCCCAATCGTGATCCCTTTTTTCCAGTATTTAAAGGACATCATAGGCTAACCCTAGGTAGGGTTTTCAAGGCTTTTCAGAGAGAGATTAGAGTGCAGCTTGTGCCTCTTTTGTAGATCTAGGGTTTTGTACCCAAAAGCTCTCTAAGGTCTTTGTTGAGTTGTGTGTTGAATCCTTTGTGAGATTTGAGAGGTGTTTACCTTCATACACACACATAGAGGTGTTTTCTTCACGCCAACCGTGCTTAGGTTCAAATTTCTCATTTTGATCAGGTCAGCTCAGATCTTATGAATTATTTGGATTCAAGTCTACTTGGACAATCTTGGATAATACAGATGAGGTCGTCTTTATAGGTTAAACATCATTTTAAGTATTAAGACTACTAACATCACAAATTAATAATCACCACAACAACTACCTCCATTATATTTAAATAATTTTTCCTTACTAAATTCATCTATTTACTTTTCCATATGCCCAACAAAATTATACTCTTCGTTTCTCATAAGATTCTCATCCAACTTATGCTGTCATTTCAGCATTCCAATATCTTTAAAATATGCAACAAGCTCACCAATGCTGAACCAGGAGTGCGAGTTTTCAGTTTAGAAGGAGTGCAGTAACACTTTTCTTTGCATTTAGAATTGGCTGATTTAGAAAATGTAGTTATAGACTAGAAAGCACGGGTGCGGCTCCAAGGCCGCCGCACCCACACCCGACACTCGGCAACGCGCTGATTCACATTCTTTTTTTCTTTTTCGTTTTCTGATTTGCACCGATTCAGCTCTGATTTGGGCCGAAACCGGCTGAAATCTACCAAAATTTGCCAAAACAGGCCGAGAAACTAGCCGAAATACATGTTAAAAATAAAATAAAAACTTGAGTTGATTTCTTATTTAGTTATTAACTTATTATATATTGGTCAAATTATTTGTAGGTTAAACAACTTAAATTGAAATTATTGAATTATTTGTAGTAATTATTGCTCTTAAATTGGTATATATTTACAATTATATGAAAATATATTTAATAATTTGTAAATAAAAATATATTTAATAATTTAATAGTAAACGTATCCCGCCGCACCCGCACCCTACTTTTTCAAAAATTGCCAAGTCTTGCATCTGAACCTGAATCCGCACCCATGCTTCATTGGTTATAGAATGCAATACCAGGATAGATCGTAACACACCCAATGCATGCCATACAGAGTACAGTTGAGCCACAAAACTTCCTCTAAACCCACCAATACAGTATAGGAAAGTTAATTACATCATCAATAGCTAGAATATTCTAGTAACTAAGCACCCAGCCTAGCAAAACAAGGTAGCATTAAGTGCAACATGGGATGCTTTCTCTCTTCACGGAAAATACTGGGAATATATTTGAAATATTATGTCCATAGAAAGATAGCTAAGAGGTATATGGATCAAAAGAAAATAATGCAATTTTTGCAATCATAGTGATATAGCCGATATGAGCTTGGAAAACAACACCTCTGTCCAACAAAATAGGAGGAGAAGGAGAAGATTCATGCTGACCTTGAAGAAAACCCTCTAATCTTATTCAGGCTATCAAGGCTAGCAGTGTTGAATGATCTCAACCAGTGCTAGAACAGCAGAAACAACATGGACTACAATATAATGGTTTGTGTGAACAATAGGGCATAATTGCCAAAATTAAATGTTAAGATGATCACTAGAGACATAACTCCAAAGTATAGCTAATTTAGTGCAAAGTCTAAAATCTCAATCCAAATAGGGATTTAGTAGGTGAAGCAAAAGTGGACATTATAATGTTCAAAATTGTTAACCTGAAGAGCAGATGGAAAACGTTGATATTTTTACAATGACAAGATCATACATTTTAGACAGGCTATGATAGGTACATGCTTGAAGCAGAAAAAGCCATATTCAAAGGCCATTCCAATTATGTGCCTTCCCTAAAACCATTAGGTATTGGGTTATAGGAATTCAAGGCTTTAGAGTGGCCAATGAGAGATAATTGTATCTTATGTAAGATTTTCAAACTTACGTCTATAATAAAGCATTGAAGGTGTGTATACTATGACTCTTCCTAAACAGTGTCACTCCAAAGCTAAACATCATAAGAGAGAGCCATCGAAACACAGAGCTCCCTATCATAGTTTCTCCATCCCTTAGACCACTAACATCCTATTGCTACCACATGTAGAACTTACTGACACGACCACGTGCAAGCTCCGAATCTATGAACTCCTTCTCTATTAGACCTTTGCAACACAAGCACCCACACTTGTAATAAAAAACACAAACTCTCGTGTTTGTGACTCCAAGACCACCCTTTAAGGTTTATATCATCAGCACTTTTGATGACTAGAGAATGCAGCAACTTTTACAACACCAGATCTTGAGATTCTTCAAGTAATAACACCGGTAGAAGATATGAGAGAGCTTTTTGGGTACAAAACCCTAGATACAACGGAGGCACACTCTTCTCTCTCTGAAAAGCCTTTATAAAAACATGCTTAGGGTTTCCTTTATATACTAGTAGTGTTTTACTTGAAGCCCAATACGTTTAAGTAGAGTTTGGGCTAAAATAGAATTCTGCAAATACGTGTTTCGATCAGTCGAGCCTGTCTTATTGAACTAGGCAGTTTCTGAACTCTTCTTTCTACAGCTTGTATATTCTTGAATCTTGACTTGTATCACCTTGAGCATTGTCTAATAATACCTATAGACTCTAGGATCTATATCTAGACAAGTTTGTGTTTACGATTTGCCAATTGTTCTAAACTTTTAGAATCTAACAATCTCCCCCTTTGGCAATTCATGACAAAACTTACATACAAAATGAAATGCTCAAATACAAGAACAACCAAATACAATAAAAATGTCCAATTACATCACAAATCCCAATCTAAGACTCCTAACCTAGAAGTTGCAATAAGAGGTAGAATGTCTTGATCAAAATGTACCCGTCTTTCCTGAAAACACTCAAAAGAACACATCAACGCATGTGTGGAAAGAAAGACATATAAACAATATGAAACACAAATATAAAACAAAAATAAATTCTAACTCTCCCCCTAAGTTAGATACATCAAAAAAAATTTATATTCTCCCCCTTTCAAAAACAATTTTATCTCCCCCTAAACAAAACATTTTAAAAACCTTTTTAAACAGGATTTCCACATTTCATCTATTTCTCCCCCTTTTTGTTGCGTATTGACAAATACAACTCAAACAAAGAGTAAATAGAAAACATACGCAACAAAAGTCTAGAGAAAATAAAGAATCAAGGAAACAAAAGAATCCAGCTCTATAGAGAATGATGGCAACTCCCCCTATGAAGAGCAACAACTCCCTCTAAGAACAACAAATGTTAAAAAAACACTTTTCTCCCCCTATAAAAATAGGAAAAACAAAACATGTTTTGGGAAAAACAGTTTTGGGGAAAATTTAGGAGGTGGGGAAACCAAACTTCTTAAAGAATTACAATCATAAATTGAAATGGTCCCCAAAAAATTCATTGTACAACATTCAATTTGCAGATTCAGGAAACTAGATTTGATCTCTTAATTGGTTTTTCCATGCCTTCAAATTTCAATTATTCAAGTCCCTCCAAATTGTCCACATACGACAGTGAGGAACTGCCAAATGCTACTTATGATCTGATTATATGTACCTTTCCAGCAGCAATAACATCTATCACCTTCTTGGCATCAACCATTGTAACCCAAAAGCAACAGAAGGAAGGACCACAAATCAAGACCTACTAAGCAATGAACCAAAGATGGTGTACTGATTTACAAATAATCTTTCACATATACAGCACCAATTGACCAAGACCATTGATGTGCAGCCTGTTGATGAGGGTTGCTTGCATAACAAATCCATTTCCTTTCTCAGTGTTGATCTGAAGTGGCTCAATGACATGATGAGGAATAAAAACTTCGAGGCTTCAAGTCAGTTTGGAGTAAAAGCACTGGCTGTAGTTCTTGGAACCTACATAAAGCAAGTTATTGGTGGTAATGTGGCTAATCTTATTCATTGAAAGAATGTTTTTGGTGCCATAAAATACCAAAAAGAACCAGCGAAAGGCTTACTCAGTTATGTCTTTAAAGCGCTTGAGGCAACCACTGTTATTGTACTTTTGGCATGTGCTATAATCTCTCTGCCTTTGGAATCAAACAACATACGATTATCATGGTGGGAGCATTATTGTTGCTGTCGTTTAAGTTGTTGTTGTTTCTGCTGTCTGTAACTTCAAGCAATCCAGGCAATTTGAAAAGTTCTCCCTAAAGAGTGGAGACATCAGGGTGGACATATTGAGAGATGGGCAGCACCAACATATTTCAATGCACTTGTTGGTATTGTCACTGCTAGTCATAATTGTAGTGTTGGCAATTGCAAAAGGCCTGCCTCTGGTTGGAAGACAACTTTGGCTTATTCTATGAAATACATGATAGTTGATCATGCCTTGGCTAGGGATCTCTAATTGTGAGACACTGGGGTAAGACATAATTATCTGCACTGACAAAACAGGTACTTGAACATTAAATAAGATGAAGGTAACAGAATTTTGCTTTTAAAGGAAGAAATGAGGGAAGGTTCTCCCACAAAACAGTATCAAATGTTCTTGATATATAAAACAAGAAGCAGTTGGTTTAAACACAACCAATACTATTTACAAAGTAGATTTTGAATCGCTTGTAAAGAGTTCTAGAGCCCTACCAAGAAAGAGACACTTTCTTGGGCTTGTCTTTGATTTGAGTATGAATATCAATAAATTCTATAATCCATGTTAGACTTTGATTCCGAGAAAAACAGAAGTGGAGTTTCAATGAAGATGAAGAGTGAAAAGATTGTTCATGCCCACAAGAAGGGAGCCCCCAAGACTAAGGGATATATATTCAAGAGACCACATTCTAGACAGCCTTCAACATGACATCAGGGTAAAAAGAAAAGCTCCCCCTTAAGGCCAATTCATTAAATAAGACCAATCCTATGACAAATCAATAGCTATTCCAAAGTAATTATTTGTTTTACTAAGTATCAAAAATTCTTATGAAATTTATAATAAATAAAAAAATAGTCATTCGTCCTTGAATTTTCATTGGAATACAGTTAAGAAATAAATGACCAATGACATTGAGGGTGAATTTCAAACATTCAAATGGACAAAGAAGTAATAAACACCATTACTTTGAGAATCATATTAAAAAACTCAAACTTTAGTGGATCAGACAACTTGCTCCAAACTTGACTGACCAGAATATCAGACCACTTTTAATGTTAGTTATATTTTTGTCATATTCAACAAATCAGCAACGTAGAAGGCCCTAAATCATACCAACTAAAATTACAATGAAGCATATGCAAACTAAACTCATAGCAAAGTGACCTCATGACTACTCTAGTATTGAAACCAAATTATATTACCAACAATTATTATAAGTTAGAGAAAAGAAAAAAGAAAAAAGCGCATTTACACATTGACAAGTTACAAAAAAATCCTAGTACTTTTTTTATAAATATTTTACAAAAGGAAATTGTATACCATCTTTTCATCAGTTGGATAATTGGTATAGAAAGATGATCGATTGTCAACAAACCAGACTTTAAATTTTTTGCTTCAATAAGGAGAAAAACACAAAAGAAATTATCAAAATTAAAAAAAAAAAAAAAAAAAATCACTCCAGAGTCCACAATCTAAATACTAATTACTATCTTAAATATTTATAATCCACTTAATAATATAAAATTTACAAAAGAAATAAAAGTGATAAAAAAATTACCTAGTACTTGATTTCTTGAAAATAAAGTACCACACAAAAAGAAAAAAGAAAAAAAGATAATTCACTTCGCAGTCCACACTCTAAATACTAATTACTATCTTAAATATTTATAATCCACTTAATAATATAAAATTTACAAAAGAAAAAAAAATTTACCCAGTACTTAATTCTTGAAAGTAAAGTACCATACAAAAAAAAAAAAAAAAAAAAAAAAAAAAAGACAAATCACTCCACAGTCCACAATCTATATACTAATTACTATCTTAAATATTTATAATCCACTTAATAATATAAAATTTACAAAAAAAAAAAGTGAAAAAAAAATTTACCCAGTACTTGATTTCTTTAAAATAAAATACCATACAAAAAAAAAAGATAAAGATAAATCACCTCATAGTTCGCAATCTAAATATTAATTACTGTCTTAAATATTTATAATCCATTTAATAATAAAAAATTTACAAAAGAAAAAAAAAGTGAAAAAAAAATTTACCCAGTACTTGATTTCTGGAAAGTAAAGTACCATACAAAAAAAAAAAAAAAAAAAAAAAGATAAAGATAAATCACTCCTGTGGGGCCGGTTGTCCAGAAAGATGACATAGAAATCATAGGAAGTGGGCTTATGGCCCAACGGCCTAGTCCGAGGACACTCACTTATCCGAGGATGGTTAAAGAAAGGTATTTTGGGAGTAATATAAGACAAAGAGATGTAAGTCGTGTATAGTGGCCCAAACCGCATCCGAGGATGAGATCCACCTCTGATACAAAGGTCCGAGGTGAATGTAACTATTTTAGTATCCAAGGTACTCCACCAAGTTACATATGAACTAAAAAGTGAATATAGAATAAAGGAGGAACCGGGAAAGGTAGCAAATATCTTCTAAAGCTGCTACCTCCACATTAAATGCTTCCCAGCTAACTCTTTGGCCGCATTAATGTGGAGGTGAGACCTGAACAGTAACCAAGCAGCCTTATGGCCATCGAGCGAAGGTTCCAAGAAGTGCTAGATGGGACAGAAAGAAGTTCCCAAAGTAAAACCTACATGTGTACGGTGAAAATAGGGTAAAGAATGCAGTATATAACAGAAAAGTATGTGACATTAGAGAAGACTTTTGGGAAAAAAGAGAAAAACACGAGAGCATCCATTAAGATACTCCTTGAAACCTAGCTGAGGAGACTGGATATCGCTTAACTAGTTTGAAGCTTCCTTTGCTGCACAATGATCACGTCTTTTTCTACCAATTGGGATTAGCTCTTACACCCGCTCTCTAGAAATTTTATTGTTTGGGCTTAAACCCATCCTTCTTTTGGGTCCAATCCAATTTAAGTCCTTACAACTCCACATTCCATACTTTAAATACTAATTACTATCTTAAATATTTATAATCTACTTAATAATATAAAAATTACAAATGAAAAAAAAAAATTACCCAATATTTGATTTCTTAAAAGTAAAATACCATGCAAAAAAAAAAAAAAGATAAAGATAAAGATAAATCACTCTATAGTCCACAATCTAAATACTAATTACTATCTTAAATATTTATAATCCACTTAATAATATAAAATTTACAAAAGAAAAAAAAATGAAAAAAAAAAATTTACCCAGTACTTGATTTCTTGAAAATAAAGTCCTAAAAAAAAAAAAAGATAAATCAGTCCACAGTCCACAATTTAAATATTAATTACTATCTTAAATATTTATAATTCACTTAATAATATAAAATTTACAAAAAAAAATGTGAAAAAAAAATTACCAGTGCTTGATTTCTTGAAAGTAAAGTACCATATAAAAAGAAAAAGAAAAGAAAAGATAAATCACTCCGCAATCCACACACTAAATACTAAATACTATCTTAAAATTGTATAATCCACTTAATAATATAAAATTTACAAAAGCAAAAAAAATGTGAAAAAATAAAATTTACCCAGTACTTTATTTCTTCAAAGTAAAGTACCATACAAATAGAAAAAGACAAAAAAAGATAAATCACTACACAGGCCACAATCTAAATACTAATTACTATCTCAGATATTTATAATCCACTTAATAATATAAAATTTACAAAAGTAAAAAAAAATGAAAAAAAAAATTACCTAGTATTTGAATTCTTAAAAGTAAAGTATCATACAAAAAAAAAAAAGATAAAGATAAATCGCTCCATATTCCACGATCTAAATGATATTTCACCTTTGCAATAACTATTGTCAAGATTAGGGATTTGTAACAAAATAAAAAATGATTTTCTATAAGACTCATTGATTTTGTACATTGATATGGGAATCATTCCTAAATAGGTGATTTTGTGGAATTTAAAGTTAAGTTCTATCGTGATTGACGACAAATGATTGGGTTAAAAATGTATTAAGAAATAGTTTCATAATTTTGTTAATATTTTATTAAATTTTGAATAAATTTTAGATTTATTCTTTAAATAGAGAAGTGCTATGTCCACTACACTTTCACAATAAATCATAGATGGTAAATTATTTCTAATTCAAATTTGAATTCATTACTTAAATTACTTTTTTATCCACCTATAATAGCAAGTAACAACCTACCACTTAGGATTTTTTATTAAAATATTGTGAAAATATTGTCGACATAGCATTTCTCCTTCAAATATTATTTAATATTAAAATTTAAGTAATTTTTTTTAACAGAAAAAATTGGTGGTTCATGTTTTGACCGCCATTGATAAAATCATGGTCCCCGCTACAATAGTTCCATCAAAATCTTGGCAATATATTAGGTATTATCCTTATTGTCACGTAGCATAAGGTTAATAATTCCACACCGACTACTTATGCTTTTGGCATTGATTATTTTTGCCAACTTATTTTACTATTCAGCTTATTTTTACTATTATTCGTAAGTCTCACAACACTTTTTGGTGTTATTCATGGATCTCACTATACTATTTCAGCTAACTTTTACCTTTATCTACAATACTTTCAGCAAGAAGTTTTCAGTTTCAGCAAAATAAGCAGATCCCAAATGGACACTACGTATTTTTTTATTCAGGAAAAAAAATTTCCGGTCCTGTACGTTCACAATATCTTCATTCTCTACCATGAAGATTGAAGCTACGAAAGAAAAAGGAGGAAAATTATTATATTAATCAAGAAGAGGAGAGAGAGAGTTTAGCGGTTATAGACTTATAGTATCTGTTTGGATCCACGTTTTGAGCTGCGTTTCATGTTTGCGTTTTCCCTTTTTTTTTTTTTTTTATATTCACGCGCAACAGTTTTTAGGAGACAGTGCACTGTTCATTACTGTTTGTCCACTGTTCATCAGAAAAAAAATATATTAAAAATGGGTCCCACGGCACTATTCACACATTTAAAAATTATTTTGCTACAGTATTTTCAATTTTCAATTTTCAGCAAAATAAGTTGTATCCAAACGGACCTATAGTTGCGCGCATGATATAATGCATGAAAATGAATTTGAAGTTTCGCATGGGTAAAGCAACGGGAAGCATGCACTGATGCAATGGCATTTCACAATTCACATATGCGTTTAGTTGCATACGAGTTGGGTCATGGGTGAGATCTCTAAGTTGGTCATATCATATGCCACCGCCAATTATTGAAAAAAAACAAAGGGTTGGTCATATCATATTCACACTGCAAAACACATTGCTATACCCGCGTTTTTTTTAGCCACGTTTACAAAACGCGGTTATAGCCACGTTTTTAGAAGTGTTTTTTGTAGTGATTATATTCATATTCATAGTTGTCAGTATCGTACGATACGCGATACGTATCTTACGATACGTATCGTATCGTGTGTAAAAAGTTCTGTATTGTATCGGCGTATCGTAAATGCTCATGAATCGTACGATACAGTGTGTGTATCGTATGAATCCTATCGTATCGTAAAATTATACGTATCGTACGATACATAGACAAATGCTTTAAAATGAGATTTTTTGTTAAAATTTGTACTTTTATTTGAATCTTACAAGTTGTTAGACTTATTTTAAACACAAAATTATTAGGTTACTTAATTTAACTTAATAAAATAACATATTCATAAGTTTTTTTTCCTTCTCTTTCTTCTACAAAATTTGGACTACACAGTAGACACTTACACTTCACTTTAATATTTACAAATTTATTTTCTATATCATGAATAAGATATTGATTGAAAATTTTATTTTATTTTTTTTTTTTCACTATTGTTATAAGTCCAATAAACTAGAATGCCAAGAAGAATTTTTTAAAAAAATTATTAAAATAAAAAGAACAAGAAGAGATAGTAAATGTTAATGATGATGAAGAAAATTTTAATGAAGAAATAAATTTGCAAAATGATAAACATGATGATAGTATTGACTTAGATGAGGTTGATTAGCCAATATGATGAATATGATGAAAATAAATTAATTTTTGGGTCATTTGTTATATATTATCACTTTTAAATTTAAGCAATTTGAATGTATATGTTATAAACACGTGCTAGTTTGATTTATTTAGTTAGCTTGTTAAATATTATTACATAAGTGATGAATAAATTAGTCATTAGCTAATATATTCAAAATTTATAATGAATGTACCCTTTATATATGTATATTTATAATTTTTTTTTTAATTTTATTAAGTGTTTGTGTATCTTACGATACACGATATGATATGATACATGATACGAAAAAATCAAAAATTGATTCACGATACGATTCACGTTTTGACAATTATGTTCATATTCATTTGTCTCTCTCTTCTCTCTCTCTCCCTCATGACTCCACGGCTCTATATGTTTTGTTTTAAGTCTTAGGTTCATTGAACCCACGCTACATGGTGCCAATAAGTCATATTATGTGTATGACTAGGACTTTGATGAGGCTATATATCATCATGAACTCAACTCTTATCAAGTATTACGTGAAACGATATGAGAACTTCTACCACCAAGTCACATTCCTCTAAATATAGTCTACGCCAATTTGTCAATGCCTTCGTATTAGTCTAACGTGGAATTCAAGACATAAATTACACGGTCAAAATTTGAAGAGATGGAATATCAATTATCACAGTTGCCTTAATTGCAACATCCAAAAGGTTGTGCTGCAGCCTTGGAAGGTTCTTTGAACATTGAAGTCTCTCGTGACATGGAATAGAGAGACAAAGACAATACATCTTTGCTGAGCAATATCTATATATGATTCACGTACAATATTCTTTACAATGGTTGAATTAACAAGTTGTTATTGATTCTCATGTGAGCTTACAACCGACATTATTTTATTATTCATTGTTAGGAACTCAATCACCTTGACAATGATGAAAAAAAATATAATAAAAGTTGTGACTTTATATTTATTGACTTATCAAGTCTATAAATATAATAAAAATATAAAGTGTCGGTGATTGAGAGAGGTGAAGAGAGAGAAATATGTAAAAAGTAAAATATAAAGGTATAGTAACCGTGTAAATATACACTGTTACTGTAGCAAAAATGAATATGTATAATGATATACAAAGACTAATGTAAGTAGCTTTTTAGCAAAATTGTATAAAATTTATCACTTTTTTCTATTTTGCATCTACTAATGCGATTGCTCTAATAGTTTTTTCTTTTTCTTTTTGGTAAAAAAAATAAATAAATAAAATAAAATAAAATAAAAGCGTAAGGCCTAGATAATTAAGAAGGAAATGGACACCAATGCACTCATTAGAATGGGGGACACTCAAACCCAAGATTGAGGGGGAATCGGGGTAACTAGCCATAAGTATCAAACTTTATGGTTAGTTGGCCCGGTTTGGTAAGTATATAACATAGTAGCAAATCGAGCCTAAGAGGGTCGATTTTGGACCTATAAATCGAGTTTTTGGGACTCGATTTACATGGGTTGATGTGGCATTTTTTTCAGGTGGTAATCACGTGGAAATCGAGTCTCAAAGACTCGATTTCTAAACCAAAAAAATTTCAAAAAATTTTAAGTCTCAGACGCGCCTCACCTCACTGGATCAGATCAGAGAGAGAAAGACCAGATCAGCGGAGAGAGAGATCAGATCAGAGAGAGAGAGAGAGAAAGACCACACCAGATCAGAGAAGAGAGAGAGAGAAAGACCAGATCTGCGAGAAAGAAAGATCAGTTCAGATCAGATCAAAGAGAGAGAAAGATCAGATCAGAGAGAAAGAGGCCGCGCGGCCTGGGTCGCGCGCGGCCTGGGTCGTGCGCCGCCTGGGCTCGCGCGCCGCCTGGGTCGCTCGCCGCCTGGGCTCGCGCGAGCGGCCTAGGTCGCGCGGCCTGACCCTGGGTCGCGCCGGCCTGGGTCGCCGCTGGCCTGGGTCGCCGCTGCCTGGGCTTTCTTTTCTTCTTCAGTTTTTTTTTTTGCTCTGATTTCTAATTTCTGATTTGCTGTGTTGGGGTGATAATATATATGGGCTTGTAAATCGAGTCTTAGAGACTCGATTTCCATGTGGACGCCACGTGGAAAAAGTGCCAACTCAGACCCGATCAAAACATGAAAATCGACTCTTAAAGGCTCGATTTATAGCTCCTAAATCGAGCCTCTTAGACTCGATTTGCTAGAAAAATATATAGTTTGAAACTAATAACTACTAACTACATAGTTTGAATTTTATGGTTAAAATGCAATTTCGTTCCAAGATTGAGAGAAAGTATACCTTGTTGGAGTCTTATTGGCCCAAGTCCCTTATCTCTAGGCCACATGTTGAGTTGACGTTGCATTATAGTCGTAGAGTACCCAAATCCACCACCAGATACTTTTGTCATTACGTTGGGGTTTTGAAGGGGAAATGAACACACCACCATCACCTTCCATTTTGACAAAGACCGAAAGCAAGTGTAAATTTAAGAAATTAAATTCTGTAAGGACATGATATAAAACTCATGTTTTACCCTTCCAATCCCAACATGTTACATTATCTTGTCACATATTTAAGAATAAGTACAATCATACCCAATTAATTCTCAAAAAAAAAAAAAAAAAAAATCATACTCAATCAATTCTAATCCTTATATATATACCCAACCAAATTGGAAATTTATTGAGATGTTATTTTGTGAGGTAAGATATATTGAATTCTAAGTAAAATACTAATGTGGCAATTACTTATTGGATGATGTAAAACATGGGTTTTACACCCCACCCTTACCAAATTCGGACTCTAAATTTAATACTACTTGCTTATTTCGATGTAAAACATGTTGAGGAAAATGTCTTTTCTCAATTTCAAGTATTTGAAACACTTGAAAATTTTGGTCAAATCGAGAATTAGTAACACCCTCCCCACCCCCAACTCAATCAAGGGCCTTGCATTTGCTTAGAGAAGCCTTCCACAACACACTCAATCATGTCTCGGTCTGACACCTACCCCCAGCAACCCAATCCACAGCACCCTCATCTCTAAAACCCATAACCCAACAATCCAGCCATTGATCTACTGCCCACCGTCGAGAAATCATTTTTTTTTTTTTTTAAGCTATCAATCGCATTCAGTCTTCTTTTTTTTGCTTTCTTAATTTGATGAATATTCCTTTTCCTTTGATTGTGTACCTATAAAGATGAGACATCTTAAGGTTCAAATCATCCCTCCAATTGTAATTATCTAATTATTATTTATTTTATTAAAAAAAAATTGCTAGTAGAAGACAGTAGCCAATTTATATATTTCATGGAGTATAATTTCCACACGAGCTAAGCATTGACAAAAAATTTTAGGAATGCAACCTACCAACGAAAAAAAAAATCATTTTTCCTAAAAATGTTTTTTTGAAACAAAAAATTACATTTAAACAATTGAACTAAAAAGAAAAAGTAAAAAAAGATAAGAAATGATTGATGAACATATACCACCTTCCATTCGTGCGTGCTTAAAAGTACTAGTAACGTTGTTCTAGTAACGTTACTTGTATTTTTTGAAAATACATATAGGTGAAAAATGTGTGAAAATACGGGTAATGTTGTTTAAAAACTTAAAACTGTTGCTTAAAATGCCATACTAAACAGCCCTCTATTTTCCCAAATTCACGTCACAATAATTTGACCACTTTTAAAGCAGATGGAAGTAAGGATGGATCATTGGAAATGATGATATAGGCACCAAAAAAAATGAATGAATTTTCATTAAATTGTATAATTCAATTCAAACTTCAATCTTCATTTCACTGTGCTTTGTACACCCAAGCCTCTCTCCAATAAAATACTGAATAGTCTGACAAATTAATGATAAGCTTGGGGAAAAATGTTACAATTTTTTTTACAAGGTGCAGTAGGATAAATAGAATGTTTATGCACAAGCAAAAAACAAAGAATTACATTCTTTAGGCTCTCTCTCTCTCTCTCTCTCAACAACAACGACATCGCTTTATATAGGTGGTAAGTGGGTGACCTTAGAATCCTGGCAAAACTGAGAGATCTGCTATCCCTCTTGGAAGGTCAGCAATATCTCTGAGCAGAGCAAGCCTATTTTTTCTAATTCTTTCTTCTTCCTGCAAGCACAATTATATTTTATAAACAAATGAATTTTGAAGTGAAACTGACCACATCTAAATCAACAGAGAAGAATTGCAAATGGAATGCACAGCTTTTTTTTTTAAGTGAATTAATAACCAAAACCAATTAGCATAATCTTTTCTAGCTCTACATATAGCCCAAAATCAGATTTTAAAATTTCAGAATAGCACTATTACAATGAAAAATGCTCCATGAGATGATATCAACAGCCTCAGGATCAACTTAGTTAATATTATTAGCAGAATTACTACTACTACCACTGTTACTCGGAGCATTTATTTTATTTTACAATTAAATAAGGGAGAAACCTGTTACAATTTGAAATCATGACTTAAAGTCACGAGTTTAGTTCATTTGGGGCAGTGTGGATCCACACATGTAATAAACAATGCCCATTAAATAATGCTCTCATGTTTTTCCAGAAGACCTGGCTGTATCCTCAATAGAGCAAACGAACTTTTAAGCACCAGCAATAAGCTTGTGACTAAAATCCAAAAGGAGTATGTTTGACAAAATCAGCTTTGCTTTTTAACAAGCTGGCAATAAGTAATTCTCAAAACTTTTTGAATTTGTCTATCAGAAAATAAAAAAGTTATCTTGAAGCATATGATGTGTGACTGGAACCAGCCTTGTGTCATAGAATCTATGGAAACTGAAGCTAATAAACTGTCTTGTAAGAAGACCTTGCATATGCATAACTATGGACTGAGAACAGAGCTGACTGTCCCTCAGCTCTACCTGTTGAATTAATGTCACAAAAGCATAAGCTAATTGAAAACAGCCAAGCACCATATATCAAGATGAAACACAGTAACACTCCTCTCCCTCCATGTGCATGCAATGACCTTTTACTGAATGTAGCCTTGAATGTGCAGAAAAGAAGAAATCACTACAAATGAAGATTGTCACTAATCTAACTGAGGAACTCAACAAAAGATAAGGCTTTGATACCACGTTCGACTGCCAATTCCCAAAAACTTAAATCCTAATAAACTACCACTTGTCCCAAAAGGTTAAGCTATTAGGAACAAGGGAGTTTAATTTATTTAACCATCATTTTAACAGCCCTCATGTGTGGGCTCAGACTCCCCCTTGATAAGTGGGGCTGAATCCGTGAGATTTTTAACTATTTAAAAGGGAGATAAAGTTGAGATAGGGTTTGAACTAAAGACTAATGCTCTAATACCATGATAAACTATCACTTGTCTTAAAAACTTTAAGCTATTAGGAAATTGTGAATTTAATCACTTAACCATTGTTCTAACAAATCCTGTAGGAAACAAAGTCAGCAATGTATCAAAATAAGCAGCTGACACTGGGATTTTTTGAACCCAATAAAGATGCTCAACATGCAAATTCAGTTACAAGCAGGTTGGGTCTGGGTAAGTTTCCGCAACTCCAAATCAAATTAAAAAAAAAATTAATGTACATTAATTATCAGCTAATCACCAAAAGGAATTGGTCCAGTCTTTTATACCTCGTTGCAAAATATAAACAATTTGAAATTTAACAAGAACCTTACAATCACAAGAATTAAGTATAAAATGTGGTGCATAAGTACCTATATAAGCAATAAGCTAAGAAGGTAACATAATTAAGCATCCAAAAATTGATCTACATGTAGGCATATGAATGCACTGATAAAATACACGTTGTACACATGGTTGCAATTGCTCATACTATGCAAAATGAACAAAACACTGCCAGAAAATAACACACACACAAACACAAGTGTTTGTGTGTTATGCATGTAAATTTCATTATATCTTATGAATATCTAAATATGTATGCAACAACAACTACCTAGCCTCAGTCCTGAAATTTTAAGATCAGCTATGGATCTTCAACAGACTAGTCAAGATCAGCCAAATGTATTTTTACTAACATTTACGCAACTAGAACATAAATAGAATTGGAAACTCATTAAAATCTAGAGATACTCAACAAAATAAACAAATATTTGTATTTCAAAAGATATGCAACTTTGATCTAAACATCAAATTTAGGTTCAATTATAGTCTTCCATTACTCTTGAAACCTAAAACATAGCTTGTTAATTGGCATAAAGCCTATTTATCAGGCTACTCCAGGTATGAATGACATTGTTTCTTCTTATCAAAAAATAAAAAAATGGATGACACTGTTTCTCATTCTTTCAAGCCCCAAGGGTGTGATTTCCACCTAGCACATGTCAACTTCTAATGTTACATATGTTCATTCATGTAAGTGACAAGTAAGATAACATACCACCATCACAAAGACGTGGTTAAAGAATTCTTCAAGTGGTTGTACTAGCTGTGAAGATATTTCAACAAAATCATCTATCTCAATTCCTGTAGGACAAAAATGGTAGATCTTATCGTTAGTTAAGCAAATTGTGGCCACCAGTTATCCATAAAATCAGAAAGAAACAGGCATGGAAAAAAACAAAAAACCTGAACTACACAGAAAAAGGAAATACCAGGATGGATTTTGTTTTTAACTGACAAGAAAGCGCTCCATAGAGCTCTCTCTTCATTTGTCTCAAAGGCAGCCTCATCAACCTAATAACGACATGTTCATCCATTATAAGGGGATAGGCTAAAAATAAATCCTTAAAAGTATAAGATATATTTCGTAAAGAGCATTGTCCAAATATTGAGAAATGGATTTTTAAAAAAAATAGTAATGAAACTTTATTGAAGAAAAGGAACTACTTCATGCACACAGGATTCTACAAAAAACAGTCCTAAAGAGAGACAATAAATGAAAGTTACGGTCTTAGAGAAAGAGAATCAATGAAGTTTACAACAGAATGCATCTCACTATGGCCCAAAACATAGGACCATTCAAAAAAAAAATTCTTAGGAAATATGATTTCAGCTGAGTTACCGAGGCATCTACACCCTCAAATGCACATTGATTCCTCTCCCTTCATAAAGTCCACAACAGGCAAAATGGATCTAAGTTCCAAAAAAATTAAGAAAGTTTACCAAACCAATTCCCCCACAACCAGAAAGTAGCTCAACAACACTCTTGGGATTACCAAATGAGCCCCAAATGCAGAAAAGGTACAAGTCCACAATTCATAAGCAATGTCACAATGCAACATATGACATACAGTTTTTCCATTGCTTCTCCACACGCAACATCAATTACTAGAGTGATCTCATTCTTATTTAGATTGTCACTGGTTAGAATATCTCCCATGCTGCGGCCCAAACAAAAATGTTCCCCTTTTGGAGCATTTTGTGCACCAAATACTTTTTCCAAGGAAATGTCATTTCCCTTGTGCCCCTTAAAGCATCATAGTATGAGCAAACATCAAAATGACCATAACTAGTCAACCTCCGGTTCATTCGATCCAGACCCTCACTATTGGGAAATAAGATACAAGCTGAACAAACATGACTCATTTACAAACTGAGGTAGAAAGTACATGGGTTGACACAAACATGACTCATTTAATAATCGTGTCAACACGCCTCAACCCCAACACAACGTGTGTATTAAGAGAGTTAACACAAGACAACCTACGTAACATGCTTAATAAACAAGTCTTATTGAATTGACTAAAAATTGACATGTTTTTATATTTTATAAGCACATAAATTATAATAATTATAAAGAAATATACTTCAAATAAAGTACTAATAACATATAATTGAAAAGTTCTTAATTCAACATGGTGAACTTCCATCCTAATTTAGAAATACAAAACATAAAAAAATTAATATTAGATGAGAGCTTCTTTTTATTTTTTTATTTTTTTTGGGGAAAAAATGTTATGAACAGTTATTCACAATAGAATTTACCAATATAGACATTAAAATTCATTTAATTACTCAATTCTATATTCGAATTCTAATATGTGTTGGATAAAAAAGACAATTATAATATGGGTTAAACATGTTCGTGTCAAAACGGATCAACTTGCTTTGACACAAATAATGAACTAGGTCATTTAAAGTTAATTGTGGATTAAATGACACAGAATTGACCCATTTCATGATCGTGTCAAAGCAGGTTTACCCTCTTTGACATGAACCCATTTACACTAAATACTAATTCGCAAAAAATTGAGTTGTGTTCATAGATCGTGTCAAACTATGTCACCGAATAACATGACTCTTCTAATTGAGCATATAAATCACTCAGAATTTGGACTAGGTCTCCTGGAGCTATTTTAGAATGTTAATCAGCATTCTGAAGGGGAGATTATTGCTCCACCTTGATATTGTTGTAGCTCCAGTACGCTTTAGAATATATATATATATATATATATATAATAATAATAATTAGATAGTTAAACTTCAACTAAACTAAGCAACCTTAAACAATCAACACTAACTAACTTATCCAATTATTACTATTTTTAAATCAACATTAAATAAAAAGCAAGTGATTTCCAATTATAAACAACCCGGCCTTCAAATCTACTAAAACCTTGTGGTAGACACCCCATCAAGCATAAATTCTTAAACCATCCTCTGCACAATAAAGATAAGAACATTTGAACCCTAACAAAAATCATAGCATACTTCCCACAACATGCTCCACATAACTGACCAAAGGCAGCTAATTCAATGATAAATGGAGCTGGGAGAATTCATGATATGGATACCCCAAACCAGGTGCTAATATCAGTCAAGCTGAAAGATGGAATTATACTATATCATTTGAACTAAGTAATTTTGTTGTCGGAGAAGCAGAGAAAGAAAATGAAAATCCACTGTGTGACTGACATTGGACCAACACATGCTTAACATAAACACACACAAATTATATTGCAATTCTGGTTTTTATAACATGCACCACCAATTAAGCCCTAAAAAATACCTTTGGCAAAGAGGCAATGGACATCTGAAATGGTTACACATGCAAAGAATCAAGCTAGACATGTCAAAAATGTAAAAAAGGAAAAAAAATATGTAATACAAAATACAGAAAAGATGTCTGTGCTTGCACACTAGAAGGACGGGTAGCCTCACACTCACACCATAGAACATCTTAAAAAAATTAAACAAACAATGACGAGCACTGCTACACATGTCAGAATGTAAACAGACAAAAATAGACCTATGAAAATACAAAGTCAGGAACTAGATAAATTTCAGGCCCAAAAGATAAGGCTTCTATAGTAGAAAGAAAAAGGTACCTCCATATCCGGGTCCACTTCCTTTCCACGGACAATTCTGGTTGGACGAGAATATGCTTCAACAACCTTTGGAAAAAGATTGCCTCTTGACAAGGATGCCATCTAGAACCAATTTTTTTAGACCATTATAAATTAATACATAGTTCAAGAAAATTGTAAAAAAGTAAAAGAAATATCTCCTATATAAGTCCTTTTTCTTTAAAGTAAATATTTAGAAAAGGCACTGAAGCCATGTATATGCAATAGATTTTTGTAATTAAATCTTTTACTCAAGAAAAAGAGACCAAAAAAAAAAAAGGAAAGAAAGAAAGAAAAAGAAAACCATTTTAGAGCAAGGATTGCAAAAGATGGTAGATAAAGAAATTTAAGGGTATCAATATCATATCCTAATCCCAGCTCACAGATCAGTGCCTCCTGGCAGCTTCTGGTATCTATCTATGGTATCTCTGAAAATTACAACCACATTGATCTAAAAGATTATTATTTTCAAGAAAGAGTGCAGGACTGTATAAAGAAAAGAATTTTTTCTTCAGCATAACTTTAATGTGGTGGTTGAATCTATTAAGTAGTTATTTGCAGCAGACACCGGTCAATATATACTAAAAAGGAGCATAAAAAACGTCATTTACCTTATTCGCTGACTTTGCTGCCAGAGAAGGCAAGTTTGCCCGCTCTGCAAGGATAGAACGAACCACTTCTGAGCTTATTCCCTTATCAACCTGTAACCAAATCACAGCCAATTTGTCTAAAAGTGAGCTCAACGTCTTGTCAGAATATATTACATGTCCTCAAATAACATACTCTGATTATTAACAAAAATTAATTTACAGGATTAAAAATTGCAATGAGTAAATAATAACAGTAAGCCAAACAGATTATCTGACATAATACAGTTAAAAAAAAAGCTTATATTACCGGAAACTACCACAATTGAACATATAGAAAATTTGGGGAGTAGAAAACATGCACATCACCCTTTTCAACCAAAAAAAGGAGAATACCAGATCTAATGATTGTTTCAATAAGTAGCTGGAGATGGCTGTAACCTATTAAACATTATGAATTCAATCTATTGTAAAGACTTCAAGTATGGTTAGTTTCCTCACCAATGGTCTTCGAACCAAATGACATCTCCTGTCCTCATGAAGAAGGGGTGGAGGTCAAGGTTACTGGTTCAATTTACTATAGGTGTGACCGTGTGAGTAGTGTTTACCTAGCAAGATAAGTTTGGATCAGTACATCTTCCTTTCTACACACTTATTCTAGGTGGCGTGCCCATTTTCTTTTATATTTTCCAGATGAGCATGGTGGAAAATCAGCTATAAAAATTGAACTTCAGAATTTGCAGTCACTGGTCAAGCATTAACCACATTTTTGTTCAAGATAAATGTATTCAGACAAACTATGAAGAGCAGGCAAAATTTCTGTGAAGTATTGGTACTAAAACCATGCCTCTCAGCCAATGCTGTCATAGCTCAGCAGAGAAGGCAACAAGAGCAGAACGGGGAAGGAGTCTTAGGTTTGAGTCTTAACACCATGCCCCAATAGTACCATTCCTTGTTTTCTGTTGAATATATTATTTTTAGCAGAAAATAAATACCTAAAAAAATAAGGAAAACATTCTGGCAAATGAAAAGATGCATAAGTTTTGTTAAGCAAAGAACTCCATAATATAAAGATTACACACCAGAAATTGCTCCAGTCTCCGAGTAACAAATTGAAGTACCTGAAAGGAAAGATGCAACAATCATAATTGGATGCCCATAACAGCTGTAAACAAATTTATAAGCATGATGATGAATCCAAAGTAATTGCAAGGGATGGCATATATAAGAGTTGTTCATATATAGTAGAAATCAAGAAACACAAGCAGAAGTAGAGTAACAGAAACCTACTCAAATAATCAGCTGTATGCCATTATGTGGCATTGGTATTTATAGTGGTAACCAAAGGAACAGTGATGTTAAATTTTGATACAACTCTAAAAGGGTGTTTGTACTTACATCTTCTATTGTACTGGCATCTACTTGAATGGGTTGGACTTCAGCAGCAAGTTCCAAAGCTTGTTTTAGATCCAGATTTTTATCCTTTTCTACCAACAGTTGGACCTAAAAGAAGCAAATTCAGCATAATCGAGTATAATTATCACAGCCTCACAGCATTAAGATAATAATAACTTACAAGACCATAAGAGATTCTTCGTAGGCCAAATGGATCATTGGTGGAACTAGGCTGACAACCGGCAGCAAATAAGCCAACAAGGCTATCTAATCTGCAGAAAACATATTACATGAAGACAAACTGCAAGCAGAGTATCCTTGTTGAAAAGAGTAAGCATCCGGTGCAGTTTAATAATCTTCTCTTACAAACTCATGTCTAACACAGGACTAAAACTACCCCCTCCACCACTCACCCCCCCAGACCCCTTTCCAAATAAAAAGGATGACAATACATTAGAGAATCCATGCATGCATGCCATACAAAGGAACTGTGCCTGTTCTAGGGCATTAGGCTATTTGAGCAAGATCTGATGACTTTATGGACCATTTTTTACCCACTACGGAGAGATCTTCAGCTGTTTTTTGCATATTAGGGTTTTAGGTAATTGAGCAAGAAACTGAAATCCCACTTCTTTTACAATTTAGAATAATTTTTGACAGAGACAACTCAAATGCTCTTATCAAGTCTTATTCATTCAACTTCTTCAGTGGACCTTGAGAAAAATTTTACCTACCAAAACAAGCCATGCTTTTCTTGCCAGATTGCAATTCCATCCAGTTGGTTTTGCTTTTTTAATCTTTTTCCCCCACCTTTTTTATAAGTACTAAAAATTTTATTAAAGGACAAAATATAAATACAGAGGATGAAAATACTACATCCTTTGAAGAAATTACATCTGAATATTCAAAAATGAAATCCAAGAAAGAATCACAATGTAAACTGCCCAAAATGCACCACAAGTCAAACAATAAATGCAGGAAAATGGTTTTAAGCAAGTTTCTTCTTTCTTTTTTCTTCTTTGACTAATACACCATATGCCCAAAAAAGGAGAGAACTATAAGCCCTCTTTATTCAGTTTTAATAATTTTCAGCATTTTTGAGCAAACACATAAACTCATATGGCATACATTTAATTTATCCAAAGTAAAATTTTAGGTCAAACTACAATTTTGGTCCTCAAACTATGCATCTGCCTGAACTATCAATAGTTTCAAAGTTCTGGAAGTTCTGAAATGTCTCAATGTGCCCTTACCCTACCTTTTATCAGTATGTGAATGGCAATCACTGCTGTAGCACGTGTTTCTACAAGTCGTCATAATACTCATGTGACATGTTAGGCCACATGCAGGTCTCACATAATCAGAATATATTGAGATATGTGAACTTAAAATTAAAGAATGTAAAACAAATAGAAAATATTTGTGGTCCCTAAACCCTTATTTTTTGAGAGCACCATGTGGCTCAACATATTATATCAACATTGTAAAGACATACAAAAAAAATTTGCCACATCAGCAATTGTCTTTTGTGTTGTGATGGAAAGGTAGGGTAAGGATAATATTGACTTGATTTTAAAACTTCAATAATTAAATTGAAACAATTGATAGTTTCAAGATTAATTTCATATCTAACGCATAGTTCAAATACCAATATTGCATTTTGACCTAAATTTTATTTAGCAACCAATGAGCCTGAAAGGGATAAGTAAATGAACTTATGATTTGAGTTTCACCTGTCAGCAATTGCCAAAACTATCCCTGCATCAGTCGCCGGAAGAATGTCCCCAGAAAATCTAGGAAGTGTGATTTCATACAATGCCTCTGCAACCTGCAACACACAAAGCACAGAAACTGAAACAAAAACAGTATATTATATTAAGTAGCACATGTGAGGGAATTATACATAAATTCCTAACAAAAAAAAAAAGGAAAAAAATACATATATGAAACCCAAAAAGAAGAAATAACAGTTAAAATTCAGATGAACCTGCTCTGGATAGCCGTCTCTAATAGCATAATGGCGGGCCATTATTCCTGCGAGAGAAGTAAATTCTGTGACAACCGCAGTAGCAAGATCTGACATAGCAAGTGATGCAGCAACCTGAAGAACTTGAAGCATATCTTCATCAATTTGCAGAGCCGAACTTAGTTTGGTAACCATATTCTGAATGCGAGTCATCTTGTCCAGCATTGTTCCTAGTTTCTCCTATTGTATTTCAAGTTATCAAGATGTAAGAGCTATTAGAGAAGGGAACAGTGTCAATTCATCATCAATCAGACATAATTCCAGCACTTTCCAAAATCACTTTTGATCTCAAAGTTTCCCCCACCCCCTTTTCTTTCAGGGGAAAAAAATCCACTATGAGTACTACAAGCTTAAAAGAGTTTGTTCAATTATTATTATAAAAGAAACAGTGTTAAAAAACAGTTACATGCTGAACTTTCTAATTCAAAGAAGACAACAGTGAAATTCTCTAATTCCCAAACATATCATCTCTCCTTTCTCATGGATTAAAAAAAGAAAGAAATAACCTACATGGAAAAGAATCCCTTTCAATTTACTTCGGAATTCTGAAATTTTTTTACGTGTATCCATCTCATAAAAAAATTTAGCATCTTCATAGCGAGCTCTGCACAAAAATGAAACGCTTTGTCTCATATGACAGCTCAATACGAGAATAAGATGGAAGGCATAATAACAGTGTAATTCCAAAAACATATGCAAGCACTCAAAGTAGATTCATGAGAAATGAAATTTCATGCAAAAATGATTAGGCTCAGAAACACCACACCAAAACCTTATGCCCGTGGGACTCACACTAGGTAATGGCCGTAAAATACCATTTTAAAACCTTATGCCTGCAGGACTCACAATAGGCAATGGCCTTAAAATAACATACAGACAGAAACTTGGACCTAATTTGCCTTGTCAAAACATCTACAACTTCTGATTTAGGTGGAGAAAAAAGAAATCACTTCTAAAAAGATCTATAGAATTTTTCCTTGGCCAAAAGAAATTTAAGGAGCTATGAGAAGTTTAACAGATCATATCCTCCTCTATTGACCAAAGAAAAAAAAGGTGAACCAGTGAGAACCTTGTTTACCTGAGTACTGCTTCATTTCCTTTTCTCACTACAGTCTCATCAATTGCACCATTTGCCACCTAGAAGAAAAATTCATGTCACCACACTACTTACAAACAGATCAACCTTGACACTTTAAGAGGAAAAAAAAAGGTTATAATGTAGATATAACTGGTAAGAATGTCTCACAGCAATGAAGTATGGCAATAGCCTTCCAGTGTCATCACTAATAGCAAAGTATTTTTGGTGCTTCTGCATAACCTGCATAATCGTACATAACAGTCAACAAATGATGCACAAATTTCTAACCCCACATTAAAAGTCTGATAAACTTTTAACATCTTACCATAGTTAGAAGGTCTTTTGGAAGCTCTAAGAAGGACTCTTTAAACTTCCCAAGTACTGGAACAGGCGCCTCAACAAGATTTACAACCTAAAATATTATGCAAACAGATATACTAAGAACTTTGTTTTTACCCAGAAGTAAGCACAGTTCAAGAACATGCCTATTGAACAAATTTCACCAAAAGAGAACACATCTATAACCTCATCAAGTAAGCCCTCCTTAAAAAGTATGTGTCCATTGACACTTTTTGCTAACACATTAGAGTGCTCCAAAATCTTTTTCTTACGTTCCTGTAAGAGAAAACAAATCATTCAGAAATTAAGTTTTGCTAATTCTATACTTCTTTTTTCTTTTCTTTTTTTGGAAAAGAATACAAGAAAAATGAGAAAATGTTTTTAGCTATCCATAGTTTTGCAGAAAGTAAAAAAAGCAAGTTTCTTCATAATACCTCAATTTCAACATTGATTCCAGCATTCCTCATAACCTTAGCATAAGATTCTGCACTTTCTACCTGTGAATAGTTTTGTGGAGCTTTGACTTAATCAAGCATCTTAGACTTGGAAAACAAAGAGCAACACCTAACACAACCCACCCCCCTCCCCCCGCACAAGACAAAACACACCCGCACTCACCTTTAGAAGTCCAGGAATATAAAATCCATAAATTAAATAGGTATCCTAAGAAATCAGCAATATGAACAGATAAAAGAAATCATAATGTGGGAAATAGAGTGATATAGCCCTCAAGCAACGTTCACAAATACTGTTAAGATAGAATCTACCAAAGGGAGGAAAAAGAGACATATGGCCAAAATTTGTACTAAAAAAGAAAAAACGATTTGTAGCCACTTATTTGCAAACCTATTAGAGCACAAATTAAAGGTTATAATCAAAATTGTGAATTTAAAACAAAAATCTTCAGATCTGTATAAAACAGGACAATTATACAAGCGAACAAAATTGGCCACAGCTCAATCAGTTGTGCTTTCTTTGATAAGTTTTGGCCCCAAGAGCAGGAAGAAGGGGAAATTTGAACTCGTAACCTAACCTCCACATTATGAGCTGTGGTCCTCAGCCAATTGTGCTACCCTTTGAGGTAGCCAATTAGTTATCTCTAAAGGAAGGAATTTTTTTTCCATTTAACATTATTTTTAAAATATTTTAGTTAGTTGTCATGTTTATAAAACTAAGTAGGAAACTAGCATCTCAAGACTCTAAAGTTCAAAGTGAAATTCAAGTTTCTAAAACTCAAGATGTGTGTGATGGTAAGCTAATGTGGAAAAAAATCCACGTGGAAATCGAGTTTTAAAAACTCGATTTCCTGTGTTCACCTGGTCCTTTCTTCTTCCATGGACTCTTTCTTCTTTGTTCTTTGTTCTTCTTTGTTCACCTGGTCCTGTCTTCTTCCGTGGAATCCTTCATCGTGTTCAGATCTTCCCGTGCGAACTATTCTTCTTCTTCCTCTAGGTTCTTCTCTTCGTCTTCAATTTCTTCAGAATCTCTTCGTCTTCAATTTCTTTAGAATCTCAAATCTTCATCGTGTTCTTCAGATTATTCTCATTCTTTTATGGAAATCTAGTCTTTAAGACTCGAGATCTATGTGGCATATTAGTGTCCAACTCAATAAGTAGGAAGCGAGTCTTTAAGCCTCGAGTTCTATATGAAACTCAAGTTTCTAACACTCGAGATGCTAGTTTGCTAAAACCTTTCAAACGAATGTTAACTTACTATATTCTATCCCCTTACTATGCTAGTCCCCAAATATCCCCCTAAAGGAAGAAAGGAAAGATATCTGCATTTATCTTTGTGTGTGTATTGACTATAGGTTATATGATGAACACAAAAGATAACGTGGCCAATCCTGTCACAGTTTTTCTATATTCCCTTCAATAAGAAAATTGATTCACTCGAGATTTGAGTAGTTAGATTGACCTTTGGGGAGGGGGAGATAATTATTTTTGTAAGATATACATGACTACATACATAGATACATAAACCAAAAATGAAATAGATACCTAAGTAGTCCAAGTAAAATGCAGAGGAAGCTGATTTTGGAAATTGAAAAATAAAAAAAGTATAAATTTTACCCACATACCATGAGAGTAGCTGAAGGAGTATTACGAAGGCCATAAGACAGGTTGCCACTACATCCAAAAAAAAAAAACTAAATTTGTAAGTACACTGTATAAACACACACAAAAGGAAAAACCAAATCCACAAACAACTTTTATATGCATTTCCCCCTAATGAGCCAAACGATAAGATGCATTTTAGCCAGTGATTTAACCACAAAAGGAAAAACTCTAGACAAAACAAGCCATGCACCACAAAGTTCTATTCTGCCCGTCTCTTTTGGCATTGAAACTGTCTTTTCTAGAGGAAACATGCATCTATTGTCAGCACATAACCATCAAGCAACTTGTTGACCAACATGAACTTTCTGAATAGTCTACAAATGCTTTTTTCTTTAGTATTTTTTTATAATCCTGTTAGCTTTTTTTTTTTTTTTTTTTTTGAAAACTTGAGTATTAGCCCATGGACTAAATTTACAGAATAGGTTGGATTGCATCAATCTACTAGTTACAAGTATGAGAATCTCACCTAGTAAAAATTTCTCCTCAAAATAACAAATAAAAAATAAAGCTTCAGGCACCTATAGATGAACCCCACATTGCTAAGAAGGGAGGATGGATGATAGTTTATAGGTTTCCAAGCTACCTTGGGAGTTGTGGGGTGGGCTAAAAATGTACAATTATGAGCCTCATCCTCCCCTTCTCTCCTTCTCAGAATATTCTTTTAAGTAAAATATTTCATTTAAAAAAGAAAAAAAAAAAGATCCTCTCAAAATTATTTGGTGAAAATCAAATTTCTAGCATCAGTGCCTAGATCTCCAAAGGTCATTCATTTCCTCCATTGACAACAACTCATTTGTCAATAATGACAATGCAATATCCCTAAATGCAACAATGCCCCACTTAGCGAATCAATTTCTTAGACCCATAATGAATTTCATTCCATTGTAGATCTTCAAAATGATAAATAAACATGTTTCGAACAAAGACTGCTGATTATTGATTCAAGGAGATGTAATGCCATCCCCATAAGGAACACTATACTTCAAAACACTTAAATAAAAGCTCATGTTGCAACAATGGAAAACGTAGCCCAAGACAAGCCAAGCCAAGCCAAGCCAACCCACTTTATTCGAAACACAATTGTGCAATTATATATCAGAGAGAGAGAGAGAGAGAGAGAAGAATACAGGTAAGTATGATCACCTCAAAACTCCAGCAAACATGAATGGCACGACTACATCTCCATGGAGGGCCAAAATCCAACGAATAGGTCTGCTAAACATGATCTACATATTAACAGCAAGGGCTTGATTAGCAAATCCAGCAAACTAAAAATATAAATATATTGACCAAAAATATAGAATAACCACAACAAATAATTTTATTGCTTATGAATAAAGCAGAATTAAAAATGAAAAACACACACACATGATCTACATATTAATAGTAAGGGCTTGATTAACAAATCTAGCAAACTAAAAAAATGAATATTTTGACCAAAAATATAGAATAATTACAACACAATTTTATTGCTTATAAAAAAAGCGGAATTAAAAACACACACACACACACACAAAAATTGAAAATACTAGGATGGATCCAAGTAATCATGTTTTTACCTAATTACAATACTAAGTGAATTGCCGGTCTTTTATTTACAATAAAATTGGTGGCACAACAATTGCACAAGGATTACATATTGTAAGTCCTTGACAACAACATGCTAGACGAATCAAGCACTAAATCCCAGAGTTATTTTCATCCATGAAGGAGGTAGAGAACTTGCAAAAGGAAAATCCAACATATGATTTTACTTGACACTGAAAAAACTAGTGACCTGTGATGCATAACGTAGTGAGGAAAGCAAGAAAATAAAAAAGGAGAAACCCTAGGCTTCACCACCTAAGGGTGCTTGAAATCACCACCAAGCGAGAGCGAATTTCTCATCAGAAAATTCTTATTCAAAAAGGCAGTCCCTTCACAATTACAAGAGCCACTATTTTAATGGGCTTATAGGATCAAATCAATATGAAAGATTTAATCATGCCACAATTAAATCCCACAAAATCCTTAATCACAACAAAGCCAAACTAATTCAAAATTCAAATACATAAAAGTAATAAAAGTCTGAAATTTGATGTCTCAAATAAGTAAAAATCAGAAACAAATCTAGTGTCCACACCAACTCCCCAAGTTGATGCAGAACGTAGTTAGGGAATGCAATAAAATAAAAACAAAAGAGAAAAACTCTAGGCTTCACCACCTAAGGGTGCTTGGGATCACCACCAAGCAAGAGATAATTTCTCATCAGAAAATTCTTTATTACAAGAACCACTAATTTAATAGGGCTTTCAAGATTACATCAATCTGGAAAGATCTAATCATGCCACAATTAAATCCCACAAAATCCATAATCACAACAAAGCCTAAACTAATTCAAAAAAATTTTTTTTTTTGATAAATAACGTAAGAATATTATTAATAATAAAAAGATTGCCAAACCGAGTACATTGGGGATGTACTATGGAGGCACAATTCAGAAAACAAAAGAACAACGGTCAAGAAAAAGAGAAAAAGAAGAACAAGAAAAATGAGAAAAAACCACACTCCATTCAAAGAGAGTGTGTAAGAAAAAAGACTTAATCTCCAGCAAAGGTCGTTCACAACCCTCAAAGCTTCTAGCATTCCTTTCACGCCAAATGCACCAAATCAAGCAATGAGGCACTAATCTCCAAACATCAATGTGACGATGACGCGCAAACTTTCCTTGCCAAGCCTCAAACAACTCAAGAACAGTGCTAGGCATAACCCATTGAATACCAAACAAGCAGAAAACCAATGACCACAACTCCCAAGCTATGGAACAATGCAGATGAAGATGATCCACCGACTCCCCACACCTCAAACACATAAAAGTAATAAAAGTCTGAAATCTGGTGTCTCAAATAAGTAAAAATTGTAAATAAATCTAGTAGCCACACCAAGTTGTCTCACTGATAATCCAGAAAAGGCCATTTCAATTTAATGAACAAAAGATTAATAATTGATTTTATTTTTTTTCATTTTTAACTAACAAGAAAAGAGGAACACATGCAAATCAAATGTTAAGAGCCGTAAATAGAAATTAAAAATTAAAATTGTACAAACCTGAGAGTTCCAGCGCATTGACTTAGGAAATGATATTTTAGCAATGGTATTGGGTAATTCTTCAGACAACACCTATTTATAACAAATTAAAAACAGCATTTATCAACAGATCCTTATGGGTAAACATTGTTAAATTTAAAATAAAATAAAATAAAAAAGACCCACAAAGTGGTGACAATAGAATCAAAAGGCAAGCCACATGTCCACTATTCTAAAGCAGCAGTCCAAGTAAGTAGCCATTACTTCCTAGAATCTTAGAAAATCATTGAGCAAATTGTCACCTTAAGGAGATAGATAAGTAATCATTAATAGGATACTAGAAACATGGTATTCCATTATTTATCTGTACCTTGATAATTTGTACTCACCAATAAGCTCCAATAGCTAACAAGCCTATTTATGTAAGAAATAAAAATAGAATAATTGACACACACATATTAAGTGACGTTCATATATCTGCACATATCATTGGAAATTACGTTTTCTTTCAATCAGTATTAATTTTAAGCATCAGATATTATTGCATCTGTCACCTTAATAATAGAAAAGGGGCATGGTAAAAAAAATGAAAGAGCCCTAATCTTCATCAATGCTTCCTTGAATTCCTCCCCAGCTCTTTTTAATTGTATCCTATTCCTGAGTTCTACAAATAGTACATGAGATAAACTTTTCTACCAACATTTTCTGTTGGAAACTGTTACCGTTAATAAAGTTTCATTCAGTTAATCAAAACATTCAGTCTTTGTTTTTTTTAATAGATATAAAGGAAAGTAATACTATTCATTCAGTATTTGTCTTATATTAAAATTAGCACATATTGAGATCTTAACTGAATCAGTACACATCTGCAATTGTACATCCAAATTTGATGGGCACTTCATCTAACCAAATACATTCAAAATAAATAACTAAGGAAAAAATTTTTTTTTTTATGAGAGAAGTTCATAAATACAATTAGCAAAGAGAAAAAGAGGCACTAGAACCTCAACAGCAAGTCGGGCAGATTCCATTATACGAGCATATAGATACTCTGTTTTCCCTGCATTTTGAAAAAACCCTCATGAATACCCATTATCAAGTACAAACATTATGCATAGCAACTTAAAAACAAGAAAATGTGAATTTTCTGGAACACGGCCCTAAATTTCTGATGGCTAACCGTTCAAATGTGCACCTCTAAAGGCCAAACTTACTTCCCCTCAAAGTAGCAGTTAAATAGCAATAACTCAGAACTTTTGCAGCAAAGTGGCCCATCAATAAATGGGCCAGATAAAGGTTCACTTCTATAAAAGAAAAAATAATAATGGCAGCACGGGAACCCTAAAACCTACCAGGGTAGAGATAGTCTCAACTAAAAACCCAGTGTGCCCCAGCCGAATTATGTAGTAAACAACTATAGTACAACTTAGTTGATTTGGCATGAGGTGTACTAGCAAATTAAATTGATTACTTGGTCAAATGAAGATCAAATAGCATAAGATTTTCTATACTTATACTGAATATTAAACATTTACAGATACCGAAAACAATCTTCCGTGAATACAATTAGGTAGATCTCATACACGATTTATTGGAAGTGTATGGGTAAGCTCATCAACCCACCTCACAGATGAGTCAATCGTTTCCATAGATTTCTGCCAATAAGCTCTAGCTCAAATGACACTTCATGCCCCCATAGAATGGCTTGGAGGGTAAAGTCATGTGTTCAAACCCACCAGAATCACCAGATGCATGTTTACTTGCCAATCAAAAAAAAAATTTGTTTCCATATATTTTTACCAATTATCTGCAATCTCCAAACGTAAACATGTCTGCTATTGTTCTCACATAAGGTGGAATTTTTGGAGAGAGAGGCTTCCCTAAATGAAAGTGATAATACTAGTGTGCAAGCAGAGTTTAGTGCTTAGAGACAGCTGGTCAATGGCCGTGGAGCTTGGAATTTCTTGTTTAAAAGTGGAAATGATGCTGATAGTTGTCAACTTAGTCACTGGGAATTTTGCCACTAGCAGACTAACATTTTCCCTTGTTAATTGCAGATAATTGTTATCCACCCTCTCTTGCAGTAGTCTGACTACAGTGATGCTCTTGCTTAGCTAGACTATTCACAAGATGAGGATTTTGTGTGCTATGATAAGCCTCCTTAAAATATAAGTCCTCTTTTGTGTAATGACAATACTGATTTGTAAAAGAGGTCAACTTCTTAATATATCCATTGCAAGATATTTGCAACATGATAACTTAACACAATAAAAACTAATCACTATGCACAGTTCTAAGTCACCTTCTAGTAGTAGTTTTTTTTCTTCCTCTCCTTTTTTTTTTTTTTTGGGGGGGGGGGGGGGGGGGGGTGGAGTATTGAAATTATTAAACCATCTCTATATCCAAAATCATATAAAAAGTACAAATAAATTCGAGGAGATGAACAATGAAGTAAACTTAGATCTCAAAACCTTCTGCTTGTAATGGCAACTATTTCACTTTCTTTTTTTCTTTTTGTAGGTAAACTTTGCACACTCACCATCAATCTTTCTATTCAATGAGTCCAGTGGTATAGAGTATCTACGGCAAAAACCCTCAGCAGCCTGACATGAAATAACAAGTTGAATATTATATGGCTATTCATTTTTTTTTTATAAGTAAGAAAGATGTATATTCAAAAAACTACCTCATGAAATCAACATAAGGCAGAAAAAGGGATACAGGGAAGGAAACAAACAAGAAAAAAACAAAACAACCAACAAAGAACTAAGAACAAAGAAGAGAGCTAAGGAACAAAGGGAGAGAATCACTAGAGGTGAGTCCTCAAGCCTTAGACCAATCAAAAAGAGAGCCACAAAAGAAAGCTAGCAGCTGGTCATCGAATTTATCCATGTCCTCAAAAGTTTGTCTGTTTCGCTCCCTCCAAATACACCACATTAGGCATAGAGGGGCTAAATTCCAAATGCTAGAAAAGTGCTTTCCCAACCAATTCCACCAACCAAGAAGCGTATCTGCAACCGATCTTGGCAAAACCCAAGAAATCCCAAAAGATTTGAAAACCAAGCTCCATAGCTGATGAGCTTTATCACGATGGAGTAGCAGATGATTCATCGTCTCCCCGCTACATCGACACATAATGCACCAGTCAACAAGATCAAAGCCTCTACCCCTCAGATTGTCTCCTGTAAGAATCTTCTCCCAAGTTGCATTCCAGACAAAGAAAGAGACACGCGGAGGAGCCTTAACCTTCCAAATAACTTTCCAAGGAAAGATAATAGGCGAGGGACTACGAAACTTATTGTAGAAAGAGCGGATGTCAAAATCCTCCTTCTTCGACAAAGGAACTCTTGCCCACTTCAAATACACTTGGGCCCGATAAAAATGAGTTAAAAGGATTCCTATCTGTGTCGGTCAACAATGGGCTTGAGCCCAGGCCCAAAACAACAGCCTTTTTGTTACTTCATGCAACCCATTTAAGGGGCTTTGGTACTTCTTTTTTACAGACCCTATCCACTACCCATGATTCCCCACTGAGCAACGTATCTCCTCCTTTCTTTCTATCCCAGAAAACCCGTCAACTCCTTGTCCCATCAACCTCCACGATAAGACCTCTTCCTGTCCAGCAAGATCTTCTAGCATCACTCTTCTTCCCCTTATTATAATCTTTTGAATTCAAACTGAAGTTTGGGCAGCAAATCCTAGTGTTTGCCAGATATTGCTCACCTACCATTATCTCCTCATTAATGCTCTGCCCCCTCCCACCACCTCCACCTTATCAGACTTGCCCATCGGAAAAACCCCCACTTTGGCCCCTTTAAGTCTCAGATTCACCCCCTTCTCCTTCACTCCTAACTATGTCATCTTCCCCTTGGCTGTGAAACCAAGCTGCTTCAGTTGCTTTCTATCCTCTATTCTTTCATGAGAGCCTTGCACAATTTCAGCAAAAGTTCTAGAGTTTTGAGCCTCCAAGTTATACCTCCTCACCTAAGGAATAAATTTTGGAGGACCATAACCACCCACCGTTTCAAGACCAAAAGCCCTCCAACCCATTTTCTCTTTACCTTCAGGGATAATAATCGATCTCCTAGACCCACCAGCTTTGAGCTCAGTCAAAAGCAAGAACTGACCAGAAGAGTTGGAGCTCCTTTGGAGAGTAAGGGCAGTGTCACCTTCTCTGAAAATAAAAAACTGTTTGGAACTCTCCACAATAACAAGTTCTTCAATATTATTCATCAGCCAATGTACTGCATTCTTGCCTATGAAAACTGATCTCATAAAGAATTTGCCTCTTTCAAAAATCCGTAGCAAGAAATAACGTCCCCCTTCCTCTAATATTAGTTGAAAGAACTTGGACTCAATAAAGAAACTGCGAACATCCCCCATGAATGTATATCAACTACAATAGAATAAGTATAAAGGAAATGGAAAACCAGCTCGCTATATGGCTATTCATATTCAAATCAGGTACCAACCAATAAAAAATGATGACCTTTTAAGTTACATCAGTATACAATGACATCTCAATAATTACACTAACAAGTGAGCAATGGATTCTAGCTTTGCCAAAGTCACAGCACAAGATGGGAAACATAAAATACATGTAATAACTAATAATCCCTTCCATGAAGGAAAAACAAATAAATTAACATTAATAATAAAGCAAATGCACTCATGGTAGTTACAACCTACTTCTATTGCTGTTTTCAAATAATCTCACCACACAAATCATTTGGCCAAAAAAGCAAATTTACTTAAGCTCCCAGGAGAAAAAGAATGGCAAACCTTTGTAGCATTTCCTTGATTATCAAATGCTTTTGAAACAGGAGGTCCTCGAACCTCAACCTCCTTCTCAGCTTGTTTAGTGCAAAGATTCTCAACACAAACCTGGAAATGTGACAAAAAGGCACACATCATTACCATTCAGTGTGACGAAATGAAACTAGATAAGGTCCTGAAATTTGAACACTTCTGAAATTTCAGTGGACGGTCAATTTTAGTACTAGGAGCCGCATAGGGTACTATAAAATTCAATATATTTAGATGTAAAACCTGCACTATTGCATGTGAAACACGGTTCTTTTTTATTATTAAGTATAAGATAGAAGAACTGAACCCAGAAACAAATCCCATGGAAAATGCAATTAGGCCATTAAGCCATAAGAACAAAGAATAACTTCTCTTCTATTTTCTCTACTTGGAAAACAATGTCAGCATTTAGCAAAGAAAAATATAGTTTCACTGTACCAGTAATCTGCGAGGTGTTCCAAATGCTTGCACTTCACCATGGCTTAATCTTTGTTTTTCCAACACCAGCAATATTAAGTCTTTGAGCTGCAATGACCAGCATTTCAGTCAGTGAACAACTATAGATGGAAAATTAGGCAGAAAAAGTGGGGTTGACAGTATCTAAAAGGTAAAGAGAGCTTCAAAACCAACCAACCAAAAAAAAAAAAGGAAAGGAGATAGCTATAATAAGAAAAGGATCAACATGCTTCATGTGAAAAAAAAAGAGTACTTGCTGGCCTGCATCAACTACATCTTGAGGTGGCATATCTTCAGTCCCAATCTCAAGAACAAACAACCTTGAATCATCATTCACCTGTGACATAAGTCAAAGAATAAACCCACATTTAAAAGTAATAACTAATGTACACATAGTAGTTGTTAAACCGTGACTTATTCTGGTCAAACAATTAAATTATAATGTTAAAAAGTTCACATAAATTTAAAGTTCTAGCAATATCCAACTACTAGAATTTCAATGACAAGGTGTCACCGGTAAATTGAGCACCATCCCCCTCTCTCTTACACACATATATAAATTATATGTCTAGGAGTGTACAAACACAATTATATAATTGCTTAGACCATTTAGTTCTCATGCGTTATTTATGATGTCTTTAAAGCTACAAGCATAGGTAAAAAAATCAAGGACTCCTATGTACATCTGGTGATCAAACCACATCAACAAGAGCATGCCACAAAAAAGGATGTAACAGTAAATCCCAAAATAATATTGAGTCTATTCATGTAGGCTTGATCATTCATACATATAATTAAAATGTTAATAAATCAATAAAAAATGAAAGCTAAATTAGCCTTAAGAAAACTGCTATATCAATACTAAAAACAATGAGAGAAGTTCAAGTCAGCTGCATATGCAAACTAACCTTCTTGACGGCTGTATCCAAAAGCTCTTTAGGACACACAACATGAACAGGGTCAGAAGCAACACCCAGTGGATGTCCAAGAGACTCCCTGGTATTCAACCAAAGTTGTGCACACTGACGAGCTAAACTGATTGAAGAGAAAAAAAAAAACACACAAAAAAGAAGATAAGATAGACACAGAACTCAGGAGGATTAACCTGAAAGGATCATGTTCTTAAAAAAATATCTTTGTTCAGGCCTAGACCAGAAATTTATTTGCAGGCAAATAATCTGTCATACATGTCTCTGTTCTGTATTATCAAGCTGCCAACCATTTCATTGATAACATAGACACCAATATTGGCCCTTAACTTCATATGAACATTCAGTTAATGGAACCAAAGTTGGTAAATTTGTTTAGCTAAGCAATGATAACCAGTTGCAAATTATAGTGGCTGGGACTGTTAGTTTCAATAGTCCTCCCTGCCTCCCATTTTGTTGATCCTATGGATCAAAAGACAATAGACTTGTTCCTTTATAAATACTTTTTTTTTGATAGGTAATCTGAAAATTAATATTAAAGAGAACAAAAAGGGAAAGTACAAGTTGTTCATGATGATGAACGACAAGAAATAAACAAACAACACAGCAAACTAGAAATCAGGAAACTAAGCTAAGGGAAGACATAAACTCAAAGAGAGAAGAACAACGCGTAAAACCCCAACAACGAGACCACTCCAAAAGACTACGTTGGCATAAAACCTTTAACTCATCCAACGTCTTCTCAATATCCTCAAAGGAACGACGATTACGTTCCAACCACACAATCCACATTAAACACCCTGGAACCAAATTCCAAATGTCCGAATTATGTTTCCCAGGCCACTGATGCCAACAAGATAACAAGCCCGCCGCTGAACTTGGCATAACCCGCACAATACCAAAGGCCTGAAGCATAAAAGTCCATAGGGAATGAGTAACAGGACAATGAAGAAGAAGGTGGTCTACCGACTCCCCATCACAACAACACATACAACACCAAGAAGCCGACGGGCGACCCCTAAGCATTAGATTGTCCAAAGTGAGGATCCGACCATGTGCAGCAGTCCACAAAAAGAACGCCACTCGCCTAGGAATCTTTGGTTTCCAAACTCCCTTCCAAGGAATCAGAGAATTTGAAGCACCCTGAATCACATGGTAATAAGACCGGGTGTCAAACTTACCATCACCTTTCAACCGCCAACAAAGAGAATCACTCCTATCACCCCGAGGAATACGAGTTTGGATAAGACGAAGAAGGGAATAAGATGCAGCTAGCTCCCAATCTTCAAAAGCTCTATAAAACCTTAAATCCCAAACTCTACCCGTACCCCCTTCTGGAATCCACAAAACCTCAGAGATACAAGCATCCTTGACCGCTAAGCACACATAGAGCTCAGGATAGAGATCTTTTAGAGAATTATCACCAATCCACCTATCATGCCAAAATCGAATACGAGTGCCTTCACCCACTACAAAAGACAGATGCTTAGAGAAGCTCTCCCACCCTTCGTTAATGCTTCTCCATAGGCCACACCCATGAGTCCTCCTGCACACTTTAGTACACCACCCCCCTTGACCCTCACCATATTTTGTGGAGATAACACGCCGCCAAAGATGGGAAACTTCATGCCCATATCTCCACAACCATTTTCCTAATAAAGCTTGATTAAATGACACCACATTCCTTATCCCCAAACCACCCATCTCGACGGGTAAACACACTTTTTCCCAAGCTACCAAAGGAAATTTGAAACTCCCCTCAGAAGACCCCCAAAGAAAGTTCCTTTGAATACTTTCCAATCTAGCAGCCACAGATTTAGGAATAGTAAAAAGAGATAAAAAGTACGTTGGGAGACTTGAGAGAGTACTCTTGAGTAACATGAGCCTACCACCCTTAAATAAATAGAGACGCTTCCACCCAGATAGCTTCTTCTCCATTTTCTCCAAAATAGGATTCCAAATCGAAGCTGTCTTAAACGAAGTCCCCAACGGCATCCCCAAATATTTCATAGGCAAACTGCCCACTCTACATTGAAGAATATTAGCTAGAGCTTCTAGATTATTCACCACCCCAACAGGGACAATCTCACTTTTCCCCACGTTGACTTTCAAACCCGTAAAAGCCTGAAAAAAAGACAACACCAACCTTATGGACAGTAGCTGATCCCTAGAGGCATCACAGAATAAGATAGTGTCATCGGCAAATAACAAATGGGAGATACGCACACTAACAGAGTTCTCAGGGCCCACCTGAAAACCCCGAATAAGATTACACTCCTCTGTCTTCTTCAATAGTCTACTCAAAACCTCCATTATCAATAGAAACAGAAGCGGGGATAATGGATCCCCTTGTCTCAATCCACGAGAACTACCAAAAAAGCCTTCAGGGGATCCATTAACCAAGACCGAGAAACGGACAGAAGTAACACAAGCCTTAATCCACCCCCTCCATTTCAACCCAAAACCCATCCGGCCCAACAAATAAAACAAGGCCTCCCAGTTCACATGGTCATAAGCTTTTTCAATGTCAAGCTTGCAAACCACACCCGGTAATCTGCTCCTCAACCTGCTATCCAGGCATTCGTTTGCAATAAGCACTGAATCCAGAATCTGCCTTCCACCAACAAACGAATTTTGAGACTCAGAGATAAGACTATCCAAAACCGCCCTCAACCTATTAGCCAACACCATGGATAACAGCTTGTACACACTACCCACCAAACTGATGGGGCGGAAGTCCTTAATGTTAACAGCATTACACTTCTTGGGAATTAGAGTGAGAAACGAAGCATTCATAGACCGTTCAAACACAGAGTGCCGATGAAAGTAATCAAAGAAATCCATGACATCCTTTTCCACAACACCCCAACATTTGTGGAAAAAAGCCATAGTGAATCCATCAGGACCAGGGGCTTTATCACCCTCCATCTCCCCTAATACAAGGATGACTTCCTCCTTTGAGAACTCCTTCTCTAAGGACAACCTCTCTTCCTCTGCAATGCATGCAAAATCTAACCCATCCATAGTAGGACGCCAAATCTCAGTTTCCTCATACAACCCTTGGTAAAAGAGAACTAACTGAGAGCGCACAGCAGCCTCATCCTCATAAAGAACACCATCCACCTCAATCCTCTTAATTAGATTAGCATTTCTATTGGAATTTGCTAATCTATGAAAGAAACGAGTATTATTATCTCCCTCCTTCACAAACAAAGCACGAGACTTTTGTCTCCAAGAAATTTCCTCAAGAGAAGCCAAATGTTCTATATCCCCTTTGAGCTGAATGCGACGATTCAGATCCTCATTCGATAAACCCACCGACTCCTCTCTAGCATCTAAACCCATAAGTTCAGTCAGCAAATTCTTCTTTCTAAAAGCCAAATCACCAAACACCTCCCTGTTCCACTTTTTTAAATCAGCTTTCAAAGCCTTCAACTTTTGAGCCAAAATAAAACTTGGAGAGCCCGAAAAACTGTACCCATTCCACCATAATTGCACTCTATCAACAAAACCCTCAATTTGCAGCCACATGTTTTCAAATTTAAAGGCATTTCGACCTCGTCGAACAACACCAGCTTCCAACAAAAGAGGACAGTGATCAGAAATAACACGAGGAAGCACCCGTTGAGAAACATTCTCAAAATGTTCCTCCCAATCTGGAGAAACCAAAGCCCTGTCAATTCTTGACATAGAGGGGATACCAGAATCTCTAAGCCATGTAAAGGAAGCCCCCTCTAACGGTAAATCAACTAAAGCATTACTCTCTATAAAGTCCGAGAATGCAAACATAGCAGGGCTGAATGACTCACAGCCAAGTCTTTCACTTGGGTACCTGATAATATTAAAATCCCCTACTAAACACCAGGCCATGGGCCACCTGGCTCGCACCCGAGATAACTCCTCCCACAAAAAAGATCTCTGACCGTCATCATTAGGGCCATATACACCTGTACAGGCCCAAACAAAGTCATCCACCACCCCTCTTAATAAAACACTGACAGAAAACTGTCCAACAAAAACATCCAACTTTTCAAAAACCCTCTTGTCCCAAACCAGCAAGACCCCTCCCAAAGTCTGGACAGCATCCAAAGCATTCCAATCAATGTAAGGGCTACCCCATAAACTTCGAACAAAAGCAGTGTCGATAGAAGCTACTTTCGTTTCTTGAAAACAAACTATATCACATTTCCACTCTTTTAGAAGATTCTTACAAACTTGTCTCTTCCGGGGATTATTAAGCCCCCTTACGTTCCAAGAAAGAAGGCGTAAATTCATTAAAAACTACCAACAACCCCCACAGCATACGAAGGAGCTCTGCTCCTACTCCTAGAAGAGGCACCATCATAATTAACATTAGAAATGAGCCCCTTAAGCTCCCTAAGACCTCGTGACCCTAAGTTTGTAGGTTGCTTAGGCACCCCAACATCGGTCACCTTGAGACATTCCTGTTCCAGGAGGCGAAACAAAGCCACGCATTGAGCTTCATGTTTCACAATTGGAAATCCCACCATATTGCAAAAATCTATCATCAGCTGGGACACCCAACTTGAATTTGGTTCAGTTTCTGCCACCTGAGCCTCTCCTGCATCATCCTGAACCAACACCACCTCACCAAGAGTATTGGGATCCCACCGAGTCAAAGGATTACACTCCAAAGGACAATTATCTTTCACCCCATTACCACCATCACTGTTATCAGCTCCACAGTTGTCCCACGGCAGCAAAAGAAGCCCAGAATCATTATGGCTAAGACCAACAGAAGACACTGACCTTGGCTGTGCCACCACTTCTTGGTAGTCACAAAAAGCCTCAACTCGATCTTCCCCTACCCCACACGCAGTACCCATCTCGTTACCCAGCTCAGACAAAGGGGAAAACCGATTCTGTAACACACAATGATGCCAACGATGTGCCTGTGACCCATTTTGCAGAGCCGGAGGCAGCATCGCCGTAATCGCCGGAGTACAACCCACCATGCCGGAGTCGGAAACCACCATATCGGCCCCCGATGCACCGGAATCCTCCATCGGCGTACACCCATCAAGCTCCGGCTCAAAAACCGAAGCCACCGTCGCACTTATCGCTCTAACGGGATTAGCTTCCTCCAAAATGGCAGACAATGAAGCCACCGAGGCGCCAGGGACCAGGTCGACGTTAAGGGCAGAGGCACCAAGCACCGCTGCACTCTCCAGCGACTCGGCATCTCCACACAAAAGACCCCTCGAGCTCTCGCCTAATACCCACAATGACTGAGCATCAGATTTCACTTGAAAAGAATTGGGCTTGACCAAACTGCCCTTCTTAAGTAAAGGCACTTGCACCACGGGTTGGGCTTCAGCAAGCCCACTCGGTAGTTTTGAGACTTCTGGCCCATCACAGGAATTCTTGGTCCAGCTGATCTCCTTAGCACCCAAATAACTCACAACACGTCTCCCTCCCTCAGGCTTGCACACCCTCAAAGCCAGCAAAGCAGGAGTCAACTTAAACTTAAATACCCGCGTGGGTCTGCCACATAAAGCTGAAATATTGCCATTTCTAGCTGAACCATTTTCAAAAAAACCTCCATGAAGCACGTTCTGCCCCCATTTAGTTCCATTTTTTTCAAAATTCCTGATTTTCTGCACATTACCATAATCAGACATATCCTTCCCACTCCGGCCACCACAAGCAAGCTGACCACCTCCACCACCATTAAAAACAGAAGCTTTGGCCAGAGATACCAGTTTAGCACCAAAGCAAAAATTCCTAAGTTCTTTCTGAAACAAAGACTAACCAGCTCTATTAGAACTAGCTGGTATCATAATACAGCCTCTCCTAGACCCTCCAAAATAAACTGCAATAACAACAAACAGACCAGCTTTGTTAGATCTCCCACAGAACTCTAACAACTTCCCATTTTCCCTAAATGTCTTACAAAGTAAACCATGGCCAGGGACCCAATCTCGTATATCTTCGAGACAAGTAAGTAACCATTCTATGCCCCTACGTCCAACCCAAATAGAGCTCTTAACATTCCGACGTGTCTCAAGTATAGCATACGAATCAGACCGCCCCCCATCAAAAGAAAAAGAAAACAATTTAGCATCAATATGAAAAGACCTCTTGCTGCCCCCAGGGCCAGAGGATTGAGGTTTAGGAGGGATGTTTAGGGAGGTTTCGATGGAGGGAGAACTAGGTATGGTTAAAGGTGCAGGTATAATGGACGGCTGTTTAGACAGAGCTTGGTTAGACCCCTGAGGTGGTGGGGGAGGGGAGGGCAAAGGCAGTGGTGGAGAAGGGGGAAAAGGATATGGGAAAAGCCCAAGCTGTGGAGGAAAGCATATGGGGGAGGGAGAGTGAAAATGTGAGGGTGGGAAAAAAGGAAAGAAAGAAGGTGATGGTTGAGGGAGAGGGAGAGAGAGAGAGAGAGAGAGGGTGGGGTGGGGGAGGGGGGTGGAGAAGGTGAGGATGGGGTGGGGGAGGGGGGTGAGGGGGAGCAGGAGGCAAGTTGCAGACTACATATTAATCTTTCTCCTGCTGATCAGAGCATATGTGTCCCCTAAGATTTTGCCATAACATGTCATTGGCACCATAAATTAATAGTGCCCTGTACTCAGTTGAAAAGTCTACCAGATGGTCTATAAATTTAGCTCTAAAACCTTGCCCATTAATTGAATCTGTACAAAGAACATGGTAGGTCATGTTATCACAGATAGGGCTGAGACAATGATGACTACAAAAAAGATACCTGCCCAACTTTAAGATCAAGAGATTATCAGATTAAAAATAAAAATTGATCTCTACGAGTTTCTAAAAGTGGACCTTAATACCATTCTACAGCAAAACAAAATTCACAACTTCAATTTTACCAGTACGTACATGACAGTGTTTTTCTATTTTCAGTGCAAGTTTTCCGGGCCACAATTAGGAAGAATCCTTACCTTCTTATCCGACCAAAATATCGAGCACGCTCTGTTACCCCAACAAAGCCTCTAGAGTCTAAGATGTTAAAAGCATGAGATGTCTTCAGAAGCTGATCATACCTAGCATGTAGCACAGCAAATGTTAACTTAAAGAAAAACAGAGAAAAGGTTTCCACATAATGCACTGAATAATGGAACATAATAAAAATTAAACAACATACGAAGGGATTGCAAGGCCTAAAGCAAGCAAAGAACGCGCCTCTTCTTCAAAAAAATCAAAGTGTTTCTGAAGATGATGAACACTAGCATGTTCTAGATAATATGCACTCATTTCCTTCCTGAAAAAGAAGTACGAAATATATTGATTGTGGACATTTAGAAAGTAAGTGGCACAGTCAAGCTTGATAATGCTTATATAACAGAAGGCGGAGAAAGAGCAAACTAAAGAGAATAGAGATTAAAAAGGTTAATGAAAGTCATCTGAATATTTGAACTTCATATCAGATGGCATCCCATCCAACTATCTTCAATCGCCAATCAAGCACTTCAGAGTTCTTTTAAATTAGCTTCCAGCAGTAGTATGCTTCAAAAAGAGGTAAAGCAGCTCACAGAGGAGAAAGTACTTGACTAAAAAAGGGAAGAAGGCAAAAAGTTCAGCAGTTAACTTCTACAAAGAGACTAAAAGAACACAGTGGAGTAGAAAGGTGGGAGTTCTAATATCAATAACTCGAAAAGTTTATTTGCATAAAGTACAAAATGTTTGGGGTAGCAATTCCATAAAGACCATGACAAAAATTTAGAAAGACAAGATTACCAGCATTTAGGAAGAAAGTACGAAACATAATCCATTATTCAAGAATACTGAGTGATGTACATTGACAATATTTGGAAGATTATAAGTATTTGTGACCACAAAGTTATAGCACTATTTTGCCTTTAAAGAAAAAGAAAAGAAAAAAATATATATATATATATATATTTTTTTTTTTTTTTTTTGAGGGGAAACCTACTCATTCTCCAAAAACAGCTCCCCGTATGTAATTCCATCAGCATATCGAATTTTCTTAAAATGATCAACTCCCTGCCAATTAGTTCAGAAAAATTTAATAAAATGGACAATAAGGTCAAAGATTAATAAAAGAAACAGTCAAAGACGGACCTGTAGTAACATGAGGATGCGCTCAAGACCATAAGTGATTTCAACAGATATGGGCGACAATTGCAGGCTTCCAGCCTAGAGAGAAAAAGAATGGGAAAAAAGCTTCAAGTAAAACCAAATAAAACTTGGCAAAATCATGAAAAATCAACAGTACCTTGACCAAGGGAAATAGTTATTATTACAGTAAACATGAAAGCCATATAATCCAAAATTAGGGAAGATTCTTAGTTCTATTCAATTTTAAAGGAGTAACCTGCTGGAAGTAGGTGAACTGGGTAATCTCCATCCCATCCATCCAGATTTCCCATCCTAAACCCCAGGCACCAAGTACCTATAAGCATGTTCGGTCAGCACGTAGAAAACAATCAAGCTAATGATCCATTTACGCAAAAATGCTTCCTCAAGAAAAATTTTACACATATAGTTGCACTATGCTTACAACTATGAGCCATAGCAAGGAAATCTAACCAAGTTAAATTGTATCTCAGTAAGACGCACTAATTAGATCTGAATAAAATAACAAGGGAAGAATAAAAATCCACCATCAAAGACAAGATATTACCGGACTCTCCCAGTTGTCCTCCACAAATCGTATATCATGCGCACTAACATCGATGCCTATCAAGCATAAAGCATCACTGTTAAACGAAATGTTGAAAAAAGGATAAAATGTGAAAATGTTAAACAGTTCTTGTCATTTGCACTAACATCAATGGGACTAGATGATTGGCAATCTAAACAACAATTACACATAATTTGTAACCTTATTTAATAAAATTGTATCCCAGAGGCCTTGAACCACAATCTTACCCTCCAGCCGAATATTAAGGGAGTAGGAAGCACCATTTGAATTTTGAGCTAGAGCTCATTGGCATCATTTGAAATTGTTTTGGAAACAATGGCCATTAAAACATAGAAGCTTTTAGGCCAATGAGCTCTAACTTAAATGCAATTCCTCCCCTTGTGAGGTTAGGTGGAGGGTCTGGTCAGATTTCTAGATACTTGTAACATAGATGATGTTTGTGGCTACCCTCGTACACTTCCTGTGTACATGGAGATCATTGCCTTCATTTCTCTCCAATAAATTTTTTTAATTACTTGTAAAAAGAAGGTGGAGCATCAGGTCATGGGTTTTCAAGAGCACCATATACGTATTCAATTACCATTAAAAAGAAAAAGACACAGAATCGTTTATGTTCCTGCATAGATATAACACGGAATGTAAATGGTGCTTATTCATTTTAATTGTAAAGGAATAACCAAAATCCTTGGAAACTATGACAGTATAAAAATTAAAGGTATTACTAAATAGGGACAAAAAATAGAACATGAAGTGCCATAGATATATGATAGTTAAAAAAAAAAAAAATTTTGATTAGTTATATGATAGTTAAAATAATAAAGTGATCTCATAATCATCAACCTCCAAGCCAAAGAAGGTAGTGATCATGATTCTCAATCAAATTGGTAGATTGAGGTAGAAATTCATCCCATTAAATCTAACAGAGACAATAATATTAACCACTTTGTTTGTTTATTTATAGTGATTATTCTACTTGAGCTTTAGATTGATCATATGGAATGCAACTTTTTTAAAGATGGAACTAGATATTAAGTGATGATAAAATAGATGGACAAATAATGCCTACAAGTTATCGTTTTCAGTATCTTGGCTCAATCATTTGTAAGAATGGGGAGATTGATGAGGTATAGAACATGTTATACATGCTGTTCTTTTTTTGGGGGGAGAATTGGTTTGGGAAGCACTAGTCAACTATCTGGAATATGATACCAAGTTGTCTACTGTGGTTAGCTTGGCAGGAACGTGATAACCGTATCTTTGAAGATAATGAGAGATCTTTAGATCTTTTAAAACGTCTTCTATTTGGTACTTTATTTCAGTGGGCTCGTATTTGGGGTCTTACATAATGTATTTCAATTTCTGCTTTCTACAATCTGTTAGTTTTAGCTCTTGAGCTTTATGTATTTTCTTCATGTCCAAAGTGTTCATCATCATGAACAAGATATTCATTTTTTCAATTAAAATTCTATTACCTATCAAAAAAAAAGTTACACATATAATTATAGTTGGGAGACATAAAAAGTGAATTGAGAATCTTGCATGATTGAATATTACCATTAAGTTGAAGGGGGCGTTATATATGATTGCTATAAGACCAGCCATACTTCAAGGAAAAAAATGTTGGGCTACTAAGAAACATGTTCATGAAATGAGTGGAATGCTTAGAAAGAACAAATGATGATATAAGGCCTAGTTCATTTTCCAACTTAGGGAACCTCTAGATACCCAACTTTCTCCCATTTATACAGAAAATGGGTGTGCCTTTGCATCTTTGTCAAGAAGAACAACCGACAGCAACATTGTAAGGCCTGGTTCATTTTCTTATACAGCATAACTTCTAATGAATTTTTTTCCCTTTTTTTAAAGGGAAAAATGAGTTTTAGCCCGTCGTTTATGGTTAAGATGTGGCTCAATTGCTAGTTTTCTTCTTGTATTGATACAGGCGTCAAGAATCAATAAGCACAAAACATGAAAATGGACAAAGGGCACCAATGAATTCTTCTCAACTTATTTTGATAAGTAATGATATTTTATTGAAAAAATACTACTTGATGTACAAGTAAAATGAACAAAGAGGAACCTACAGAATTACAATTCTTTTCAACTTTAATAACAATGCAGAAATGCCTTTAAGCTTATAGCAATTTAAAGAAAATATAGGCAGAGTCGCTACCTAAAGCTGATAGGCTACGAATAAAAAGGTCTTGTGAATTTCCAGGATCAGGCTTTAATATAACCTGAGATCAAATTTGAATGCAAGCAGTAAGGTATTGTAAAACAAAACTCCCTAAATAATCCAGAAAAGAAAATTTTTATCTATAAACTCAAATTTAACCTGAAATTGAGTGTGTCTTTGAAGCCTGTTTGGGTTTTCACCATAACGACTATCATCTGGCCGAATGCTAGGCTCCGCATACCTTTCATATGAAACTCCACATTAGCAGTTACCTAAGAAAACTCTTCTTTCTTTCTTTTTTCGGGAGAGATGGTTTTCAAGTATCAATGCAGTTGTCAAATGTAAAATAGTAGTGACAGAAAATCTCACAACTTTATAGCATGTTAAATTAGCTAAACGAACAATATTTTGAAGATTCCAGCAAAAAATCAAAGCAATCAAAATCAAATTTTCAAATTTTTTCAAGCATAGTTACAAAAAGCAAATGCTTATAAGAAAGAATTTGATCCCGGAAACATCTAATTCACACAGGCCTTATCAACCAGCATGCATTAAAAATCCAGATCACCCCAATATTGATCAGCCAATTACCCCATTAAATGCATGGCTAATCTGTTCATTTTTTTTTTTTAAATGTATAGAAACCTTTGGTAGAGATATCTTGTTATTGCAAATGAAAATGCAAATAATTTTGGCTGCCATAAGTTAAAAAGGTTGATTCCAATCTGCTATTTGTTTATTTTATGTCTTTTCAATAAACAAGATAGGCAAGTATGGTAGCATCAAAGTCAAATTATTAAGAGGGGATTGGGGGGGGTGGGGAGGAATATATTGATTTTTATTATTTTATTTTGCACCATCTTCAGTTTCATTTACAACAAGAACAACTTCTTTATAATTTACATACAAAAAAAGGGACCAAGGGGTATTTTTCAGAATGTTGCAAACAATTGAACTGGAATATAGTTAATTTAAGCTACATGGCTTCTAGGAAATCATTATTTATATATTTAGTTCTTAAGTGAGCGTGCACTGTACATGACTGTATAGCCATTCTGTTAGAGAAGTATTGAACTGCTTCTTTTTTTAATAATGAAATTTTATTGAAAAAAAAAATGGAACTGCCATATGTACTCAGGAATAAACAAAATAGCCCTAAAAAAGCACAAGATATCCAAACAGTGAATGTTACAGTCTAAAGGAAGGAGAATCAATGAAGTCTATAATAGAATGTATCTCACTATGATCTATCATCTATGATCCAAAACAAGGATCCATTCAAATAAAGCTTGTAGGAAAGTTGATTTTGGCTGAATAACCGAGACACCTATGCCTTCAAAAGTGTGTTAATTCCTTTCCTTCCATAAAGTCCACAAAAGGCATGAAAGAGGTAGGTTCCTCACAAACAAGGAACGTTTACCAAACCAATTCCTCCTTCCAGAAAGTAGCAGGTCTACAACCCTCTTGAACATTACTCATTGAACCCCATATGTCAAGCAGGTAACGGTCACAAATCATATGCAACGTCACAACACAACAATAGATGATCTACAGTCTCACAACCACATCTACACATGAACTAATTATACAAAACATTTGACCCTTTTACACGTAACTGGATCTCACGTGCAAACAAACAAACTAGTATCAACAACAGAAATCCTGCATTGACTACCAATCACTTTTCTTCTCTTAATTAAGCCATATACACCATAATCCCAAAGAAACCATCCATGTTCATTCATTATTTCAGTTACTACATGACTCTAAACATCATTTTCCTAAAATTTCAACACTTGCTTGCACAAGAAGATACATCAAAAGAAGTGACAACACTTGCTTCCACAAAAATATATAAATAGTAATGCAAGGAACTTCCAAAAACAGCATACTTACGCAACATTCCACGGTTCTGGACCCAGAACTCTCAAGAATGTAAGAGGATTCATAGTTCCAGCTCCAACCTGGTCAACAAAGATTAACGTAAATTACATCAAACAACTCACCAAGTGTGAAATGGATTTATATTAAATTGTAGACTAAATTAAACTTTTGACCGTTAAAAGTTTGATGTTATTTTCATTATGATCCCTTGAGTTTCATATTTTTCATTTTCGTCCACCAAATTTAATTCCGTTTTTAAAATGATCCTTCCCCATGCCAACTAAGCAATGCCATTTCTTCTCTGTTTCTTTTTTTTGCTATCTCATAATGGCCAAACTAGTCACGGACATAGACGGAAGGACCATTTTGAAAATGAAATTAAACTTGCTGCAAGAAAATGATAACAACACCGAGGGTCATAAGTGTATTCTAATCTTAATTGTACTATCAAACAACTGCATTATATAATATTGAGAAAGTTTATGGTAACAACTTTTCCCACAACTCTGAGGTAGTCGACTGTAAGTGATGGAGAAAAAGTGGACCTAGTGGGTCCACCACTCACAGTCGACCACGTTATCAAGTTGTGTCAAATGTTGTGGTCGTAGAATAGCTGATTACAGCTGTGTTTGGTTCGAGGGAAATTGATTTCCAGAAAATATTTTCCACATTTACTAGTGTTTGGAGCGACAGAAATGTTGGTCAAATAAAGGCATTTATGGCAGAAATTGGGTTATGTTTTCACTTTCCATAAACCATTTTCTCCCTCACCCAAAACTTATCAACCGAAGCTCCACCCCACCCCCACTAACGTCCCCGGTCTCCTGTGCTTGGGAAATAATGTGATAAAGTAGTAGAAAATTTTCCATAGCATTTTCAGGAATGCATCAAAACACTGTAAAACATTTTCCGGAGTATTTTCAGAAATGCAACCAAACACTAAAACAGCATTACATTACCTCAGTATTGCTGCATTGCATAACGGCACATCCAACTGAGCCCCAATATTCCTATAAAAACACGAGTTGAGAGTAACAGTATTATCGTCAATAACACTAACAAAGAAAAACGAAGAGAAAAAAAGCGTGAATTCAATTGAGTGAGTTGAGAAGAAGTGAGACCTGGAGGCGCTGAATGGCTTGCTGGAAAGTTGGGACGGAAGACTTGACAGCTTCGTTGTTGTTGTTGTTGTTGTTGTTGGAGGAGTCCGAGTCCGTAGAAGGCGAGTGTTGTGGAATACTAGTGGAGGAGGTGCTGATTGCGGAGACGGCGTAGCGGCGGCGAGGGCGGAAGAGGTGGTGGTTGCGGTTGGCGACGCGGAGGAGAGAGAAGCCGGAGGTGTGGGGTTTGAGGAAGGAGATGACTAGGGGAAAGGCCAGGATCGCCATAGCTAATGGCTATCTCTATGGCTATGGCTGTGAGATTTTTTTGTATTTTGATGTATGGACTGGAATAAGAGAACCGTCGTCGTTTTGCCTTATTTTAAAGCAGGAGATACCGTGAAAATCTTTTTATTACGCCCTCAGTCAGTTTGTTAAATTTGATTAATTGAAATTAAAAACTTTTTTTTTTTTAGAAAGCAGTGTAAATAAATCTAAAAGTTAATTGAAATATTGAATAATATAGTAAAACTCATAAATAGTACTAAAAAGTGCAGTGAGGCTTATAAATAATATCAAAAAATGCAGTAAGACTCATGAATAGTAGCAAAAATAAGCTCAAAGTAGAGATAAGCTGAAAAATTCAGCTCATCCCATCGTATGCTTTTGACATTGGCTTAAAAAAAACTAACTTTTTTTACTATTTAGTTTATTTTTGCTACTATTCAGCTTATTTTTACTACTATTCATGAGTCTTATTGCAATTTTTAATACTATTCATGAGTCCCATTCAGGGGCGATGTTGTGTTAAAGACAGGGGTTCAAATGAACCCCCTGACTTGTCAATTTTTTTTTATATATATAAATTTTTTTTAACTTTTGCTTTGACCCCTCTAAAATAAAAATTTGAACACTCTAACCCTAAATTTTATTTATACCCAACTAAAATAAATTTGAATATGATCATCTTAATGCTACTTTCACCATATTTTCATAATAAATGTTATATGGCAAGTTATAACTGATTTTTATTTGGACCCATAATTAATATCACTTTTTACTTATCATTAACAATTTACCATCTATATTTTGTTATAAAATTTTTGTGAAAATATTGTGAATTGAATATTATTAAAAAAAAAAAGTTTCATTTTTGCTCTTTTGTTAAAAATATATATGTATATTCTTTGCACGACTTTAACTTTACATTTGGGATTCTTTTCCATTCTCTTTATCTCTCTTTCTCTCTTCTGTATTTTCTTAATTTTTCTCTTTATTTGATCAAATTGTTTGATAAATACTCTATAGATTTTCAAGTCCAAGAAGTTTTTTAGTGCTTGCCCAAATTCCAAGAGAGCGATCACAAGTATGATTAAAAAGCCATACATAATTCTAAAAAAAAAGCCATACACTTCAAAAGCAAAAACTTATATTAATTACTATTTTTTTTCTTTGTTTCACATTACTTCTACTTCTACTCCTAGGTATGTTAGTATTCTTCTTTATCATATATTTTTATTTAATTGACAATACATATAAATATAATAAGTAATTATTAATTTGACAAAAATTTATGATTAATTATTTTATTATATTTGTTGTCTTACTGATCTTTAAACTATTAATAACTTTTTTATATTATTGTACAATATAGTTGTATTACATACTGAACTGTATTTAGAATACTATTTTAGATTATTGTATATAATATGGAAGTTGTATGTACAAAAAAAAAAATCATTTTATTTTTTATTTACTCTCATGACAAATTTCTTGCTCTATCATTGTTGAACCCCCAAGAAAAAAATCCTGGAGTCACCACTGGTCCTATTTCACTATTTCAGCTACCTTTTAGCTTTATCTACGTTACGATTTCACCCCACGTGACAGTGTGTCTTGTGACTTTTGAGTGTCCTAGGACCTTCAAACTTAATCGAGATACTGTGAGTGTTAGTTTTCTTATTACTGTGGTTGTTAGAGATTGGAGAGAAAAATTGGTTTTTCCCCACTCAAAGAAGGTAAATACCAATGTCCCTCTTCAAGCTGATATTGAGGCAATTATTTTGGCGCTTAATATTGCTACTAAGCTGAATGCCTCTCACTTCGTAATAGAATGTGACTTCAAGATATGTATAGATTCAATAAGAGATCCCGGTGATCAAGTTCCATGGAGATTGCTTAGCTTTGTTTCGGTCGTTAACTCTATATTTATCGAGCTTGGTTCAATATCCTTTAGCTGGGTTTATCGTAAGGAAAATTTAGCAGCCCATAAACTAGCCAAATGGTCTTGTAGCCATTTTTATTTTTGAAGTTTTGGTCTTGGTCATTGCCCTCCTAGCGTTATAGATGTGATTGTGAAGGAGGCTGGCCTTTTTGTGTAGTTTTCTTCTTCTTCAATAGTCTTTTATTTCATTAAAAAAAAAAAGTGTTGTGTGTGTCCAATAACAAGTGTATGATAATCATTGTCCATATGTAATCAATTGTTAAGACAAAAGTTGAGGTTGTTATGATGCCTTGAAGTATTTTGTTTCGTGCTATAAGTTAAATCGATGTGAGTATTAAAAAACAATTTTTTTTTACTAGAAGTATTAAAAGTTCATAATTATTCATTTTTATTTTATATTTCAAACACGAGCAAGTTCAGACTCATTTTCAAACTAAATAATATGCTTAAACTTTGCTTATTTTCTTATCAAACAAGTTTGAATTGGATCTAAGTGTAAGGTTGTTGGAGGGAGGGGGGGGGGGGGGGAAGAGAGAGAGAGAGAGAGAGAGAGAGAGAGAGAGAGAGAGACTTAGCCAGTTGATGGATTTAAGACTTTTTGTAATTTGAGGCATATGGGTGGAATGAGAAAACCAATTTCATTTGCCTTCCAAAGAGAATATATGGTTGAAAGTTTAGATTGTTTCCTTATCCAGATTTATAAACGAGTCGAGTTAAACTAAATTTTAAAACATATAATAGGCCATTTTATTTTATTTTAAACACGAGCTAAGTTTGAATACATTATCACACCATATTATATATTCAATTTATTATCTCATTGAATAAGGTCAAGCTTGTTCATAAGCTTCTTTATATATAATATATCTATAAACTAAATTATTTTTATCTCTCTAAAAATGTATACTAATAATTAATAATTATACTATTGTACATAAAATATTTCATTTGTAACCTATAAAAATTAAAATCAACAATCTTCTCTTTTTAAAAATTATGTATTGTTTTCTCTACAAAGTGAATTATTTATATTGTTTTGTGGGTTAATTTTAGATAGTAGCTTATTGAACTTTGGGCCTATCAACTCATGTTCAATAGGGGAGTTGAGCCCTCTGCTCACTCCCATATTTTAGATAATGGAGGTTAACGGTGCATAAGAGTCACTCAAAAAAAAAGAAATTCAACTAAAATAATTCTATCATAATTATGATAAATTATATTGACCATACAAAATACTTGGGAAAAATGAAAGAGGTGGAGAGAGAGCCCTACTTGTGCTACATACAATTATACAAGAGCACCTTTTTAAATTTAATGCTTAAGGCAGAAGTATAGATGTCGTTAGTGATGCATCATTGCATCATATTAATACTTGGCTTATGACAGGGTTTTATAATAAAACATATATATATATATATATACACATACACTAGCCTCTAAGCATGCGCGTGCTTAGAGGCATTTCTATTTTTTTAGGTAAAAGTTAATAATTTGTATATATTATAATTTAGAAATATTTTTTTATTTTTCAAAAAAATAAAAAATAAAAAAACTTTAGAAATAAGCTGTAACTGTAATTTCTTTTTTGAACATGAAAGAAAAAAAAATCATAAATTTTAGGAATTCTCTTTTTGAATTCAAAATGAAATTTGTTATTTGATATTTATCCTATTTTTAAATGAAGTTACCATTTATTAATGAGGGTATTTTTGAACCAAATAAAAGTCCAGTTGAAAGAGGGGAATCCTCTCTCTCTCTCTCTCTAGGGGAAATAATCCCTTAAGAACCTGTTGAATTTGAAGAACATCATAACTTAGCATTAAATATTGTCAAAATGATTTTCAATTTTCAAATATAAATTGAATCTACTTTTTCAAGGAAAAAAAATGAAATCAAGGAAAATTGAAGCTATTGCAAATGAATATACTTTATTTTCCATTGCAACATTTTGTCTTCTCTTCTTAACATTACAAAAATTTTATATCTTATCACTTGGGTGTCCCCGAAAGAACAACATTGCAACCAATCTTGTTGTATTGCTACTCCTGTGGTATTGTCATCTAACCCTTTTTGCCAAATGATCAAAATGCCCTCACAGATCATGAATGATTATAAAATAAAAAAATAAATAAAAAAGTTTATAACATGAGTTATTGAACGCAAATTATTACACACAATGTATATGGAGTGCATGTCTCATCAATTAAAATCATATTTAAATCACAAATCTCTTTTTTCGAGACAAAAGATTTACCATTTATCCAACCGACACAATAGTTTAAAGGGTTATATTAACAGATACCTTTAAGATATTTGTTATGAACAATTTTATAAAACTTTTAATACAATTTTCCATAGCATTTTCAGGAATGCAACGAAAACACTAGAAAATATATTCCAAAGTATTTTCAGAAAATGCAACCAAACACTAAATAATTTCATTTCGGGAATATATTTTATGTTCGGGAAACATTTTCTAACACAGCATTATATTACCTCAGTATTGCCGCATTGCATTATGGCACATCAAACTGAACCCCAATATTCCTATAAAACACGTTGAGAGTAACAATATCATCATCAATAACGCTAACAAAACAAAACAAAAAAAAAAAAAAAAAAAAAAAAAAACGAAAGAGAAAAGTGTGAATTCAATTGAGTTGAGACTTGGAGGTGTTGAATGGCTTGTTGGAAAGTTAGGACGGAGGACTTGATAGCTTCGTTGTTGTTGTTGTTGGAATTGGAGTCTTGAGTCCATAGACGGTGAGTGTTTTGGAATACTAGTGGAGGAGGACGAGGTGCTGATTGTAGAGATAGCAAAGTGGCAGCGATGGCGAAAGTGGTGGTGGTTGCGGTTGGCGACACGAAGGAGAGACAGGCCGGAGGTGTGGGGTTTGAGGAAGGAGATAACTAGGGGAAAGGCAAGGATGGCCATGACTATGGCTCTGAAAGGTTTAGAGAGTGAGGCTTAGCCAGTTGGGGTTTATCAGTAGGACTTTTTGTAATTTTAGGTATAGCCGATAGATTTACCACTTAAGATAAATCTCTTTTTTTGAGACAAAAGATATACCACTTACCCATTGATTTAACAGGTGCCCTTAAGATATTTGTTGATGAACAATTTTATAAAACTTTTAATACAAATTTCTATAGCATTTTCAGGAATGCAACGAAAACACTAGAAAATATTTTTCAGAGTATTTTCAGAAGACGCAACCAAACACTAAATAATTTCATTATGGGAAAATATTTTACGTTCGTAGACGGCGAGTGTCGTGGAATACTAGCGGAGGAGGAGGAGGTGCTTATTGTAGAGAAAGTGAAGCAGCGGCGAGGGTGGAAGAGGTGGTGGTTGTGGTTGGTAACGCGAAGGAGAGACAGGCCAGAGGTGTGGGGTTTGAGGAAGGAGATGACTAGGGGAAAGGCAAGGATGGTCATGGCCATGGCTCTAAAAGGCTTGGAGAGTAAGGCTTAGCCAGTTAGGGTTTATTGGTGGGACCTTTTGTAATTTGAGGTATAGCCGATAGATTTACCACTTAAGAGAAATCTCTTTTTGTCTCAAATCTCTTTTTTCAAGACAAAAAAATTTACTACTTACCCATTGATTTAACCTACACAATAGTTTAAATGGTTATATTAACAGATATTTGTTGATGAACAATTTTATAAAACTTTTAATACAATTTGCCATAGCATTTTCCGGAATGCAACGAAAACACTAGAAAATATTTTTCGGAGTATTTTTAGAAAACGCAACCAAACACGAAATAATTTTGTTTCGGGAAAATATTTTACATTTAGGAAACATTTTCAAACACAGCATTACATTACCTCAGTTACAGCACATCCAACTGAACTCCAATATTCCTATAAAACACGTTGAGAGTAACAATATCATCATCAATAACGCTAACCAAAAAATTAAAAAAAAAAAATCGAAAGAGAAAAGTGTGAATTCAATTAAGTTGAGACCTGGAGGCGTTGAATGGCTTGTTGGAAAGTTGGGACAAAGGACTTGATAGCTTCGTTCTTGTTGTTGGAATTGGAGTCTGAGTCCATAGATAGTGAGTGTTGTGGAATATTAGTGAAAGAGGAGGAGGTGTTGATTGCAAAGACGGCGAAGCGATGACGAGGGGGAAGAGGTGGTGGTTGCGGTTGGCGACGCGGAGGAAAGAGAGGCTGAAGGTGTGGTGTTTAAGGAAGGAGATGACTAGGGGAAAGGCGAGAATGGCCATGACTATGGCTCTAAAAGGCTTGGAAAGTAAGGCTTAGCCAATTGGGATTCAATGTACACCAACAAATTTGTATTTTAAACGCCACTATAGGTCCCTTTTACTTTGTATTTTACGATACAAATTTGTATTTTTTTTTTTTCAAAGGACCTATTGTGGCGTTCGACGTTCAGTGAATTCCATTATAGCTCATTTAAAAAAAATAAATAAATAAAAGGGCTTATAGTGGCGTTTTTGAAACGCTGCTATATGCCCTTGCAAACACTGCTATAAGCTCAATGTTTGAAAATGCCACTATAGAGCCCTTGAATGCGGCTATAGATAAGCCTATAGCAGCGTTTTTAAAAAACTTCACTATAGGGTACCTATAGTGGCGTTTTTTATGAACACCACTAAAAAAAGGCCACTACAAGCATTTTTTTTTTTTTTTTTTGTTGTAGTGAGTGGTTCCATTTTTTTAGCTTATTTATTTATTTATTTATGGAGATTTATTTATTTATTTTGTATTTCATCCGATTTTATAGTTTCAAGGCAGTAAATTAATAAATCACAGTTTTAAAATGAAGTGAATCTATTTGTATATACTAATGAATTAAAAAAAATGTTTTGAATAAATCACAGCTTCAAAATTGTTTTGAAAAAAGTTTTCTAAAATTGTTTGCTTATAAATACCCTGAGAACATACGTTAGTAAAACCACACACACACATATAAATATATATATATATTGAAATATTTTGTTAGTATAAAAAAATAGAATAAACAAAAACTGATTGGTGTTTTGGTTTGATGATAAAGAGCTATCATCAGAGGCGGACGTAATAAGTTGAAACTCTCTCTCTAAAAAAAAAAAATGATTAATAACTAGGAATTGTGTTTTTACTTTCAAAAAAGTCTAAAGGCACAAAAGTTTTTTTTTTTTCAATTGGTAAGTTGACGACTAGCTCAAGTGGTAAGCTGTAACAATATCACAATAAATTAAGTTTTGAAAACTTTTGTGCCACTTGAAAAAAAGAAAAACAAACCTACCGCTTTTTGAAAACTTTTGTGCCACTTGAAAAAAAGAAAAACAAACTTACCACTTGAAAGCGTTTGAGTCTGGGGTGCAATTTGCCAAAGATATGGGAATTTAAGAGTTTATTCTAGAGGATGATTATTTGATTATCTCTAACTCTTTGGCAGAGCGCAGTCTTGCACCCATCTCAGAGGCTCCTATCTTATATGGCATAGTTTCGTTCGACGTGTTGAGATCTCCCATGTTCGTAGATAATGCAGTAGACTTGCTTGTCTGTTAGCAAAACTTGCTTTTGCCATTGATGATTTTTCTACTTGGATCAAAGAGAATCCTTGTTTCTTGAAAAAACTCTTGTCTATGATGTCATTTCTATTCCTTAATTAATAAGGTTTACAGTTTCCTATAAAATCAAAAAACTGTGATAAATTTGAGCTCCAATTGTTACTACAAATAATTTACAAATTGATATAACAATGAATATAATTGGAAGATTTTAAGAACATAATAAATGATGAATTTCAAATTTTTTTTTTTTGTGATTAGTGTCATGTGAATTTGTAAGACTAATATAATAAAATTAGTAATTTCTAACTTCAAAAAGAAAGATTGTACTTATTTTCTTATACACTATATTTTTATAACTTTGTTTTTTAATTAGTTAGATTATATTTTATGGGAAAAGTTAACGGATGCCCCAAGGACATTTATATTTCCCATAAAAGTTGTGTCAAAATTTTCCTAAAATAGTTTATTAACAATTGTCCTAAGAACACTCGTTAACATGACTCATATTTTATAAATACAATAGTATTTCAAATTTATATTGTCTGCTTCATGATAATTTTTCCAAAATACCAATTACTTTTTTTTTTTTTAGTTTAAGGGAGAATTGAATCCAAATCTTTTTTATATTGTCTTTTTTTTTTTTTTTTTTTTTGTGTGTGAGAGTGTTATATTGTCTATTTTATATTTTAAGCATCCGTATTTGTGGCACAGAATTGTTAAAATACTATTTTTGGCATCACAATATACAAAGAGCATGCTACATTTGGCGGTGGTATAGGTAAAAAATTTAACTCCTCAGCTACGGTATAGCTCAAATAGTAAAGCTACATTATATAATTTATGTGGTTAGGGTGGTAGTTGTGGTTGTGATTGTTACTTATTGTAACAAATATATTATTTTATTGTGTTGTTTACATTATTTTAATATGTTAAATGTTAAAATAAAATTATTAAAATAAAATCTTTTGTACAATAAAGTGGTAAAATAAATAAAGTAGGTTTTGTTTTTTTTTAGTAGCGCTCAAAACTAGTAGTAATATTTTTGGCCCCATGCTCTAGTTTGATAAAAGAAATAGCTAAAAAGGCAAGTGTTATTTACTTAAAAAGTACTAATTAAATAAGGAAGGTCAAAGATTAGCAACAAAAAAGGAACAGTATAAAAAGCGCGAAAAGTTTGGGAGAAATTTCATTTCCTCACTGTTGCCTGCGCCCATAACCACCCATTTCCCCATTTACCTCGCTCTCTTACTATTTCTCACTCTCTTTCTCAAAATCATCAAATAACTCAAAGAGTTTCATACACACACTTTTACAGAGAAAGAAAGAAAGAGCCAAAGAATAAAGAAAAAGAGAAAATGGAAAAAGATTCTCTGAAAGCTGGTGGCAGATCAGCTATGATCCCGAGCTTTCTTTACTCTTCGTCGTCTTCTTCTTTGTCCAAAAGACTCTTTGATTTGGACACTCTCACTAGGTCCACTAACCTTGATCATCATGATCATGTATCATCATCATTATCGTCGACGAAGACGACAAGGAGCTTTGTGATTCCGGCGCCGAATGAGAAGGTCCGGATGTACTCGCCGGAATTCTACGCCGCTTGTACCGCCGGCGGAATCCTCAGCTGCGGTCTCACTCACACCGCCGTCACTCCTCTCGATCTCGTCAAGTGCAATATGCAGGTCTGCTCCTCTCTCTCTCTCTTTCTCTCTCTCTTTCCTAGCTAGTCGATCGCTTTCATTTCCTTTATTTTTAGAATCTTTATTTTCTTTATTTAACCTTGGTACTCTAATTTAGGTTCACTGTAAAATGAGTGCTTAGTAGAATCTGTAACCGTAAAGTTTGATCGCGAACGTGAACCGTTAAGCTGAACAAATGTTAGCTCTCTCTAATCATGCTTTCGTTTATCATTCAATCATCACACGCAACAACTTTAACAGTTTACAAGTATCTTTTTTTACGTGAATAATGAAATGCTGAGTCATTCATATTTAAGAGACTAAAGTTGAATCGAGCTCATTTTTTAAGGGGAAAAAAAAAATGCAAGTAAGAAATGGACGGAAAATAATAATGAATAGAAGATAAGCTAATGGACTAAATTATCAATATTTTAAAAATTGAAAGGTCCAAAAATTGCAATTTATCCGATATGAAATTCTTGTGAATGATGAGATTGATTGACTATTTTTTTAGTTAGCGTTTTATGTAACAGTCTTTGAAATGGGTGCACTCATGATGAATACGAAAGTGATGAGAAATTGCAAAAGCGAATTTTTGTATTTGGATATTGGAATTGATGTTTTTGTGAGCTTGAAATGGTTTTGATTTGTCAATAGTAATATATGTGATGGTTGTTTAAGTATTTTGTTTGGTGGATTGAAAGTTATGCGTTGAACCTATCAAGGTTTGCGGAGAATTTGTTTTCCTCTCAACTTTGAAAGTGTGGCTCTTTGTCCCGTTCAACTTTCAAAAGGTGGCTGGCTAAGGCCATGGCTCTTTGCTGTTTGTGGGGTCAGTGGGGTTGAATTGTCCAGTTTATGTGTTTCTTTATTCATAATATATTTGGTTCATTTTAAAAAAAAAATGGTAACACACTTTACTTGATATGCCAAGAACCTTGTGGCTTAGTAGCACTGTCTAGTTCTCTCTATGTGGAGAATAGAGAACCAGGGTTCAAATATCCCGGAGCAGGAAATGATACCTATAGGATATGGTGGATCCCAATTAGTTGCAAAGGATAATTCATAAGTTAGAATTAAGGCTTACTTGACTTGGTTGTGTGTGTGTGTGTGTGTGTGTGTCCACGACTCTCATTGGACGAATTGAATTAAGATTGATGTTTTCAAGGTTTGCAGATTGACCCGGCAAAATATAAGAGCATCTCATCTGGATTTGGAGTGTTGTTCAGGGATCAGGGAGTTAAAGGTTTCTTTAAGGGTTGGGTGCCCACTATGCTTGGTTACAGTATGCAGGGTGCCTGCAAGTTTGGATTTTATGAGTTCTTTAAGAAATACTACTCAGACATTGCTGGGCCTGAGTTTGCAGCCAAGTACAAAACCTTGATCTATCTTGCTGGTTCAGCATCTGCTGAATTTATAGCTGATATTGCCCTCTGCCCCATGGAGGCCGTGAAAGTTCGTGTCCAAACTCAGCCTGGGTTTGCCAGGGGTTTGTCTGATGGATTTCCCAAGTTTGTCAAGTCTGAAGGAACCCTCGGGTATGACACCTGTAGCAGAAAAACAAAAGGCATTGTTATGTAGTAACTATTACCCTTTTTTGTAGTTCTAATTTGATTGATGTTTTTGAATTTGCAGATTGTACAAAGGACTTGTTCCTCTATGGGGACGTCAGATTCCATGTAAGTTGAAGCATTTCCATCGGCTCATGTTACTTGTCTTTAGGTGATATACTTGGTATTTCACTAGTTATTACTTATTATCTATCAGCTCAGGATCGAAAGAGAGCTTTTATTTTCCGAGTCTTTGGACATTCTGAACTTTAAATATGAAAACAAAACTTTGATGCTCTGTGCAACTACATAATCCAATATTTATTGCTATGATTTGATTAAAATTTTTCTAGTTATCTGGTTTAAGAAACATTTATGGCTGTTTATGTACTAAACATTTGCCGTTAACCAATTTATGTGCCTGTGATGCATGAACAATGAGGCAATTGAGGCATGATTATTGTGTGAAAAGTGTCCAGCTGTATTGCTGTAGAAGATTGAGTTTTTATTTGTCCTTTTTTCTTTGGCTATATTAATCTACACTTACGTAATTGGTTAATTGTAGGAAGAATTGAATCTTCTTAATTCCTTTTGTTAGGTGGTTTCTGATCAAAATAGGTGTGTTCTGCAGATACCATGATGAAATTTGCATCCTTTGAAACTATTGTGGAGATGCTGTACAAGTATGCCATCCCAACCCCAAAAGACCAGTGCAGCAAAACTTTGCAGCTTGGGGTGAGCTTTGCTGGTGGATATGTGGCTGGTGTATTTTGTGCCATTGTTTCACACCCTGCTGACAACCTGGTGTCTTTCCTTAACAATGCCAAGGGTGCAACTGTTAGAGATGTGCGTGAATTCTTTGCATAGTACTTCATGGACTCACACACCAATATATATAATCTTCATTCTCCTATGCTCACTTTCTTTATTGTATTTGTCTATTGCAGGCCGTGCAGAAGCTAGGGTGGTGGGGTCTTTTCACCCGTGGCCTTCCTCTCCGAATAGTCATGATTGGAACCCTCACCGGAGCGCAGTGGGGAATTTATGATGCTTTCAAAGTTTTTGTTGGGCTGTAAGTTTCTTCTCTCTTCGTATCCATAGATTAATTTTTTATTTGCTTGGCAACATTCCTTATGGTCTCTAATATGCCTGAATAGTTCATACGTAGGAGGTTCACTATTTATGTTTGTACAATCATGACACTTACTGTTCTTACAGGCCAACTACTGGTGGTGTTAGTCCCCCTCCTGCTCCTGCTGCCACTGTTCTTGCAACGGCGTGAATTTAGCTGATGGTCAATAGACACAAATGTTAAGAAAGGCATTTTATCTTCTTTTTGACGGATTAAATAATATTAGGGTTGCTTATGCCTGCTATGAAGGCATTTTCTTCTTGGTGGGAATTGTACTCTATTCTAGAAGCGGATTTTGTTTGCGTTCTTCATGTTCTTACTACCTCATTTGATTCTTGAGGGGATGGTTTTGATTTCATCCTCCAACCCAAAAATATCCATTTGGTTTTTGGTAATTTTAGGGATAAATTTCCCCTTAGAGGTGTAGCCTGTATCTAGCAGCCTACCGCAGATTATTTGCAATGCTACTCTATTTTTGATCAAATGAACAGTCTTTATGAGTGCACTTGCATACCACTTGTTTGACTAGGGACTTGGTAAGCCAAAGGGTTCAACAGTAGTTCCCCTGTAACAGAACTGGTATCTTCATTTAATTTTATGCCCATCTCTGGATTTTCCTTGGATAAGGTGTCTGTAGCCAATGTCAGGGTATCTTTTGAACGGCATACCAAAAATGTTATAAGGTTCAATTATGTAAAATACACTTAGCAACTCTACTATGGCGGATAGGAAGACTTAATGACAATTGAGGTAATAATTTTAGGAACAGGATCCTTTTCATTTCATTTAAATTGCGAATTGGAGAAGGTCTAAGAATGTATAGTGTCATATTTTTAAATTTGTAATATTTAATGTAAACTAGGAAATAGATCTATTTCGACTTGCTTCCCACTATTTCTATTACATATTTAACAACACCAGCTTAACAATGTGGATAATTAGGTAAGCCACTTTGAAAAAGAATGCTTTCTTTTTTTTCCTATAATTTATTATTTATAAATTACCATGTTCTTGATTCAGTCTAAGGGGGTACACCGTATCAAATACAATTCTTGCAAAAATATGCCGTACTTCTTGCATTCCTCCAAGAACCAATGACTCATAGTCAATCTTGCTGCCTTGCTTTGCCACAAAACCCTTCTCAGCACCGTCTCTCACGCACTCAAAGATCCTGCACACCCTTAAATATAATCCCAATGGAATAAATACCTGCAAATCAAGAATTAAAGAATCAGTGTCCTTTAGACCAAATAAACTATACCAATGCACTGCTGCACCTATCCCTCTGACCTCAAGTTCATAGGTGATGCACTGTTGGTTGAATTCTTGATTTCCCTAAACTGAAAAGAAGAAAAAGGAATGACAGAAAAATACTCACTATGTCTGAATAAGGGGCTTGAGGGTACCCTGACATTGCCTGAGATATAAAATGCTCATCAGTCATCTTACAGAGTGCGCTTTTAACAGATGCTGCAAGATCCATAACCTCATGTGTCATTGCCCGAGAGTCCAGAATCTGTGGTTCTGATAGTTCATGAAAGCTAACATCATGTGGTGCAGTGATCTTCTTAGCTATGTTTATTGCTTCCGATATATCTCCGCCATTGTGGACTGCAAGGCTAAATGCAGCAACCACCATAGGATCCCTAGGAAACTCAGACAGTGCTGTATGGAATGCTAAGATCCCAACCCTGAAAGCATACACCCATCATGAGCATTTTCTTGGTTGGTCCAACTTAAAATCAACTTCCAAGTATTTCCATGTATGTTTGATACACACACACAATTAAATCAGTGACTAGAGAAAGAAAAAGATTTTAATTGTCCCTGAAGATACCTCTTCGTATCATTGAATTAAAAAAAATTGACTCCCTTAATTATAGAATTAAATCATAACCATAGAAAGTGAGCAGACAAATTTAGATTAATTGTATTTCATTGAAGCTATCCACTTTGAAGAATGAAGAACCATAGAAATTCATTGTTTAAAAGAATATGACCTAGTCAGCAATGAAATGAAAATATGTTCAGAATATGACCTAAAAAATTAAGAAAACAGATAAGAATTGCCAATGAGCTCTAGCTCAAAAGACCCTTCCTCCTTCCACAAGAATGAGTGGATTGTGGAGGTTGTATGTTCATCAGGTGCATGAGAAACTTACCAATTGAAAGAGAAAACAAATAAGAATTCTGTTTTTGAGAAGATCTTACCATAAACTACTGTGGCATGGGCGGTCAGGTGCCAGAAGTTTATCCATATTAGAAAACAGAGACTGCAGATGAAATAACAGTAAATGGGATCAGTCACTTGCTATTCAGCTTCCAGGCTCTTGAAATTATACCCAATCAAGAGATATTATGCAACTGGTGCAACAGAAAAGGCAAACTCAAAATGTCAAAACTTAGAAGATATGCTTCAAATCCTTGCAATTTATGCATATGATAATGGGAGTCTTCAGAGCATGCACAATTGAAAATGTTATAAGAAAACCATTATACATACATCTAGGATGCACTATCACCAAGTACGAAGGCCTGAAAACTATAATAAATATGAGTAAGACAGCCTCACACATCTTAACAAAGATATAATTATGGCCCTGTTGTGACACTTGCTTGTCAATATTGATATCTAAGGATGAAGTAATGATATTGTCATGAAGAGGATGTCATCACTTGGAATGGAAACTTGGGGGATGTCTTTGTTGGGTTATTAGTTTAAAATATTTGTAAGTATGCTAAAGCAAGAGAATTTAGTTTACAAAATTTGTAATTATGCAAAAGCAAGAGAATGTGTTTAGCTTCTAACAACCATGTCTTTCAAGTATTTTTCCTACAGAAAAGTTTATTTTATATTGGTAAGAAGCATAAAGCATTATAATCAAAAGGACACATATTGGAAGTTACCAAAAGCATGTTAGATCTCTTGTCACGCCTTCGGAAACCATGGCGAACAAAGTAAGCTGCCTGCAACATGAAGCTATATTAAACTTGTAAGACTCTGACTGACAAATAACAAAGAAATTTAATTATCAAACCATACCTGAATGGGTAGAAGTATTTCTAAGAGTCCGAATTTCCATAATAACCTCAAAGAAGCTTCAGCAGATCCATATGCAAGCATGTAGTTCATTTCCATCAGTAGCCTAGCCTAAACATTTTGAAATCAGAATTTAGCTAAGGGCAGTTTCATGTACAGTAATCACAAGGAGATGGTAAAGGAGAAAGTAAGAGCTCTTTAACTACCTTATCAAGTCTTATTACTGAGCAAGATAAATTTTTAACAAAATGAGCTGTCTCCCTTGAAAAACGAAATCCTAAACGGGCAGCGACTCTTATTGCACGCAGAATGCGAGCTGCAGAGATGTAGAGTTAGACATTACTTCCATTGCGCGAGTACAATCCCTCCATATGCGCACACACACACAACCCCGCCCCCCCCCCCCAAAAAAAAAAAAAAAAAAACCTCTTCAACACATCCAAAATCTAAATCCAGAAGTGCCCATGTTACAAAGCAAATCGTACATAAGAAGCACTTCAAATAACTCACCACAATCCTCTTGAAAGGAAGTACTTGCAGGAATCACAGTTTGCACCTATGCCCACAGAAGACTATGTGAGGGGAAAGTACATTGCCAACTAATCTAGAGTAATGTAAGAAACCACAATGGTTAAGAAATACATGCACACTTTAGATTTTCTAAGATCTTCCATGCCTCCTATGTAGTCATATACTATTCTCGCATATGGATCAAACATCAACCTGCAATAAGAAAGAGGCAGATTAATCGAATGAAAAGAAAAAAGCTAAATGAATGTGAAAATCTTAGAAGAGAGGAGTTACATAAAAGAGATTCAAAGCCACACCACAGAAACGAAACGAAAGGTCTGAATTTCAAGTTACAAGAGTCTTATTAACAACCCGTTAATTGTGAAGTCCCGCTGCAAACAATTCTTCCAACGAATATAATCCTTCTCATCACAACCAACAGGTCTTTCAAAATCATCACTCAGGTCCCTATCAAACTTTCGTCCAGACGTGCTAAAACTCGAAACCTAGGTTGGATAGACAATTTAAGTTACATAACATAAGAAGCAAAATAAAGTCTGAAAAAAAAAAATCTGCAATTAGACTGAGACGAAAGTGACAAACCTCCACAATGGTATCTTCAACGTGCACATGGCATATAGGAAACCGTTTGCCAACTATTTCACACCATGAAAATGTTCTCATAACCTGAAAATAGGGTCTATGGTCATCATTGTACGTTAAAGCCTAACTGGTGAATTTTATCATGACCTAGCACTCGTAATAAAAGTTTAACGAACAATGAACTTCACAACTTGAAATCAATTAGTGAACGGGGAAACCATGATTTCAGAGGGAACTCTCATCGGAGATAATGGTCCCTATGCAGAAATGGCTTAAGCAAGCCACATATATAGCGATACCAATCCAATGTACCAAAATGGGGAACCTCATCATCCTCTTGGATACCAAATACTATCACTTTATCAATTCTGCTAGAATTTAGCGTACCATATGTTCCGCATGCCTTCATCCAAGCCAAAAATTACATCTTTAGACTTTAACTATGATATCTGTACTGTGATGTAAAATTAGGAAGATCTAGATCTAAGTAAGCTATTCCTCCCTCAAAACATCTGACAAACCTTGGTTTTCTTTTACCAACATGCAACTTCCAGTGTTTATAATTAATAACGATAGACACCCACTTTTTTGCATTTTCCCTTTTTCTTTTCTTTTTTTCCCAAAACTTAATCATCTTTGTTAAGTTCTCTACATTTATTATTGACTTGGCAATAACCATGTAGGATGAATCTTAATGCATAATTACTAATTAGCCTCTCATGAAACTATCAACACGTGTATTTGATAAACAATTTCATGTAGCAAAAAGAATCAAATTCAAGAAACCAGTTAAAACATCAGCACTATGGCAGTGTAGGACGAAAGTGAGACCAACCTCTTTAAGTTCAGCTGAAGTTATTATATCAAAATCCTTTGGTGTTCGCTGTAAGATAAGATCCCGTACACAACCTCCAACAAGGTAAACATCATATCCTATGGCAAAAAAAGAAAAAAAGTAGCGTTTAGACACCATAAGCGTAGAACAAGCATTCATAATGATAGAAGCATATATGGTACCAAAACATAAGTCTTATAACCCAAACAAATCTAAAAGCTGCCCACCCAATCAAACACAACACAATTAGGACAATAATGATTCTACTACACAGTTCAACAGGCCAAATATATTGTAACAACACTGAAAATTATTTTGTACAATTAAAACCAGCTATAAGCCAAGTGCTTACCCTTTCTCTTCAGTCCATTCAGAACCTTTCTTGTGGGCTTTGTAATCATTGAAGTACTAATTCCAAGCTCTTTGGAATTCAACCTCTTCCACTCCAGCGCCTTTTGATCCCCTCCACTCACTTCACCCCATGAAATGGAACCAAAAAAAGTACAAAAATTCAAACTTTCTCACAACATAATATACCCACACACACTCACACACAAAAAGAAGATAACTTTAATAATAAATTTGAACCATAAACAAAGCAAAGAGCTTCACTTGCATTTTCCATGAACTGAATTGAAAGGAGTAACACACTCTGGCTCCTCAACTGCCTCAACTGCAGCCACCGAACGAAGTCGAAGCTAAACATATATGAATCCAATGATTAACAAAGAAATGAGAAAACCCCATTAATGATACACACACAGCATACATATATAGATGTAAATTACCTTGAGAAAACGGAGGGAGGGAAAGATAGGACGGAGAGGGAAATGGGTTTTGCAAGAGAAGCCTAAACCCGAAATCGCCATGTGAGGAAGTGCTTTAGGGTTTTAGAGTAGTGACAGAGAGAAAAAGAGAGAGACAGGGTTTAAGGATTTTGGAACATAAATTTCTTATGGGCCACATGTTAGAATTAGGCCCATTTTAGACTAGAAAACTAAGATGACACTAATAGGCCCATGGGCCTCTTCATGTAAATCTGAGAGACTGTTTGCCAAAACTAATGGGCTAGAAGGTGACCCATTTGACATCTTGAATTTCAAAGAGGCTATCTTCTTCCAAGTCCAAACCACACTAATTCTTTGCAGGTGGTCCTACATTGTTGAAAAGAAAACAAAGACATGGAATCCAATTTGAGAGATAAAATTAAACAAATATGGACATCCTCATTAAGAGGTATTATTTTTTGAGAAAACAATATGATATGATATGAATATGAATTTCCAACCATTTTATGTGCTAGATAGACTGTTTCCTATTTTTTTATGAAGCAATTTATAAAGCACAAGGTGAGACTTATGAAAAAGGTGTGTTTATCTTTTTTTTTTAAAGAGAGTTTCAACTTATAACATCTGCTTTTGATGATAGCTCTTTATTATCAGACCAAGATACCAATCAGTTTTTGGTGTAAGCAGGGATTATACCCTAAATCTCTTATTCAACCATCAGAAATTTTACCAGTTGAATTAACTGGAACCTACAAAATGCATTTACTTGAATGCTCATTTTTTTTAAAGGAAGAACATATCAAAAGGGTTCAATTGGCTAGAGAGTTGGGATTCAATACTTGAATTATATTGGGATTCAATATATATAATCCTTCTTAAGATGGGATTGGGATTATAGTATTAATGGGGTTTATCCATTTTAATTTTTCTTCAAATTAGTTAGTAGAAATTTTTATTTATTTATTTAATATTTAGTGGAGTATTTAGTAAACCGGATTCATTTTTCATGGCTTTAAGTAGGGGGGTCATTTTTTTTTCTTCATTAACTTAGAGTACAAGACTGTTTTTTATTATTTAAATTTGCTCAATATTTTCATAAGCCATCCCAAAGTTTTCAAAAGACCCTAAAACTTCCATCCACCCAGCCCTCTTTAAAATTAAAGGAAGCCTTGCATTCTCAGAGATCCCTTCTCATAGTCGCATTAACATGAAGTAAAAGACATGAGTGATGATAAAGATACTATAAATTTAATTATATAATATTTACAAATTGTAGTGTTATTAATTACAAAAAAAATTAAAAAAATAATTATTTTATCATTGAAGTGGGATTAATCACATTCATTATACATTAGTTTGTAAGGCTTTTATATAAAATTGATCATTGCTTAATGTTTTCTTTTATATTAAATTTTTTTAACCACAAATTCCAATTAGCTCAATTAATAAAAAAAAAATTGTCATTAATTAAGAGATACAGAGTTCGAACTTCACTATATCAAATACTAATTGATGTTTTATTCTGATGATAATAGTAATCATAATAGATTAGAAGCCATAGCTTGAAATTCTATAATAATAATAAAATTGTTTTTCAGCTTCATATATGGGATTATGTGTGACTATGAATGATGGGAGGAACTAGGAATTTAATTGGGCTCCCTGTTTTACTAAAATTGTGAATTTGGTTGTCTAAGAATTATGATAGTGCATTAATCATATATAGTAGAACCTGGACCTAAGACCTCGCAAAGAACTCAACTTGTCCACTAACATCTAAACGAGGCAAGTCCTTACAATTTGAATTATTGAAACGTCAAACAATATATATCTTTACTGAAAAGGACCACATGTACAAGCTTGACATATATATATTGCCTGCAACTTGATCTTGATAAGGCACAGTGACAGTGATGATATCTAGCCAAGAAATCAAGAACACTTTCCAATTTTCAAACGTACAAAAAGATGTAAAAATTTATCCAAAGTGACAAAATTGTCTGTTTCTTTTAACCCAAGACATTATCAAAGGTACAGTTCTTATCAAAAAAGACATGAACTCGTACTTACATAAAAAGCTGTATCACCAAGTACTGCGAGCTCTTGCGTTTGCTTTGCCATATTTTATGGCTGCAATGTTTTGAGAAAACGAGCAGTGTTTATTGCACGGAAATATTTGTTTCTTTCTTCCCCCACGTACAAAATTTCATACACAATTAATACACAGGGTCTGTATATATATATATAGTACTACGTACTACGTACTATATATATATATATATAATTAAATTAGGAACTGTGTTTACGCGTTTAAAAAAGAAACCGCGTATGATTTTTTTTTTTTCCCTATTTGATTGATGATGATTTCAATATAAATTGACCTTGTTCTTGTTCAAGTTCTTTGTGGATGCATATATGTGAGCAACTTCGTGGAAATGCTATATATGTGTTTACATTTCTAGTGTTAACTTCATAGTTCTTTGGGGAAATTACGTAAGAAAAGTCCAATCCTACTCATGCCGATTTGATAGAGTTTAATAAGGTCTAAAGCAATTGGTATTATATATATGAGAAGCATTTTTCATATTTAAATTTCTATATATGAAAACTCAAAACCATATATTCATCAAAATGCAGCATTTTTAATTAAGTTTCTTTAAGGGAATTATTGATTGAATTTTTGTATATAAGTTTTGTTAACATCTCTTTTTTCAAATCATAATCATTAATTTTTAAAATTTTTAAATTTGAGGATTTAATATGTTAGTTTTCAAAATAGAGGAAATAAATAGCTACGATTGATAGAGTCTTTAAACTGAAAAAATTTCATGAATTTGGGATTTTAGTTGACAAAATAAAAAAGACTTAAGGTCCATTTGAGAACAGCTTATTTAGTTGAAATTGAAAACTTTTTGCTGAAAGTACTATAGATAAAGTTAAAAGGTAGCTGAAATAATATCGTGAGACCCATGAATAGTACCAAAAAGTGTAATGAGACTCATGAATAGTAGTAAAAATAAGTTAAATAGCAAAAAAAAGCTGGCCTTTTAAGCCAATGCCAAACACACATTGGCTCCAAATTAAAAGCTAGCTTATTTTACTATTCAACTTATTTTTGCTATTATTTATGGGTTCCACTGCACTTTTTGGTATTATTCATAGACTTCTACTATTTCAACTATCTTTTAATTTTATTTATAGTACTTTCAGAAAAAAAATTTTTAATTTCAGCTAAATAAACTATTCCTAAACAAACACTTTAATATAATATAAACGTTAGTTGGGTTTTTATTTATTTAATATAAACTATCCTATCAATTTATCAATTTATAACGTTCATTCCATCGTAATTATTAAAACAATACATCTTCTCATTACATAGGCGAGATTCAAACCCCATGCCTAATTAACGGAACCATATATAGTTTCTTCACATGTTTTTCCCCTTAAACTCAAAACATTTACAATAGGGCACCAGATATAATTAGGGTTACATACTAAACTGTCGGTTGATTATCTTAATACAAACAACACTCCATATAATTAAACAGTCCAAAAAGCAAAAATCTGGTGCCGCAATTTAGAGTAGCCACATTGTGAGGAATCTAATAATACTCCAAATCAGCTTATATTATAGATATATTTGCTTCATGGGGACCATATCTGTCTATTTTGAAATACATGAATGCACGGTGGTTAAGTAATCTTCTAATAATCATATTGCTATGATTAACGACACAAACTTTCTATCAACGGTACTCTTGTCTTACTTAATGAAATTGATAAGGTCACGTTCCTATATTTGCGAAGGGGGTGTCCTAGATTTATTTGATATTGTTGCTGTTCAATCCATTTCAGAAAGATTGAGTGTACTCTTTGTTTCTTAGTAGGGAGTAGTCGGTAAGAGAGTATATTATTTTGTTAGAGATTTAGCCCGGCAAGCTTATCTACTTAAGCTTTCGATATAGATAATTTGGTTCTTGACAATTTATATACACAAGTAGTGCATGTGGCTTACAATTGTCTAGACAATAAGAAAACGCATTGGAGTGACGTCAAAAATACTATAAATCTCATTATATAACCGTATATATCACTAATCACAAAAAAGTATGTAATTCAAACATTGATTCATTATGTTATTTAAGTAGTATTTTGTATTAATGAGCTATTTTAGTATTTTTCCTTCTGCATTTTGCTTGAACTTCTTGTTTCCTATGAATTATTGATATTTTGTACCAATTTCAAGTAATTAACCAAAGTTGCCACTCTAGAAATCTTTCTAACTGTTGGGACTTTTGGGAATACAGCCTCGATCGTCAGAATTGATGAAACAATTATATACCTAGTCTAGATAGGAGGACAGAAACACCCATGAAGGCAGCCATGTCACCAAAAAAACGTGAAGTCATCTATACGTATATTATACACCAAAATGGAAATTTCTCATTCAACATTCTTGCATGTCTAGTAGTTTTAGGCCAACATGTTAGTTAAGATGGCACTGATACATGATGAGGGATCCAAAGCTAGCTTCCAGGAGATTCATGCATTCCATAAGCCCCAGTTGAAGGATATAATAATAATATGGCCCATCTAAGGGTTTGTTTGGATACTACTTATTTTGCTGAAAACTGAAAACACTATAGCAAATAATTTTAAAATAAGACTAAATAGTACACGTGGGTCTCAGCAAAAGTGGACAAACTGTTTACGCAACTAAATGTTGAGACGTGCACAGTGGCTGAACTACGTGAATGGACAAACTGCACAGTGCATAGTGTAAGTGGGTTCCACTTCAAACGCAAAAATGCAGACGTGAGGGTGAGACGCTGTATCCAAACGTTACCTAAGTCTAACATAAATGTGTACATCTACCAATTGTGTACTAGAATGTAAAAGAGATATGAAGCAAAGATGAAAATGCAAAACATTAGACATACATAAAATACTTTCCACGCTAAAACATGAGAAATTCTATTTCTCTGAAAGAGCGTTAGGTTTGTCGTGATGTTATATTACATCGTAATATTACATTATTGTAATTTTACATTAATATAATTTCAATATAAGAATATAACATTACATTGTTTAGAAATGTGATAAAATTAAGGTGATGTGATATATTTTATAATTTTAGATTATGATAATGTTTGAAAAAAATAAAATAAATCAAAGAATTTAATGTCATATCATCAGAACGAACCAAATCAGCGGTGAGTCAGTACGTTAAGTTAAGCATTATATTGATAAGAATAGGTGTAATTATAGAGCTGAATTGATCAGAGTCCTTTGTCGGGAGAAATAGCCAAAATTCAATACAGAAACACAGGGACTACATAGTCTCATCACCAAAAACAAGACAACAAACAACCCACATCTAAAACGCGTGGCCAACTTGTCAAACGATCGAAAGATTTACGGTCCACATAAACTTGAGGAGCTCAAATTGATTGCTCAGTTCATCTTCAATATTATTTTGTATTGTAGTGCCAACCAATTACCCTTTTGAAATCTTCAAGAACTCTACGCATTTAAGATCAATATTTCTTAGAAGCCAATCTTCTGGGGCCTTTGATTAGGCTTTACCTTTCACATGTAACCATCAGAAGGAGAAGAAGATAAGAAGGAAAAAACTATTGAAAATGTGATGAATATATGCCAAGTTTATTCTTGCAATAGCTAGCAATGACAAAAAAAGGTACAATAATATTTCAATTGGTCGGTGTTAAAAGTTTTTGGACTAGTGCTTTTGCTAGCTGGTGCTGATCATATACTGTTGTTTATTAATGAGAATCGGTGGTTGGCCGCTACATGCATGAGAAACAAAAATTAGATACTTCTGGATAGTAACATTAATCCTAGCTACATAAATTTTTCTATTTTTCTTTTTTAATAGAAAGAAACAGGTTTTTCTATCTTTCACAATGCTCATTATTTGCTGCTATATATATATATATAGTAATACTTTTCCGATTGAAACTCCTAATGCTCATTATTTGCTGCTATATATAGTAATACTTTTCCGATTGAAACTCCTAAGGGGCATTTGGTTTGTTGTGATATGCCCTTAATGTGATATACATTACGATAATGTGATGTTAAAATTTTTGGTTTATTTTATTTTCTTTAATATTACTATAATTTAAAATTATAAAATATATCACATCACTTTAATCTTATCACATTCTTAAACAATATAATGTTGTATTCTTGTATTGAGATTATATTAATGTAAGATTGCAATAATATAATATTACAGTGTAATGTAATATTACGGCAAACCAAATGCCCCTAAGATTAATGTTAAATCACTTTCAAAATGCTTTTGATGAAATTCAAGTGGATAATCCTGTTATCCTAGCTGAGGTTTTAAGTTTTTTCATATAACAAGATTGTGCTAGGACTGCATGTTATTTTGTCCTGAAATCAGTACCAATCCGATTCTTAAGTATAGATAAAGATTTAGTCTCGTTTGTAGTAACTTTGTTATGTTAATGACGTAAGTTTAATTTTAGCCTATTAATTTCCTACTCAAATTATTTTCACACTTTATTTTGCCCGAGTTAGCTTAATCACATATTAGTCATGCTCAATCACAATTAAATCATGTACATACATCATCATGCCATGACTTAATTTTTCTTGATTGAGGCAATATCAAACCTTCCATTCTTGAACACCTTAATGGGGAACACTCCATCTATTTAACTCGAGAATACTCTTATTTTCTAAATAGTGAGTCTAAATATAAACTAATAATTTATTTATTTTTCACACTTTCCTTCTCCTTTTCTACTATCTCAAATTAACATGAGAATTATCGATCCATTTTCATTTTTGTCCTCAATCATTATTTTTTAATCCTCTCACTCTTTTATTTATTATCTTATTAAATTTTACTCTTTATATTGTATACCAACAAATAACAATCGACTAAATAATATGATACTACATTCAACTTTAAATTTGTGAATTAATAAAATTTTAATATGCAATGTTAAAGATATTTTGGTCTTAGAGGTCTAAAACCTATTGTAAGTTGATGTATGACATTGTATGTATATAACAAGCACACTAACTTTAACTTAGTCTTTGGTTAATCGTCTAGGGTTAAACCTAGTATATAAACCATTCATTAGGTTTATTATAAGAAATAAACTTAAACAACAAATATGTAGCCATCAAGAACTTTTGTTATAGGCCTAATCACAATAAATTCTTCTCTCTCTCTCTCTCAACTTTAACATGTAAGAAATAGACCATCTCTCTCATATCACAAATATAACATGTAAGAAATAGACCATCTCATTTTAAATGAAACAATATATATCCACATTGTATATATTAGTATATATTCGAATTGTATATACTATATTGGGAGTATCGTGAAAATGTTGAGTAAAAGATAATTTTTTTTTTAAAAGAAAAAAAAAATTGAAGGAGAATGATGGTATGGACTCATCCAGATCCATAACATATATATTTAAATGTCATCTTCTGTTTGGTGCACCTAAATTTTTTTTCTAGCAAGTGCCTATAGACTTCTATGTATAAGTCCTAAAATCCAATTATAAATTGACATCCATAAGCAAATTATGAAAGAGGATAGGGTCATAGACTCATAGGGACGAATTCACAATAACAACCCTCTGAAAAGTCTAAATCCTTGTAGGTTGTGCTTTTCAAGGCTCACCCAGAGTCACACAGACTGCAGAGCCCTGAACAAATCTGAAAGATACCTCAATGCTATTGGTGATTGAATGAGTGAATGATACCATTCATTCATGCACAGAGACAATGACACAGAGAGAGAGAGAGAGAAAAGGATTGCTCTTCCTTTCAGATTAGATATATGTCTGAATCGCTCTGAATTCAACCAGGCACAGGAAAGCAGTTAATGCAAACACAAAAGTACAGGGGGCCCCCTCCTTCACTCTCTTCCTCCCCAGCTTTCTTACTCTCTGCGTTGCATTGCATTCATGGAGCATGCACTGTCCAAACAGTAGTTTTTTTTTTTTTTTTTTGATGGGCTGTTCAAACAGTAGTTCGTTCCGCAACAGTATCAACACATTTATTTCGTGCATTCTTAGACAGTTAGACTTAGCTCACTCAATGTGATAGACATTACCACTGTAGCTTAGCTTCCACAATTCATAGCTAGCTACAACCCTAACCCTATTTTTTTCACTTTGTCAAGGACTTACCAGATCCAAAAGAAGATACCAAATGGTTTAGGTATTATATGCATGCGTGGTCTGTCTGTGGTACATATTTTGGATTTCTCAAGGTGCATTGCACCAATTTCAAATAGACACATGGTTCTTATACCACATGTAAATGCAATAAAAATTGCCGAGCTCCAAAAATAGTTTAATAGATTATAGTACTACAAAGAAAAAGAAACTTATATTCAATTATACATAGGTAAATTATACACGCAATCATGCAATGAGTCTTGAACTAATTATTATCACTATCATCTTCTTCTTCTTCTTCTTTTTACAATCCTTATTTCGCGCTATCTTATTCAAAACAGCTAAGAGGGTCATGATACTTTGCATATGCGTTCATATAAAGTCAAAGAAAAAAACCGCATAATAAGACATATATATACCTATTCAAACTAGCTAAAACGAGGTATAGGGGCTTTGTCTCGATCGAATTTTGATGTTGATTTGATGGTCTAAATCGGCCATATCATTGGGTAGACAATAAGCTTTCTGCGACCTTTTTTAGTTTATGTAGATCGAGGGACTTCTAGTAGTATCCAAACTTTGTTTCAATTGTATGTTGTTGACAAGTTATTTAAAACAACAATATCTATACATAAATATTTTCTCTACCTAGTATCTTACCATGCATGCAAAATATATATATATATATATATTCTCTTTACATCAAGTGCTCTCTCTCTACTTTCTCAAAAAAAAAAAGTGCTCTCTCTCTCTCTCTCCTTACGACATGTGACACACTATAAGTAAATTAAAATTATTAACATAGTTGCCCTAACTACAAATCTACTACCAAATTTTGAAAAAGTTCAAAAAAAAAAATTATGAATAAAATTACACCAATAAGAGTTTCTAGAAATTTAAAAGAGATTTAAATATTTATTGTATTATTTTAATAATCTACCATAAATTTTGTTTTAATAATAAAAATTGGGTAATAAATTCCATGTATATATTAGAGGTTGTACGACATAATTTCACCGAAGGATTCATTATAAGTACTACCCCTTTTTCCTTTATCTAATAACCCTTTTTCTCTTTATCTAATAATAAGGTAAGCTTGTTTATCTTTAAATTTTTGAGTAAGATTATTAACATTTACTTTTGGTGAAAATTTATTACCAAAGACTTCAAAAAAAAATTTAAAAAAACTAATCTGATTAAAACTTAATCATAAAAATACTCAAGGAATTTAAAAGAAGTTTCCTAATTTATTTTATAATCTTTGATAAAGAAAATTGTATGACGTATGTGTGTATTCGTCAAATAATTTTAAATGATTTTTTATTTAAATTTTACTTTCTCTTTTATTATTTAATTTTAATTGTTCTTGAAATGTTTTGTTTAGTTTTCATGATCGTATAATTCTTGATTAAGTTGTGAATGAAAATCATTACAAGCATAATACTAATATTATATTTGCATAAGGTATGATGAAAAATGTTCACAACAAATAATATTTAGACCAATGCTATAATACGAAATGTAGAACTTAAAAAAAAAAAAAAAAAAAAAAAAAATTAGTGGGCAATTCCTACCCTCCAATACAGGGCCTAAGCTGTCGAACATATATAGTTGGAGTCGAGTTGGGCCAAAAAAACAACCAGATGGGCTAGCTCATGGTTATTCCCTTAGGTCCTGCATTTCGATCTACTCTGTCAATTTAATTTTTGACCAATTAATGACAGGATTTCGGCTCCTATATTTCATTATTTCTTCTCCCAAAAAAAATAAATAAATAAATAAAACCACCATAAAATGTATTATCCATATCACATCTACAACATAATAACTATATATTTTTTCATATAAAAAAAAATTTTTAATTATATTTTATTTGAACACACACACGCATATATACTATTCTCTCAATTTTTTTTTTTCTCTAAATTTCCAACCAAACATAAGCCAGTGGTTCATTTATCCCTTATGTTATAACTCTGACATGTACTATAGCCAAATTATCTTTATGGGAAGTCTTAAAAAAATGAGAGAGAGAGAGAGAGAGAGAGAGAGGGTCAGGGGGGGATATATGCTTCAAGAAGTTCAGTGCCTCTCCCATTAATATTATAAAGAAGATAGATAAACCAGAGTTCTAGCCAGGATATGAAATACCTATGAACTATCACATCATAAATGAAGTAAAAATATATAAAACGAAATAAGTTTTTGACAAGCCAGTTAATGCCCATGATCAAATACTTTGTAGATTTTGGCCTCTTTTTTAATTTCTTACTGAGGATCTGTTTGGGATCTCGCTTATTTTGTTGAAACTGAAATTTTTTTGCTGAAAGTATTGTAGATAAAAATAAAAGTTAGCTAAAATAATATAATGAGACCCATGAAAAATGCAGTAAGACCCATAATTAATAACAAAAATAAATTAAATAGTAAACGCAATCTGAAAAGCAGCAAAAAGAGAAGAAGAGGTATTAAGAGGTTGTTAATTGTCCCCCCTCTCTCTCTCTCTCTCTCTCTCTCTCTAAACTCTTTCTACTGACAATGACCTTTTTACCTTTGATGGTACCCATCGGCTGCTTTAAATCACAACCCCAGAATGTGATTCCTATTCATTTATTGGAGTACTTTCAATTTTGCCACAAGAATCCAATAATAACAATGTATTTTCTCAGTAAAAAAAAACAATGTATTTTCGATGCCTTTACTTTTGATGTACACAATGGAACCCGTCTACTTACCTCCCCAATAAAGAAACAATAACAGAGGAATGAAAACGTCCTCTTCTTAAAATTAGCTCTCTTTTTCTTTCCCTTTTTTACTTTATTTTATAGATATAATAAAAATTTAATTTATGACATTTATTTTATGATAATGGTTGTTTTACACCCTTAATATAGCTTAGTTTCATTAGTTTATTGAGCTTAAAAAAATAAACTAGATAAAAGAATAATTGTACTTAAAGAGTAATCTAGTATTGTTGATTTGACGTCTACTAAAACGACTGTCTTGTCTCCCTCGTTATAGTGTTTTTATCTATGATTATAGTTTATTGATCTAGTCTTTTAAAGAGACATAGGGATCCAACACACGCATCAATAAATGATCTTTTATGCGGACATTTTGGGTAAGGCAGGAAAGTGTTCCAACTAGGAACCTTTTGTGATGTATTTTGATCCTTATGCTTTTATTACTAGCCAAATGATAGTTGCACAAGTGTTTTTTATCCTAAACTTTGTAAATTTGATGGACACACCCAAATCTATACTCATTTTTATAATATGTTTGAGTGTCAACTTATAATTGAATTATAGCACTTATACATAAAAACATCATAGGTACGTACGTGATAAAAAAGTAAATTTTAGTGCACAAATTACAAGTTGATAGTTAAGAATATTGTAAATTTGGGTATATCACTAGAGTTTTCCTTAATCTAATTCCTTTTCACCTGAAAACAAATAGTAGTCTAGCAAGGATTAAGTTTTCTATTTATAACAAGAGGGGTTTGAAAGTGATTGTTGTAAACTATAATTAAGCTAAGAATAGTTTTGGGGTTATAACTTTTTTTACCACAACTTTACCACAATTTTAACATCACAAATCGTGAACAGATGTCTGTCTATCACTTTTACACTTTTGCAACATCACAATTGTGATAATAAATATTGTCGTCCTAGATTCTCTTAAGAAGACGCCAGGTTGTCTATGCTTGAATAATTACTGACACTACTACATAGAGCAGGTTTAGTAGAAGTAAACAATTGATACCTAGATTTCAGAGCTTAACTAAATTAGTCACATTGAGTAAACAAGTACAATAAAGGGCTTCTTAGTTTCTTATCCCAGAGTAATGAAATCAAGTCTAGCTAGACAACCTTATATCTTTAATATCCCCACCTTCCCCATGCAACTATTCATTCTTCTTCTTCTTTTTTACTTCTAAATACTATTCATTTTCCCTGTCTTTTTTTGTTTTTTTTGGTTGTTGTTATTGGGGGGGCTCATTTAAGAGAGCGAGAGATGATCGCTAAGGTAAGACTAGTCAAATGCACAGATGCTTTGCATGTAATGAGCTCTCTCTCTCTCTCTCTCTCTCTCTCTCTCTCTCCCTGAACTTTATATAAACCTTGCCTCTTAGTTTGTCACAGACTCAAACCCACTTTTCTTGACTGCTACCTTTGGCTCCCTTCAAGTATCACCAGACCAGCTTTCTCTCTTCTATCACTTTCTCTATAACAATTCCATTTCCAATTTCAAAGCTATAGCTCCTAAATGGCAGCCTTTTCATACCTCCACAATTCTTTTATTCTTGACTCAAATTTCTTGTCAACAAATACTAAGATGTCGAGCTTTGTGGAAGATGAAAATCTCAACACCAACGGTTTCTCTCAATTTTACTCACCTGAACTTGTGCAAGAGATTCCTGTTGATGTTACTGTTCATGAAAGTAGCTGTCTTGAACACAGCTCAAAGGTTGCTTTAAGTGATAATGAGCCTTCTGTGACCAAAAAGCAGAGTACAGATTCTTCAATTGTGGTGGATAAGCTTGATAGCGGTGAGCAAGTTACTCAGAAGGTCACTCCCATGGAGAAGAAGAGGAAGAGCAGAAATAAGGCTTCTTTGACTTTCACTCAATCCAAGGTAGCTAGAACACTCTAAAGTTAAGCTTAAATAATATAAAATCCAATAGTCATATAACGCAAAAGTCTAGAGGCATCAAAAATTTCATAAGTTTTTTTTTACATACCTCTCTTACCTTTGTATTGTGGTGAGCCCAAGTGAGAGTTGAATATGGCAACTCAATGAGAAATTTTCTGTGCAGTTTTTTGATGCCTGTAGCAAGGGTCTTATAAAAATCCAATCTTTTTGTGCATGCGGCTTGTGATTGATGTTCAAGTTTTTTGAATATTTTGGTCATACAAATTTGTTAATCAAAATGGTGCAAATTTTATTAGAATCCGACAGAAGGAGTAATGAAGAAACAAAAGAAATGCAATGGTACCCTGAAAGAAGAAGGGAAGAAGCCTAAAGCTGAAAAGAAAGATCAGAAGAAAGTTGCTGAAGAGCCTCCAACAGGTTACATTCATGTAAGAGCAAGGAGGGGTCAGGCAACTGATAGCCACAGCCTTGCAGAAAGGGTACAATTCATTCTTAAACACCCACCAATTTTTCCACACAAAATGATTTACTGCTGACAATGGCTGGAAAGGCTTTTTGCTATTATTTTTGTGATTTTCAGGAATATGGTATTTTTCTCTATTTTCTAAATATTTTTTAGGTGTTTTCTAAGTCAAATTAGGTGTATGCATAATAAGTAAACTAATTAGGATCTGTATTCGAATATTTTTACTTAATAGTTAAGTTTTATAGAGCACCTAAGCTGTAAAACGAAATTCAAACCTAATATCAAATAAGGTAATAGTATAACTTTGTTCAGTTTCTTTCATTTGGTTTCCCAAATTTCTTCTTTGTTAAGATCTTGTCTGTACTTGTTTTTCCTCCATTTTCATGGTTAGTCACAAAAAAGACCAATTCTTGGGCCATACTTGTTTTTCCTCCATTTTTGCTTAATATTTTTTACAAAAGCTTGCCCCAATATCTGTTATGACCACAACTACATTATCTCTCACTGTGTACCTTTTCTATAAATTGGTTCTAGTTAAGAAGAGAGAAAATAAGTGAAAGGATGAAGATATTACAAAGACTTGTTCCGGGCTGTGACAAGGTGAATTTTCAGTTCTTTGTCTTCATTTTGTCTTTTCTATAATATAGAGTATTATTCTGACAACTTCATGTGGTTTGCTTTAAAAAAAAAGGTAACCGGAAAGGCCCTCATGTTGGATGAGATAATCAACTATGTTCAGTCCCTACAAAATCAAGTGGAGGTAATTAATACTAAACTAAATTTCTTTAGTTAATTACTATTGCCTTGTTAAAAAAAAGGGATTTATAGTAATATCAATGATGTTTTTGTCATTGTATCAGTTCCTTTCAATGAAGCTTGCCTCGGTGAATCCCATGTTCTATGATTTTGGAATGGACCTCGATGGACTCATGCTCAGGCCAGAGGTAAAGAAGCTTGGAAAATCTAGCTCTTCCTTGCATACATATCCATTTCCCGAATTTTCTCTATTTATCTCTGACATTAATTTATATTCAGGGATTAAGTGGCATGGCTTCAACACTGCCATCTATGACACAATGCAGCCCCACACAGCCCACAGGTTTTGCTGATCTAACCACAACCACAGCCTTTACCACTGCAAATAACTATCCTATTGTGGACAGTTCAGGTTCAACATTATTCCAACATGGGCAAAGGCCAAATGCCTTATCTGAGGTACATATTTTAAATGCACCACATATAAACCCATCTAAATGAAATATCTATGAGACTGGTTTATGGAGTGTCCCTAGCTAGTACAATATATATATAGATCTTTCATATGTGTGGGCTCACCTAATGTGAGAGGAACACTCCGACACTCCATAATCCTTTCTCACAAAGTACTTTCTCCATCTAAAAGTCATATATTTCTCTATACCCTTCCAAAATTAATAAGATACTAATGAATATGATATAAGAAAGACCCTTTTTTGTCTTCCTAGTTAACACTTACAATAACACTTAACAAACATATCATTTTCAGGATATTGCTAATGCATTCTGTGATGTGGAAGACCAAAGACAAAAATTTCTTAATCCGTCTGGGTTCTTCAACAACTTGTGTTTCTTCCATTAATAAATAATATTCAACTGCTGCCCTACAAAAATTGGGTAAGCCCTCAAATCCTGTCTCATATAAAAATTATAATATTTGCAATATTATATTAATTCTTATTTGTCTATTCCACATCTTGACTTTTTCTCATTTTGTAGATTTATTTTATTTTTTTATTGCAGTTTATGAAGAAAATCCTGAGAACTCTCAAAATCAGATTTAAAATTAAAAAAAAAAAAAAAAATCATTGACATGACATCAAAGCTTTTATTAGTTCCAATGGAGGAGGGTTCTTCACCTAAAAGTTCTTGCTTCATATCCAATAGGTTAAAGTGATGCGCTGAACATGAATAAAGGGTGGCAAAATCAATGGATGAAGAACATAAGGGGCAGACATAACCGACCAAATAAAACCAGATCTTTTGTAGATCCCATGTTCCTGTCCATTTTGACTCCCATGTCTCTCATGCACAGATTCCAAGACTTTGTGGTAGTTAAGCTAGAGACATCAGAAACAATATATATATTTGTGTGTGTGTGAAATACTAAATATCATTATTACCCCATTAAAAAACTGATTCATGTGGTTATATATAGTTATTCTGTTATTACAGTTATTTTTACCGTTATCATTTTGCTACTTCGATTAACAAAGAGAGGGTCATGCTGTTGCTGTTGCTGTTGTTGTACATTATTGGTTAAAGCATTTGTTGGTTTACTTGGCTATACGTGTAGTGTATATATTGGTGGAATCTTCTGTGTTCTGGCAGTATTATTGGGTTGAGGCTTCTTAGGTAGCTGAATTCCTCCTATGAAGCATAGATATATAGGCATCTGTATAACTTTTGTTGACAAGAGCATCCATTGAATGCTTCTTGTTCCTTCAAATTTATCTGAATGATATGTAGCCATTCCTTTGGGCTTTCTCTTTGCAAGTTGTGCTGCCTAAAGTGCCAGCAAAAAAAAGTGCATGTTTTTACTACAAATAGGAGAATATGTTACATGAACTTACTCTCTTACTCTCGCTGAAAACCTAGCTAGTGACCAGTGAGCACTAGGTTTTGAGACCAATAAATTGCACAAACTTTTCTTTTGCTATCACGTGAGAGGGTCACTTATTGTTACATCGGGCATGTACTGTACAAGACAAAGAGGCATAGTTTATTTCTTTTCTTTTCTTTTATGCATAGCTAGGGTTTGTATTTATTTGCCAATAGGGGAAAAAAAAACTAAAATAGTCATAGTTTGGGTTTTTATTTATTTGCAATGGGCAATTGGCAATGGAACAATAGAAAATTATGAAATAACTGTTAGGTGTATATGTGCAAGTGGAAGAATTTCAAAAATTATGAAAATAGTTATTAGGTAAAAATAAAAAACTTTAAAAATTAATATAATATTGTTGGACTTGGACTCACAAACTTAAGGGGTTGTTCGGATTTGGTGGAAACTGAGTTATAGTAACAAAGTTGTACAAAAATCAAATTTGTGAGACCCATTTTTTTGACTTGTCACTATCAAGTCATTAATGCCATTTTGCTTCTTTTTTTTTTTTTTTCATAACTCCACCCAACGGCCCTTTTTTTTTTATCTTCAAACTCACTCCACCACCAAGTCACCAAAGGTTTTTTTTTTTCTCTTCTTTTTCCTAGTTTTTTCTTTCTTTCTCTTCTTCTTCTTTCCTTTTATTTTTTTTTTTCTTCTTTAGACCCACTCCACCGTGTTCACCAATGAAACCCACAAGCACACACCCACAACCATGGCTCTGAATCTTTGGTTCCCTTTGAAACCTGATTCGTCTCAACAATCGGGCTGATTCTTGACAACTACATATACAAACCCTCTCATCACTCATCTTTGTTTTGATTTGGGTGTCTATGAGTTTATGTTTGTATGTTTAAGAGGGTTTGTATATGTGGTTTTTGGGCTGTGGGTAAGAGAAAAAAAAAATCTATAACTTGGAGTGGTGCTAGAAGTGGGAGGGAAATCAGCCTCTTGCTAGGTTTTGTGAAATGGTTTTTTGGTGTGCATAGGCGTAAAATCTGTTTCTTGCTAGATTTTGTGATGGTCAAGGCAGATCAATAAAATGAAAGTAGAAGAGAGAGAATGTCACACACGGGTACATATGTGACTGTTCTGTGTAGTGACAGTGGGTGGGCTCCATCATTTTGCCAAAAATTGGAGTTAAAGAGTGAGAGATATAACTTAGATTTGGAACTAAACACAAATTTTAGAGATATTTGAGTTAGAGTGGAAATAGAGATATGAGTTATGGGATATAAGTTTGAGTTATGAGTTTTGAGATATGGGTTATGAGCAAACCAAACATGGCCTAAATTTTTTATTAGTTTAGTGTTGTTCCAAGATAACTTGTACAATAAATATAAAATTTACATATTAAATGTGGGGATTTGAGTTACTGATTTATTTTTTGGGTATAAGAGTAAAAACTAGTACAAAACAGATACATTAAAAAAACCAGATACATCAGCAAGCAAACAAAAGGATAAAGGATATAAGTTAGGGATTTTACTATTGTTTGACTAAGAAATTTTTGTTGTCAATATTCATTAAAGTAGAAGAATAGTAACAAAAAACAAAAAAGGTTATGTAATATTATCTGGCACCTATAGTGTTGTATGATTGTACCAGCTTTAATTATGTGTGAGTGGCAACTCTTGCTCCTTCCAATTGCCAGGCCACTTATGCAACCGACTTAAAAATTAATTATGCAGATAAAATTAAAAATTAATTTTATCTAATTTTATCCTTAAATAATATTGGTAAAATAAAGAGCAACTTACGTTCCATTTGATTAGGTGTTTTGAGATATTAAAATAACATTTTTAAAACCTAAAACTCTCTTTTGTAATTACAATTCACAACATTTTTATAAACACTTATTTTAAATTCAAAATACAAATTTCTAACAGCCTATAAAAATGCACCCTTAATGAATATCTATAAATTTCTTGGAAAGACAAGAGAGAGTTTTGTGCTTCATTATTATAATTATTCTTATTATCATTGGAGCCTTTTATTATAATAACATATGAACTACTGAACAAGTAAATGATTTATGTATAATTTAGAGTGTCCAATGCATGCCATCTTATAAAAGTTACTGGATACAAAAGATGGGGATCGATCACAGAGAAAGTATACATATTTTTAAGTTATGCTGCAATGGAAAATGACAGTCCATGTGGTTTTTGTAATATTCCACCCCTTTTTCACGTTTGACCCACATGTTGCAACGTTCTGACTAATAAATTGGACCATGTGTCCTCCAATTAGAGAAATATATATATATATATATATATATAATTTTTTGGTTTTTTTTTTTTTTTAAATCTGGTCCAACAAGAAAATTATATATATGTGTGTGTGTGTTTTATATATATAATTTTTTTTGGTTTTTTTTTTTTTTTTTCAAATCTGGTCCAATAAGAAAATTCAATCTTTGCTTGGCAATGTCCCTTCCCATCTCTTCCGAAGGTTGTAAAGATTGTCAACTGCATAAGAAAACTTGTTCATTTTGATTCAATCTTCAGTTCTTCATCCATTTTTGTCTTCCATGAGCTTTGAGTGATGCTGCCGACTTAGTTTGACTGTTTAATAAAAGAATCAATGGATAATCATATATATATATATATATATATCAACGATATTGTCATAGACTCATATTGATGATAATGACTAATCGATGGGAGAGTTGGGCCACTAAATATGTTCTGTTCCATCGATCAATAAACCATTTCCCATATACCACTTGGCCTAAAACTTGATTGCAAGAGAACACATCTTCGAAAATAAGTTCAAAATTCTTAGCAAGCAATTAAAGAACAATCGATAAACTAAAAGTTTTAGCAAGCAAATTCTTTAATGTGTAACCCTGTTTGTAGCTTACCAACTCATCAATTTGTTCTTTGTGGTCCGCCGTGTTTTTCTCTTTCAAAATTAAAACTTTTTATGGGTACCCCACTGTGATCAGTCACATAATGGCATTGTCTCCATTACATGGATTGGACTACAATCTATTACCATCTTCTAGTCTTCTATCTGCTTTCATTACTCTAGATTGCACTTTGGAGTATTGGAGAGAGCTAGCTTCTTCACTCACTACACTATTGCTCACTTTGTGATATCAAGGGTCCGTTTGGATAGAACTTATTTTGCTGAAACTGAAAATTGAAAACTGAAAATACTGTAGCAAATGAGTAAAAAAACGTGGATGATTATTTTTTGATATGGGTACTGTAGCTCAGCTGAAAGTTGCGTTTTTACTTCTTTTTTTTTTTTTTTTTTTTTCCTTCTATTCACTCCTCACCCCGAGCGCCTGTGTCTTCGAGAAGAGAGTCCACGCCCACCTACATCGGTCCGACGTCGGTGAAGAGCTGAGGAAGACAGCCCAGTCCGACGCCTGTGAAGATCGGGTTCCCTCGATGGTGGTGGATGGGTTGATCGGTTCTGGGTTGTTTTAATGGGTTTGATTTGCGTTTGCTTGGTGGATGGGTTGATCGGTTCTAGGTTGTTTTAATGGGTTTGATTTGCGTTTGCTTGGTGGATTGGTTGATGGGTTCCGTTTGCTGGGTTTGATCGTTTGATGGGTTTGATTTTTTTTTCACATGGGTTTGATTTTTGTTCACATGGGTTTGATTCATATGGTTTTGGTTTCATTGTTTTGATCTTCTCAGTTGATGGGTTTGCTAGTTCTCAAGAAGATGAATAGTCATGTTCTTCCTGGAATGGGTTTGCTAGGTTTGATTCATGGGTTTGTTGGGTTTGCTCCGGCTGGTTTCGTCGGTGGTAGGCGGTGCCTATACAGCCTTAAAAAGAACCCAGTCCAACGCTGGCGAACCTTCTTGGATGATCCTCTGCTGTTTTGGTGCGCACTAAAGAAAAAAGCTAGCGTTTTTTCTTCTTGATTCTCATTCTTGTGTTTCAGCTATTTTCATCTCAGCGTTTTTCTTTTTGTCTACTGTAGCGTGGGTCCCAGCACATTTTAAACGCAAATGCAAAACGCAATTACAAAACACGGATCCAAACACATAACAAATATTGCTTATTTGCAATGTCCTCATTGGAGCACCTTAATCATATATACCTCATTACATACAAATACCAATATTGTACAATTACTTGTCTGAGCCTAAAATGTTCAATAAAGTTTAATATCATTTTGGGATAAGATCATCTCCCATTTGAAGAACTTTTTTTTTTCCCTTCTCGCATAAATGGAAGATTTGGTGCCAACAACCCTAACATCAATTCGCACTTCCTAGTGTCCCCAGTGTCCAAGGTTCAACCATCCTCCTATCTACAAAATAATTTCATAACTGAAAGACTAAATCACAAGTTTGTTGTTCTTTCCTCATGTTTTCATCAAAGTCAGAAGGAGTTAGTTAACAACTAAAGAACTTAATTTGGTCCAAGGTTACCGGTATTTGTCCCTTTCCGACAACACCGGAAGTCAACAACCAAACTTACAACCAAGCATCAGTGTGGAATCTGTAAACTTTCCCCTGAGATTTTATTTTCACCGCATTCTATAAACAGGATTTGGTTTTCACATATTTTCTAATGGATGGCCTTTTGACATGTTTTTTTGGTTTTCACATATTTTCTAATGGATGGCCTTTTGACATGTTTTTTTTTAATACACAAGATAAAAATTATATTCTAACCTAATTTAAGTAATATGTGCGTGAACGTCTCTCATGAAAACTTTAATTCGACCCTTGCTCCCTCCATCCCATAAAAAATTTATATTTGTGAAGTGACCATTACACTAAAGATACATGGTGGTGGCCTTTTGACATGTTGTTGTTGGCATGTAGCACTCCAACTCTTTGTCCCTTTGTTATAATAATTATCATATTCATCTGGCTAGCATATACATTATTTTTCTCATAATATGTAGAGCTAATAAGATACCTACTCCCTTAATTTGTGGGGGGTTAATAACTCTTATGTTTGAGATAATTTTAATCTTTACGTACCAATAATGTAACTACAGGCATATTGATGTTATTGACAATGTATCGATGATCTTACCTAAGCTTTGGTGACATTTTTTAAGATCTTGGTTTTGTTATTTGACTTCATGTTCAATAGGATATGATTCTGTGATGACTCAATCAAGAAGATTTTTTTGTCTATCGATGCCAATGTTGTTTATTATGCTATGTCGATTATTGGAGAGAATTAATGCTAAGCAACAACTATAGATGAAAATTTTAATTATATATTGCAAGTTGAGGGAGCCATGCAACTACAAGTTTGCAAAAAAGCTAAAAGGAATTGAGGACTTATCCAATTACAATAATATCGGGCTATGTCAATGGGAATCAATAATTTGAGATTTAACTCAAGACTTTTAAGATCTTTCGAACAACTTCAAATTTGTCATGCATGAATCTAATAAAGCTTCATAAACATGGAAGAGAAATGATTACAAGCAGACTACTTGCTTGCATTGAAAGCTAATACAATAACAAGAGATAAGTCTCCGTTGAGTAGTTTTCAATTTGAGTTGAGTGTATATTCCTTGAAAAAGATACCTCTAGTTGTATTTAACTTTTAATTGATCTAATAATACTGTATCACATAATCTTTTGAGACTCCACAATTTTACACATCAATTTATTTTTGTGGGGTACACATTATTATTTTAATTAAATTTAAATTATATTATATATTTAAGTCGTCTATTAGAATTTTGGTATACCATGTTTTCGTTAAATAATGAAATATATAATTTCATGTACAAACATTATCATAATTTAATAATAACAAAAATAAATACCAAATTTCATATTGAAAAAAAAAAAAATTATGTTAAAGTTATCCATGCATTGCACGGCTTACCAATATACCAATTAAGTAACATGTTCAAAAGAAAATGCTAAACTCACAATTTTTGCCGTAATTTTTGCTACAACTTGCTATGTGATAAGTTTTGAGTAGCAAAGTAAAAGTGGTGGGTCCATAATTTTATCACTCACGACTTGCCATATAAGTAAGTTGTGACAAAAATTGTGATATAAGTTGTGGTCTTAGCATTACTCATAGTCCAATTGTGTTTCTGCTGTCACTTTACACATGTTACGTCCCCACACTGCCATGTATACAGCTGGCTGATTTTTAATTTTAATTATTATCCAACAGATATCCCAAATTTGATCCCCTCTATCTTTTTTATTTATTTATTATTTTGATAAGACCCTCCTATCTTTTTAGGCTGAGCAAAAACATAACATAGAGGTTTTGTTATTTCTTACAAACTTTGATAGGACTATCTCTTAAATTTGGGGGTTGCCACGCAAGCATACATCCCTACAGACTTATAGGCTTTTCACGGATGTATCATGTTTCTCATCATGACACACAGCCGTATGATACATCAAAAACCCTTTGAAATGGACATGGTTTTTTGTAATATACGACTCACAATTTACCACTTCTATTTTCGGAGAGTATGGTGCACCCAATTATCTATCATGGTGTTTTGTCTCTTGTCACCGTCTCACGTTAATGTGTGATGTGTTATGGGTTGGTTTTGGAAAAAGCTAGCTACATGTTATGGGGAACATAAATGCATACACATTAAATTTTTGCTTGCCTACGTGTCCATTTTAGCTATCCGACATCCATGTATGGTCATTATACCACATAATATGAATGCTTTGACTTAACTTCAATCTCTCTCCCTCTCTCTAAATAGTTGATATGATAGAATATAATTTCACCGGACAAAATTTAGGTACAGTACCTTAGGTGCTGTTTTTTAAGTTTCCTTCTTAATATTCAGTTAAATGACTATTTAATTAAAAAATACACTTCCATCTTATGAGCAAAAATTCACATAACAAAATCTTAAAAGTGAAATCTAAGAAACAACACCTAAATACTGTACTTAAGTTTTGCCAATTACACCTCTAATGACAAGTTAAGACATATATTAATGACAAGTTATGCTAATATTAATCATAGATAATCATTATTATAGATGTTAATGATTACTTGAATAGATGTTACACGATTTTCTTTCTTTAATCGAACATTTTGTTCTCTCTGTTTATATGGCACTTTTCTAGACTAGGACTAGGTACATATATCTAATTCTAGAGTAACGGTTTGTCCCCGGTAATATCAAATTATTTGAAAGGATTTAATTGATTATAAATGGTCTGAGAAGAGTACAATTATTGGCCCAATTGAGTAGAACTTTAATAAGAAAACATCCATGAAATTTTCCCTAAATTACATATTTAGAAATGACATTTTTCTATCACAAGTTTCTCTTTAAAGACACTAATTAAGTGGTAATGTGTTTTACTTGCAATGCTAAATATCACATGGACAAAGTGTTACTTTAAATGTCTACGTCAACTCACAATGTTTTTTACATGTAATTATTCATGTATACTTTTTAACAACATAATTATTATTATTTTTTACATTGTCATAGTACTATTTAAAATATGTTGGGTAATTAAAAATACATGTAAATAATCGTTTCAATTACCAACTAGTGGATTTGATAGGAAGTGTCCTTCAAACCACTTTAATAATGTGTTTGGAAGTTTGGAGAGTGAGGAGAGTAGTCAAGAGCATTGTGGTCAATTGGTTATCCTTTCCTCTTATTTGAATGTTTGAAAAATCAAGTAAGTGGGGTGGGGGAATATATATATCCATCTCATTTATTTAAATGTTAAAAAAAAAATTAAAACTGGAAGGAGAGGAAATAATAAGACATCATATAAAATGAAAAATATAAAATTATTTTTTTCAATATAAAATACTAAAGAAATAGATTAAAAAATTGATATATAAGAATAAAATTGATAATTTAAGAAATTAATATGAAGCAACCTGGCCTCTCTCCCTCTAAATTCCTCCAATTTGGAGGAATTATAAATAAGGGGTTTGAAAGAATATCTCACCCCTTTAAATCCTCTCAAACCTTTCCATATCCTTTAAAAGACATAAAATATGGTGAAATAACCCCTCTCCCTCACCCTCTCTTTTCTTCTACTCTCCTCTCCCTACAAATCCCCACAAACTCCTTTCCCTCTACTTCCCTTATCTAATTATATAGTTAATAATATAATGTTTCAAATATGTTGTCAAACATCTATTTAAGCTATTAATTTTCTTAAAAATAGGATATAGTACAAAGATTCACAATATGTTGTCAAATAAAGGGGGAGGAGTGAGGGAGATGGTGTGGGAGGTAAAAGAAAAAAAAAAAAAACACACACACACACACACATAAAGTCTTATAGTTTCTTTCTACGAATTTTCTTATTTTGAAATCGTTACATGATAGTCGCATTATCAATATTGCAAGCTTCATCTCTTTCAAAATTTTAGTTAAATAAAATTTTTCTTGGACTTTCATTTTGTTTGTAAGGACCTAATATATTGTCAAGAGGACCAAAGTTTAAGAACAATGTTTCTCTATAAACTTACTTGTAAAATAAGGTTACAAGTCTCACTAAACAAATTGCATGTACTCTATATTTTTAAAACACATATCAAATTTTATGTCAATTAGATGTTATTTACTATTCAATTCATGAACTTATATTTTTTATGTATAATTTTAGATTACAAAGAAATTTAAATATTTGATTGATAAAATAGTTATTGATCTTGATCTTCTTAAAATTTTGTAAGTATGGAGGATATAAGAAGAAAATGAAATTAAATGGTGGATCTGTTAAAACTCACATTCAATAAAAAAAATATTGAATGGAGTTATAGCCTTAGTCTACAACCAAATTTGTTGCCAAATTTTGTCCAAAGTTTAATTATATTGGGTCTAAAAAAAATTGGAGTTGTCACAAAGTTTTTTAAGGATAAAAAAATCATAAATTTTTTAAATTCTTACATAATAATTATTATTTTTTCCGGGCCAAGATGGTCCTGTGATCATCCTAAACTCTATGTGGAGCCGCCAGTGGGTGGGGTTCGGGGCTATCACTCAAACTCAAAACCCACAATATTTTGTTATAGTTATTACTTACCACTAGGTAGATCTATATTTGAGCTTTCCTATTAAAAAAAATGTTATTGGGTTTCTATGTCATTTTTAGTTGTGAAATGTACCTTTATTGCCAATTGGAATCCTATGGTATCTTTAGCAAGTATATATTAGGGCAATGACATTTTAGTCTAAAAGATTTTTTTTTTTTTTTTTTGAGAAAGTAGTCTAAAAGTTGTAGTTATCTTTTGTATATATTGATATCTTAAGCAAGTATATATTAAGGCAATGGCATTTTAGTCTAAAGTTTGTATTTATCTTTTATAAAAGCAGTGCGATTTTGACTACTTCATTGTTTTGGAACGATCCTTCATTATCACTTCTTGATGATGCCTCTATATAGCGTGATTAGCTATTTACTAGTACAAGTTATTCAATGATCATAGAAAGTCAAGCACTTAGCACTCATCATAACTCACATAGGTACCTCTAGAAGCAATTTCCAAAGAAAATGACTTTCGATCAATTTCATTACTTCCGTGTTATACTTTTTTGTTATTTTTAATTTTTGTTATTATGGAGTCTTTTTCTTTCTTTTTCCAACGAGTTTAGTTTCCCTTCAAAATTTTACTTCTTTCCACTTATCATTTCCTCCCGGTCTCCCGGGTATCTCATTCAAGCATCTCATTCATTTTAAGTGCTCCATGTGCAATGTAATGTGTAAGCTTGACAAACATGAAGGGTTGAAAAGGAAGGGGGTGGGGGGAGAGAGAATAATAGGGAGAAGGGGGTTGATTTGGACATGATTTTTCTTTTACAGGAAAATATTATTTCCATTTGAAATTGATCTATTTCATGCTTTAGATTAAATTTAGAAATTTAAAAGTGTGTTAACTATAATATCATTTGAAATTTTAAATGACATGACAATCTTTACACTATTAGATCTAAATAATAAAATCTTAATCGTGAAATAAATTAAATGCAAATAATCTTATTCCTCTTTGATAATTTGATCACATTCTTTTAGCTTTTTATTTTCTTTCAAAAAGAACTAGTTGAGGAATTTTAATCATAGATAATAGGATTTGATCTTGCAACATTTGTTTCATAATTATTATTATTATCATTAGGGTCAAGACCCCTCCTTTTATTTGTCTAGTCTAGACAAGATTTAATGCAGGGTGGAGTACATGTAGCTCTGTCCCACCTCCCCACCACCACCGGCCACCCCAACTTTTTTTTTTCTATAGATTAAGCATCTTAAATATTTTTCCTAAAAAATAGGAGTTTGGCCCTCCCAAAAATTTGAATCAATTCAATAGTCCTCTTAAAAAATAAGAATTGCCTAATTGGACCAGTGGTTATAGAAATAGGGAACTTTTTTTTTTCTTGATTTCATTTTTTAGAGTAAAACTTGTTCTTAATTGTATGAGTTGAAGTTTTAGATCAATCATGGTTTTCAAGACTCTTTCTTAGAATATTTTTGTTCACTTTTGTAGACAACATGGTATTTTATATCGCAAATGAAATTTTTAATAACTAAATAGATGATAATATATGAATTTTATTTTATGAAAGATCACAATTGGGCATAATTTTGATTTGAGACACCAAGTTATTTATTTGCTTAGTTTATATGTCTAACATCAAACTAAACAACATTCATTACTCGTTAAGAGTTTAAAAAATGATAAATCTCTTCACATTTTACTCTCACACACACACACACACACATATATATATATAGCGTGCGAATGCATATGAGATTTCAATACCATGACTTATCTTCCCAAACAAAAAATTTTGACTTGATCCTTAAGTCTCAAAGATAAATATATATCGTATATATTCTCATACATACGTGATACGTAACACCATATAAAATGTAGCCATATATCACCCACTCCTTCCCGGAAGCATCACAAAGACGACAGAAAACACTTGGGGTTCAAGATTCCGGCTGTTTCGACTAAGCTTACACTAGAAAACAATATAGAGCTAAGTTACTAGCTAACAATTAGTGCATTTACTACAAAATCTCTCTACTTGTATACTCTCCTTGTTCTTTTAGCTAAAAGATAAGGAAGTATAGGATTATGATATCTTCATCATCATCGATCATATAGTCCCTTGCAAAGACCCTTAAGGTCGGGACCATCCCTTGATGAGCGCAATGGTTGGGTGCATGCCATGGTTGAGGCCAATGGGACTAGCCGACTAGGGGTCCACCATGGTCCACTTGGCTTATGAAGGTGCAAGACCGCATGGCACATCCCACCTTTGCCATTGAATTGCCTTGTCCCTTTTGTCTTGTAGAAAGAGAGATAGAGAAAGAAAGTTGATGGATTAAAGAGATAGAAGGTGACACTGATTTAATATGGTGCTGTCCATATCTCTTTTCAGCATGGGCTGTCCCAAAAATGGACTAGGGGACTATGTTCTCCCTTTGTTTTTATATGTTTTTTGTTCTTTACTTAATTTTCAAGCTATAACCCACCAACATAACATAGACTTTGAAATTTTGTAATTTGCTTTTCATAGGTCTGAAGAGCCAGGAGAATTAGATTGCTAACTTGAGGGATTGCATAAAATTTTTGGATGAGGACACAATGAAAAATTCTTTCTTTTTTTTAAAACTGATCTGTCCATGTTATAGAACATTTAAAGCCTAACATTCCGATGAAGTTTGTTAAAAACCTGATCTAGATTGTAGGATTGTATGATCCTATAATCTTATCTGTCAAAAAAGATTAGGATCGCATATTCGTAATTCGATACGATTCTATAATATTATTCGTCCAAAACGATTAAGATCGTATATTCGATCTTATTGAAAAATAAAATTTGGTTTGAGTTCACACAAACTCAAGTACATCCAATGACCCCAATGAATACCAGCTGCATCAAAATTCATGATCCATCACCGTTCACCATGAGATTAGAACTTGAAAAACATTCACATATGTTGATAGTTATTTTGGTATTTAGTTGCTAATTAAATATTTTTTTAAACTTTTTGAATAAGTTATGTTAAAACTTAAGTATATTCGTTTCATTATCATAGATAAAGTGATGTACGGTATACAAATTTGCATCATATTGATGTAAATCTTTGTTTCTTTTATGGATATATTCATAATTTATGTAATTATTCGACATATAAAATCACTATTAATGTATCTTTTCCCTCTCCTCTCCTTTGAAAACTGTATTCCCAGGCTCCTATCTCTCATTTGAAAAGTGTATTCAAAACAAAAAGGAGAAAGAGTAAAAGGAAAAGAGGAGCTGCTTCAACTTTCAGTACACTAACTTTTTTTTTCATTTTTGAGCTCTAATCATTGATCCAAACATCTAGTTGTGGGCGTTAGATTTTTTTTCTTTTCTTTTCCAATTGTCTTGTCAATATAATTATCAAAATGAATTTTAAAAAGTCATTAGAATTTTATGCTTGTGAACTCAGAAGCCAAGGACAAATGACATTGACTAATTGTTCTCAAGTACAACAATTTACATATTAACTTCTTCTTCTTCTTTTTTAAGACATTATTGCATGCAAGTTGTCAAGTTTGTCGACTTGGCTATGCACAACTACTGAAGAGTCAAGATAATTTCTTCAATTCTTTTTCAAAGTTTTGATAGATATGATCAGATTTGTACCTATAATATCCATTCGATATTTGTTCTTTATTATCAAACTAATTCCCTTTACTCTTTTTTTTTTCTTTTTTTTGCATAGGTGGGATTCAGTGATGGGTTTTTTTTTTTAATTACTAATGTTCCTGATAGCCTTTGAATTGAATCCTATTACAATATAAGCGAACTTCATTTTGTCACTAAACTAATTGGAAAATATAAAAACTGAGAAGGCTGCTAAATGCCCTACAAGGTACTCCTAGCTAGTGCACAAACCAACAAGTTAAGGGACCAAGGGCCATTACCTGAATAATTGTCTGCTTTGAACCTAAACTTGGGTGGCAGCATCACGTGGTGTTTGGTTGTAATCATAATTTTTCCTAGAAAAAACATTGCCCGAGAAAGTACAAAACCAAGTTTCTTGGAGAACAACATACTCAAAAACGTCTAGGTAAACAAGAATTCTTTGCCACTTATTCATGAATTCAAGTCTGGCCCATAGCTGTCTACGCTTGCACATGGCTTGGTTTGGTTGCAATTATCTTTATGGGCCATGGCCCTTTACTCACAAAATAACCTCTTGGACTTGGAGAGTAAAAAGCCAGTCCATCAACACTTTTAGAACCCCCACAAAAAATCCATCAAAACGTGATTAAAGCCTTGAATCTCTAATTTTTCTGTTGCCAAGAGGGGTGTAATTGTGAAAACTCCCAAAATTATCTTATGTATCGTTTAGAATGTGTGGGTACCACGATCAATATATGTATCATTGGCACTAAGAATTTTTTTAGTGGGTCATTAAGAAACTTAAGTTAAACAAAATTTTATAAAAAAATAATTTGAATATATCAAGTTAAAAACACAAAAAAAAAAAAAAAAAAAAAATCACACGCAAATACATGAATTTTTATAATTTTCTTTTACGAGTTTTTATATTCTAAAATTATTACATAATAGTTCATTATTAGTTGTCATTCTTTATTATCAATGTGGGTAGGTGTGGCCATTTTATTTGTTAAGGTTTTTTTTTTTTTTTTTGATCAGTTTATTTGTTAAGTTTGTATAACATTTTTTTTTTTAATTCGGTTGTCATTAACTATTTGTTATAATTTTTATAAGAATATTTTAAACTAAATGACAAAACTCAGCTCAATGATACTGTATTAATTATTGAAACACACAACTACGTCTACACCTATCCATACATAAATAATACACTAATTTTCTATTAAACCAATCACATTTGATTGGTTTAATAGACAATTACTAATTTTGAATTACTAATTTTACTTTTTTTCTTGAATTACTTATTTTATAATAAAAATTTATTATAACATAATAATAATACACACATGTAACAAACCCTCTATAATTCCTAATTATTAAATTATATAAATTTATATATATATATATATATTGTAGGGATGAAAGGCCCAAGGATATTGGGCCATGGGCCACACTCGAAGATGTCAAAGAGCCCGAGGACAGATAAGTTTTAGTGAAGGTAAGTAAGTTATTGGGTCGAGGAAGAGGTTTGGTCATAATAAACAAGTGACGTTGTCCGAGGAGCCACCCTTTCTCGACCAACAGAGTGGCAGCCTAAAATCCGGCCACCCATTAAGTACTAGGCAATGGGCAACTGTGCTTGGGAGGATAAGTTTCAGAGAGAAGTGAGTCAATAGAGAATTAAGAAATATCTAGAAAGAAAGCTGCTACTACCACATTGAATACTCTACACCTAACTAACTGGCCGTATTAATGTGGATGTGATACTTAAATAGTGACTTATAGCCTCACAACTACCCACAGAGACTTCAGGAAAGTGCTAATGGGATAAGTATCAAGGAGATTAACAATCTAATCTACACGTGAATGTTTAAGATGAAAGAAGGAAAGGGGGGTACAAAAGGAGGAGGATTCCATTACAGGGGGGATCATCAGAAAACCAGAAAAGAAATTACTGTGTAACCAAGCACTTGAATATTTGTATAAGTCTGGGAGAAATAGAGAAGAACATACCATCCTCGGACCTGACCAAGGAGTATTTTTCTTTTCAAACTGTTTGTCTTATTCATTCTTATACCAACTAGCCTACTGTGATCTATACTTTAACTCATTGAACGTTCATTAACAAGCCTAGTTTCTAACAAATTTATTGTTTTGGGCTTATTGGGCCGCTATCCAAATCTCTTGAGTTTTGGATCAAAAAGTGTCCTTACATATATATACACGCGCAAAGATCTAATCAATGATAAATTTGGTGGGTTAAGACAAAGATCTAATCAATGACATTTACTTGTTTGAAATATATACTTATATTTAACTTAAATTATTAAGCTACATTATGAAGTAGCTTAATTATAACAACAATTACTAGCTCTAATACTTGGCTTGAAAAAATAAAATGAAACAAAGCATTAAAAAACAAGTTACAACTCACATTTACATTATGTTTTATATCCTTCTCAAAAAAAACATTATGTTTTATATGTTATTTTTTAAAAGAAAATAAGTAGGTTTTTTTTTCTAATATTAATAAATAAAATTGAAATTAATTTTGTCTTCAATATTTTATCTTAATCTCCCTCAACTACCCGAGAACCAAAACTCTAGCTCAACCATTGTCTTTATTCAACATATGTTAGAATCATTGCAAGAGACAAAAGTTACAATACCCATAACAACATTCAACATGTGATAGAATTCTTGCACAATGCAAGCATTATAGTAGTTAAGAACAATATTCAACATGTACTAGTTTATTCGCAAAATACAAAACTATATGATTAGATATTGTCCCTAACAACATGCTAGTTATGATGAGCTTCTAGACCTATGACTTTCCAAGATTTCAAAACAGCATAGACAAACAAATTCTTGTTGCTTTGGATCTAAGGTGCTTAAATCCTTCATCATGATTTCATTTTCCACTTTTGCCTTTTCTATTTCATTCTTTTCTATCTTAAGACAAATAAACTCTACTGTTCTTGCGATGCAATACGCATTGCCTCTTGTCGTTCTTCCGCTTCTTTGTGTTTCTCTTCCATTATAATGCGCTCTCTTTCCTTTTTCTCTTCATACATTTGCCTCTTTTTTTCCTTTATTTCATCCAATTTGGTGAAAAGACTTGGGACCATATCATCTTGTCTTTTTCTTTTCTTCAATAGTTCATTTGGGCCTTCCTACCTACTGTTCTTTCCAATTCTACAAAAGAACTTAATTAATCATTGTCTTCACTTGTAGGAGATGATGTTGTTGAGGCTATTTGTTTTCTTCCCTTCACATTATCTTTGTGCTCCAACCATTTAGCTTCATATCTCAAAATATTCTAGTAGTGTTCAAATTGAAATGAGGCCTTGTTGTTGTTTTTATACATAAGTTTTGCATAACTAATCTACAAATTAACAACTTAAAAATAATAAGTATCTTAAAAACATAAGTATATTGATGTACAATATATACTAGATGTTGACTAGATATACCTTGTCTTGCTCAGTTTTACTATATGGATTCAGTGTTTCAACTTGTGCCAAGCATCCACGAAACTTACTGGTATGTTGTTTAATAACCGATCATCGATGGCATAAAGAGTTTTTTGAGCGACCAGATTCAAATTGCTTGTTGTCATGGAAGTACAACCAAATTCGATGCCATAATGTCTTATGTTTTTTGCCATTCGCAAACACTACATCTAAACTAATATTGAACCATGTTGACATTAGCAAATTGTCTTCTTCTATGATGAAATTCTATCCTTGTTGAGCTTTCTTGGTACTTGATCTTATTTCAACGGGTGGTGAAAACTATCTCATTTCAACAGGGGATGGAGATTGAAGGGCGTCCACGTCCATATTTGTAGTGTCTAAAAAAAAATTATTGTCTAAACCTTATTCCTGATCCTCTAAAAGGGTATTGAAGAAAAGGTCTCATTTTTGTGAGTCTATCACTTAAAAAAAAATTTAAAAAAAAAAAAAAAAAAAAAACCTACCTGCAAAGACACGTATTTATGCAAAGCAAAGCATGATTATATTTTTTTGATGAATAATAGACTCTCATTAAATAAAAACTTGATATACAATAAAACTCCAAACACCAACACAAGATTTAGCTAAATTTTATTAAACCAACAAATATGACTTATGCAATATAGCAAAAACAAGCTGAAAGATAAGCTATAAAACCAAACAACACAAGTGTCTGTTTGATAATAAGTTTTTGCTGTGGAGGTTCAATTTACACCTACCTTTGTGGTGTGCCTTTGTGTTAGAATCCATTTCCATCTCCCTTGTGTGTGTGTGTGTGTGTTTGTTTCTCAAAAAAAAGAATGGGTAATTGTCCCACATTGCTTAAGAGAGTGTGTTGTGTGTAGTATAACTTGCCACACCCTCTCTTAAAAGTTACCATGGTTTTTTAGTAGAGTTATATTGTACTTTTGTGTTAAAACCGCTTTCTCTCTCTCTTGTGTGTGTGTGTGTTTGTTTCTTAAAAAAAAGAATGGGTAATTATCCCACATTACTTAAGAGAGTGTGTTGTGTGTAATATAACTTGCCCCACCCTCTCTTAAAAGTTACCATGACTTTTGAGTGGAGTTGTGGTGTGCCTTTATATTTGAACCTCTTTCCCTCTCCCTTGTGTGTGTGTGTATGTTTATTTTTCAAAAAAAAGAATGGATAACTGTCCCACATTGCTTAAGAGAGTATGTTGTGTGTAGTATAACTTGTCCCACCCTCTCTTAAAAGTTACCATGGCTTTTGAGTGAAGTTGTGGTATGCCTTCGTGTTATAACTCCTTTCCTTCTCCCTTGTGTGTGTGTGTGTGTTTGATTCTAAAGAAAAAGAATGGGTAATTGTCCCACATTGCTTAAGAGAGTGTGTTGTGTGTAGTATAACTTGCCCCACCCTCTTTTAAAAGTTACCATAACTTGTGAGTGGAGTTGTAGTGTGCCTTTGTATTAGAACCCATTTTCCTCTCCCTTATGTGTGTGTGTGTATTTGTTTCTAAAGAAAAAGAATGGGTAATTGTCCCACATTACTTAAGAGAGTGCGTTGTGTGTAGTATAACTTGTCCCACATTCTCTTAAAAGTTACCATGGCTTTTGAGTGTAGTTGTGGTGTGCCTTTGTGCTAGAACCCCTTTCCCTCTCTCTTGTGTGTGTGTGTGTGTGTGTGTGTGTGTTTGTTTCTTAAAAAAAAAGAATGAGTAATTGTCCCACATTGCTTAAGAGAGTGTGTTGTGTGTAGTATAACTTGCCTCACCTTCTCTTAAAAGTTACCATGACTTTTAAGTGGAGTTGTGGTGTGCCTTTGTGTTAGAACCCCTTTCCCTCTCCCTTATGTGTGCGTGTGTGTTTGTTTCTAAAAAAAAAGAATGGGTAATTGTCCCACATTGCTTAAGAGAGTGTGTTGTGTGTAGTGTAACTTACCACACTCTCTCTTAAAAGTTACCATGGCTTTTAAGTGGAGTTGTAGTGTGTTTTTGTGTTAGAACCCCTTTCACTCTCCCTTGTGTGTGTGTGTGTGTTTGTTTCTCAAAAAAAAGAATGGGTAATTATCCCACATTGCTTAAAAGAGTGTGTTGTGTGTAGTATAACTTGCCTCACCCTCTCTTAAAAGTTACCATAGCTTTTGAGTGGAGTTGTGGTGTGCCTTTGTATTAGAACCCCTTTCCCTCTCTCTTGTGTGTGTGTGTATTTGTTTCTAGAAAAAAAGAATGGGTAATTGTCCTACATTACTTAAAAGAGTGTGTTGTGTGTAGTATAACTTGCCCCCCCTCTCTTAAAAGTTACCATGGCTTTTGAGTGGAGTTGTGGTATGCCTTTGTGTTAGAACCCCTTTCCCTCTCCCTTGTATGTGTGTGTGTGTTTGTTTCTCAAAAGAAAAAACAAAACACAATCAAAATGCAAGGTTCCAAAACACAATCAATTTATTAACAGAACAAAACAAGTTTGGATTACAGGTGACTTTTGTTAGAAGAAAAGCCTTAGATAGACCGAAAATTTACTAGAAAAAATTGAGGGATATTTGATAAGTGTTGCATTTTGCTCAAAAAACTCATACCTTCATGGAAAGAGAGAACCACCATAAGACCACTAGAGGAAGAAATGCAAATGAAGAGAGACCACCACCAACAAAAACCAAGCATCGTTGGTGAGAAATGGAGGGAAGCTGAGAGTGGTTAAGAGAGTGTTTTTGTTTATGAGAATGAATGCACAGTTCTTCCTAAAGATAGGGAGCAACTTTAGCAAAATCCTAAATTGGGGAACAGGTAGCAAGTTTGTTTGTTGTGGGCTGTTTTTTTATTTTTTTGGGTTTCTTCCTTTTGCTCTCTTACTAAGATCATTGATAGTAGTTTCTCTAAATTTTATCAATATTGTAGGATAATAACCTATTTTTTCTCTTTTAGCTAATCATATTATCTTTTCACCCATATTAGGTTCCTTATTCTAAATCTTGTTTAATTTAAATATTATTTCTTTATTTATTTTTTATTATTCTTCTCACTTTTCAAAACACTTAATTTATTTTATCATAGTTATCAAGACACAAAAACAATAAACAAATGTTTAGGGAATAAGCCGCGCTCCTTAAAGATAGAGAGCAACTGTAGCTAAAATTCATCTTGGGAGGAAATGAGTAAGTCAATGCAGGTAACTTTTTAGGTGTTTTTTTATTTTGGTTACCCACATTCCCCCTTACCCTATTTTAGGTAACCTGCTACCAATATTGTAAGGCTCAACATTCACATCAAATTCCCTAGAATTTTGTTCCTGTTTTAAAATAAGAACTTACTTTTCATATTTTAGCTAACCACTTTTCAAAACACTCACATCGAATTCCTTATTCCTAATCACATTTCATTTAATTATTATTTTTAATTTCTCACTTTTGAAAAAAGTCATTTTCTTTATTTTAGTTACCAAGATTAAAATATATATATATATATATTGGTTTGGACTTGGGAGAACCAGTAGGGGTATGATAATGTGAGTATTTTTGGGTTTTTCTTCTCAATTTAGGATCTCACTCTAAAATAGGAAACCTGTGCTAGGAAGAAAATATGCCGATTTGAGGGAGATTTTGGAAGACTTCATTAAAAAAAATTAAAAAAGTGAGAGTTCTCATGAAGAACAAATAAGAAAAAAACAAGAATAAGAAAAAAAAAAGGGTAAGAACAAAGAGTCTTGTATTAAGGAAGAATTCAAAAAAAAAAAAAAAAATGTATTTACAAAAAGACAAAGTTTGAGTCATGGGGAATACATGACAAATGTTATCTTTTTATTAGTGGATGAATTATCAATTATGGTTAAAAAAAATCGTAAAAACTAAGTTAATAAAACTAGGACTCTGCCAAAAGTGTTGTAGCTAAATTGACATCTCCTCATACACAAAGTGCTTGGAGGTTTAAGGGGAAAATGGTTCGAACTGTAGGGTTAGCCACATATTATAATTATCTTAAAAAAAAAAAAAAATAGGACTCTCATCTTGATTTTCTCAAAAAAAAAAAGAAAAAAAAAAGACTCATTTTGATTATAAAAATAAATAAATAAATAAATGAAAAAAACAAAAATAGTAAATTTCACTAACTACGAGGCTTCGACAAATAATCCGGAAGATTACAAAGCTGACCATTTCAGTCCTTAAGTCCAAACGGACTATAACGCCGTTATTTATTTTGGGTTTCTCTCTCTCAAACTCTCACGTTCCTTTCTTCTCTCTATCGTGGTCTTTGCGACGGTGTGGTGGTGTGGGTAAGCAGTTTTGGTGAGTTTCGGTGTGGATCGGTGTTGGTTCTTGTGGTCTTTGAGCGGCAACGTCGTGCTATGGCTTAGTAGTCGTTCGTGGCGGTGGAGGTTTGTGGATTTTGGTTTGGATCGGCGAGGTGGGTTTGCTTTTGTTTGAGCTAAGGCTTTGTGGGTCGCGATGAGAGGTGGCCGGCGGTTGCAAGATCCCAATCTGGCAGAGCTCGCCGTCATGGGTATGGGTTTTTTAAAAAAAATTGTTGATTTGGGTCTTGGTTTTGTTTTGAAATGTTTTTGATCTGGGTATGGTCATCTGTTGAGTTTGAAACCTTAGAGAGAGTTTCTGGCGTAAAGCAGAGAGAGCAAAGAGAAAGGGATGAGAGGACTGAGGTTAACGGTGTTAGAGTCCGTTTGGACTTAAAAGGACTGAAATGGTCAGTTTTGTAATCTTATGGACCTCCTTGGTATTTGTCCAAACCTCAGGGTTAGTTAGTGAAATTTACCCAAAACAAAACTATGACCAATTTCGTCAGCGATGTAAAAGGAGCTTTACACCTGCGCGAAGCACTGGATTGCTCCCTCTTCCTTCTCCTCTCTCGCGCGCCTGGCTTTCCAGTCTAGTCTCAGATCCACTGCTTCACAAACAAAACTGCAAAAAAATATTGAAATTAGGGTTTTTTTTTTTTTTGCTCTTAATATTTCCCCAAATTGAACTTGTACATCGAATATATAATAGCAAAAGATGAGACTCTTGCAGCTTGGGTTGTTACTTGCTTTAGCTTCTGGACTCACCGCCATCCTCATCTACATCATCGGCGTCTCCAATCTCTGTACGTATATTTATACATATATTTATACTTGTGTATTTGTATATTTATCGTGTTTAATGTGAATGTAATTGTGCTCTGTGTAGACAAGTCTCAGCCTTTGGATGAAGAAGATTTCCAAGCCTTGAAAGCTTTGCAGACCCATTTCCACAAGTGTGTGGTGAGCTCCTTTTCTTAAGTTGAATTCAACTTTTTTTTATTGGATTGGATTGGATTGGATTGAACTGAAATTGTTTAGTAGTATTGTTAGATTGGATTAATTGAGGCCACATTGTGAGAATTAGGGTAGCTTAAAACCCGAATGGTTGATTCGGGTATTTGTGAGTGTTAGAATAATGGTTAAATGATAAAATTCACCATTTCCTAAAACGGGTTATCTTGAGTTCGAAGCTTGTCTCTACTTATTAAAGAGTCTTGGGCCGCACGCGAGGGGGAGTGATTGAATAATGGTTAGGTGATTAAGTTTGCTATTTCCTAACAGCATAAGTTTTTGGGATAAGTGGTAATTTATCAATGAAATTTGAGTTGGGTTTTTAGTTACGATGTCTATGTGAGATACACGAGTTGCGTGTAGGGAAAGTTATGGTTTTTATGAATTTCCATGTGCTTGCTGAACTTGATTTTTTCGGTGCAGAGTGCAAATGGATTAGGTTTACAAGCTTTGAGTGGTGAAGATTATTGCAAAGTCACAATAAAATTCCCCGGCGACACCATCCCCAAATGGGTAGGTTTCTCGTTGATTTTTGCAATATTTGAGGCTTGTGTTATTGTGATTCTTGAAAATGTATCAATTAGGATATGGGGAAATGTGATTTGATTAGTTTCATGCTGCTATTATACTCTGACTTAGTTCCTTGGAAATTTTATATGTGAACAGAAAGATCCTAAAACTGGTGAACTAGAAGGCTTATCGTTCGATTTTAATCTCTGTGAAGCTGTGGCTACATGGGAACAGGTGAGCAGGCTGTTCTGCCTTCCTTTATTTGTGATCTTACTATTCAACTGCATGCACTAATGTTGAAGCAGACAAAGACATGTTGACATTAGAGAATATATTTGTTAGCTGACACCTTAGTGCAATAATGTTAAATCTGTTTTCTCTCTGTCTTGTTTATTGTCCGATTCATTGTGATCCTTTTATACTTAATTTGTTTGTTAGGATTTCCTTGTATGCTTTACAGTTGATTTGTTATATAGTGAGTTGATTACTCAGGTGCGCAATAGTTCTACAATACTCACCAAGGAGTTCATTGATGCTTTACCAAATGGATGGGAGGATTATGCATGGCGCAGGATCAATAAGGGAGTACTTCTGTAAGTAGTTGTACTAGTGACTGGTACTAGTTAACTTATTCAATGTATTGAATCAAAGATGAGAAGAAAATGTAGAAAGGAAATTATCTACTCATATTAAAAAGTATAAGTCCTGAGAAGTCAAAAATAATACAGAAGAAAAAATTTTCTTGAAAGTTCTCAAAGAGGCTGGGACTTTGTTTAGATATTAGGTTTTTAGTTTAATATGAAATTGGTTTCTTAAAGGCGCTGGGAAATTTCACAGCCATGTGCAAGCTGATGTAGTTCATTTCTCTTTCGCAGCAACCACTGTAAGAATAAGACTCTATGCATGGAGAAACTTTCACTGGTACTTCCTGAAACACCACCATATCTTCCACGGCAGTTTGGCCGATGCGCTGTTATTGGTAACTCAGGAGATCTTCTGAAAACAAAGTTTGGAAGGGAGATAGATGGTTATGATGTTGTTATCAGAGAAAATGGTGCTCCAATTCAGGTTAAGCTGCTGCAATGTTGATGTTAGAAATTCTGTTCTTTGCTTTATTTAATAAATGTTCTACCTCTCCGTAGTCTCCTATCATTTGATTTATTGCAGAACTATTCAGACTATGTGGGCAAGAAAAGTACATTCCGTCTTCTTAATAGGGGATCTGCTAAAGCTCTTGATAAAGTTGTGGAGTTAGATGGTATGAGCACTGCAATTTTTCGTTTTTAACTTGTGAAGCCTGTGACATGTTACTAGAAGTAAACTAAAGATATGGGTTCTGCAGAAAGAAGGAAGGAGGTCTTGATCGTTAAAACAACAATTCATGACATTATGAACAAAATGATACGGGTTGGTATCTTGTTTTAGTTTTTCTTGTCCCATCAACAAATGAATTTGGTCTGCTTTAATATTTTGCATAAGTTTGATCTTCTCCCCTAGCATTTACTTGTTGCCAAAAATCATCCAAGTGCAAATTTAATTAACTAACTAATTATTCTTGTGATATTAAAATGTATTAATTTGTAAATTCATTTCCTTAACAATGTCCTAATAGATATCTATGTTCATGCATATATCGCTTTATTATAGGACCATGCTTTTAATTTCTGGGTTTGTGCCAGAGCAAAAAAGAAAGAAAGAAAAGCTTTATTGCTGAATCTAAACCATTTTTTGAAATTTCATCTCCCAGTTACTTGTCTTGGCTCATTTGTATTCCCTCTTAAATAGATGGCCACTCAGGCATTTGCTTGATTAGACTAGGGCAAATGACTTGCTTTTGGGGATAATTATCTTACTGATTTTTTTTTTTCCTTTTTCCTGGGGATGCTTGTTATGCAGGAAGTTCCAATAAAAAATCCTGTATATCTTATGCTAGGTGGATCCTTTGGTTCGGCAGCAAAAGGAACTGGGCTCAAGGCTCTGGAATTTGCTCTCTCTATTTGTGAATCAGTAGATATGTATGGTTTCACTGTGGATCCTGGTTATAAAGAATGGTATAGATTTTTTTTATATATTTTCCAGCAGTCAGTAGTTCTAAATAAAGTACTTTTATGTAATCTGATTATGTTACCTGATCAGAGAGCCTTATAATACTCTTTCAGGACTAGATATTTCTCCGAATCTCGACAAGGTCATACTCCCTTGCATGGTAGAGCATACTATCAAATGATGGAGTGTTTGGGAGTAAGTCAACAACTTTTCTTTTCTTAATATGCTGATACTATTAATCTTAACCCCATGAAGATGGTTTTGGGATAAGCTTTCCTTCCTTTTGAGAGAGGAAAGACTACCAATACTCAATCCCTGTTATGGGGAGCTTGATGTTGCAAGCTCAAATTACAAGGTCATGGAGCATTGGTAGAGGTTTATTTCTTCCATTTATGTGGTGTATGAACATCACCAACACCACCCCCCCCCCCCCCCCCCTTTCCACCCCCATTGTTTTCCTAATCTATATGGCACTATGCTGGGAAAATGTTGTAATTCAATACTAAAATATAAATCATGGCAATTGGTAATTATCTAGAATTAGATTATCATATCATAAACTTTTCTCATTGCAACTTGTATAAACATTTCCATCATTCTTCCTTACGTGATTGAATTTCTCTCATAGGTTGTTATTTTCTATCATTAGCATTGTTTGATATATTTTACTTCTGCTTGTTAAGCTTATCAAAATCCATTCTCCCATGCGGGCTGATCCAAACCGTGTCGTAAAATGGGTACCAAGCCGTGGCACAATTAGAGTGGCTAGAATTGCATCGGAGAAATTATTGAAGTGAGTAAGCTTTATTGTATTTTTCTAGTTTTGAAAACATATTAATTTAGAATATGCAGATATAATTGTTTGGCTTGATGTTTAATCATTAATGAATTCTTCTTCTTCTTCTATTTACTCTCATAATTTCCTTTGCCATTCTTGGTCCTGCTTTTGCAAGCTATGGCCCTCAATTTGATGAGTGGAATATATATCCAATTATCAGTCGGACAGCCTTGCAGAAATGGCATGGTTAAGTAATTATGGCATGTTTGTGTATGGAGATTTTTTTTGTTTGAAATGGTCTCATCAAGTACAGATTACAGAACACTAACAACATTCAATGATCCCAACCCAATCTGAGATTATTAATGCTCCAGTGAATGAGCTGATTCTTATATTAATAATCAATATAAGAAAGTAGGATTTATTTTTGTTTTTATTTTTTATATTTAAAGATCCATTTCATGGGTAATTACTGACTGATGGAAGATCTCCCTTTCCTTGCCTCCTCTTTATAGCTCAAACCTATGGTTCTGTCAATCTTAACATATTATTCAAAGTCAAATTTTGATTGTGACATTCCTACTTCCATATCTTTATCATAAAATGTTAATTGAGTCCTTTAGTGCATTATCCTTTTTCTAAGTAACTTAAAAAAAAGGGAGAGGGGTGGATAAGGCCTATTAAGCATAATCCAAAAGCTCACTCCAGGAGTACTCTAGTTCTTTATTTTATTATGAGTAGATCAGTTTTCAATATCTTGGAGACCACTTCAGTATTAGTTGAAAACTATTGTCTTGCATGTTTGGTGAATGGTATTTTTATCTTCTTTGTTTACAATTGCCTGCAGGAGGGTTGGAGCAGGGTCTAGTGACCCATTAGCTGCATGTTCAATTACCAAGAAGCAAGTTGAGAGAGAGCCTGTAGCATTGTCAAACCTTAGAAAGGTGGCTGGTGACCATCAAAAATATGTGAAGGGCACAACCATGTACCCTTTGGAGCACAGTCTAGGAGATGGGGTACTTTGCACAGTGCCCGCCAGTTGAATCATATGAGGCTAACTGAATGCTTTTTGAATTTATTTTCCAAGTTAAAAATTGGATGAAGAAAAGGCTGCCAGCAGATCTGAATTGGATTATTCTGGTAGCAGCTAGTACCTGCCAACCCATAGTAAATACTTTTTTAAAGGCGCCGAAGATTTTTCATGTGGCCTTTTATCAAAGTTTGATATTCCCCATAGTCAGATGACAATTGGAGGTGAAGAGTACTTTAGTTTTTCTTCTAAATGCAGCACTTTCCAGCGAAAATCATGTTTATAAGATGGTGAGAAATTTTGTAACAGTTCTATTTAGTTTCCAAGAAGAGAGAAAGAAAAGTAAAGAGTGCCACTTGTATTCGTTTACATATTTTTTTTTGCTAATCTAGTTTACATTTTTTTTTTTTTTTTACTTAATATCCTCTGTTAACAATTTCTTGCAGTCCATCGTGCTGCAATTTTATGGATTGTTTATGCTCTTTGTACTTAATTAGTTCCAAAACAGGTGAAAAAAAGAACTTTTACTCTTTTTTCCCTATTCGTTATCACTGGTTTCTTATTTTAACTATTATCCAAAATATTTGCACATAATGGCTCAAATACCTAACCTCCTGGTTTGCTATTGGTTTGTTTGCATTCTGTGTTTCAATGAATTAGATGCGACACGGGCATGGCATGCGTCCAAAATCGACTATATACTAGTCTCAGTATCACATTCAATATATTGGAGTATTAGACGAAAACCTTGTCCAGTTGCTAATACTAAACCTCGTGATATACTAGTAATTGTTTGTTGCCTTGCGAACCAGTTTCTTTTTTTGGTTATCAGGTTGACTGGTGAAGATACAAGATACAACTGCAAATCAAAGAACCCGAGTCTGAACTCTCTATAATCCCGTCCTGAATGAAAGAATAAGACATAGCCAAACTCATTATGATGTAAAGATTAAAGATCCCAAATGATCATGGTGTAACTCAAATGAATCCACCTGAATTTCCCATTCATCATGTATTCTTTCCTTAGCTTGTGATTCACAAGGATGTCATTCACTTCTATCTCCCTCTCTCCCCTAAGCTAAAAATTATATGATACATTTAAAATAAACTAGTGCATGAAGTCGATGAGTATATGAGAGTTTATAAATTATATCTCAAACCCCTTTTTAAAATAAAGTAATAATATATTATTAAGGTTAAGTGGACAGTAACAAAGGGTTATAATATTCTCATGTGGTATAGTTGGGTTTAATGTCCTGGGATTGAACTCCAAAGACATTATGTTAGTTTGATTAAGGATGCCAATGGCTCGATTTTAATAGGATCTGAGCGGAAATGAAGTTAGAATTGCTTGAAGAGTGCATATAAATCCATAGTTCATGCATTAATTTGGACACTCTAGTTATTGATTTTCACCATTATATAGACTCTACTATAATCAAGGCTAAAGAGAGTTCCCATGAGTGAACTTCTTCCTCAATTTCTTATGTAATGGTGTACATGGATCAAGGTGGGTTTGTATGACTTTTTATCCTGATTCGACCTACTTCGAATGGAAATTTCCAACCCCAATCTAGCCAATTTGAACTTGGATTTGAACTACGCTTCCCTGCCTGGATTGACTTTCAGCTGGAGAGTTTGTTAAAGGCCAGTGTGTACTCTTTACTTATATCAACTTGTTTTTTATGTGTAAAACGAAACTTGAACTTCAATATGTACCTCAATTTCTTGTTCTGTTTGTAAACATGATCAAGTAGATTCTATGCAAAGAAATTGGAAATGTTACCATTAAGTTTTTAAATCTAAGTTGGCAAGCAAGCATAAATGCCTTGCCGACTTGCTTCTTTTGTGTTGGAGAAAGTATTTATTCTTTGACACAATGGCATGATAATCTTTTGAGTTGGACAAGGTATATCTTTTTTGGCACAATGATATGCCTTGTCGACTTGCTTCTTTTGTGTTGGAGAAAGTATTTATTCTTTGACACAATGGCATGATAATCTTTTGAGATGGACAAGGTATATCTTCTTTGACACAATGACATGATAATCCTATATATAGTAAAAGTTATAGGAGAGTTTCATATGAACTTATCCTTAACAAAACTGAAACTGAGGATAACTTGAAAACTTCCATAGGTGTGTTTTGAAGCCAAAATTAGATTCTTTTTGTTGTAAGTATTGATAGTTGCTTATGTAAAATTGTTCATATGTATGTGTTTTTCTATTGGTATTCATAAACCATACATTACTTTGCTTACTTAATATTTTATCATATAGATGTTAAATCTACTAATATTTTATTGCATTCAACACTATATATTTGTGAGATATATAACTGCTAAATGGTTTAGTTTATGTTAGTTGGTATTATTCATCAAATTATGTATTTAATGTATCAAATTAACTTTGATTACAAGAATTCTGACTCTGGATAGGTAGGCCGATCAAATATTAAATTCTTTTAAAATTTTCGTTATATTAAAGTGTACCCATTAAGCAGGAATTTAA